>JAKSZU010000023.1:36953720-37613720 GCA_026018925.1 Tupaia tana | reverse complement strand
GCGGCGGGGCTCGCTCTGGACCTGAGCAGCTGGCTTCTCTGCAGCCCCTGCTGCTCTCCAGAGCGGGGGACAGCGCATAGGGGGGTTCGGATCCGGGTGCGGGGCGCGGGGTAAGACGCCTGCCATGTCCCCAACCCCTCGACGCGTAAGGAAAGAAGAGCGGGAAGAAGCGGCGGAGGAGACGGAGTAGGTGCAACGGCTCCTGGCGGGAAAAGTCCCTCTGCCCAGGTGCACGAGGGGACCGTTCTAGGACCCGGGACCCAGCCCCGTCACGGGGCCTCCCAGCCCTTCTCACTTTTGGGCTCTTCACACACTGGGAAGCCATCCCGTGGCCCTGTCACACCCGTGCCTGTGCCCTAGAGGGAGGAGAGCGCCAGATCTCGGACGCCAAGCGCCTTTGGGAGGCCGCGGGACGCCCCTCCCGTGCACCCCTCTCCTGCGAGCGCCGAGACGCACGCCGAAACCAGTTCGAATCAGACCGAAAAGTTAGGATTTAAAAGCAAAAAGAAAAGTGCCAGAGCGGCAGGAGCGCGGGCCCTTGGCGGCGGCGGCTGGGTGGCCCGGGTGGCCGCGGTCGGGGCAGGGCTGCGTCCGGCGCGCTGGCGGGGCGCGTAGGGAGGCGCAGGGGCGGGCTCTGACTCACCGTCGGCGGCTCGGCTGTGGCGGCGGCAGGCGCTGGGTGCCCGGGCCAGGAGCGCCGATTTATAGCGCGCTGATCGGCGGGGTCAGTTGGAGCGGCCGGGGGCAGGGGTGGGGGGCCTGGTCTGCCACCTTGCCTTATTTGGTCGCCTTCGCACCATCTAGGACCGCCGAGGCCATTCATGGAGCCAAGGGCAGGGGAGAGGATCAGCCTGGGGCCCCCAGACCATGTATGGAAGGGGAGGGGGCAGCCAGGGGGATGGCCAAATAGGGAGCTGGGAGGGGCAGGCAGAGCAGGGTAGGGGGCAGGGGAGACTGGGTGACGCCAACCCACCCCTCACCCTGGCTGGTGTGGGGGTGGTCCCTGAATGTGCCGTGCGTTTGCTGCCCCCGCGGCCCGCCGGCCAGGGACAATGAGCCACATGCGAGCAGGATGGCTTGGCGCCCTGCCCTCTGCGGAGGGGTCCGACAGCTGGGCCAGCGCGGCAGGGGAACCACAGCAGCTTCTCATCTTCAGGACGCGGAGCTGGAGGGGCAGAGCCCTAGCAGAGCTCTGGGCACCAAGGGCCCCGAAGCAGCACATCAGAGGTTGAAAAGGGGGCGCCTGCGACCAGGCACTTCGCTGTGCTAGGCTGCCCCAGCCTGGTCTTGGTCCCAACCCATGCAGGGTCAGTCTGGCGGGGAGAAGCTGGGAGGGACTGCTATGAGAGCTCGGCCACGTCTTGCTGGAGGTGTGACCTGCTGTGCTCCAGCCCGAGGGCAGGTAGCCCTCACCCATGCGCGGGGCTTTGCTCAAACGCAGTCTCGCGACTTGATGCCAGAAAAGGACCCGCTGCTACCGAAGTAAATGGGGGATAAATGCGGAGAGTAACTTGCCCTCTCGCTGGTAGACCCTCATGGTTAAACTGGGGCCAAGGCCCTCAGCCCAGGTGGAGGCAAGACCCAAACGCCAACACAGTGTCCTTGAGACCGGAACAGCAATTGGAACCAGGCGAACATGACCTCGTGCTAGCCAAAGCTCCATCTGAGACAAGCCGTGCGGTCATCACCCAGCAACGAGTGAGAAATGCAGCCATCTCAAACCCCACCCCAGAATACTGAGTCAGAACCTGCTTTTCGACACAAACCCCATGTAACTGAAATGAACATTAACGTCCAAGAAGCACTAGCAGAAATGACGGATCATGTCCCTGGAAAACAGATTTTGAAGGATCTTCTACGTTTGAGAATTAAAAAGAAAGATGACAAGAAGTGAGGAGAGAGGGCAGGCACGAAGAGACAGAAGAAGGACACAGATCGCTGCTCTGCCCCGAGGCGCCCTGTATTCTCGGTTCTTGACTGGCGCTTTGATTTTTAATGCTAGTGTTTTTCCTCCAGTTCACACCAGTTAAAAATAGAAAGCTGGGCACAGGCATTGCTCGCTGGAGTGGTCTCGGACTGATATGCTGAGGAGGCCTGCTGATTAGATACTTGTCCAGACTGGGGAATGCTGGGCACTCCCCTCTGAGCTCCCCAACCATGTTTGGTTGGCCTGGAGAAGAAACTGCGGGGCTGCTGGATGATGGGACCACGTGGCTGGGCCAGGATCCCACCCCGCCGTGTGGGCGAGCATTTTACAGTGGAACCCCTGTTGGTGGGTGCAAAGAGCAGAGCTACCTTCACTTAGGAAGATGGAGAAGAACCAAGGGAGAAGAGAAATGGGACTGGTGTCCAAGCCAGGCAGTTCTGGGTTCGAATCCTGCTTCTATCACTTACTATTTGATTACAGGCAAGTCACGTAACTTTCCTGAACTTTAATTTTCGTCTCTGGAAAGGGCCATAGTAACTTTTCCTGCAGGGATTATTCAATAATTGTAATAATTAAAGAGAAATGATATAAATAAAAAAGAAGACACAAAGCAATTTGTAACCATTACAATGGAAAAATAATGATACCTGGGTCCGGCAGGTGGTGTGGTGATTAAGGGTACTGGACTTCCACATGGTTGACCATGGTTTGAGTCCTGGACCCGGAAGCTTGCTTACTTTCCCTCTCTCTCTCTTTCTCTTACTCTGGTCAAATTAAAATAAATAAATAAAGTTAAATTAAAAAGATAATTCTTTTAAAAAAGAAAAACAATGATACCTCTGGAGGCAGCAATAGATCTGTCTTTGAAGAATTGGATCAATTTCATTCATTCATTGATTCAACAAATAGGTACAGGACAAGAGTTGTGTTCGTCACAGAGATTCAGGGATAAATGAAACAACAGAACTTATCTTTTGCAGCAATTACAAAAAAGTCAGAGAGACAGTTATGATGCATGCTGGGAAGTAAAAGGAGGTATCACTGGGGATGAGGGGGGGAGTCCAGTTTCCCGAGAAAAGTTTCCTGAAGACGTGGTTAGTAGAACTGAAATGTATGGAATTCATGTGTGAAAGAGTTTCTACTTGGAGTGGCTAATGGGAGAGTCCCACATTTGCTGACCTCGGCACAAAGACTTCTGGGAACAGAATATCATTATTGGCCCGAATCAATGTGCAAACCCTTCAAAGGCTCCAGAGGCCAATTCCAACCCATCCATCCACCTAATGCGGGGAGTAGGTCTGTGTAGATTGACACCAACTTTGTGAAACAATATTTGTCCTTGAAATATGTTTTTTAAATAGGGACCAGCAGGTGGCATGGTGGGTAAGGTGCTGGACACTCTCACATGGCTGACTACAGTTCAAATCCCGGACCTGGTGGCTTGCTTTCTCTCTCTCTCTCTCTCTCTCTCTCTCTCTCTCTCTCTCTCTCTGTGTGTGTGTGTGTGTGTGTGCACACGCGCGTGGTCAAATAAAATTTTTTTAAAAATGAATGAATAGATAAAATAAAATAATTCTTTAAAAATATTTTTTTAATATGGGGACCAGCAGTTGACATAATGGCTATGTCACTGGACTCCCGTATAGTTGACTGTGGTTCAAGTCCCAGACCTGGTGGCTTAAATTCATGCTGGGTGTGTGTTCATGCGTGCCCAAGATACTGAGAGGAAAATGGAGGAGAAGGGATTGCAGCATGGCCATCCATCCTGGAGGGTAATTTCTTGCTTTTTGTCTCTCTGTCTCTCTTTGTCTTTCTGGCGGGTGCACACACCCTATTATAAGAACCTCTCCAAAAAAAAAAAAAAAAGAGAAAAGAAAAAAATTTTTAAATATGTTTTATATTCCACTCAATTTCATTGTTTAACACTCTAAGCCACTATGTTTATGATAAGAAAGAACACTTTTTTCTGAGAGGATTTGTGATTGTTTGACACTTACATGATTACTGCTCAATTTTACATTGAGCACAATGACCAATCAACTTTGAACTCATTTATTATATTTTAAAACATAAGCCAATGGGAAAGTAAGATTCTATGACTGATTTTAATTTAACACAAAATTTCAGGGATTTATTAAATTTAAAAATTGAAATTGACTTCTTTTTTATTTTTTTAGAGGTTTTTGCTATAGGGCGCGTGCGCTCGCCAGACAGACGGAGAGAGACAGAGAGACAGAAAGCGAGAAATCACCACCCAGAGGGGAGATGGCCACACCGCAACTCCTTCTCCTCCATTCTCCTCTCGGGATCTTGGGCACACACGCACACGCACCCAGCGTGAGTTTCAAGCCACCGGGTCCGAGACTCAAACCGCGGTCGACTACGTGGGAGTCCAGCGACATAGCCATTATGCTAACTGCTGATCCCCAAAAACTGAAATTGACTTCTGTCTCATCTATTTAAACATATAAAAATAACTTATCTTCTCAGTTGGTACATTCTAGATATTCTTTTTTTTAAATCATGGTAAAAATGGCCAGTAAGTGGTGTGGAAGTTAAGGCTTTGGCTCCCACATGGCTGGCTGTGCCATTCAGGTCCAGGACCCAGCAGCTTGAAAATCATGCCAGGCATATGTGAATACATGTCTAAAATCCCGAGAGGAGAATGGAGGAGAAGGGATTGCAGCATGGCCATCAGTGATTTCTCACTTTTCCCCTCTCTTTCTCTGTCTCTCTAGAGAACATGGGGCTTATAGTGAAAAAAAAGTGGTAAAATATATGTAACATTAAGTTTATGTTAACTCTTTAGAAATGTACTGTTCAATTGTTTTAAGTGTATTCACATTGGGTGTGATTTCCTAATTTTATCTTTTAATGATAATTGTGACTAAATTAATTTCAAAGCTCAGGAAGGGCTAATTCCTGCAGTTTGAGGGGAAAGAAAAAGTTTATATTCTATGAAGCAAGGAACCATTGAGCCTTTTTTGCCTAAGGATAGAGAATTGAAACCAGGGCACTGGCTCTGGCAGTCTCCCCGTCCTAGCGGTCACCCAGAATATCTCCCCGTTTATGTGAATTGATGCTTCTCGGGATGTGACACTAGAACTGCCTGCAGCAGGTTACCTGGCCCGCCTTAGAGAAACTCGAATGTCCCTAGGCTTTTCACCCTGTTAGATTTGAGCCTGCATTTTCGTGAGCCCTCACCCTCCTGCCAGGTAAGTTTCTCCAAGTGGGAAATTTAGCAGCACTGCCTGGCTGTCCTTCCAGAGGCTCACGGAGCTTTGCTGGGTGCCGCCCAGGCTGCCAGTGCTGGCTGGTGACCAGCTTGGCTGACCTTGCACATCCCAGCGGGACGGGTCCCCAGGGCCCTCCAGGGCCAACGAGGCCCTCCTCTGCACGGACAGCCATGAGGGAGACGTGTGGGGCAAGCTGAAGGAGCAGAAGGTGGGACAGTTCCCGCTGCCCTTGCCTCGGGGGAAGCCTGTTTCATCCACCATCTGCTGGGATCTGGAAGGGAGCAGCCCAGCCTCCTCCCGGCACTGGGGGATTAGCAGTCACTTATCTCAGCTGTTCCTCCATTCGGAGGTGTCGTAGTATTTACAGAGAAGCCAGGAACAGATCGAGCCACACTTAATTCCTTTCCGTGAGCTCCCCAGCCCCTCCTGCCCCCCTGCCCCTCCAGCCCCTCCAGCATTCCATGTGCTGCAGGGAGGGTGAGGCTCTTTCTAGATTAGACCAGTGGTTGGGGGGGGGGGGGGTAGCTTTCCTAAACATTTCTATTTTCTTTCTTTCCCTACACATTTGTTCACCCCACTGCCCTCTGACTAGAGCTGGGTTTCAGTTTTCATTAAAAGAAGCAAGTGACGTGACTGTGAGGGCTGCGGGCACCCACACATCCTGCAGCTCAGAATCCAATACCAGGGCATGTCAAATCGTGGCCGCGCCCTTCCCGCGTTTTACGCGCAACCACCAGGCAGATTAATCCAGAGAGCGTATTTCGACCCCAAATGGATTCTGATCTTGGCAGATTCCAGAAGTCAGTGCCTTCTGACATGACAGGACCAACTGTAATGAACCATTTAATAAGCTTCAGAAAAGATGCTCAAGGCAAAAAGGCAGGCGAATATAGACGGGGAAATTCTCTTGGGTCCTGGAGGTGCGTGGGCTGCATTTTTACTCTCCTCTCTCCTGATGTAAGTCACGGAAATCAGAAAGGATTTCTAGATAACCTTCTTAATTCTGTAGACGGAGTTTGTCCTTCAAGAATGAAACGCTTCACGTTCTGCCTGGAAGGTATTCCTCTGAGCTCACACTTGGCTTGCTCCCCACACTGGCAGAAACTCGGTGGAGTTTTAGATTTTCAAGTGTTACCTGGAGCAAGCTGCAAGCCCAAACCTGGCGATGTCCAACCTAAGCTTGACCGAGTTTCCTGCTACCAGAGGGCTACAGGGCATGCGTAGGAGGTGAGCACTGTGAGCTTGGGGAAGCTCCTGAAGGCCATTTCCACTCACATGATGTGCAGCCCCCCTCTTCCCCATCCAAGATCAGGCACGTATCTGACACATAATCATGTTAACAGTAATACTAACTGTAGACATTTTTTGAGCTTCCTGGGGGCCAGCACTGTCCTGAGACCATGTGTATATGGTCACTGTGGTCAACTTCCAGATGAAGCCAGACAGGCTGCTGGCTGAAGAGTTGATTCTCACTGAACTGCTCTCTAACATGATGTCACCAGCCCATGTTGAGGACTGTGTAAGAAACAGGTCACCTCTATTGTAAGAACGTTGCTATGGATGTTCATAGTAGGATACGATTTTCTTTTTGAGCTCCTCGGGAGAATTTCCTGTCTGACAGTAGCACTTCTACTGACCAACTAGTTTGTTTTAATTCTATGGTCCCTGAATCTAGTGATAGTACAACTTCTCATTTGGTAATATTTAAGAGTAATCTTACAAAATCATATATGTGTTGGTCAGCCTGTGGTGTAGTGGTTAAGGCATCTGGGTTCCTCATAGCTAACTGCACGGTTCAAGTACTGGGTCCAGCGGCTTGAAAAATACATCGGGTATGTGTGCGTGTGTGGCCAAAATCCTGAAAGGAAGGGAGAGATGGAGGAGAAGAGATTACAGTGTGACTATTCCCCATAGAGAGCACTTTCTTCTTTCCTTCTCTCTCTCTCTTTCTGTGAGTGCATGTGCCTTCTGGCAAAGCTTTTTTTTTTAAATTTTATTATTATTATTATTTTCTACAGGGTTTGTGCACTCGCTGGAGAAACCAAGAAGCAGTGAGAGAGAAAGTGAAAAACTACCCCTACCCGTGGGAGGACGGCCATGCCGTAATCCCTTCTCCTCCTGGGATTTTGGGCAAGCATGCACAAACACCTGGTGTGAATTTCAACCAGACAGGTCCAGGACTCAAACCATGGTTGGCCATGCAGGAGTCTAGCACCTTAACCACCACACCACCTGCTGCCCCTCAAAACCTTTTTAAAAAGAAAGAAAGAAAATCACATATGTAGCCCAATTCTTAACACGATTATAGGTCATTATGATCTATTTTACATCACCTCTACTTTTTCTTTTTTTTTCCACTGATACCTTTTATTTTTCTATCTATCTTTGTAAGGTACTATAAATCTTCTGTGGGACAAAATATGGCTGCATAAATAGATAGGGATGAATTTATGAGAACAATGGAGGGGCTGTTTGACATCAGAATAGGGTTAGTTGCTTTACAAGTAGCCAAGAGTCAACCATAACTTTCATATGTCTGTGGTTTTTTCTATACCCATAGAAATATATAGTGTTAAATAGAAATACCCAGTGCTTGTAAAGTACAAGATCATTTTAATTTTCCTCTTGACATGGTAACTAGAACTAGTCATTAAAAATAATAATTCTCCATTATAAAAATAATACGTACTTATTGTGATAAACTAGGAAACACCAACAGAAAAGTACAAACAAAACAACATGTTTGTATGGGTTAGTAAAGGTCTGTATTATAACATCCCAAAAATAAAACTCAATGTGACATAGAAATGTATAAGGCTGTGGCTTCCATATCTACTTTCAGCCACTGGGCTGAGAAGAGACAGCCTCCTATTCTGGTACTTTGCAAGAATGTCCACTTGTTCTTTAAAGAGAGACGTGCAATGCAAAGAATTTGCCTTAAAAGCATTTCTTGGTCCTACTGTTATAACCTAAATTATCTGCAGTCAACAGCTGGAACCAAAGAATGCCAAACTGGAGCAGATTTTGCCCTTAGGATTATACCATCCATATCTTACTTGTATCTTTTATGGGTGGGCTCTAGTTTCTAACTCAGCTGTTGAACTCTTTCAAAATTGGAGTCTAAAAACAGTGATTTATTAGAAACATAAAACTAAGTCATATAACTGTATTGCTGAAAGCTTTGTCTGTATATGGGGAGTTTTAGGGAAAATCTGTACAGCTATTTATGATCGATGTTTCTGAACTCTTGGTTAGGATTGCAAATAACCTATTCATCTGACCCTCAAGACTTCTAATTTAATTTAGTAAATTAAAATAATAATAATAAAGGCTTTGCCTAAAGCCACTGCTCTATGTTAGCCAAGGGAAAGAAACAGAGATTGTATCTACAAAATAAAAATAACTGAAAAGCCTTCTCAAGCTGTAACTTGAGTGTGAATGCTGGCACTCACACAAATAAGTAGGCCTAGGGCTTAGGATATTTCAAAGAGAAGAGCCAGCCTTCGAGGACTGAGAAGCAAAAGAATCAGCTACTAAGCCATGATGTGGCATTAAATATGACCACAGTAACCTTGAGCATGACCCGAAGGATGGGACAGAGTAAAATACTGCGTCAAAAATAGACCCAAGGTGACACTATGCTTTATGGATGAATGAGAAGTGCATTCTTTATCCAGTGAATCCTTTTGCAAATTCTAAATATGCCATTTTCCAGGGAGAGAGTCTAGTTACCCTTCTCCCTTTAAGCTTATTTATTATATGTCTTTTATGACAGAGGGCAATGAGGGGGGTAGGCAAAGGTACCCTTGACAAGGCCCGTGATGCTGTGAACCCCTTACCCCAGCACTCCAGCTAGTAAAGATCTTGGGAACACATACTCACCCGGCATGTTTCAGTTACACTTGGGTTTCAAACTCAGTTGGTCATGTGGCTTCCAGCACTGCACTATTCATAGCTGCCATGGAAGATTCACACTGGGCTCATCTCCTGACCAATAAGAATATCCATCTACTTTCTGTGTTCCTTGTCCGATAATAAGAGAGTGAAGACCCCCTCCTCCACCAAGAGTTCTAGTGGGAGAGCACTAAAATCTGGTCTCTTAGGTCAATTATACTCTGTTGGTCATATCTGGTATCCACCCAAAGATCGCATTGCTAAGCTGCTGATTTATGTGGTGGGTAGGGAGAGAAGTGAGAGGTTAGAGGTAGGTAGGTGGTGATGGGGAAGTGTTCTACAACCCCCCTCCACTCTTCCTATCCATTTTTATCTCAATAGAATGCTGAAAATACTTAATTAGATAGATGCTGGCCACAGGGGCTAGGGCTTTGCTTTTACAGTTGGCATAGAAAACTTTAAATAACTCAGTTTGTCCAACTCCGAAATATGGGCTCCAAAAATGGTAATGGGAAAGGTAAAACTGATCATGCCTTATATATTAGAACAGCTCCAATGTTCTAGTTCCTTTTAAAATTGCCTACACCTCAGGCCTAAATATAAATCCCTTCAGTTTTGTTCCTTAATTTATATCATTTTTTAAGAATTATTTATTTATTATTATTATTGTTAATATTATTTTTCACATGAGTTTTGCCAGAGAAAGACAGAGAGAGAGAAAGAGTGAGAAAGCAAGCTGCCAGGTCCGGGACTCAAACCATGGCCAGCCAATTCCAACACCTTAACCACCATGCCACCTGCTGGCCCACTTAATTTATATCTTTATGCAGTCAGATTTTTCTTTGACCTATCTGGAAACTAATCTTTATTTTAAATAAATGGGAAAAGTTAAATTTAAATTTGCCTACTTTCTTACTTGGAACATGCTTGTGAGAATAAGAGAAACTCAGTCATGAGTGAAAGGTTTATTGTTTCTATTTCCTGTATTTCATTGAGATGTCATGAGGATAAATCAAGCACATCTTTTCAAAACATCTGATTCAGTCAAAATCACGTAGACAGGGTTTGAAAAACCTTAAGGCTGGTATTTGGGCAGCAGCTATGAATGAACAGATGTTCTTTGTTTTCGCTGATATTTGTGGGTGTCTAAGATCTAGATAACATTTTATAATCCCCATACTTAGGCTGCGAAACAAATATGCCTCTTACATAGAAATGCAGCATGCAGCTTACACAGAAATACAATATCAATATCCTATTGTCAGAACTTGTGTCATTTCTAATAAAGTAACTTTTGCCCTTTTATTTCCCTGAAAATTATTTAAATTTTCAGCATCAACCAAGAAGACATCTAGTTCACAGTGACAGATTTTTGGACAAAGAAATTCAAACACTTTTTCAAGGCTCGCTTTCACTTATGTAGAAGCTACATGGTAAATCTCTCATTTTGCAAACCAACTTAGTGCACATTTCACATAAACACTCTTTGATTTGAAGAAAGATTCTTTTGAACAAAATAGAATAAAAATAATGATGATTATCATGTAAATATATACATAAAAAAAGAGGAAAAACCAATTTTGTGAATAAATGAAGGTCCCTGGACATCAAGATTTGGTTTATTCAACCTCTTCATTCAGTTGGTATTTATTAAGTGTCTTCTCTGGCCAAGGCATCATAACAGGTACAGCAGGAGTATTGTAATGAATGAGACATGGTATGCATACTGTGAGAATATTTCCACTGTATTAGATAGTACCCAAATCCAACCATCCACTCCAGAGGTCTATACTAAGCAGCATTAAAGAGATTATAAACAAAAGGTGAAGGTTCAAGGAAGTGAGTGAGTTTTTTTCGTTTGGACATTCAGGCAAGCCTTCATAGTCTGTGGATTTGAGCTGACCCGGTAAGGGCTAACTGATTAATACCTGCACCACGTTGGCACCAATTTGGCATAATTTTGCAAGTGATAAAGAGAAGGCACAGGGCTGCTGAAAGCCAGCGACTTCTAAGATAAGAAAAGACTGAGGAAATAATTCATTTAGTATATCATGCCATATTTATCAAATTATTTTCTATCCTAATCATGTTTTTTAGTGAAGGGAAAAAAAAAAAACAGATTGTTTCCTCTTAGAATAATTACCATTTGCCCAATAGATACTCACTGAATGCCAACTTTTGACATGCTCTACTTCTGAGAAGATAACTCTGAGGTCATCTAAAGTCAGAAATAAACACACTACTTGCCCTAGTCCATTACTGAATTACTAATCAAAATAACTGAGACTATGTTATTTATAAAGAAAGAGGTTTATTGACTCACAGTTCTTGTGGCTGGAAGTCCAAAGACATCACAAAATAGCAGAAGGCAGAACTTTGAGCAGAGCGAAGCATGGTCTCTATCAATGTGGCTTCTGCCTGCCTCATTTCCATTATAAACCTACCAGAACTCAGTCTTGGAGGCCATGAATAAACTGTCCAGTCAGTAATCTTCTGAAAGCCCCACCTATGACACGGTAATTGGATCAAGTTTTCACTTAACACTTTTGCAATATGATCAAGTCCCAACACATGAACTTTGGGGGTCAAACCATTGCCCAAACATATCACTACTAAAGGCACTGAGACTGTCTTTTCAAATGAAAAGTGCATGAAACATATACCTGAATGTGTGTGTGTGTGTGTGTATGTGTGTGTGTGTGTTACCGAGTAGCTACATTCTTCATGAATTAAGCTGGAGTGGACCTGAGAAAGAGAGAAAAAGAGAGTCCTTCCCACTTATTCTAAATCATCTCCCATGACTAATTTTGAAATCTCCAAGGAATGAGTGAGTGATCTCAAGTTCACCTGTACATAGAAACCTTTAATAACTGATGACTTGCTAATATCTAACCAAACACACCAAAACTGTTACTAGTGGGAAGAGTGTTGAAGGGCAAGTGAGCAAGGGATTATTACATTTTCCATTTCATATTTATATTAATGTATTAATTTTAGAAAATTAAGAATGTATAAAAATCTAATGTAACATTCTGAAAGCTAAGTATCTTTGTGTTGTTACCCAGGGGATATGTCCACATAACTTCCACGTACCAGAAGAAAGACATTTATCTCTGAATGTTCTTTAGGATCATTTTTACTATTGCTGCCATTTTAAAAACCATCGTCATGTTTAGTCCCTAATATAACACTGTTCCAAGTTTTTAATATTCAGCAAAATCTATTTTAACCAATTTGACTGGGGACTGGGCTTCTGGTTCATTTGAAAACTACCAGTGTTCAAAGAAGTAAGCATATCTACATATACCCACACAGAACTACAGAGAAGACCACTTGATTTTTTGTTGATATTTCATAAATGATTTCCAAAATATTCTCTTTTGAAAACTAATTTGTTGTCACAACCTATGGCATAAGATAATGACAGATATAGAATATTGGGATAAGCTAAAATCATAATATCCTGAAGTTTTTTTATATGAACTAACTGTTGGTATCAAAATACTGATATTTGTTATGTATTAATTTTTCTTAGAAATCAAGTATAGGTCTGGCCCCATGGTACTGTGGCTAAGCTGTGTGTAAGGAACCAGACCTCACATGACTGACTGCAGTTCTAGTCATAGCTCCTTTAAAAACGCACTGGTGTGTGTGCGTGCATACTCAAAATTCTGACAGGATATGGTCAGTAAATTAAGAAACAATATAAAAAATTCAGACCAGGGAACCAGCAATTAGCATAATGGCTATGTTGCTGGACTCCCACGTAGTCGACTGCGGTTAGCGTCCCAGACCCGGTGGCTTAAAACTCATGCCAGGCGCATGTGCGTGCGTGCCCAAGATCCCGAGAGGAGAAAGGAGGAGAAGGGATTGCGGAGTGACCATCCCCCCCCTGGGGGGGGATTTCTCGCTTTCTGTCTCTATGTCTCTCTCTGTCTGGAGAGCACACGCGCCCAATAGCAAAAACCTCTCCCCTGCCAAAAAAAAAAAACAAAAACAGACCTATCTCTACATGCCAGCAATAAACAGGTGGAAAAATAACATTTGAAATACTCCTTTTAAAATAGTATCAGAAAGCATCAACAGCTAGGATCAAATCCAACTACAGATATGTGAGACATCTATGCATACAACTACAAAACATTAGTGTGATAAATTAAAGAAGACTGACATAATTGGAAATATATATCATATATACAGGCTACAGAAGATTCAACATTATAAAGATGTCAATTAACCTAAACTGATTTTTAGAGTACATGCAATTTCATCAAATTACCAGCAGGTTGTGTGTGTGTGACTGGAAATACTAATTCTTAAATTAAATAGAAATATAAAGGGCCACGAATAGCAAAGATAACCTTTAAGAGTAACAAAGCTAAAGCACTTACACAACTGGGTGCAATACAAAGAGCTCAGTAAATGAAGTGACTCGTCCATATGTGCATCCTTATTTTGACAATGAGCATCCCAAATAATATTGAGGAAATGATGAATCTTGTTAATAAATGGTGTTGGATCAATTAGATAACTACTTGGAAGCAAAAAATGAATATTAATTCTTCCTCACACCACCTATAAAATCAGTTCAAAATACCAAAAACGGTTAACTATATGAGATAATTGATATGTTAATTTGTTTTTACTATAGTAGCCATTTTACTATACACACACACACACACACACACACACATATCATCTTATATCATCTTATATACTTTAAATATACACAATAAAATTTAAGAAAAAACTAAAAGCACAAATCAGTTTTGTTTATCTTTATTTATTTATTTATTTTCTATAGAGCACATGCACTTACCAAAAAGACAAAGAGAGACAGAGAGACAGAAAGCGAGAAATCACCCCCCGGGGGGATGGCCATGCTTCAATCCCTTCTCCTCCATTCTCCTCTCAGGATCTTGGGCACACATGCACACGAGTCTGGTGTGAGTTTAAGCCACCAGGTCCAGGACTCGAACTACAGTCAACTAAATGGGAGTCCAGTGACATAGCCATTTCGCCAACTGCTGGTCCCAAGCACAAATCAATTTTAAATGGACAATCTAAATGGTGAGTTTTAAAATTAGAAAATTAAGTTTCAAAACTATAACATAGAATAATATATTGATTACTTTGGGAACAGATAGGGATTTCTTAAACAGAAAACACTAACCAACCATAAAGAAAAATGAAATACTGAAAACAGAGACACTAATCATAATGATAGGTTGGACAGCCACTCTTTGCTTCAAGAAAGGTTCTATGAAGATAATGAGGGATAAGGGGCATAGAAGAAAATATTTGCTTTACATATATCCAATAGAAGGCTTAGATGTAGGTTATATAGGGAGTTTTCACAAATGAATGCGAGGAACCAGCAGTTGGTATAATGGCTATGTCACCTGACTCCATGTAGTCAACCACGGTTCAAGTCCCGGACCTGGTGGCTTAAACTTACGCTGAACGCACGTGCGTGCGTGCCCAAGATAAAAAAAAAATAAAAAAGAATGGAGGAGAAGGGATTGCAGTGTTGCCATTCCTCCTGAGGGGGGTGATTTCTCGCTTTCTGTCTCTCTGTCTCTCTCTGTCTTTCTGGCAAGCACATGCACCCTATAGCAAAAAAGTCTCAAAAAAAAAAGAAAGAAAGAGAAAAAGATAAGTCGAAATAAAAATGGGCAAAAGATTTGAATAAACAATATACAACAGAGGATACCCAAACTGCCAAAAACATGAAAAAGCACTCAATCACAATAGGAAGAGGAAAATGCAATTACAAATTACAATGAGCTGCCAATGAACTGCCATTACAAATGCAGTAGAATGGCTAAAACATTTATAGGTTCTCTTTTTTTCATTCTTTGTCTTTCTTTCCCTACCCTATCATACAGTTACACCTCTATCCATAATATAATCTCTAATCTTTCTTGCCAAGCCATGTTTCTTCTTTTCTTCTAATCTCTGTAGGCATTCCCTTTAAAAAAAAAAAAAAAAAAAAAAATATATATATATATATATATATATATATATATATATATATAATCTTTCCAGCACACAAGTTTACTCTTGGGAATCAAGATCATTACCTCCTAGCCAGTGACTACTCTCCCAGTTTCCATTTTCTAAACACATGCAGGCTGCCTGTTCAATGTATATATTACAGCTGAGAAGTTTATGAGCTCCAGTCACCTGTCTTTAACATCTTTGTGCTTATCCTCTCTCTCTTTTTGTAATTTAGGGTTTCAAAGGGCAGAAAGTATATCTCCCTCACAGCTTACTAGTGAGTTACAATTGCGATTGAAACATTTTTTTAAAATAGTAATTTGCTCTAGGACACATGTAGTCATGTGAGAGAGACAGAAAGAGAAGAAAAGAGAGAAAGCACCTCCTCATGCCATGATTCCTTCTCCGTTCTTTTCTCAGCATTTTTGGGCATGCACCCACACTCGCCTGGTGTGTTTCTCAAACCACTGGGTCTGGGACTCAAACTGTGCAGTTGGCCATGTGGGATCCAGGTGCCTTCACTGCCATGTCATTGGCTGACCCAAAAGAAGCTATTGGTTTTTAATAATTTTATCTTTCTCTCTTTTAAAAAGAAAGGCTTATTCTGTATTTTGTTTGTTAGAAGTGTCTGAATAAGAAAAAAACGAAGTGTTTAGTTGCCTTGGCGATTGTTTATTTTTTATTTACTTTTTTGACAGTCTTGAAAAACAAAGGATTATAAATCCAAGCAATTAACCAAGAAAGAATTCTTATCCTGCAACAAATTATCTCCAGATTCTGTTGAGTTGCACTGGAAAAAAAAAAAAAAAGTAAGATATTTGTAAGTTGGGGAAAGGAGAGGGAGGGATACATAACCTCTGCAATGAGCTTCAAGTGATTAAGTGTATTTACCATTGCGCCCACACAACGGAAAACAATTTGACCTTGACCAAGCAGAGGAGGAAAAGATCATAAGAGTAACAGAGATCTATGCTGGACTTGTCCCTCTCCCCCATATTTATACTCAGAGCCAGATTCCTATCCTGTGCTAATTTATGGATTTTCTCTAGTCGAAAGTAGGCCATGACTCTCACCTCTAACATGAATTCAAGACATTTGACTTGGGGAATATATGAAAACAGAAATAAAAAGCGACCATCTCACAATCAAAGTTCTTTAAAGTATCAGCAAATCTTCAAAGCTAATGTCTCTTTTTTCACATAAGTGAAAAGAAAATCAGATGACATGAGGCCAAGAAAATAAATACCTTGTTTATAATTAGCAGTTCTTCCAGAGATCTGGGCATGTCTGTATGAGATAAGATACAGACCAAGCATGATAGGATGCACTTGGAAGCAAAGAGTCCTCCTTTCAAGGAAAACCCCACGCACACATGAGGAAAATGCCTGTGTGGTCTGGTCACCCTCCTACCCAGCTATGTAGCCCTGGGTGTCCTGAAGAGGCAGGGGAGGTCTCTAGAACTATTTCTCCCCAGTTTTGAAATTATATCTCTGTCTGTTCAGCTAATTAGAGACTCACTTAATAATCAAGATATTTACTTTATGCAAGTAAAAATAAAGCCTATTGTATGTATATTCACATTTGTGTGGTTAAATCAGACTTTATTCATTTTGATAACCTAAAAGCAAAGATTTTAACTGGAACCAAAATCAGTTGATACTTGCTAACTTGAGCTGGCTGGCATGGTCAAAGAAGGGGCACAGGTGCCATTGCTATTGTCACACTGTCTAGTTTTAAAACAACAAAGAGCGAGCAGAAATCTAGCTGGCACCGAGGACGCATACTGAGATGACTGGTGAATTTTACTGTGCACAGAAGATCTGTGAAGAGCAAACGTGGGTATTCTTTTTATCAAGCGCCCTACGCAGGCAACTATTGACTGAGTCGTCACACGGGAACTCTGCAATGGGTAGACCACATAGCCTAACATTCATTTGAAATAAAGTCTAAGACATTAACCCCCAATGACTTTGTCCAGACAACATCACTGTTGAGTGGAGAAAGAGATTACACAGATTGGAGTGGTCAAGGAAGGCTCGCTGGAAGGGTAGTATCTAGCCTGAAAGTCTGGGTAGAGGTGACCAGGAAGATAGAAGGGAATGGCATTCCAAACAAAAAGCAGAGATAAAGTGAAGTCATAGAGGTGATAAAGTCCAACATGCTTCCAGTGGAAACTAAGGAAAATAGCCTGATTGAGGCAGAGAACTCCAGGGATATAGCATATTAAATGCATTTAACAGTTAAATTTTTTAAAAGAATTATTTTATTTAATTTTGTCATTACTTTATTTTATTGTTTTGAAGTTGACCATAGAGAGACAGAGAGAGAGAGGGAAAATGAGAAAACAAGCTGCCAGGTCCAGGACTCAAACCACAGTCAGCCATATGGGAGTCCAGCTACCCTAACCACCACATCACCTGCCAGCCCCTAACAGTTTAATTTTTAAGAGCAGAGAGAGAGAGATGCTTTCGAATGTTACATTTCTTTATCAAAAACTTTTTTTTAATCAGAAGTGATAATAATATCAGAAGCACAAGGGCAAATCACACCAGAAAAGGCTAGTTTAATACAAACATTGTAGTAATGATAAACAAGGTCCACGGGAGTGGCAAAAAGCACCAGCCTTAGATGAGCCCGTGATCTGCCTTCTCTAGACTTATACCTCAGCTGTCTGAGAATCGAAGCACCTTGTACACCAAACAGTGCTCACCCCGGCATCTCTATTCATGCTTCTCTATCCTGCTCGTAACTATATCCTCCACCTTGTTTCCTACCTTTCCCCCTTCTCTTCAAACCTTCGGTGAACCCCCACTCTGTCAGGCCTGTGAAAAGAAGCTTGAGAAATGAGATCATTGGTGAAGGCTGGATGGTGGACAGAGATAAGATGCAGTCAATGCTCTACAAGGCTGACATACAGAGAAAGATTCTGGGTTCCTATCTGGAGACTTGGAGTATACCAGGTGCCTGCATCCATGATCTGGGACTGGCTGAAGCTGGGAGGGATCATGGCATCAAGACCATGTTGCAGGTGCTTTCTCTGTCTTTCCCTCTGTCCCTCTCTCTTGCTCACTCATGGGGAAAAAAAAAAAACCCCAAACTTAAAAACTCAAAAAAAAAAAAAAAAAAAAAAAAAACTCAAAGAAAAAACGAATGGAACTAGTGGAGGAATCCCAGTCACTAACAGGAGCTTGAAAGAAATCTCTCTAGTAGCGTGTTTTCTAGACTTCACCTGCCCCTTCTTTCTCAAATGTCTCCTTGTAATGCTTTATATGCACTAACTCCAGAGCTTTCCTTGCCTTTGGCTTGTCTGCTCCCTCACGGTGGTGTGCTGGCAAACTGGCTCTCTGGAAACATAGAACCTTGATTTATAATGTTTGCTGATTTCTGTGGTTTACATTCTCTCACCGTGCCTAATTTCAAGCTACCGCCAGCTTGACACACTGAACGACCAGCCTGCATGTTAGAGAACAACAGCAATGCCATGCTTCCCCGACACCGTGGATCTATGGACCCTGAGTGAATGAGCGACTGCGTGCTCAGGGAACGTGGCCTTCCCGCCTGCAAACAACAGGAGGCCGTTAGATGGCTGTGTGATCAGATCAAGGTGCTTTTCCAGATTCCAAGGTGTTCTGTCCAGCCCCTGGTGTCGTCTTACCCCCCTAATTGATACTGAAACCAACCTGTTCTGGAAATCTCCTTATTTTTCTGATTCTCTGAAAAAAAAAACTTTCTCTAAAAAATAACTTTTCTTCCTCCTTTGACTAATAACATGGAGGATGAGAGAGGCTTAGCAGGCACATACCTGGTATGGTCTCTCCCTCTCCCTCTTGACTCAGATCTCTGTGTCTCGAGTATTTATTCAGTGCACACTTTAGGTGACTCTGCCGGTCTAAAGAGTCACACCTACAAGCCTGGGAGCAGGCATAGCTGTCTAGGTCACCTGCACTGCACCATGCGACTGTCTCATTTCTCAGAAAAACTTTCCATGGGCCGCTCTTCTCTGGCCTTTGTGGGATTTTGTGCTTAATAATAGGGTCACGGCGACCAGGAGCAGCTGTTAAAGCATCCTGAAAGCATGCATGCAAAACCTGTGGGTCGCTCAGCCACAGGTTTTGTCTGATTTTTTGTTTGTTTGTTTGTTTTCTGGAGAGGTTTTTGCTATAGGGCACGTGAGCTCCAGAAAGAGAGACGGGGAGACAGCAAGAGAGATATCACCCCCCCCCCAGGGGAGATAGCCACATCTCAATCCCTTCTCTCCATTTTTCTCTTGGGATCTTGGGCTCACACGCACATGTGCCCAGCGTGAGTTTAAGCCACCGGGTCTGGGACTTGAACTGCAGTGGAGTCCAGTGACGTAGCCATTTCACCAACTGCTGGTCCCAGAACAGGCTAATATTAAGGAAGCCCAACAAGAAGTATTATAAAGCCTCTTCTCTCCTCAACAAATTCCTGATTCCTTAACACTTCGGTCATAGTTCCTGTATATGCTTGACGAGACACTGGAACTCTTACCACTCATGGATTCTCCATTAGTGCATGATAAAGTTCCGTATGTACACAATTAACCTGGAAAGCTTGTTAAAATGCAGATAGATCCTAACTTAGGATCTGCTGGGGCAGGATGTTGAGAGTTGGCATTTTTGGCGAACCCTGAGATGTGTATGCTGCGGCTCCAAGGACTACATTTTGAGTAGCATCAGGCTAGATGCTGGTTGGGCATATGTTTGTTCACTCTAGGCAGATCCTTGGCTCTCTGATGTACAGGACTTTTCATCCACATTCAACGGTTCTGAGAACTCCAGCAGGGCCTTCACTCTGTGACTCTGCAGCCCTCTCCCCCCCGCCTCCCCTTACTGTCTTGACCAGCTGGCGGTGATCTCACACCCTCCTGCCTCAGCCTCCCGAGTAGCGGACTTACAGGTGCGTGCTGCTGCCCTGGCTTCTACCACCTCCATGCTTTGCTTTATGTTGGCTCAGACTCTCAGCTGCATCCTATGCCGACAAACCAAGTAACATCTTATGCCCCTCGCACGGTACCCTCAAAGCGTTTCTCCTGCCTGAGCCTTCTTTCCCACCAATTCCCCTCCATTCCCAGCACATACTCACCTCCCAGGCTAACTCCCCCGACTCCAGGTCCTCAATCCAGTTTTAGCAATGCCCTTAGCACATGTGCATTTTTAATTGGGTTTATATATATAGGGTGTCACTTTGCCATTTGTGTTCTATGCACATAATAGCTATTTACATCCTTTCCTCAAGAATAGAGGTCGTGACTTTTCCTCCTTTTTTGCTCTGCTCTGCACCAGGTACGGAGTTCTACGTAGGTCACCTCAGGGAGACAACATTCATGATGTCAACCAGTATCTTCTGTTGTCTCATCGTCCCTGTTCCTTTCCAAGTCCTTCCCTAATGACCTTCTTTTTTCTATGCTACAATCTTTTCCTTTCCTCTCTATGGTGTGTGTCATTGAAAAAGCTAGCAACTTTTTCTTTTTCCTTCCTTTTTAAAATTTGCTTTAGGGTGTGTGTGCTCAATGGAGAGACAGAAAGATCATGTTTACATTAATTCTTCATTCAGTCATTGAAAACTAGGCTCTGTGTGAAATATCCAATTGTATCAGGGTTAGTCTTTCTCTCTAGCTGTGTATGATTCTACAAATATGAACAAAGAAAAGGAAAAACACTTTAAGTAAGACTACATGGTGAAAATTCAACCTCAAATAGAAATTCTAGGACTAGCCCCATGACACAGTGGTTGAGCAATATGGGAGGAAAACTGGGTCCCACAGAGTTGACTAAGGTTCAGTCCCAGGTTGTAGGGACATATCAGGTGCATGTATGTGTGTGACCTTAGTCCTGAAAAGATGCAGAAGTATATGAGAGGTGTTTGCAGTATGACCGCACCGCATTAAAAGGCACTTTCACTGACCCTGTCTGTCTCTCTGGTGGACATGTGTGCCCTCTGGCATTGTAAATGAATGAATGAATGAATGAATCAGTTTTATAGCCTAAAAAGACAATGATCCAAGCTTAAAATTAGATTGATTTTAGAGGGTGGGGTACCTCTCAGATAAACTAAATTGGCCTTTGCCATTCTTCCTCTGTTGTTCAATTTTTTACATTGACGGTTGCTTAAAAGAAGAAACTACCTAGTGAATGTTGTTCTATTTTCTCTTGCCTTACAATGGACCCCAGTGATTTTATTGAGGGGGGGAAGACAGGAGATGGAGAGGAACTAGCATGCAGGAATGTATCAACTAACTGAAAAAGAAGAGAATCTTAAGAAAAAAGCCCTTTGGAGAAAGGGTGCAAAAGATGAAATTTGTGATCTTCTGAGATATTGTTCAACCCTACCTGTGAAGTAGAATCACACCAGAGAAGTTTTTTAAAACTCGCTAAAACCCAGGACCCCTCGCCCCAGACCAATTAAGTGAGAAATTCTGGGCAATAGTATTTTTTACATTCTTCAGGAAATTCTGAAGTGCACCCTGAGTGCAGAACCACTCTTTTCATGACAGCTGCAAACACTACCTGTTAAGTCGTAAAGGAAGATGTGAAGTCCAACTTTATTGGCGACCAAGTTCTCACCCTTTTTAAATATATATATGTGTGTGTATGTGTGTATGCAGTTTTCCCTTATTCGAAGGCAAGTGCACACGTGTAAGAGTGAGAGAGGAGAGAGGATCACCCTTTACCAGAGTCTGGTCACACTGCAATCCCCTTCCTTCAGTCCTCTAGCTTACTGAGTCTCAGGCACTAAGGATCATGCACCGGGATTCATGTGACCCTGCAGGGGATTTGAATCACAGTTGCTGTGAGGATCCGGCTTCTTGTGAGCAGCACATTACTGTTGTGCTATGGAGCTGGCTCCTGTTCTCACTCTTTTCTTTCCTCTAGCCAAGGCCTTCTCTCAATTCTGAAAATGTATCAAACCCTTCCCCCCTGAGTCTTCACAAAAGCCCTCTGCCTTTTTAGAAGATCATTCTTGATCTTTCATCTCCTTTTATTTATCCATCCAATTCTATCTCATTCTCAAGGCTCGACTCAATGAAAGCGTGAAGGAAGCTTGGTTAACCTATACTACAGTACCCTGTGCTTCACCTCTACAACTATTGTAAGTAAATACTCTAACTTCTGGTACAATTATGTAATGTGTAATTAATTGTATTTTACTCGTATACCATGCTAGATCAGGAATTCTCAAATTGTGATCCCCAGGTCAATATCAGTTTCACATGGGAACTTTTTAGAAATACAAATTAACCAGACCTACCCTATCAGACACTGTGGGGGCGGGGCCCAGCACTTGGGAGTTTTAACCAGCCCTCAGGTTGGTTCTGATGCACACTGAAATGTGAGCACCACTGAAAGGGAGCGTTAACTCCTTGAGGGGTTAGGACCACAGCTGCTTATTTTTCCCACCACATCCTCAGCATCCTGTCAGAGGTATGCACTCGACAACTATCTGTTGGGTGGGTGAGAATACTACCCAAGAATCAGAGGTGGCATTCTCTCTTTGTGGAAGTAGAGAGCACGTTCATTTAGGTTAAAGATAAATTGTCTATGATAAAGCCACATGCAGAATGGGAACTGATTTATCCTCAGTTGATGCTGTTGGCAAGTTCCAGCTCATTAAAGCTTACAAGGCTTTGTTAAGGATGCTAGTGTTTATCTTAAGAGAAATCAGAAGATATTAAAATTATTTAAAAGAATTTAAACAGTGGACTGTCAAATTTAGAGGAAGCATAGAAGATGCTATAGCTAAGAGCTTCATTACCAAAGGAATGGGTAGCAATGGTGACAATAGGAAAAGAGGACCCTGGAGGAAGGAATCTACACCCCTCAGAAGGGCTGGTGGGAGACGTTCTCAAAGAGAGACTGATTTGGGCTAAGGTCCAGGGAAGGTGGAGGGGGCAGATACAGAAGTTTGAGGAAGCAGGAAGGGCTGAGGGTGCCTCAGGAGGCACTGAAAGACTGGAACAGAGACAAGGATATGTAAGTAGGAAAAATGGTGGAGCTCTGGGAGGAAGAGCAGCATGAGCAACCCAATCCCAACAGCCTTCTGCAGGGATGTGGGTCTAAAGGAAGAGGATAAAATTATTTCTGCCAGGCAGCCACAATCTCAGATAAAGTGGTCCATTTAATTTCTAATCATGGAGAGTTTAGAGTAGTGTAGCAACAAGTGGATCTCTTATCTTTATTCTAGTAATAGTACCTAGATTCTTTTTTTTTTAAGAGAGAATTTTTTGCTATAGGGCACATGTGCTCGCTG
The DNA here is from genome assembly GCA_026018925.1 of Tupaia tana. Taxonomy (NCBI): domain Eukaryota; kingdom Metazoa; phylum Chordata; class Mammalia; order Scandentia; family Tupaiidae; genus Tupaia; species Tupaia tana. The sequence continues at coordinate 37,590,392 of JAKSZU010000023.1, read as the reverse complement.
GAGAGACAGAGAAAGACAGAGATAGAAAATGAGAATTCACTCCCCAGGTGGATGCCATGCTACAGTCTCTTCTCCTCCACTCTACACTCAGGATTTTGGGAACACATGCACATATGCTCAGCGTTAGTTTTAAGCTACTGTGTCTGGGTCTCAAACCATAGTTGACTACCTGGGAGTCTACTGAAGTAGCCATTACTCCATTTGGTGGTCTCAATAGTGCCTAGATTTTATCCTTGTTCCTTAGATCCTTATACTCCAGATTCAGCACTAGCTCTTATCCTCATAAGTTGCCAGATGATATTGTTCTTTCATCTTCTCAGTCTGCACATATTTTCATTCATTGCTATGTGCGTGGTGCTATTCTGGATACTGCAGTTTAAATCCTCCTCTTGAATCCTATTCTCATGCCTGGGTCTCCTTTATCTACACCCAGATTTTCCTGATGACAACTGTTAAACAAGTGACACTTATCACCTCCAGGAGAGGAGTTCACCAGAAGCAGCAGTCCTAGGATGTCAACCTACTCCATGGTTCAAGGTCACCAAGCAAGACAAGATGCACACAAGCACTGGATAGACAAAGGCTGTACTCACATGGAGGGAGTCAAAGCAAGACCAGCTGCCACAGTGGGCACCACTCCTCCATGGCCTGACACAGGCTGCCTGCGTTCCTCTCACCCTGAAAGCAAAGGAACCCGTGTCCACCATACAGAAACAAATATAGGAGTAGAGTTGGCCAGGCACCGTGTTATATGCAGGCTTAGGCAAACAAGGAGTATGCATTGAGTCTGAAATGGGAAGATATTCCCATGTAAAGTGATAAGCCCAGCATAAGCTGTGAAACTTTCTATCCCTCAGGAAGGGAGTGTTCCAGGTCCAAGTCTCATTCTTATGAGACCGTGTACAAGTCTTAAGACAACACGTATGAGACTGTTTTTCCCAAATCTTTCAAAGAATCTTGAGAAACTTAGAGTTGAAGGAGGTCTGTGGGGGTCATTCCTTCTATTCCCTATCCACTCCACGTTGTTTATTATCTACTATGTTGATTTGGTTGCCAGTATCAGGATACTCAATTAGCTGTCCCAACACTTTACACCATGTCCCAGTGAATCCACCCACTTACCAGTCATTCTCAGGTCTGATCTAAACAGTTGCTAAGACAAAACTTGGATGCTCGAGATACTGAATACACAAACTGGGTCAAACCATATGTGGTAGTAAGACTCTGACCCTCAAACTTCACAGCAGCCAATCCAGGAAATTAGTCAGTCCGTAAAATCTCAGGCTCAGTGTAGCAGGTGGCATGGAGGTTATGGCAGTGGGATTCCACATAGCTGATTCTGTGGTTTGAGTCCTGGACTCAGCAGCTTGAAAATCACACCAGATGTACGTGCATATATACTCCAAATCCCAAGAGGAAAATGAAAGAAAAGGGACTGTGATGTGGCCATCCCCCCAGGGGGTAATTTTTCATTTTCCCTTTCTCTCTCTGTCTCTCTCCAGCAAGCTCATGCATCCTATAGAAAACACACACACACACACACACACACACACACACACAAAATACCTTAGTCTCTAACAATCAACATAGATTAAGACTTGGTTAGTGACTGCCATATTCCCATTTTTTTTTTTAATTCCAATTTCCAAGTCAAGACCAAATATGCTTTCCCATGCCAACAACCTCCAGTCAGAGTGCACATGAAGCCTTTTCTCTTTTTTTCTGCTATGAAACTTTTCTGCTCCCCAGCCTGTCTCTGCCAGATGGAGTAATGGTGGCTGACTCCCTTACTACTTCCAGCTCTGAACAAATAGCCTCATTTATTCTTATCTATAGGGTTTTGTTCATTTCCACATAGTAGTGGACAATGAATGGGAAATGATTTTGGAATGATAGTAGTGGACTCTCTAGGTATCATGGACTTGGTGAAATGAACCCTTAACTAGAACATGTTGAAAGTAATACATGGGGGTAGAACTGCATTTTTTTTTTTTTTTTGAGAGAGATTTTTGCTCTAGGTTATGTGCATTTGCTGGAAGAACAGAGAGAGACAGAAGGAGACAGAGAGACAGAAATCAAGAAATCACCCCCAATGGGGGATGGCCATGCCACAATCCCTTCTCCTCCATTCTCCCTGCAGATCTTGGGCACGCACATGTGCCCGGCACGAGTTTTAAGTTGTTGGGTCTGGAACTTGAACTGTGGCTGACTACATGGGAGTCCAGTTATGTAACCCTTACGCCCATCTGCAGGTCCCATAGAACTTCATTTGTAAAAAGCTGTTTAAGTTGTATGGAATCTGTGGTCAGATGGATAGCCGTACAATAGAGAATATTTAGCTAGGAATAAAAGAAAAGAGGATACATGCTGTAGCAAATGCAGAATATGCTATAGGCCACTAAGTCAAGCTAAAGATAAGAGTAATATTTTTATAATATAGATTATCAATCTGGCAAAAGACAAATTCTAGCAAAAGATGCAACGATAAACTATCTGCTAGAAAATGAATTCTTTTCAAAATAGGTATTTCTTACCTGCTTTGTTAATATTTTAGAAATAAAAATAACAAAACCGAAAAGATTATGTAGAAGTAGGGGAGTAATCAAAGCTAACAGTTACCTCCTTATTAGGAAGTTTTGATATCCCCACTCAATGTATATCGAATGTCTGTACTCCATGATGGAAATGGCAAGATCTGAAGCTGTGATAGTAGGGAGGATAAGTGTAGATACCAGAGACCGTCAGGGAGGGGAGGGGATGGCAGAAGATGGGTGGGAGGGGCAAAGGGAAGAAACACTTAACCAAAAAAAGAATGTAAATTCTCTGCTGAAAATGGTATATATGGTTACTGCCTTGATCTGATGGTCATGTATTACATGCATATGTTGAAAAACTATAGAGATGTATAATCGGTCCACAGGTGGCATAATGGTTACATTGCTGGACTCCCATGTGGCTGACTGTAGTTCATGTCCTGGACCCAATGGCTTGAAACTCGGGCCAGGCACATGTGCATGCATGCCCACAATCCTGAGAGGAGAATGGAGAAGGGATTACGGCGTGGCCATCCCCTCTGGGGCGTGATTTCTTGCTATCTGTTTCTCTGTCTCTGTCTTTTCAGTGTGCACACATACACCATAGCAAAAATCTCTCTCAAAAAAAAAAAATAATGTATAATGGGTCAACCAGCAGTTAGCGTAATGGCTATGTCGCTGGACTCCCACGTAGTCGACCGCGGTTCGCGTCCCAGACCCGGTGGCTTAAAACTCACGCTGGGCACGTGTGCGTGCGTGCCCAAGATCCCGAGAGGAGAATGGAGGAGAAGGGATTGCAACGTGACCATCCCCCCTGGGGGGTGATTTCTCGCTTTCTGTCTCTATGTCTCTCTCTGTCTGTCTGGCAAGCGCACGCGCCCTATAGCGAAAAAAACCTCTCCAAAAAAAAAAAAAAAATGTATAGTGATGGAATGTAAATAAGAAAAAAGAAAATTTTGAAAATAATGACCGGGATTGAAGGACTGACTGCAATTCAACTGAACTAGAGACTGCACACATTTGCAGAAACAGTCTAGAAAAGCTGGCTGGGCCTAGGCAGAGTTATTCTATGGTCTCACTCTTGGAAATTTAACATTTCATTTTTTCTTCTATTTAACACTATGAAAAAAAAAAAACCCTTCACATTTATGTATGAAGCAGTGAGGTCTGCTTGTGTCACTTTAACATATGGTTTTATTTCTGATATGCTAATTTTGGTAGCTATTTTGGGCAGTTAATGCTAAAAATTGAAATAAGAAGAGCCAACCACCTTCATTCTAGTAGTTACACTTGCAACGTACATTAGTGTTTTCAAACTGATTACACTTCATTTTAATCAACTCTTGTTTTCTTTTCTTTTCTATTTTTTGTCATAGGGTAAGTGTTTTCACCAGAGGAAGACAGGAGAAAGTGAGAAATCATCCCACACCACAGTCCCTTCTCTTCTATTCTCCTCCTGGGGTTTTGTACATACACACACATGAACCTAGAGTGATTTTCAAGTCACCAGGTATGGGATTTGAACCATAGTCAACCAAATGGGAGTCTAGTACCTTAACCACAACTCCACTCACTGGCCCTTTAACTCTTGTTTTCTACTGTCCTATTGTCACTTTACTGAATCAGCTTATGAAGTCAGTATTAAAAAAACAATGTGCAGTTCATGATAACAGCAGCTAAGCAATCAGCCCTAAGAAGAGGGGAAGAAAGGAATCTTGAGATAGGGGCCAAGTCATATCTTCCAGGTGCCTCTTTCAGCATATATGCATCAAAAAATTGAAATTTCTCTTCTTTAGATAGGTAAATACAGTTTACTTAAATAGATATTTGCAATTGTTAAATATTTGTATTTCAATTATGTGCAAAACTCTGTGCTTACTACAATAAAACAAGCTGGGTTGAACAAAAGATGTAAAATTAATTCTCTAAGTTTTCCAAGTTTTAAAATGCATTTTCTCTTTTTTACCCTTTGGTGTTTCTCCTAGAGACATTCAATGTATTTTAGAATGCCATAAAAATGCTTACTTTTTTTTTTTCATTTAGCACAACTTCTTTGACACTTTCACCAAACCAATTCAATTGTATTTAAGGTATCTTTTAAAAAATAAACATTTTTCAAGTGTGTTGTGTTGTGTGTGTGTGTGCATGTGTATGTGTATGTGGGCTTGGATTATCTGAAAAGCATATTTGAAATAGTCCATAGAAAATACAACCTGACAAATAGAAAATGTTTATTTTGTGAATAATTCTCTATTTGTTTTGTAGGTTTGAACAGTTGGTTGTCTGATGAAAGGGATACCAGGATGCCACCGTTCTTCCCCAAAGTCCCACTTTTCTGTGCATGAACACAGCACCTGCATGATTAGGTGGTTATCAATTGTAAAATATACCATATTAAATAAGGGATGTTTGGTGAGAAGAAGCTACTCTATAAAATGTATACACAGTTAAAAAATGTTAGAGAGAATAGTACATTTTCCCTACAGCCTAGGAAATATAATTTTCTCATAAAATACATGTGGATATATAACATATATTTTCTCCTAGGCACACCTACATATATTTCTCTCTCTCTCTCTTGTGCACACATGCATGATCATCATAATCACCTAAGTGGGCAAACCTCCATCACAGCAAATGTATCTCAGTCTCACATCCTGATTAACACATGCCATCAAGAGAAGCACACTTCTCACATAAATGATGCAATTTTCACAGTTTGGGTGCCATTTTCCCTTCTTTAAATATTTCAGTGCAAATGAGAATTTCAGTGCAACGATAGCATGGGAAGTTTTAATTTGACAGCAGTCAGGAAATTCCCAAAGTAGATAAAGAACTTCCAAACATCCCCTGTGTACAAGAGAGCCAAGTGTAATTACAGTGGTGATCCTAGCTTTGATTTTTATTGTGTTTAGAGGCATTTAAATCATATCACAAAACCTGAATCATTTTTATGTTGACTTATATTATTTCAATTACTTAGGACCAATCAATTTCTGAAGGTCTATAAAGTAAACAGGTTAGATGTGATATTTGAGGAAAGTTAAACATGGCTCCTAACCACAGGAGGAAAATATAAGGCAGAAGATAAAAGATAAACAAGAATAGAAGATGACATAGCCATCTGTCAGCCTCCCAAAGGATATGTTGGTTTTCATGACAGTGTTTTCTGCTTTCTTTTTTAATGCTTTACTGGGCAGCATATTGCCCAGTAACATTCAGGTATAGGATTGAGAGAGACACGACTGATGATATGTACTCATTTTAAATATCCTTGAAAACCTGGCTTGTCTACTAACAGATTTTGGACAATGATTTACAAGCATAGGTTTTAATTCAAGATAAGAATCTCAAAACTACTGAAGAAAAGATAGATTTTTTTACATGTATGTATATACTTTCAAGTGCAAGGGGAAAATACCATAGATAAAAATTATTATAGAAGGTAAAGACTTCCAGTTCCAGCAGTGTACCAGAATAATCTTAAGATTCTCAGAGCCAGCAGGTGGCATGGAGGTTAAGGCGCTGGACTCACACATGACCAAATGCCGTTGGAGTCTCAAACACTGTGGCTTGGAAATCATGCCAGGAGCATGTACGAGCGTGTTCAAAACCTGAGAGGAGAATGGAGGAGAAGAGATTGTGGCATGGCCATTCCCCCTGGGAGGTGATTTCTCACTTTCCCTCTCTCTATCTCTGTCTCTATCTCTCTGACAAGCACACATGCCCTATGGCAAAAAATCTTTAAAAAAGATTATCCACAGTACACTATCCATTGTACTATCCATGGCACATACCATAGAAAGTTTACCATGACAAACAATTCAAAATTCCATATCAAATAAAGCAGTATCACATATATATATATGTGTGTGTGTGTGTGTGTGTGTGTATATACATGAAAATATCTATAAGAAAGAAAATTCTCAGATACTAGAAATAAAGAGGGAACAACAAAACCTGGGAGGTGAAAATGTGGGCTGGTTGGCTCTATGGTACAATGGCAATGTGCTGTTCTGGGGAAACTGGGTTCCACATGGCAACCATAGTTTGAATCCCTGGCCCAGTCTGCCTGAACTTCTCTGGGCATATGTAGAAGTGTCCAGGATCTGAGGGGCTGGAGACCTAGAGGAAGGGAAATGTGACATGACCAGACACTGTAGAGGGTGCTTCTCCAATCATTTAAGCTATTTTTGCTATTCTGTGTTCAACTCTCCAGAAAAGCTTTAGATCAGTTTGTCACTTTCTCAAAAGAAAAAATCAAATTGGATTTTGTTTAGAATTACATTGACTATTAGATAAATTTGGGGAAGGGAACCAGCAGATGGTGTAATGGTTATGTCACTGGACTCCCAAGTAGTCGACTATAGTTCTAGTCCTGGACATGGTGGCTTAAAACTCATGCCATTAAGCATTATACCCAAAATCCCGAGAGGAGAATGGAGGAGAAGGGATTGTGGTGTGGCCATCCCGCTGCCCCCCAAGGGGTGATTGCTCGCTTTCTGTCTCTCTGTCTCTCTGTAACTGACTCTCCAGTGAGCAGATACACCCTATAGCAAAAATCTCTCTCTTAAATAAATAAATAAATAAATAAATAAATAAATAAATAAATAAATAAATTTGGGGAGAACCAGCCTCTCAGTTATAACAAGTCTTTTATTCTTTTTTTTTTTTTTTTTTTTTTTTTGAGGTTTTCACTATAGGGCGCGTGCACTCACCAGACAGACAGAGACATAGAGACAGAAAGTGAGAAATCACCCCCCAGGGGGGATGGCCACGCCGCAATCCCTTCTCCTCCATTCTCCTCTCAGGATCTTGGGCACGCACGCACACGCGCCCGGCGTGAGTTTTAAGCCACCGGTCCGGGACGCGAACCGCGGTCGACTACGTGGGAGTCCAGCGACATAGCCATTACGCTAACTGCTGGTTCCCAACAAGTCTTTTATTCTATGAACATTTAATTTACTTAGGTCTTCATTGATTTCTCTTAGTCATATTTTGTAGTTTTCAGGCATGTCTTTATTTTTCTTTTCTTACTGCACTGGCTAGAAGTGGAGGAAAATGCTGAGCAGACATGGTGGATGTGGACATTTTTGCTTTTTCTTTTATCAATCTTAGAGGTGAAATATTCAATTATTTATTTTATAAATAAGCTTGATATTAGCTGTAATTTTTTTAGATGCCGCAATTACTAGATTGAGGAAATTCTCTTTCATTCCCAGTTTGCTGAGAGTTTTACCATGACTAGGTGTTGAAATTTATCAAATATTTTTCTGCCTTTATTGAGGTAACATTTTTTCTTTTTTATGTTAATATGGAGAAATACATTGATAATCATTTGATTTTTTAAAAATGTTAAACCAACTCTGCCTTTCTGATTTAAATCCCATTTAGTAATAGCCTATGTTAGAATTTCAGTGTGCGAAACACTACCAATGGAAATGGAAAAGTCAGGTCACTAATATAATCAATATACCACAGGATTCATGAGAATTTTTGTTGTTTTTTTTAGGCAGGAGGCTTATATTTTCTTTCTTCAGCGACATATTTACGGTTGAATATAAATTAAAGGCCTGATTGCACACCAAAGCCAGGTCTTTTTGGTGGTTCAGTCAGAGAGGTTAAGACGTCTAGCTGGCTCACAAGAGAGTGGCCCCATCCTTGGCCCAGGTTTTGGCATTTTGCCAGCCTTGAGCTCATCGGTAATTTCTTCAATATCTCTAGGTGTCAAATCCTCATAATAATTGTCATTTATTTGAACCATTGGTGCATTGACACAGGTTCCTAAACATTCCACCTCTATTAGAGTGAAGAGTGTGTCAGGCGTAGTCTCTCCAACTTTTACTCCAAGCTTTTCTGAATGACCTCCAGTATGCTGTCAGTGTTCCGAAGCGTGCAAGGCATAGCAGTGCAGACCTGAATGATACTTTCCAACTGGCTTTCTCTTACGCACTGTATAACAAGTTGCCACTTCATGCACTTGCATTGGAGGTACTTATAAAACTTCGCAACCCTGTTCATGGCAGAGATGGGAAACCACCCATTCTGCCTCTGTGCTGAATCCAGGACTGGCAGCACAGTTGCTGCTTTAATGCCCTTCTGGATAGCTCTTTACAACTGCCTCTAACTCTTATAGTTTTTGGTGTGAAATCAGAAGGAGCATGTGGGTTATTCTCAGGAGTATTTGTGTACAAAGAAGGCTCCTCCAACTCCGTTTTGTGCAGCTGTCTTATGCAAGTTCCTTGTATGTCTTCCCCACTGGGCGGTGAGGCCAGTCACCTGGGCATGGAGCACAGCGGAAAACATGGCGGGCCTAACTGTTCACTTTTCCCTGGAAGTGCTAGGTGAGAATCCCCTCCCTGCCAGCACAGGGCGGAATGGCTACATCGCTGGACTTGCATGCAGTCTACTGTAGTTTGAGTCCTGGATCTGGTGGCTTAAACTCATGCCAGGCATGTGTGCGTGCATGCCCAAGATCCCAAGAGGAGACTGGAGAAGATATTGTGGCGTGGCCATCCCCAGGGGGTGATTTCTCTCTTTCTGTCTCTCTCTGTCTCACTGGCGAGCACAAGTGCCCGATAGCAAAAACCTCTTCAAAAAAAAAAAGGTCCACATGGGGCCAGCAGGTGGTGTAGTGCTACAATGTTGTACTTTCCACATGGCCAACTGTGGTTCGAGCCCCAGACTGAGTGGCTTGAAACTCACATTGAGGAATGTGTGCATGCATGCCCAAAATCCGAACAGGAGGATAGAGAGGAAGGGATTGTGTTGCAGCCATCCCCACCAAGGGGTTATATCTCACTTCCTCTCTCTCTGTCTTTCCATGTCTCTGGCAAGTGCATGCACCCTATAGTGAAAATCTCTTTAAAAAAAAAAAAAAAAGGCCCATATATTACATAGAGTGGAGAACATTGTTGTGCAGGAGAGTTATATGGGAACAATATACCTGATATTAATAGATACAGACCTCGTTAGGGCAGAATTCTGTAAGCGGATAGAAAAGGATGACTATTTCCTATACTTTACCTACTCTGAGTGCCAGAATCTTCAACAACGAGGTGTGTCTCGGTCCTTTCTGGTTGCTATAACAAAATGCCTGTGTTTTATAAATCCTGGGTCATTTATAAATAATAGAAATTTGTTTCTCATATTTCTGGTGGAAAGTCCAAGATCATGACACCAGCAGATTTAGGTCTGGTGAAGGCTGGTTCTCTGCTTCACAGGTGGTGGCTTCTGCTGTGTCCTCAGGTAGACATCGGCCGACAGGCCAGTGGGGCCATAGAGTCCATCGAGAGGATGTGACTTTGGAGGGCACGGGCCACTTCTTCCTCAAGTTGGCAGAGGAGAAGCATGAGGGCACAGAACATCTCTCAAAGATGCAAGACCAGGGCCCAGCAGTGACATGGTTAAGGTACTAGACTACCACATAGTTGACTGTGGCTCGAGTCTTGGACCTGAAGGCTTAAAAACCACGCTGGGTGCATGTGCATTGGAGCTCAAAATCCCGGGAGGAGAATGGATTTCAGTGTGGTCATCCCATCTATGGGGTGATTTTTCACTTTCCCTCTCACTGTCTTTCTCTGGCGAACACATGCACACTATGGTAAAAATCTAAAAAAAAAAAAGCAAAGTCAGAACTACAGCCATGCCCTTTTTCAAAGCATGCAGAAGGCATTTCAAGGTGAGGGGGTGAAACTCTTGGCCCAGTGGAAGCTACCGCAGCCCTGGAGATGAATCGGAACCAGGCCCTCTTGGATCTTCATGCCCTGTGTTCTGCCCACACAGACTCCAATCTCTGTGACTTCCTAGATGATGAGGCAAAACTCATTAAGATGGGGAAATCACTTGACTAACTTGGGCTCACCCTGAGGTACGGTTAGGGCCCCCAGGGCCCCCAGGGCCCAGCGGCCTCAAGGGACCCCCTCTGCTGTATCTCCTGGTATCAGGGTTTCTCCCTGGGCCTCTCCCTTCAGCCATTAAACAGCTCTGTAACCATCCTGGAGCCTTCTCCAAACCTTAGACCAAATGGAAATAAAACTTTTTGAAGAAAAAAGAAAGTTTAACTCTGACAAAAGATAATGACAAAGGGATTTTCTGGGAATGGCAACCCACCTTCTGCTGCACGCACTGGAAAAGGATTCCTGTGTCAGTCTCACGTTCTACCTGCTGAGGAAGCTGCTGGTAACCCTTAACCAGTGCAGACGGGAACAGCCTTTGTATGGGCCCATCTTCCTGGTGCGAATTACTAGTGCCGCACAGGCCTAGATCTGAGGGCCTTGTTCAAGCATCAGAGAATCAAGGTCTGGTCTTCATAGTACAGGCTTATTTAAAGACTGCCTTCAAGGATTGAAGTTTTTCTTATTAACCTGAATAATCTTGCAGCTTCAAATGGCTACCATGGGCAGCTGGCTCCTCTCTTCTTTGTAGCTGGGGACAAGGAAAGTTCATTCTATTTTCATTTGGTATAGATATGGAAGGCTTTAATATCTAGTTTCCTTATCAAAGTCTTTTTCTTTTAGAAGAAGCTTTTATGCAACAACTTGCTACGTCCTCCAGTGAACAATAGCACAGAACCTCGCTTTAACTGATTTACTTTCCAAACTGTATGGTTACACTGTAAGCAGTAGAGGCAAAAAGAGGCTGTCAGAGGGACCCTCGATTGGTTTCCTTTTACCCTTTCTAAACATGATGGTGATTTCCATAGTCCAGAAATGCTTCGGTTCCCCCGCTATAACAATGTATGAATGAACAAATAAATGTAAATTTATTTAGCTTTTCACCAAGATGGCGCCAAAAGCAAAATACCCCTTTCGAAAGCCAAAGACTTTGAAGGCCAAGAAGGCAGTGCTGAAAGGTGTCCACAGCCACAAAAAAAAAAAAAAAAAAAAAAAAAATCCACACATCAGCCACCTTCCAGGGGTCCAAGACACTGCAGCTCCAGAGGCAGCCCAAATGTCAGAAAAGCACCCAAGAGAAACAAGCGTGACCACTATGCCATCGGCCAGTTCCCTGACCACCTAGTCTGCCATGAAGAAGATAGAAAACAGCACACTCGTGTTCCTTGTGGATGTCAAGGCCAGCAAGAACCAGATCACACCGGCTGTGAAGAAGCTCTATGACATTGACGTGGCCAAGGTCAACACCCTGATCAGGCTTGATGGAGAGAAGAAGGCATACATGCAACTGGCTCCCGATTATGATGCTTTGGATGTTGCCAACAAAACCAGGATGATCTAAACTGAGTCCAGCTGGCTAATTCTAAATACACACTTTTTCACCATAAATAAATAAATGTCTGAGGGAAGTGAAGATACCTGGGTATATATTCCCCGTCTTTAATATTCTGGGGTCCACATTGCTGCATTCAGGTGAGCGTGAGTTTGGAGCTCACTAGTAAGGACTGATGCTGGACCCTGAGCCACATAGAAAGCTGTGGACAGCCTATCTTTCAGATGCTCCAAACAAGAGTGCATATGCTTGGTAAAAACTGCCCCTGCTGAGATGTTAAGTGGAGCCCTGCTAGTTCTCTAGCCTTGGAAAGAAATGCCAATGATAGCATCATAGCAAGCCTGGCCACCAGAGCAAGCAGGTGACCTAAACTCGGAACTTCCAGTAGCTCCTCTCCACACGTGAACATCTCTGTCAATATGTGCCCTGCGGTTCTCCCAGTGGGCGTATTTCAGAGGTTTTAGTTAATCCACAAGGACAAAGCTCTACCTTGTTCAAAGCTCCAGGGAGGATTCAATCACAGCAGCTCAGGATTGGAATGGCTCTTAAAGGTCTGGTTACATCAAGCCTGCTGGGATTCGGACTTTGTGCTTTGAGATTTCTCCGTCTAAAATGCCACCAGGCACCTTCACTATAGCAGCAGGTGAAGGATGGAGAAACATTTCATTTGGGCCAAGGTGAGAGTGCAAAGGAAAAGAGAGGCGAGAAATAACTCCCCGTGCCATCAGGAATGAAGGGATGTAGGCTCCAATGGAGAAGGAACAAGCCAGTGAGGATGAGGGTTCCGGGATGGGTCTGGGGAGGGCAGCATGGAGCCTCAGACCTGTGACAGTGACAGGCTGCAGTGAAGGCTGATGAAGAGAAGCAGAAAGCGACCCATGGAGGTGACTGGGCCATAAGCCCGAAGCAGGAGAGGCCTTGGAGCAGCCATGCCCAGTGAGCGCCAGGGGAATGGGAGGCAGCTACTGGACAGATGCCCGCCTGAGCCTTCCTCTTGGCCGGAGGCAGTCACAGCTGAGCAGTGAGTCAGCACCAGGCAGTCATTCATCTTTTTTCAAAGCCAAATTTCTAGTTATTTCTGAAAAAAAAAAAAAGAAAAAATATCAAGGAAGAATTGCCTTTTCTCCCTTTAGAACTGATGTGAGTTAACCCATTATGTGTTTTACCAGTAAAATCAGGCATACCTCAAGAGCACTGTGGGTTTGGGGGATGAATATTACTTTCATAAATGTTGTCCATCTGTGATACTGCCCCCAATGGTACTGGTGCCAAAGGATAGATGGAGTTTGCCCAGCAGCAACATGTGGGGCCTGTCAGTGCACTGCTGCCCACTATAAATACATTCCCAAAAGCCAAGGGAGGGCTTTCACTTGGAGAGTGAAAGAGGCCAGCATAAGAGGCCAGAATGGGGACCAGCAGTTAGTGTAATGGCTATGTCGCTGAACTTCCAAGTCCCGGACCTGGTGGTTTAAACTCACGCCGGGCATGCCGGGTGCGTGTGCGTGTTGTATATGCCCAAGATCTCGAGAGGAGAATGGAGGAGAAGGGATTGCGGCATGACCATCCCCCCTGGGGGGTGATTTCTTGCTTTCTGTCTCTCTGTCTCTCTCTGTCTTTCTGGTGAGCGCACGTGCCCTATAGCGAAAAACCTCTCCAAAAAAAAAAAAAAAAAAAAGAGGCCAGAATGAGCCATCTCACCACTACTCATATTTCGGTAATACATGAAAATGATTGCGGTGCCATTTACTGTTCCAGCAGGCCCTTTGCCACATCCCTGGAGCCTCGTCTTACCTTCTGATGGCACAAAACTGCACATAGCAGCCTCCTCCCTCTCCTTTCCTAAAAGCCACGATCCATTCTTTTGAACCAATCATGGATTGTAGGCTTTATACTCAAATATCATGGCTTGAATTCTGGCTCCACCACTTACTGGCTGTTACCGTTGGATATGCTCTTAATTTCTTTAAGCTTCAATTATATCATTTGTGTAGTAAGAAATAGCATAGTACCATGGAGGCCTTGTGAATGTCAAATCTGTGTAAATCACTTACCATGGTGGCATGGTGGTTGAGGTGGCTGGGCTCCCACATGAGTGACAGTGGTTCAAGTCCCAGACCTGGTGGCTTGAAAACTCATGCCAGCTGTATGTGTATGCGGGTGCCCGAAATCCCAGGAGAAGAATGGAGAAGGGATTGTGGTGTGGCCATCCCAGGGGGTGATTTCTTCTTCTTCTTTTTTTTTTGGAGAGGTTTTCGCTATATGGCGCGTGCGCTCACCAGAAAGACAGAAAGAGACAGAGAGATAGAAAGCGAGAAATCACCACCCACGGGGGATGGCCATGCCTCAATCCCTTCTTCTCCATTCTCCTCTTGGGATCTTGGGATCTTGGGCACGCACGCACACGCGCCCGGTATGAGTTTAAGCCGCCGGGTCCAGGACTTGAACCGCAGTCGACTACGTGGGAGTCCAGCGACATAGCCATTATGCTAACTGCTGGTCCCCCAGGGGGTGATTTCTCACTTTCTTTCTCACTGTCTCCTTCTGGCACATGCTTGCGCCCTATGGCAAAAACCTTAAAAAAGGAAACAAACACATACCATGTTATCTGATGCACAAGTGCCCAGTAAATATCATCATCCCTATCACAATTATTATCATCTCTATCACCACCAATGCTGTCACCACCACTACCACCATCTTCTGTGTAATTATTCCCACCACCACCACTTTCAGCTGCAGCAGCAGCTCAGGTCTTCTCCCGCCAAGTCAGACTATGCCTGCTCTGTGTCTTCCTCCTTCAGGTTGCTGTTTTCCAGCACTGGTCTCCTAAGCCAACGTATGTTAAAAGTGGAGGATGTGGACAATGCCAGGACCGAAAAGGGACATTCTTTCTTCTTTTTCTTCTCTCCTCTTTGTCCTTCTTTCTTTTCTTCTTTTTCCCCCTTTTTCTTCTCCTTCTCCTCTTCCTGCTAGTGCTCTACTCCATCTCCTTTTCCTCCTTCTCTTTTTATTTTTTGAATTTATTGCCAAAGAGCATAGTGCTTTCAGAGACACAGAGAGATAAAGCATCCCTAATGGGGCCCGGTCATCCTCTCAATCCCTTTTCTTCTATTTTTCTGTCTCATCAGGATCCTGGGCACACACACACAATTGACATGTTTTTCAAGCTGCCATGCTGGGATTCAAACTTCAGTTGGCCATTCAAACTTCAGATTCCCTATGCACTGTGCTTAACTTCTGAGCTATGGGGTCAGCGTAAGAAGGAACATTTTTGACCTAATCATTTAGACTATTTCAACACAGGCGAAAGGAGGATATATATTTATTATACCGTTGTTTTGTCTGACAGAAAGATGTGATACACAGTAAGGGCTGAACATTTTTGGCCAAATAAACAATTTCTGAGCTTTTCTGACTAGCATACCAAACCATATGCTCCTTTGTATCAGGTGGTTTGAGTGTCTAGCCTGTTTGAAGCAGGAAATCTTCTCTGGAATCCAACCCAGTGTAGGAGATAAGAAATCCAAGTGTAGCATCATGTGGTAATGCTGCCATTCAGATAATAATAAAACCACAACGGTAAGGACACCTCTATTTACTGAGTACCCACTATGTGTCTAACATTAAGGTAGTCAATACCCATATCACAATGCATTTAGTCTCTATACTAACTTTTCAAAGAAGGCATTATTACCTCAATTAGGCCGACAAGGAAACTAAAACAATGTGGTCACTGTCACTCAGCAAATGGCAGAGCTATTTTAAATTCAAGTCTGTTTGACTCCCAAACTACTAAACCTCACTCAGCGATTGGGAGATAGAGGTGGCTGTGGAAGAGCAGTGGAGACATGATCGATTTCACTGAAGAGGGAAGTGAGGGAAGCATGACAGAAGAGATGAGTTTGACGTTGTAGACTGAGGAGTTCCCAGGCCAGCAAGGAAGAGCACTTCAGTAAAAGAAGCCACGTGAACAACCAAATGGGAGCGTGGTGTATGTGGGAACGGGGGTGCCACCGTGTGATGACAGCAGGGAGCACACGCACTGGGACTACCCTTGTGTGTCTCTACCCCTGGAAGCTGGCCGATGTATCCCAGCACTAATATAACCGCTTCCCTCTACTCCAGCCTCCCGTGTGTATGACGTTGCTTTGCCCCACCTGGTGCTACGTTTCCCATCTATTCTTGCTGTCCTCAGTTCCCAAGCTCTGCCTAACACTTCATACTTCCAGGCTGAGATCAATCCCTGATATCCTTTCCTGATCATCATTGATTCCTCCTACTAATCTTGCACAGGACAACCAGCCCATTCAATCTAACTTTAGACCAAGGACATTCTCCGGGTGCTCTCTGAGTTTCCCAGTCCTAGAAAGGGGCTTGGACTTTACTTTATAGGCCAGAACATCTTAACTAGGGAAACATGGGTAGGCAACATGGAATCACAAACCATTAGAATTCTAGGCAAAATATTGTAGCTGAATTTTTTTGAAGAATTATTTTATTTTACTTTATTTATTTATTTAAATTTGACCAGAGTGAGAGAGAAAGTGAGAATGCAAGCCACCAGGTCTGGGACTTGAACTGCAGGCGGCCATGTGGGAGTCTAGCACCCTTAACTGCCACGCCACCTGCCAGGTGTGTAGCTGAATTTCTAAAGGAAAATGAAGCTTTCATTAGAATTTGAAAAGAAGATACTGTATGACTTTTTCCAAAGTTTAAATGCTATAGAAATGATGAGTTATCCAATCAGTATATATTGGGTTGCAGAAAAGTCATGACATATTTTTGCATAGAAAAATACGACATGACTTTTCCAACTACCCAATACTATGAGATATATGTGGTTATGTAAATGTTCTAAAATTAAATAAAATTTGGAAGCTTGATAGTGCCTCTGTGGTAAAACTCAATGTTCTGCAAAGCTGACTCAATAATAAGATGCCGGGTTCACGTCTGGAGATCTCCTTGAACATGCCAGGCACACATGTGACCATGATCCAGGCCTGAATAAGACTAGGAGTGGATCACAACATTACGGTCCTGTTGAGAGAGTGCTCTTTCTCTCTCCTCTCTCTCTTTGTTTATCTCACTCATGGGAAAATAAATAAAACTTAAAAATTAATTAATTTTTAAAAAAAGTTTTGCCATAAGGCATGTATGTTCATGAGAGACATAGACAAACACAGAAACAGAGAAAGTGAGAAAACCACCCCCTAGGAGAGATGACCATGCTGCAGTCCCATTTCTTCCATTCTCCTTTTGGGATTTTGGACACATATGCACACATGTATACACACCCATCATGAATTTCAACATCATCTGCTTGCCCAGAAAATTAAGTAAAATTTATCAGTTTCTCAGTTTCACTAGCCACATTTCAAATATGTATGTGGACATTGACAGAACAAGTTATAGAATATTTTCATCATTGCAGAAAGTTCTATTAGAGTGTTGGCATAGGTAATGAGGAGTCATTGATAAAGTTAGAGAGAGAAATGACCTTATCAGATATTTGATTTGAAAGCCTCCTTTAGCAGCAGAAAAGAAGACAGACTAGGGGAAGGAAAAGCCCTGAGTCAGAAATACCCATTGGGAAGAACTGATCTTGGGCCATATCATTGTGAACAGAGAGGAGGTCACAATCTTGAGAAATGTTTCAAGCACTTGAAGAGAGACTGACTGGGGATAGAGGCAGAGAAAGAAGTCACAATCTAAGCTTTCTTATTTGAAGAGTGAAGAATTCCCAAACTGACTCTTCTCTCTTCTCCCCTACTGCTCCACCCATTCATGTTGAACACACTGGGCCAGGTCCTACATCAAGGCCTTTGCATTGCTGTTTCTATCACATGGAAAACTCTTCCATTAGGTTTTAAATGTCTCCCTCCCTCACCCCTCCTTCACCTTCCTTCATCAGCAGGACCAACCTGGAGACAATGGGACAGTGAACATCACAGGAGCTGATGTGATGTGAGGAAGATAATGAGTCACTCTGCATGTGCTGAGTTTGAGGAATGCAATAAAATGCTGAGTCATCCAAGATCAGTAATGCCTAATCCCTTAAGAAGGGCCAACAGTCTACTAACAGGCCCAGCTGAGCAGCAAAACTGCTTGCTCACTCCAAGTACCCAGTGTCCTCAATCTTCAAATCTTCTCTCATGCAATGTCCTGATAAACTTATAAACTCTAAGTTCCAGGCCCAGCCACCTTCATGTAAGTCTTAAGTGCAGCTGTGTGAATATGGAACCACAGGGTGGTCCAGATTAGATCCTGGTTAACCTGAAACTGGTGGGAGGATTGAGGCATGGCGAGACCCTGCTCAGGGTACTTGCCTCTCTCTCTCTCACCTTTCTTATTTTCGCTCAAGAAATAATTATTTTTTCATTTAAAAAAAATGTCTAAGTCCCAGAACACTAATATGTTAGCCAATCCAAGTGATTTTTCATTTTAATGTGGGAAAGGGTCTTAAGCCATTAGACCGAATCTTTAATGGCAGATTTTTATCTATCAATGACAAATCTGATGAGAACACAATTCCCTACTGTTCCTACCCCCCAATACCTCATAGATGGCTTTCCGATCTCCATATAAATTGCCAAACCAATATTTGAAAGGCATTTTGGAAGTGTGGACACAAAAATTCTTTGTGACTAACTCCCCATTACTCAGAAAATTTAAGTGGATCAAAGTTCCATCCCCTCACCCTCTGAGTATGTGGGTAATCATTACCAACATTACAATGTTACTGTATAATGTGAAAATTTCCAAATAGAACTAAACTCAGATCTATAAATATACATGATTAAGGCTTCAAATATAGCACTGCTTTATTTTCATGGGGGCTATTTCTGTGTGGTGATTGCCTGGCTGATTTGCAATTTCAGAATACAAATGGCTTTTCTCCATAACTAATGGAAAACTTGGCAGGGTGCTGCACACCCAGGCCCTCTCTGTGAAAAAGTCTGATAAACAGTGGTGAGTGTTCCTCTTCTGAATTATGTAAACTGGGCTGACAAGAGGCAACAGTACAACTCCACATCCTGCTAAGATAAAGTACTGTCTGATTTCTCCTTTGGTGCTGGAGGAATACCGACTCTTCTAGTTATAAGTAGCAAAAGGATCATGAACACATATCCCTATTGTATTCTAAATTAAATACACTGTGGTACAAACTAGAAATAAATGCCATTGGAGATTTCTCTGACCTTGGATTCATAAGTAACGAAAACATTTTTAAGTAAGAGTGATTAAAATAAATTCATAACTGTGGTGACTGAACCAAAGAGGAACTGCCTGAAGCAAGACCTATGGCTTTATAAACAAAACACAGACTAAAGAGTTTATCATCTCCATCTAATAGAGGAAGAAGTACATTTATGATCTTATGGCACTCTCAATAACATAAAGCAACTTTTTTTTTCTTTTCACATTTTGCAGTCTTTAATTAAGCACATAAAACTGTACTACTTAATATATTTCTCTATGAACTTTTCATGAGATTCAGAGTTTAGAGTATCATTTACAAATTTTTTGTCTTCTGATCTTCTACACCTTTTGACAGTTCTTGAAGAGGACAGCATCTGCACAGGCACATGCATGCACACATGCTTGAATGCACACATGCTCACAGGTGCACACACACATGCCAGGCAGAGGGATGACTCTCACCTACACGCACAACTCTGGCCAGTGGGTCTGTGCTTTGGTCAGATGGCAGGAGTCAGCTTTTGTCTAAAAGTAGCCCCTCCTCTCCTGAGCGCACAGGGCACAAGGGAGCTTCAGTCCCAGACGCCCAGCCTGCACCTGAAGAGCAGATGGGCCTTGTTTGGGGTCAGGTGTGAGGAAGACCCAAGAGTCAGTGGATCCAGTGGTCCTGTCTGTGCCGGGGGGTCCCGTGTATGTGGGATCCCATGTGCATGGGGCTGCCCTGTTTGCCTAGTGAGAGTCCTGGGTGGGGGTGGGGGGTGGGTGCTGTGTGCACCCAGGGCTCTCGGGACCCTGCTGGCCCCGAAAGGGTTGTGAATCCCAGGCAGGTCCATCTTGGCACGGGGACAGCCAGTCCCTGCCATCTCCCTCTGGGTGAGTCCATCTCACTGCAGTCTGTACTCGAATGAGGAAAAAACAGAGGACATCATCATTCCACCTCCTTCTCACTTTGAACTTGGCCTGAGGCTGGGGTGGGCCCATGAGATTAAGTAGGGTTTCCACTCAGAATGTCCTCCATTCAAATTCTCTCTTCTTCAGTGTTTTTATTCTTGTTTCTTCCTGGCTTGTTCTTCAGCTCGCTCTTTCTTTCTATCTATCTATCTATCTATCTATCTATCTATCTATCTATCTATTTATTTATTCATTCCAGTTCTGCAAGAGGAGCTGCAGTATCATCATCACTCTCTTTAAAATTTTCATCTTCCTCATCTGTTAGACGTCATCTGCATTGAGGTTGGGGGCAGGAATCTGGTCTAACCGAGGCTGCTTTGACACTGAAGAGGAGGTTGCATGTTCTCAGGTTGGACGATCCCTAGTTTTCTCCCTGGCAGCAGCTCTCTTTATCTTCCAACTCTCCTAAAGTCACGGTTGCACACCTCTCCAGGGCACCCTGGTGGTATGCATTTTATATTTGTATGTGAGGGCAGGTCTCTGCTTGAATACTGTCTTGAGAGTTAGCTCAAATCACCCTCTCCTTCTCCTCTTCCAGCCCTTGCAGGTTCAAAAGTTGGCCTGGCTGCTGTCATCATTTTTTATGTTTGACAGAGGTCCAGGGCAGCAGCCTCGAAATACAAACGCCATTGCAACCTTTTTTTTTTTTTTTTTTTTTTAAAGAATTACTTATTTAATTTTATTTGTCATCATTATTATTTTCTGATTTGCTACAGGGCATGCACAATTACCAGAAAAGAGAGGGGGAAAGTTAGAAAGCAAGCCATCAGCCCTGGGACTTGAACTGCAGTCAGCCATGTGAGAGTCCAGTACCTTAACCACCAAGCCACCTGTTGGCCCCTGTAACTTTTCTGATATCATCACAGACAATAAAACTCTGAGTCAGACCTTTCTGTGTAAATATTCCCAAAATGGCTATACAATATAAAGCTATATTATTTTACTTCCCACACTCACTGTTAATGTTAATAGTACTATGGCAAGGTAAGGGAATCACAACTGTCAAAGACAGTCCTAAGCTAGGTTTTTTGTTTTGTTTTGTTTTGTTTTTTTTTTCAGAAGACACATTCTCTTCTTGTTCAGATGAGAACATTCATTTAATAAGAGTTCAACTAGGGGAACCAGCAGTTAGCGTAACGGCTATGTTGCTGGACTCACACGTAGTCGACCGCGGTTCACGTCCCAGACCTGGTGGCTTAAAACTCACGCCGGGCGCGTGTGCGTGCGTGCCCAAGATCCCGAGAGGAGAATGGAGGAGAAGGGATTGCGGCATGGCCATCCCCCCTGGGGGGTGATTTCTTGCTTTCTGTTTCTATGTCTCTCTCTGTCTGGCGAGCGCACGCACCCTATAGCAAAAACCTCTCCAAAAAAAAGAGTTCAACTAGACCAAGATTTGCAATGGCAGCCTCTACAAAACCTACCACAATTTCAGCACTGCACTGTGTAAGAGCATCATGCTTTTGAGTTATTTTAAAATAGACTTTTATTCCTGGGAACTGGAACTCACAGGATTTTTTTTTTCCCAACTCCTAAATGCACTAATGCTGAGTTTGTGACAGGAAGTAGAAAACATTTTTATATGACTACTTTCCATTCAGAACTGTTGATGTTTCAAAAAAATGTTGGTAAACTTAGCATTTCAAAAGAGCTTTTTATGTTAAGCTAGGCATCTCCCAAGGAGGTTTTGGGGGCTTTTAAACTTAGATTTCAAGGCAGAGGTAAGTAGGAAGTGTACCATGTTAAGTAAAAGATGGAGGGGAAGAGGTTGTGGGGACTGTTATTTCTGAGGATTAATCAAGAGAGAATTCAATGTCTAATGCAAGGTTACTTCTAAGGGCCTGTGTTAAACGTCCTTATAAAAGAAAAATGTCTTGGGGTGGGCTGGTGGCATGCTGGTTGAAGTGACTGGATCCTGCATGGCCAATTGCACAATTTGAGTTCCATACCCGACAGCTTGCAAAACATACCAGGTACATGTGCATGTATGCCCAAGGTCCCAAAGAGAGGGAGACATGGAAGATTGGGGATTGGAGGATAATCATGCCCCACGGCAGGGTGTTTTCTCACTTTCCTTCTCCCTCTCTGTCTCTCTGATGAGTGCAAGTGCCCTGGCAAATTAGAGAGGAAATATAGTCCTTATTTTTATATTTGCCTTAATTTTCTTCTATTATTTCTGGGTCACCCTTATTGACTATGTTAATTCTTTTTTCTGAACTCAAACTTTTTAAGGGAACAAAAATTTAAAGAACTGAGAAACCAAGACACATTGGAAATATAAATTCCTCTTTCATTGCATGGTAAGAAATGATTAGAAAAGCTTAGTGTGAAATTCTGGAGTCTAAAATTAAAATGTAAACAGGGAATGCTCAATGACCTTTTCTTAGGAAGCTCACATGAAGGAATATCATGGTACACTGACATTGAATTTTTATTCATTTGCATTTAGAGGATGTTGCTATTAATGCCACATGACACTCAACAAATTACACTATGACATTTTGTACAAATCACTTCGCTTCTAGTTTCCTCTTCAGCTATGTTACTTCAGCCTCTAGTGACTTTTAAGGGGGGAAATGTATTGGACTTTATTTTCTAAAAGGATGTCAAATTTCTTGCTAATGTAATGATGTTGGTTCCCAAACTGTGTTCTGAGAAAAAAAGCCATCTAGGATATGAGTGCATATGCATACATGCCCCAAATCCTGAGTGAACGGAGAGGGAATTGCAGCATAGCTAATCCCTCTGAGGAGTGCTCTCTCTCTCTCCAGAGAGTACATGCCTCCTATAGCAAATTAATTTTTTTTAAAGGAATTTTATGTTTTAAGTCTATTTTGTGTTGCTGTGACAGTATATCATAGACTAGGTAATCTATAAAGAAAAGAGATTTCTCACAATTTTGGAAGCTGAGAAGTCCCACTGTGTGGCGTCAGCATCTGTTGAGGGCCTTTGTGCTGCGCCATCCCCTGGAGGAAAGGCGAGTGTGTGCAGGAGAGCAAGAAGGAGCTGGACTTTACCTTTTATCAGGAACCCCCCCCCCCCCGACCTAATTTACCCACTCCCACAAGGAAAGCATTAATCCATCCATGAGGGGAGAGCCCTCATGACCTAATCATCTCTTCAAGATCTCACCTCTATAACACTATCACAATGGCAATTTCAACATGAGTTTTGGAGGTGACATACAAACTACAGCATATGGTTTATTAAGTTTAGAAAACATTAGGGTAAGCAAAGTTAAACATGATTCTTTCTAGCAGGACTTCTTAGAGCCTTTAATTAGGTGACAATGCATTATGAGTCTGCAAAAGAGAAATAATAATCCATTGGTTATGAAATAAATCTTTCAGAGCATTTTTCAAGAGTAATATATGTTGAGAAATAATGGGACCAGCCCTCTTTGTATGGAAGTACAAAAGTTTGTCTAGCTACTAAAATAAGTGTAAGCCTAATGCAGAAAGCTAAGTGAATACAACCCAACAACACTGTCAGTCAGCAGTAATCAAGCTGCATTCTAAGTCACGCTCCAGGGGACCGAGCTAGGGTTTGTCCCTAGGAAGAAAAACTAGAGCGTCCAAATCTTCCGATCCCACTTAATTAAAACCCACTAAAGAATACCAGTGGATGGAGAAAAAATAGCCTCACATGTTTTCATTTCCATCCTTGGCTCAGTACAGCTCCAGTTCAATTATTCTTAAACATTTATTAACATGATTGCTTAATAATTACGAAGGCTAACCGCCAAGCATTTTTCACAGGAAGCAAGGCACTGCTTGTCTTTAACTGCTTTTCTGGATCATGCAAAAGGGTCAACTTTAAAAAAATCTTTTTTTTTTAAATATCATCTTCATTGAAGAAACATCTCTAAAAATACCATGAGTGATTATAAACTACAAAGAAAATAATGTGTTCAAGGCACACAGCTAAGTAAATGCAGCAATACTGATGGTTTGAGTTGGGCAGTACATAATTCAGAACTCATAGATGTCATCAGCTTCATTATCAGAAACATGATGAGACCTAAGGTCTTCCCTCTGGTTATACCATTCTGCCTGGGTTATAATTTCAGCAGAAACTATCTTCAAT
Source organism: Tupaia tana (assembly GCA_026018925.1). NCBI lineage: Eukaryota > Metazoa > Chordata > Mammalia > Scandentia > Tupaiidae > Tupaia > Tupaia tana. Next base: position 37,566,396 of record JAKSZU010000023.1, on the reverse strand, counting down.
GACTGATTCAGGGATCCCCAATTGGCAGACTTGGTTTTTCATAATCCTTAAAAAAGTCAACTGTGCTGTGTGTTCCCTTCCTGATCATCCTCTGTGTCTCCTGGATTAGAGACATGCTAAGTGGCCAAAGGATCAGTCAGCCATACCCTTTAATACACAAAGCGTTGGAGAAAAACGGAGAGGAACTGGGGTTTACTGAGCACATAAGTGCCAGATATTTTCATAAACATTATCCCATGTAACAGACATACAAACAGAAACAAAATGGATCTTTTTCATTTTATCAGTAAAGAAAACTGGGGGTTGGAGAGCTTATAAAGTTTGTCTAAGGTTGAGCCAAATGCTGATAAACAAATTAGGTAAAACGGGAGTCAGGTATGGGTGTCCAAAGTCTGTTATACAATTTTTACAGATATTGTGCTGTCTCATGATTTAAAAAAAAAAAAATTTTTTTTATAGGAGCACTAATGGCTCATTTGACTGTTTTCTCAGTTTATAGCAAAACATCTCAACTTTTATCATTATACCAACTTCAAGAGTCCTCATAACGTTTAGATCTCATTTGCCTAAATCAGTGGGGCTATTTATTCTCAACTGCTGATAATAAACTTTTCTAACTCAGCATTTTGTGGGGAAAAAAGTCTAAATACTTGAATTGCTTCATTTCATCCTCATTCTCTTGGCTGTCACTTTTTTTTTTCCTTAAAAATAGATTCCAAAATCATGACGTATTCAAATACGAAAAGCAGGACGGAGACCAGTGGGAACAGAACACTAATCTGAAAGTCACATGGCTAGAGTACCTGCATTTGTAGTAAACCAAGATAAATACAATCTGAATTTATGTGGCACCCATCTGTGCTTGACTGAAAAAATGAAACACTGCCCTAAGATTACAATCTACTCCATTCTACTCCATTTCCCACAGTTGCCACCCTAGCTAAGTTTCTCTGATTCCATTTCCTCATTGTTTTAAATAAGGGTAGGGCTGGCCCCATAGCACAGTAGGTGGTAAGTGCTGTGTGGAGAGCCAGAACCCACATGTCTGACAACAGTTCAAGCCCTGTTTTCAAGTTCCGGTGGCTTGAAAAACATGCCAGATACGTGTGTGTACACCCAGGATCCTGATAGGAAGAGGAAATGGAGGAAGAGGGGCTGTGGTGTGACCAGGCCCCACTGAGGGGTGCTTTCTCTGTGGCATGTACACACATGCTTTTTGGCTTTAAAAAATAATCTTCTAAATTCCTTGAAAAATTCATTGATTCCATAGTCAACTGTAACACACTGGCTTTTCCAGTAAATAAATTATTTAAAATCATTCAAATTCCACTGCCATCACCTTTATTTAAAATTCTTTTGTCAAAGGCAAAGGAGTTAACCCAAGGCAAAGGAGTTACCCATCTTTTATCAAAACTTGTTTATCAGTGATAAAGAGAATCACATAGCAAATAAAAAAGTACCATCACCTCGACAAGAGAGATTGTATAGTGTTTGAAAAACAGTTCACTTAATGAAAAAGTAGCATTAATAGTTTACTTATTTCGGTGACAGGTATCATTAATTCATATCTTCTAAAAGATAAATAACATCACTATTTTCAAGGAAAGATGGTAATACAGTAAAGTATCCTCCCTCTTGATTAAGATGATACCGTACAGGGACCAGCAGTTAGCGTAATGGCTATGTCGCTGGATTCCCATGTAGTTGACTGCGGTTCGCGTCCGGACCCGGTGGCTTAAACTCAGTGCATGCCCAGGATCCCGAGAGGAGAATGGAGGAGAAGGGACTGCGGAGAGGTCATCCCTCCTGGGGGGTGATTTCTCGCTTTCTCTCTGTCTCTCTCTGTCTGTCTGGCTAGCGCACGTGCCCTATAGCAAAAACCTCTCCAAAAAAAAAAGATGATACCGTATATTCACAAGTGAAAATCATTCTGTGAGTGCTACTCCTCATATAGATGCCCATAACACCTGCTTTCAAATTTTTCTATCGGAAATTATGTAACAGACTGTCAGGCTTGAACCTTGCTCTGGTAACAAATACGCCTGGGTTTCCTGGGATTGTTTCCTTGTCATTTCACTCTCATCATCTGTTCATTTTCATTTCCCCCCATCCTAACCCGACATTTACACAAGCGCTTTGAGGCAGTAAGGCACATCCTAAGAGGAGTTTGAATCACAGCCACTATAGGCTGGCAGAGTTGAGCAAACACTACCCAATCCAAAATATAATTGATTTGACTTTCTGGGTTTAATCTCCCTATCACTTAATCATTCCCTGAAATGTCAGAATCAGGAGTTCAGTGGTAGTGTGCAGTTACTGCTTATTTCTACAGTTGTTGAACATGGTCAATCCCATAGGTTGTACCAGGGGGGAAGCTCTGGGGAAATGCTTCTCTTAGCTACTCTAGCAGATGATCAAAATGGGGAAGAGAAAACTAGTGGATAATTTCTCCCTCTCACATACACATATCTATCTCTTCTTTTCAGCTCTGTCCACCATGCCCAGGGATGTTATAAGCAGAAGAACCTTGTCAGAAAACATCAGTCACACTCACTGTTAATTCTACCATTATGGCCTCATTCATGTGAGGCCAGTAATCTCAGTATGGTGCTTCTCAAACTGCAAAGTGCATATGAATCACCTGGGGACTTTGTGGAAGTGTAGATTTAGATTTAATAGGTCTGGAGTAGAGCTCAAAGTTGGCATTCCACTGAACTTCTATAGGATGCCAAAGTGGCAGGTTGACCAACCACACTTGAGTAGCAAGGTCCTATTACCTCTGCCCTCCCATAGTTGGAGCACGTTTTGCCTGAAAGTCTCTTGGTGGCTAATTATCTACTAAGAAAACTAAACAGGGCAGAAAACTCAGAACCCCTGCACTGGGAGAATTCTATCCCCTACCGAGGAGTTCAGTCTGCTGATTCTCATGGCCCCAACTCTGGATCCTGCTTCTTGCCCAGATTGATTTGCCAGATTCATTTACATTAATGTAAAGACATTAATAATTAATGCAGACAGCAAAGAAAGGTGAGAAAAAAAGAAACAGAACTAGAGTGTCTGACAATATGAAAGAATAAACCATTTCCTCCCCAATTTTTCCTCCCCAACATTTGCTTAAGGATATTTATGATTAATTCCAGTGTATTACTATCCTTTTCTTTAGTTTGTCTTGTATACTGTATAGAAAATTATTTTAATATAGGCATGACTACAGATATATTCATCTAGTGATCAAAATATCAAATGCATGGTTACTTACCTTTCTGACTGACAAACACAACTGGAGTTGATCATACACATACAATTTAAAAAGATATATCCAAAAGGGCCAGTCAGTGGTGTTCTGGTTAAGATAGCTAGATCCCATGTGGCTGACTGCATGGTTCGAATCCCAGACCGGTTGGTTTGATAGACATAGCAGACGCATGTATGGTAGGTATCCCCAAAATCCCAAGAGGAGAAGGGATTGCAGCATGGTCTCCCCTCAGGAGGTGCTTTCTCTCTCTCTCGCTCTCTCTGGCGAGCACACATATACGGCACTCACGCATACGCATGCACATACACACACACACACACACACACAAAAAATTATATATATGTATTTTTTTTTGAGAGAGATTTTCGCTATAGGGTGCGTGAGCTCGCCAGACAGACAGAGAGAGACATAGAGACAGAAAGCAAGAAATCACCCCCCAGGGGGGATGATTACGCCACAATCCCTTCTCCTCCATTCTCCTCTCGGGATCTTGGGCGGGCATGCACGCACACGCGCCTGGCGTGAGTTTTAAGCCACCGGGTCCGGGACATGAACCGCGGTCGACTACGTGGGAGTCCAGTGACATAGCCATTACGCTAACTGCTGGTTCCCATATATGTATTTTTTCAAGAAACTGGCATCAGTTAGTGAAAATAAAGACTGAACATTAATTAGTACCATTAAAATGTCAGGACCAAACATAAAATACAAACAAAAATCAGCTTTACTTAAGGTGTTATCAATGAAATGTCCTCCATAAAAAAGGGCTACATGTCAGCTACTTGGTCTCTGCTGGGGTAGATGTGGCATCTTGAGGGCTGCTGGCTGAGGCCAGTGAAATTACGGGTTCTGCCATAGTCGAGGTGATCTCAGACAGAACAGGGACAGCTTCTGGGCTGGAACTAGCTCTTGTCTGATCAAGGGTGGTCCCAATCTGATCAGGGGTGGTCTCAGTCTGAGAGGCTATGGTTTCTTGCCTAGAGCTGCCATCTGTTAGACTGGGTATGATGTCAACTTCGGTAGCTGTGGCCTCTTCTTCTGTTTCCATTTCTGTTTCTTGACTTTGAACCTCCTCACTTTCTTCCACCATAGCAGGTGGCAGCTGTAATAAAGTCTAATAAAAAAAGAAAGCACCAATATAAATATAAATGAAAAACACTGGTTTATAAAGCTAGGCTCGCACATTAATATCATTTTCCTAACATACTATGTAAATTCTCTTTTTATTTATTTATTTATTTATTTATTTATTTTTTGAGAGGTTTTTGCTATAGGGCACGTGCGCTCGCCAGACAGTCAGAGAGAGACATAGAGACAGAAAGAGAGAAATCACCCCCCAGGGGGGATGGCCACGCCGCAATCCCTTCTCCTCCATTCTCCTCTCGGGATCTTGGGCACGCACGCACACGTGCCCCGCGTGAGTTTTAAGCCACCGGGTCCAGGACGCGAACCGCGGTCGACTACGTGGGAGTCCAGCGACATAGCCATTACGCTAACTGCTGGTTCCCACTATGTAAATTCTTTTTAGAAGGTTTTTGCCATAGGGTATGTGCACTCGCCAGAGACAGTAAGAGAGAAAGTGAGAAATCACTCGCTGGGGAGATGGCCATGCTGCAATCCCTCCTTCTCCATTCTCTTTCTGAGATTTTGGGCATGCATGCACAATGTGCCTGGCGGGTTTTTCAGGCCAAGTCTGAGATTGGAACCGTGGTCTACCATGAGGGAGTTCAGTGCCTTAACCACCACACCACCTGCTGGCCCCAAAAGCTATTACATTTTTAAGCCATAGCAGGGAGGAAATAGCAGGGCACCAGGCTTCTGTCCCATTTACCCAGGCTCCCTTAACCATCAGACCATGGGGCTAGCCCAACTATTCTTTCTACTTTAAGGAAAATAAGAGTCACTTTGAAAAAACTCACCTGATGATAATGATGTGTAGTCTGTATCAAATGCATATACATGTTGTATACAAAGTTTGCCATCTGGGGCATATTCTTAATTATTTGTACTTCATGAGATGGTCTCTCTCCATTCTAAAAAAGGCAAAAAGAAAGTTAAGTATCTAGTGGAAAATCCCTAGAAGCTAATATTTCAATGCAAGTCCATTTCTCAATCTTAAGAATAAGCACTATTAGGGTTTGGAGGACAGAAGATGCAAGTGTGTGAGTTTAAAAAGGACTTCAATAAGAATGGTAATTCCATTTGTAATTCATTCTATTTAATGTTCACAAAATTAGAAATATTTAAGACATTAAACAGTACTTGGAATTCAGCAGGACAGCAGTACTGCTGGTGAGCAGGTGCTCTTTTGATTAATGGTCACTTTCTGCAATGGCCTCAACCTCTGTGTAGAAAAATTACCATGCTATCATGTCTAAGAATACTGCCTTCAAATGCGGAAAGCTTCTTGTTGGCCTGTTTTCTGGCAGCTTTGCCTTTGCTGAGATGCACCCAAAACTGTCTCTAAAGCAGAAGATAGGGAGATGCTCTCAGTCCCAGAAGCACCTGAATCCAAGGGTGTTGCTACAGCACCAGTTTCAAGCCTCCTGTTCAGGGCACTGCTGGATCTGCCCTCCAGGTTTCTCCAGGCGTGTCCCTGCAGTCCGAGCACAGAAGTACGCGGAGAGCTTAAGTACAGAGACACGCAAGCTCCAGCCCAGACCTCTTGTTAGGGATCTGACTGTTTAATAGCCAGCCCACAAAATGTTGAGCTATAAGAAGTGGCAGAGCCAGAGTACTTTATGTGACCCCACCCCATCTTCTCTCTCTACCCTTTTCCTCCCATTCCTCCATGGCAGCAATTCTTTTTATTGGGTCATCAGGAAAGTAATGATACATTTTTACATAGAAAAATACATCATGACCTTCCTGACGACCTAATAAAAAAGAGAATTAGAAAGTAGTTTTAAAAAAGGCAATTAACATTATTATAAAACAAACATACAGAACTTAATATTGTTTTTTTAAGAGGCTGGGGGAAGAAGTGGACATTTAAAACAATTTTATTTAAAATCCAATGGGTCTCCAAGGCATTTCATTAAATAAAAAAGTCAAAGCCCAAAAGTCTAATATGTGAGCCTTCATGTTTGAAAAGAAAATAAACAGGTATCTGCTCATTTGTGCAAAGGTAATATAAGGATAAACCAGAAATCAAAGAGAACCAAACAGGGGAGAAAGGAGAGGGGATTGACCGGGAGTGGTACTTCTCAGGGTCTGTCTTTTTCTCCAGTGTACAATGTGCTCTCTCCAAAATGTAAATGCCTTAAAACCAAACTATTTATTATTGTGTTATCAAGGAAATAGTTAAACTCTCCTTACAAAGCTGAAAGAGGCAGCCTATAGTACGGTGATAAATAATGTGGACTCTGGAGTCAGACTGTCTGGGTCTTCAAACCTTAGATCCTCTTCCTAACATATGCCAACCTACTTAACTTCTCTGATCCTAGTTTCCCTACATGTAAAGTAGGATTAATAAGAAAACCTATTATAGCTGTTACTGAGATGAAAGGAGATAGCTAGTGTATATAAAGAGCTAATTAATTGCTTTTACATGGTAAGCACTCAATAAATGTTAGCTGATATATTTATAGAGAAAATCTAAGTCAGTTCCTTAGTATAGGAGCTTAGTGGATAAAGCCATCCAGTCATGACGTCCCTAGCTAATGTCGTCACCTGTACTAGAATCCCAATTCCCACTCTAGGAAATGCTCCTCTATAAAATGAAGAAAGAAGGCGTACCTTTCTGACAGTTGGGAAAGGTTCTGTTGGAATTATATGCAAATGAAGTGGGCGGGCTGTGAGCTGGCTAAAAGCTGGAGTGAGTTCAAAACAGTTTTGGAAAAGGGATACTCTGGCGAAGATATAAAGTCCAAGTCTGGCTCTAGACATGGCCACCACTAAGCGACGGACATCCCTTTGGGAAACAAACAAAATAATTAAAACATTTCAAGATTAATAACATATTCACACAGCTTTTAAAATACTCTACTAATAGTCCTGTTGTGGTGTGACAATAGAAAGTTAAGCTTCTTAGGGCCACCTGATGGTGCAGTGTAAAATGCAGTGTTCTGTGAGGCAATTCCACATTAGAAGATTCCTGGTTCAAGCAAGGAGGCTTCCCTGAGTATGCTGGGCACAAGCTTGCCCATGATCTGGGACTGGCTGAGGCTGGGGGTGGACTGCAGTGTCAGGAACCTGTCTAGGGTGCTCTCTGTTACTCATGTAATAAATACATTTTTTAAAAAAAAAAAGACATTGTGAGTTTCATAATGGAAGACTTTATCAAAAAAACTAAGCTTCTTAAAAACTTAATAGAATTAAAGTAAAAGCTAATCAATGTTATAGTATTAGTAAGCCGAATGAAAAGTTAATGATGACTAACCTCTTTTTTTTTTTTGAGGGGGAAAGAGATCACAAAATAACCAATGTACTGATTAAAAAGATCTACATAGGGGCCAGCAGGTGGCATGATGGGTTAAGGCACTGGATTCTCACATGACCAACAGTGGTTGAAGTCCCAGATCCCATCATGCCCAAAAATCCTAAGAGGAGAATGTGGCCATCCCCCGGGAAGGTGATTTCTAACTTTCCTTTTCTTTGTCTCTTCTGTCAAGTGTACATGCCCTATGGCCAAAATAAATAAATAAATAAATAAATAGATAAATAAATAAAGTCTAAGTAACTACTAAATATTAGTATTATTGTATGGTTCAGATGTCAGTCACCAATTTACTGTATTACCACCACTGAGACAATCTGAATCAGCCCTTCTTCAGCTTCTTTACCTATGAAACTCCCAGGCTCTAACAGAGTCAAATTTTACTTCTTAGGTAACTTTAAAAAAAATATATATATTTATTTAATTTTATTTATTCATTCCTTTATTTTTAATTTGACCAGAGAGAGGGAGAGGCAGAGAGAAAGTAAGAAAGCAAGCCAACAGGTCTGGGACTTGAACTGTGGTTGGCCATGTGGAATGTCTGGCACCTTAACCACCATGCCACCTGCTGGTTGCAGTAACTTTTTCTTAGAGACATTTTTACTATAGGGCATATGTGCTGGCCGGAGAAAAAGAGAGAAACACAGAAACAGAGAGTGAGAAATCACCCCCTGGGGAAATGGTCATGACAAAGTCCCTTCTCCTCCATTCTCCTTTAAGGATTTTGGGCACGCATACACATGTGCCCAGCATGAGGTTTTAGACACCAGGTCTGGGACATGAACTGCAGTTGACTACATGGAAGTCTAGCAACGTAATCATTATACCATCTGCTGATCCCCTTCTTAGGTAACTCTTACCACATTGTCTCACATCTATCTATAATAAGTATAATAAGTATTAACTTACCAAGTATTAAGTGTAGTATTTCACATATGGAAATATAGTATGAGGATATGATAATATCATAACATAATAATACTAAGTCTTATTCATGTATTTCCTTCAGTATTCAGGCTCAATGCCTGGCCCATAATGTTCACTGAAACAGTAATGAAACGATTACATTGCACGGTCCACTTATCCAAAGCCAGCACTCTGACTGAGCCTCTACAAGGAAGCAACAAAGGAAAGCTGCAGCCCCACTATTTCATACTCAACAGGGCGCAAGCATTTCTATCGATTATGCTGTCTAATTCAGTTGGGGACAAGAAAAATGAATTCTGGAAAAGGGATGAGACATGCACCCAAACAGCTTCTAAATAGCTCTCTAGAGCTGTCCTAAAACAGCGTCTAAACTACTTTTCTAAAGCTGTCCTAGAACAGGTCCCTGGAACTGAAGCTCATGGTCTGGATCCTAGCCAATCACCCCAATTAATCCACTATGGATGAAAAATAAGTGAGAGTAAAAGAAATATTTGTGGACACCTGAAAAACAGTCTGTTTCTTTTTCCTTCTTTTTTTTTTTTTTTTTTTTTTCCTTTTAGAGGTTTTTGCCTTAGAACATATACGCTGGCCAGAAAGAGACAGAAACAGTAAGCAGGAAAATAAAAAAAAATCACTCCCAGGGGGAATGGCCACACCACAATCCTTTTCTCCCCCATTCTCCTCATGGTTTCTTGGGCATACATGAAGACACACCAGGTGTGATTTTTCAAGCCACTAAGTCTGGGACTTGAACCACAAGTTGGCATGTGGGAGTAGTGACATAACTGTGACCTCATCTGTTGGTACCTCTAACAGTTTCAAGACTAAATACAGAGCTACCATATGGCCCACTCTAGGTCCACACCAAAGAGAAAGGAAACGAATGCTCACATAAAATCTTGTATGTGAGTGTTCATAGAATTATTCATAAAAGTCACAAAGTAGAAACCACTCAAAGTTCATGAATGGATAAATAAAATGTGAAATAGATACACAATGGAATGTTATTCAGCAATAAAAAGGAATGAAATACTGACACATCCTACAGCACCAATGAACCTTGAACATCTTAGGTTAAGTGAAAGCCAGTCACAAAAGACCACAAACTATAGGGTTCCATTTGCATTAAGTCTCCAGAATGGGCAAATCTATAGAAACGGAAAGTAGAAAGTAGTCACCAATGGCTTAGAGAAGAAGAAAGAGTTACTGTTAATAAGTACAAAGTTTTGGGCCAGCAGTGGCATAGTGGTTAAGGTGCTGTACTCCCACGTGGCTGACCACGGTTCAAATCCTGGACCCAGTGGCTTCAAATTCACATCAGGTGTATATGTATACATGGCCAAAATCCTGAGAGGAGAATGGAGGAGAAGGGATTGTGGCATGGCCTGGGGGGTGATTTTAGGCTTTCTGTCCCTCTGTCTCTCAGGTGAGTGCACATGCCCTATAGCAAGAAACTCTTGAGAAAAAAAATAAGTACAGAGTTTCTTACTAGGGTTATGAGAATGCTCTAAAGTTGACTGTGGAGATTGACTCATGAAAGAAGTAAATTAAAAAGAAGTCAATTGGTGATCTTAAAAAAAATTTTTTTAACAAACCTGTTTCAATATTGTGTTGCTTATAAAAATTGTCTAAGCAAAAAATACATTAATTGAAATGTTTACAGTTGCCAAAATTTCCTTTTGAAATTACTTAACTGTGAATATACTAAAAGCAATTGAATTGTATATTTAAAATAGTTGAAGTACATAACATGTGAATGAAATCTTGATGAAATGTTATTAAATAATAAAAATATATCAAGAAGTAGGTTTCCTTGGTCTCTAGAAACACAAATATTTTCCTATTCAGTCTGGCCATTGTGGCACAGAAGGTAGGGTGCTGCTGCTGATACAAGAATCTGAGTTCAATTCCTGGGTCGACCTGAACATGTGACATATACTGTGAGCATGTCCATGTTCCTAGGCTGACTTGGGGAGGGAAGGCTAAGGGTGCAGTGATTTGTCAGAGGTTCCTGTATTTCTTTCTTATACAAGAAATAAATAAAAGAAACAGCAAAAAGTTGTTTTCCCTTATTATAAAAGGAAGGATATAAAAGATTAGTTCTACACACCAAAAAGTTACATGAAAAGTTTGAGAGGATTCTGTTGGGTTGTTGGGCAAGTCATGATCCATTTTTGCATAGAAAACACATCATGACTTTTCTGACAACCTAATAGTTAAGATACCTAGACTAACAATCTACCTGAGTAATTGGAATCACAAATAATAGTTACACTGACACATCCCCTCTAAGCTCTACCACCACTACCACCCTCTGATGAAGTAGTAATTTTGTTTTTTAATTTGGTAGAGAGGACATGCACTTGCCAGAGAGAGATGGAGGAAGAAACAGGAAAAGTGAGAAAGCACTCCCTCTAGGGGGATGGTCATGCCACAGTCCCTTCTCTATTTCTCCTTTCAGGATTCTGAATATACGCACACATACGGCTGGCATGTTTTTCAATCCACTGGGTTTGGAATTCAAACCCCACAGTTGACCACAGGATCTAGCTGCCTTAATCACCACACCACTACCTGGTCTGAAGCTGGACTTTCAAAAGGAAATTTTGGCAACTATAAATATTTCAATTAATGTATTTTTTGCTTAGACAATTTTTAGAAGTAACACAATAGTGAAACAGGTTTGTTAAAAATATTTTTTTAAGAGCACCAATTGACTTCTTCTTTTTTTTTTTTTTTGGAGAGGTTTTTGCTATAGGGCACCGTGCACTCACCAGACAGAGAGAGAGAGACATAGAGACAGAAAGCGAGAAATCACCCCCCAGGGGGGATGGTCACGCTGCAATCCCTTCTCCTCTATTCTCCTCTCAGGATCTTGGGCACGCACGCACACGCTCCCGGCGTGAGTTTTAAGCCACCGGGTCCGGGACGCGAACCGCGGTTGACTACGTGGGAGTCCAATGACATAGCCATTACGCTAACTGCTGGTTCCCAACCAATTGACTTCTTTTTAATTTACTTCTTTCATGAGAAAGAGAGGGAGGTACCCTGGACAGAGTCTCACCACACCATGATCCCCCTGCAAACTTTCAGCCAGGACCACAGGCACACTCGTGGGTGTGTCCAGCATGTTCAGACTGACCCAGGGAGGACTTTCTCTATGGCTCCAGTATCATGCAGCACCTCACCATGTGTGTCATCACAGCTGGGCTGGGCTCTTTTTTAACCCTTCATGTATGAGAATTTTATCACCACAATCTTACCTTTTTTATTATTTTGAAGTTTCCAGAAAAATGAGGCAAAAAACAACATAGAACTAAATTCAGTGGAATTTGAACAAAAGACAGTACAGAGTAAGAAAAACAGGAGAAAAGGAAGCAGTATGCATATATTAAGACTATAAATTTTTGAGAGATCTTAATTATGTAAACCATAATGATGGACTATTCAGAGAGCACTACCAATCTCAATGAGAAAAAGGGACTTCTTTTTAGAAAAGTTAAAGTCTCCAAATACATGCTTGTTACTTAAATAAGTAAAAATAAACTATTTTAGAATATTACTGTCCTAAAACAATTTCTTAAAACATTATTTCTTTGCTTACTTATTATGTGTGAACATAATACTTATCAGTCTAACAAAATCTGATCACTATGTGAAACTCCAAATAGATCTTGACTAACAATATTATATCGACCAAAATAAAATATTAAAAAGGAATCCTCCTTATAGTTTTGCTACTTAGTTATATGAGATAAAGTTCATAAAAAACTAAACTGCTTTGAAATAAGAAGGTACTATTCCCATAAATTGCTAGCATATAAATACATCACAATAAAAGATAAAAATAGATGATTGTTTGTTTTGACAATTCTTAATCCTGAAGAACAAATGGCCTCTTTATCCTCTAACACTGAAGCTGAAAGACTGTGGTGAGGAAAAATCAGAAAAATCAAACCGTATGCAATGAAAATAAAAATGTCTCTGGAGACATTTTAACCATCTTTCCTCTTAATTTCTTTTTTTTTTTTTTTTTTTTTTTTGAGAGATTCTTGCTATGGGCACATGTGCTCGCCAGAGAGACAGAAAGCAAGAAATCACTGTCTCTTCCCCCCACCCCCCCACCCCACCCCGGTGCCCCGGGGGACAGCCACACCGCAATTCCCTCTGCTCCATTCTCTTGGGATTTTGGGCATGCATGCACATGCGCCCAAAGTGAATTTTAAGATACCTGGCCCAGGACTCCAATCATGGTTGAATACATGGGAGTTTAGTGATGTAACCATTTCGCCATTGGGACCAGCAGTTGGCGTAATGGCTATGGCTATGTCGCTGAACTCCCACATAGCCAACTGAGGTTCAAGTTCTGGACCCGGTGGCTTAAACTCATGCCGGGCGTGTCTGCGTGCATACCCAAGATCCTGAGAGGAGAATGGAGGAGAAGGGATTGTGGCATGGCCACACCCCACTGGGGGATGATTTCTCGCTTTCTATCTCTCTGTCTTTCTGGCAAGCGCACATGCCCTATACAAAAACCTCTCAAAAAAAAAAAAAAAATACATTTTGCCATCTGCTGGTCCTACCTCTTAGTTTCTAATATTAAGTTTATAATGCATATAGCTATATTAAAAGTTTATGATAAAATGCTATCTATGAATGTTACTAAAGAATAAAAATGTTAAAGTTACTAAAACAATGAGTTTTTTTTTTGAAGTTCAGTAACAAAAGCAACGGTTAACATTACAAGAAACATGATAATGTTATATTCCAACAAAAAGCACCAAAAGTTGCCATAATTAATAATTATAACTTAACCTTTGAAATACCTAGAATTACTTAGCTACTGGAATTAAAAATTGAAGTACACAGGAAAGTTCAATAATATTGTATGAGAGTTTTTTCCCTACATACCTCAGATGCCCCACTGCTCTGGTTCGTACTAGAGAAAGAAGAATATAGTCATTCTGTTGACCTTGAAATCTATCAACAGTTGTTACCTAGGAGAGAAAAAAAAAAAAGAACTACAGTGAATCTTCACTAGCACAATAAAAGGACTCTAGAGATCATCTAAATAGTGGGCTAGAAATAAACATCTTATCCTTAAAATAATCCCAAAAGAAACGTAATCTTAGGTTTGGAAATGAACAAGTTGATGAACACCATTAGATGGATCCACAGGAACCAGATGAGGCTGAGTCCGTATGTTGGTGACACTTACAGCAGTTGCCTTTACCTTTGCTGATAACTAAATAACTGCTCTGAAATTAACAGACTTCCCCCACTAGACTGCCCAGTTCCAGAAAGCAGGAACTATGCCTCACTTATTAACTGGTATCCCAGTTTAATGCCCAGCCACCTAATTCAGTTTGCTTATTTATTGTAGAACATAGCATTAATCCATCAACAACAACACGACACAAATAACCTTCACAGTACTTTTTGTTCACTCTGAAAATATGTGTGCAAATAGGGAAGTTCAATCACTAATATTGGCACTCAGCCATTTATTTCTGTTTCATTAATTCAACAAGTTTGTTGCTTCCCCTGCCCAAACGAATTTATAGTCCTGCTATCTTTTGCAAGTTTACAAAACACTTTTTTTTTTTTTGGAGAGTTTTTTTTTTTTTTTTTTCGCTATAGGTCGCGTGCGCTCGCCAGACAGAGAGAGATATAAAGACAGAGAAATCACCCCCCAGGGGGGATGGTCACGCCGCAATCCCTTCTCCTCCATTCACCTCACGGGATCTTGGGCACACACGCACATGCGCCCGGTGTGAGTTTTAAGCCACCAGGTCCGGGATGCGAACCGCAGTCGACTACTTGGGAGTCCAGCGACATAGCCATTACACTAACTGCTGGTTCCCCAAAACACTTCTTTTTCTTCTTCTTTTAAAGATAGGGTTTGGGGCCAGGGCCAGGTGCAGTGGTGATGTGCTGCTCAAGAGAAGTCAGATCCCAACTAGTGACCTGTTTCAAATTCCTGGCCAGATCAGCTGTGAGTCTGGAGGACTGGAGGAAGGAGGTCACTGTGTGACCAGAGCCTGTGGAGGGTGCTCATCTTTCTTACATGTGCACTAAGAAGGAAGGGAGGGTCTTGCTGTCATGTTCCTCCTGCCTTAGCCTCCTAGCTAAGACCAAGGCAAGCTCTACCACATGGGCTCTTTCACAGGGCTTCACTAATATTACCCAGGCCAGCCTAGAGATCACAGCCTTCCTGTCTCAACCTCTCCAGTCACTGGGAAAATAGGCATATGGCACTGTACTGACCTTCAGGTTGGACAGGGAATTAAACCCAGGCTTCAAATGTGGTCCCAGTCTGAGGAGTGGTCATCATTGTGGTTGAGCCAGAAAACATTTTTTAAGTCACTTCACGGAGGTATGATTTACATATAATGAAATACACTCACTTTAAGTGTATTATTTGATAAATTTTAGCAATATATACTCTCATCAATATATACCATCACAAAAAAATTTCCATCACCTCAATAATTTGTCCCCTTTCATTTTCCTTTGTTATTTTTGGATGATTTCCAAGAAAAGGTAAAAGAGCTTTTATATAGCCATGTTTACAACCAAATTCCTAGTTTATCATTAGTGATATTATATATATATATATGTGTATATGTATATATTTCTTTATTTATTTTCTAACTTATTTAACCCTTTATTAATAAACCAAGTGTGTTCATTTTTATCATATATTACTCATATTTAATTACATAAAAAAGTAAAGGTTAAAAAAAATCTTGAGGTCTGAATATACTTTACAGTCTTCCCTACCCCTAAAATGACTCCAACACACATAAAAAGTGGTCCAATTTTATACCTTTTCAAAACCAAACATGCTATAGTTCATATTTCTACCTAACAACATGTAAATTATAACGTAGTGCCATTATCCATCATTTTATCAACAAAAAGTTTTAGAAACATTTCTGATTACTATGAACAAAAATCTTCAATGTGGTAGTTGAGAACAGATGTTTGTAATAAACCAGTAAGGCTGTAATATAGGATTGCCAGAAAATTATTTATGGTTCCTATTTCATGTTCTTACATACCCTAAAAGGAGATAGCAAAGAGACAAAGTGGAACGATATGAGTAATTCGTAATAAACATAAACCTTTTAATCTTGCCAAAATGATAAGACATGTTCATAGTCTATGCGTAAAATTACCTTATTTGGCCTTCCAATTAATGGATTGTTTCCACATCGTCTATTGATGATGTCCCGAATAAGATGTTTTTGCCCATTGTATGTTGTTAGAATACTGATCCTGTCAGCAGGGTAACCAAGTAAACACATATACATAAAAAGTGCTACCACATATTCTGCCTCTCCAAGATTCTGAAATATAAACAGAATCAGATTGTGCATTTAGTTCCTTCTGTTTCAATTTTTATAGAGATAATGGCTTATTAGTACATTTGTTCATTTAGCATAATACAAGAAGTAAATAGTTAATGACTAACAACTAAAGGAATAAGTTGGAGATTCTGCTTAAAGATTGATGGGAAGGAGCTTAAAATCATGGGCCTAACTGAACCTACAAGTGAGGAATCACATAACAAAGCTGTTTAGTCCAGTTTAACAGAAACAAAAATAGATGGAACAAAGTAAAATGAGAACACACACACACACACACACACACACACACACAAAGAAGCTGAATTTCATGCAAAGGAAATAGGAAAATTGCTAGACCTTCAGAAATATCATTTATATTCTGGTTCTGGGTGACATTCACAGTCTGAGTTACTTCTTTCACTTAATTTTTCTAGCTCTTGGAAAAGTGGGAGACAGAAAAGCACATAATTGTATAGCTTTTTCCATTTTCTATACTGGTAACATACTACATTTATTGAAGCAACTTGCTTTTTCTTTCAATATAGCATAATATTCTCTTTCTTAATAAACAAAGTTATAATGCTATCACTTTTAGTGGCTATTCAGTATTTATTTTATATGGAACAGATACTTAATCCCCACTGAGATATTTAGATTGTCTATCATTTCCAAAATAATGTTTAGTGATGAATATTAAGTCTTTGCAAATTTGTGCAATTATTTTTTTTTATAATTCCTAAAAGTGAGAACATGTGGGGGCCAGCAAGACGTATGGGTGGCTAAGGTGCTGGACTCCCATGGGCTTAGCATGGTTTGAATCCCAGATCCAGTGGCTTGAAAATCATGTCATGCACGAGGGTCTACATGCCCAAAATCCAGGAAAAGAATGGAGGAGGGATTGCAGCATGGCCTCTCACTTTCCCTTTTCCTGTCTTTTTGACCAGCACATGTGCCCCATGGCAAAAACCTTTAAAAAAAAAAAAAAGTGAAAACATTGGTTTTAAAATATACTGACGGGGGTGGGGGTGGGGGGGTGGGGACCAGCAGTTAGCGTAATGGCTATGTCGCTGGACTCCCACGTAGTCAACCGCGGTTCGCGTCCCGGTGGCTTAAAAACTCACGCCGGGCGCGTGTGCTTACGTGCCCAAGATCCCAAGAGGAGAATGGAGGAGAAGGGATTGCGGCGTGACCATCCCCCCTGGGGGGTGATTTCTCGCTTTCTGTCTCTATGTCTCTTTCTGTCTGGCGAGCGCATACGCCCTATAGTGAAAAACCTCTCCAAAAATATATATATATATATATATATATATATATATATATATATATATATCCGGGGGTATGGGGGACAGCAGGTAGTGCAGAAGGCACTAAACTCCCACTGCGGTTTGAATTCTGGACTCAATGGCTTGAAACTTATGCCAGAAGCGTGTGTGTGCATGCCCAAAATCCTGAGAGGGAGACTAGAGAGAGGACAGTGGCGTGGCCATCCCTCTGGGGGGTAATTTCTCACATTTTGTCTTTCTGGCATGTGCACATGTCCTACAGCAAAAATGTCTCTCAAAAAAAGGATGCTGACAATTTGTCCACCAAGTTGTTTATTAGCATTCCATGAATATAGAATTTCCCCAAAGCCACTTAAATGCTAGGTATTGTCAAAGAGATGAAAATATAATCCAGTGATTTTATAACTGTTATAAAAGCCATGTCTTTTTTTGTGTGTGTGTATGTGAATTGCATATTCTAATCCTATATCATTTTTGCTGGGGTAGTGTTTTTTTTTTTGGTTTTTTTTTTTGAGAGGTTTTTGCTATAGGGTGCGTGCATTCACCAGAAAGACAGAGACAGACAGAGAGACAGAAAGCGAGAAATCACCCCCCAGGGGGGATGGCCACACCGCAATCCCTTCTCCTCCATTCTCCTCTCAGGATCTTGGGCACACATGCACACGTGCCCAGCGTGAGTTTAAACACCGGGTCCAGGACTTGAACCGTGGTCAACTACATGAGAGTCCAGCGACATAGCCATTACGCTAACTGGGGTAGTGATTTTTTAAAGTAATTTATAAGAACTCTTTATATATATATATATATATGTATGTATATTCAGAATTCAATTCACCATTTTTTAAATGTTGAAAATAAATATTTTCTCAAATCAATGTTTTTCTTTGTAATTTTTTCTTTGGTAAAAAGTTTAGGAGGCCTTTTCTCACCTGGACATTATTTATTCATCAATATTTACCACTAGTACTTTTTAGTACATTTACAGTTTCTTTTGTCTAGTGTATGTATCTTTAATTCATTTGAAATTGACTTTTTTGTGAAGTGTGTAAGGTGGAACTCTACCTTTCCTTTTCTCAATGGTTCAGTATTACTGATTTAGGTAGTACTTCAGTTAGCAAGTACAAAATAAACCTTGAAGCTTCGTGTTTTTTCCTTACCTGGTAAAAGTACGGATTAGGTTCAGACTCTCCCACTCCCTGAAAATCTTCAACATTAATGAGCTGGAAGTCATAGAGTAGTCCGGCATTTGCTGTACTAAACTCTGGCAAGAGCTGCACATGGGGTAAATTTCCTAGGTTCTTATATCGCCAGTTGTAGAGGTTGCATAAGCTTTCCAAAGACAAATCCCCCCAAAACAGAAAGATTAGCAAAGTAAAAATCCTTTTAATATGCACGTGTCTACAGACCTAGGCTTCTTTCAAATTTTTGTCTCACATATTTTTGCTCATTCTTTCAGTAATAATGCTTTTTCATCCTTAGCCTCCCTATTTCAAGTAACCAAGGATCAAAAGATAGAAGACATTACAAAAATGATAGTTCCATCGTGCTCTCTGAGGTAAATGCTATCTTTATCCCTTAAATTAAGAAATCAGGGAAGACTATAAACTGAGGGTGATTTAGACGTAACCGTGAGATGGGCCCAGTCTTCATGCAGTAAGAACTGGTGCGTTTTTCCCTTGCCCATTTTTTGCTTAGACTTTAACGTCACATAATTGTATGTTTTCTGGGAACATGAAGGGGAAGGGAAAGTGAAAAAAGCCTTTAGTTTATAAATCACTTATAGTCATCTCAATGAATAAAATGAAAAAAATGATGTTTGTTATTTCACACCTCATGCAGAAGGCAAGGGTGCTTTCAGATTTACAGATGGCAAGTGCCTGGACAGCTGGGAATGCTAAAAGTACCTAAAAGACAATTATAAATCTATATAAAAGATATTTATGGATAGAACTGAAGTTCTTAATTAAACAGGAATAACTTTTTCCTGCCTCCTTTACCTTGCTCTGGCTCTCCCTTGAGCATCAAGGTCTACAGTAGGAACTCCAACCCGGACAAAACGGGTGAAGAGAGACTGCTCCATGTTTGAGTACTTCTGAAAGGCCATGTTCTTAATGACTGGAGGTAACTGGTGATGGTCACCAATCATAATCCATCGTTTCAGTCTGCTAAATCCATCCTGAGGATTCTAGAGATGAAAAGTGAGGGAATGGCAAAATATTGTATTATCCCATCAGTCCCAATATATTGTATCAGAGACTCATTCTTCATCAAATGGCTTCATTCTCAATTCTCATCAGCTCCACACAGAGTCAAGTCAATTTATAGAGTGACGTGTGAACCAAGAATGAGTGCTATTGCTCTTGGCTGAGCATGGGCAAGGGAAGAGAGAGGGACTGAGAAGGTGAGAGTAGATTAAACTGCCTTTAACAGGCAGGGTAAACCACAGAGGTCTGGAAGGCTTACGTCAGCATTAGTCAAGAATGCACGAAAGAAAGAGATATCCAAAGAGAAAGAGAAAAATGTCAAAGTAATTACTTTGCTTTACAATTATGCCCAGGACAAGTTCTGAAATGCCCCCAAGTCAGTGAAAACTGTATCTTTCTAAAACATCCTACACTATTACTTCAATTTCTAACTCTACATGTTTCCTTGTTTATTAAAACATATCCTGACGAAACACATTCAAGTTCTAAATAATGTGGCTCATAAGAACAACGTTTGGGAGCTCAATATTTCTGTAAGTTACAGCAGGCTCTATCCTTTTTTTCTTTTAAAGAATTATTTTATTTAATCTTATTTATTTATCATTTGTTTATTTTAATTTGACCAGAGAGGGACACACAGAGAGAGAGAGAGAGAGAGACAGAGAGAGACAGAAAGAAAGCAAGCTGCCAGATCCAGGACTCAAACCACAGTCGGCCATGTGGGAATCCAGTGCCTTTAACCACCACGCCACCTGCTGGCTCCTACAGCTGGCCCTATTTTTAACATGAGAATTCCACATTTTTAAAAATGCTTCAATATTAAAGAATATTGTACAATAAGAAAAAAAATTTTTTTTGGAGAAGTTTTCACTTTAGGGCACATGCACTCAATGGAAAGAGAGAGAGAGAGACAGAGAAAGAGACAGTGAGAGAAAAAGTGAGAAATCGTCCCCCGGGGGACGGCCATGCCATAATCCCTTCTCCTCCAGGGATCTTGGGCACACACGCCCAGCGTGATTTTCAAGGCACCAGGTTCAGGACTCAACCTGGGACTAACCATGTGGCAGTCCAGTGATGTAACCACTACGCCATCTGCTGGCCCCATAACCACTATGCATCTGCTGGCCCCAAGTAAGAAATACTTTAAAAAAAATTATTTATTTAATTTTCACTTATTATTAGTCTTCAATTTGACCAGAAAGAGACAGAGAGAGCGAGCGAGAAGGAGAGTGAGAAAGCAAGTAGCCAGGTCCAGGACTCAAACCACAGTCAGCCATGTGGGAGCCCAGCACCTTAACCACCATGACACCTGCTGGTCCCAGAAATATTCTTAAATATTGCCATTTAGCTCAAAAACTTAGGCAAAATGAAAGATAAGCAATATACTCACTGAATATTAAAAACAATTCTAGAAAGAACTCTAAAAAACAAAAGAAATTAAAAAATGTTTTCCCTAAAAATCAAATAACAATGCAATTTTCTTGATTAAAATGATAAAGTCTTTAAAAGTACCTTGTAGAAACAAACATGAATTTTTTAACAGTACTCTTGGTTGGAACCAGCAGGTGGTGCGGTGTTAAAGGCACTGAACACTCCCACGTGCCGACCACAGTTCGAATCCTGGAGGCTTGCTTTCTTACTGTCTCTCTCTCTGGTCAAGTTATAATAAATGAATAAATAAATAACAATTTGTTAAAAAAAAAAACCAATATTCTCGAAAGTAATACAAACTACTAAATAATCAGTGAATAGATTAAAGGAAGTTATGACTTGAAATTGAATACAGAACATACTACAGCTAGTAAGAATATATAATTGTGGCAATCTGTACCCCCAAACTTTATAGCTCTCTGAATCCTTAAAACTCTGATTTTCTTGGCCTCATGTCTTAATTTCTTACCTGTAGAAGAAGAGGTATAAAAGTTTCTATCTCCAGAATCTGAGCAGCCTCTTCCATTAAAATATTATCATACTGAGAAAGAAAGAGGAAAGCTTGTCAAAAAGTGTAAAAGCCAAACAACTACCATCATAATCATATAAAAACAAACCTCAAGTAATTTCAGATAAAAATAGCAACAAATTATTCAAACAGAAAGTTCATGGTCTTATTATATCGTGATATCTCTAAGTTAAGTCTTTAACCTCAGTAGCACTCCCCTAAATATTCAACTCAACATTGAGATCATATGTATCATTTCTTAGACTGAAGCATCAATTCAGTTCTTTTCAATTCATTCTTTAAATTCCACAAAAGGAAGAATCAATTTATAATTATACATGAAATTTCCACTGGTAATCTTAACCAAGGTAGTATTTTGGAATAATATCTTCTTACTCATGAATGCTACCCATCACAACAATCCACTTCTGTTTCACTCCTGGGCATTTCATTCACCACAAAAACGTGTCAATTACACCTTCAAAATTCCCTCTTGAATCTATTCACTTTGATCTAGGTCTACCAGCACTACCATTTAAGTCTAAGAGACCACTATGACCGCTGCCAGCAATCTTATCGTACTTCCTATCTTACTTCTCCCATGATACTGACACAACAGCCACAGGATCACATCACTTCCTGGTTGTAAATCCTTCACCAGCATCCCACTGGAATAGGGAAAAAAATCCTATAAGATGGCCTGTTAACAAGTGCATACAGACCATCTGGTAGCTGATGTCCTCTCCTACTTTATCCGTCACCTTCCTCCTTATTCACTAAGCTTCAACTACACTGACCTATTTTCAGTTTCTCAGAAAGGTCAAAACCTTTGCTGCCTTGGGCCTTTTGCATATGTCATCCACACTTCACTTTTTTTAAAAAATTTATTCATTTATTTTAATTTGACCAGAGAGAGAGGGAAAGTGAGAAAGCAAGCCACCAGGTCCTGGACTTGAACCGTGGTGGACCATATGGGTATGTCCAGCACTTTAACCACCACACCACTTGCTGGTCCCCTAAATGTTTTATTTTATTTTTATTTACGCATTTATTTTTCTCCTGAAACCTTTTTTAAAATTTATTAATTTACATTCATCTCCCAATCATTGTCACAGCATACAAAAAGTGGCTTCACATCAAGAATACACTGCATAGTGGTTTAATCATTTGTGTTATCATCAAAAATTTTCCATTTCTAGTTTCACATATATATATATTTCTTTATATGTATTTACCCCTATGTCTGACCCTCTGCCCTTTTCCCACCCTCTTCTTACACTATCTCTAGTGTCTACAGTTGTCTTCCATTCCTTTCCCCCACATTTTATTGATCATACAATTTCTTAATCTAACTACTTCTTTCAGAATCTAACTACCTTCAATAGCAAGTTCAGCTGGTAATTTCAAGAAAAGCAGTTTTAAATTGGTAAGGAAATTTGCTTAAAACTTAAAGCCTGGAAACAGGTTAGCATTCTGTTCAAATAGTTGGTATATGAACCTATCGACAGCTCAAGACAGGACAAAAACTCTTAACTGGAGAACAAAGCCTAGAAGAAAAGCAGCAATATTTTAGTCAAAAGTCACAGAATGCTATTTCACCAGTTCAGTCTCATGTACTTAGTCTATCTTCTGTTGTGTGTTTCGATCTTCCTAATAGAATTCTGAGATATAATATTCAACCCCAAACTTGTCCCTATGATTAAGTTGGCCATTTTCTTAGTTTTTGAACTATTTCTGTGTGACTACATTTAATTTTAGTGACATAGCACTCCCTTGAGAACTTCTTGGAGATCTGGTCTGGTACTGGCAAATTCTTTTAGGTTTTGTTTATCTGAGAATGTTCTTGTCTTTTCTTCCCATATGAAGGATAATCTTGCTGGGTACAGTATTCTCGGTTGAAATTGCTTTTCCCTTAACACTTTGATTATATTGTCCCATTCTTTCCTTGCTTGCATTATTTCCGATGAGAGGTCTGCTATCAGTCTGATGGGATATCCTTTGTAGGTAACTTGCTGTTTCTCTCTTGCCAGTTTTAGTATCTTGTTGTTGTCTGTGGTTTTGGTCAGTCTGGTTATGATATGTCTTGGAGAAGATCTTCTTGGATTGATTCTATTTGGGGTCCTTTGTATTTCTTGGGACTGGATCTTTGAGTGCCTCTCTAGGTTTGGAAAGTTTTCTTGCAGGATTTCATGGAATAGATTATCAATGCCCTTATGAGTCTCTTCAATTTTCCGGATGTTTGATGGTATCTAGTATTTCCCGTACATTATTCTCAAATTTTGGGGTAATTTTCTCAGTCTTCATGGTGGATTTTTCTAGGCCAGCAATTTTCGCTTCTACATCTGAGATTCTATTTTCTGCATGATTTAGTCTGCTTTTAATACTTTCAAGAGAGATTTTGACTTCCTGTATTATAGTCTCGATCTCTAACAGTTCCATTTGATTCTTTTGTAAAGTGTGTAATCCCTCTTTTAGATTTTGCAAGAATTTCCTCATCTCCTGGAACTCGTCAGCTCCTTTCTTATTTTTCTGCAGTTCATTATCTCTCTTCTCTTCCATCTCTATTAGCTTCGCCATTATGGATGTTCTAAATTCCTTATCAGACATTTCCACGATTTCCATTGAACTGCCTGAGGATGAAGAGGAGTTATTCTTTTCCCTTGGAGGAGAGGTATTTTCTTATTTTCCCATATTTCTTGTGGTCCTGCGGTGATTTCTAGTCATCTGATGGAAAGTGTGTTCCTTCCCAAACCTAAAGTTCAATTAGTTCTCAGGAGCCATGAAGGTGTCTTCTGCGGCCTACTCCCTTGCCTCTCCACTGGATTTGTGGGCTAGAGGCTGAATTATCAGTAGAAAATCTTCATTTCCTTATTCCCTGAACCCACTAGTTCTCAGGAGCCATGAAGGTGTCTTCTGCGGCCTGCTCCCTTGTGCACTTCACTTTTTGTCAAACTGGCATATAGAGAAAAAGAGAAAGATGTGGAATGCAGAAAAAAAGAATCCTAGGGACCAGCAGTTAGCATAATGGCTATGTCGCTGGACTCCCATATAGTCGACTGCGGTTTGAGTCCCGGACTCGGTGGCTTAAACTCATGCCGGGCATGTGTGCGTGCGTGCCTGAGATCCCGAGAGGAGAATGGATTGTGGCGTGGCCATCCCCCCCGAGAGGTGATTTCTCGCTTTCTATCTCTATGTCTCTCTCTGTCTTTCTGGCGAGCTCACGTGCCCTATAAAAAAAAACCTCTCAAAAAAAAAAGAAAAAAGAAAAAAACAATCCTACATATGAGAAAGGCAAAGACTTAAATTGATATAATTTGAATTAAAATGAGTCAGGAGAATCCTCTGAGAGATGTCTCTAAGAATATTTATGTATGTGTTTTAAATGTAACATAAAGAGATTTAAAAACTAAGGAGAGTACTAGGTTGAATTGGAGGTCAAGTTCTGTGCACAAAGTGAATGTAGAAAACTCAGCCCTCTTTCTCTACTCAATTTCCAGAACCCTGAGAGCCAGGGAAGTAAGAGTCAAAACAGACTCTCCTCACTCCTATGTCCTTACAAGATATACCAATATGAAATTTCAGAGCTCTAGGGACAAGAAGAGCATTATAAGGCTTTCTGAAAGAACACCACCACCAAATCAATATAATAAAACAGATAAGGAATCAGAATGTCTCTGGCCTTTTCAATAGCAATACTGGAAGATAAAGGAAAGTAGAATAATTCTTCAAAATTATAGAGGAAAATAATTTCCAATCTAGAAATCTACACTCAACCATGTAAATAAAATATGATGGTAACCTAAAGATACTTTTTGGACATGGGAAGTCTTAAAAATATTACCTCCCATATACCTTTTCACATGAAAGACACTGAAAGACATGCTTACTAAAAGAGGAAGACATGGAATGCAGTAAAAAGAGAATCTGACATATGAGAAAGGCAAAGCGTAAGTGGATATAATTTCAACTAAAACAGGGCAGGAGAATCCTGAGAGATGTCTCTTAAGAACACACATGTATGTGTTTACAATACCATAAAGAGATTTAAAAACTAAGGAGAAAACTAGGTTGAACTGGTGGTAAAACAGAAAATGAAATTAATTCCAGAGAAAACAAAAAACTGTATATAAAAGGAAAAGTAATCATGGTATATACTCCTGCTTGGATATGAAAGTGTTTACATGTTAATAATAATTTAAACATCTAATACTGAGCAAACCAAAATTATGACATAATCATATTGAGAGTATTAAGGAAGGAAAAGAGCTCGCCTGTGTGAATGTGTCTCCTCTTGGGAACAATAAAGATTCAAAGACAATGCCTAAAATGGCAACATAACATTCTTTATTAATATAAAAAAGACAAAGGAAATACTAAAAGAGTTGCAGGGGAGGAACAAGGAAGTGGAGGACTGCCTTTTTTTATGTTAAGTAGATCTATAAAGTTTTTAAACTCAGATTTGAAAAATAATTTCAAAATTAAAAATATGAAAGAAACCTATCAGCACTCATGCTAACTTCTTTTAGATACAAAATATAAGTACAGAAAATGATTAAAAAAATATGATAAGCTACAAGTGGTATTTTTTTAGAATGCATGTGTAAAGATGCATGAACACCTAAAATGCTAATTATGAATGCATCATTTCTTCCTATTATTAAACTGATATAACTTAATATCAAATTCAATGTATATTTCATATATCAGTCCTTAAGAACAAAATGTTTAGGTGAAAAATTCTCACTAATAATTTGCAGAAGGGAAGTTCACACCACTAGAGTAAATTCACACTGCCTTTTAATAAATTACCGTTTTTGTCCTACCTTGCAGCTGAGGAACCTTTTATCCAAGATAACAACAATTCTATCACCTTGAATTTACTTAGCACTTATCTTTCAGTGAGCTCATAATAACTTAAAATTGTCAGTTACTTTCATCAACAATGAATTGTTAACTTGAATCCAAATCAGTATACAATTTCTATTTTAAACAACAAATAAAGCAGTTGTAAGAAAATGAAATTATTTGTATTCTAATCAGAGTTTAGGACATTATCCCTAGCAAAGACACAGCAAATTCAAATTTACTGTTCAATCACTACTTTCCATTTGAATTTAGTCACAAGCTAACAGGCTATCATGCCCTGCTTCTGTCTCATACAGATGTCATTTTAATATCTGACTTTCTATTTTCATTTTGTATCCTCCTGTTTAAAGACTTTTTATTTCCTGAATGAACACAGATGTGTGTTTGAGATGTGAACAATGCAAGCACAGAGATATCTAATAGGTGAAAACTACAGTGCAATATGATTTTATAGATATTCTGTTTGGAGATTTTAAAATAAGTAATATTAAGTTAAAATAAAACTTCAGCATGTATAAGAATTTGGTAAGGTAATCATATAGTTGTACTGTTTCTTAGTGCATGAATTACCAATAACTAGATTTAGAAAATTTAGATTCAGAGTTTGCTAATTATATAAACATGTGATGTTATCGTCCACTTGTAAAAGAGACATTCTTAAGTACCTGTAAATTATGACCAGTAAGAAGCGAACCAATTTCCAAGGAAAATAGCCTAATTAATTAAAAGAAACAAAAAAGCAACAGCTGCACAGATGATGAATTAGAGGACTAAAATATATCTTTACCTTGAAACCTAACTTGACCAAGTCATGTCGTTTTAAGGCAGCATGGGTACAGGTCATAGCAATGATTTTGGCTTCTTTCACCAAAAGGTATTTAGATCTGTCCAGACCACTTCGAAGCAGTTCGGAGGCTCTGAATTCCTATCAGAGTTCAGGAGGAGGAAGAACAGTGAAAGATGGTTTTAGGAAACAAATATACTTTATGTATACAACTATACAATCCAGTCAATCAGGCTCAGTTTCTAAGAAACTAATATATCTAATATGAGTTTATATAATAGCTGATATTCGAGCTACAATTTGGCCTGCTTTTTATTTAAGGAAGATATTTATAATATAAACAAGCATACTGAATAAAATACCAATTACCACTGTATCTGTATTACTCAAGGTCCCTCCAGGAAACAGAAACTATTTCAAATATTCGCATCAAAGGGA
Source organism: Tupaia tana (assembly GCA_026018925.1). Taxonomy (NCBI): domain Eukaryota; kingdom Metazoa; phylum Chordata; class Mammalia; order Scandentia; family Tupaiidae; genus Tupaia; species Tupaia tana. The sequence goes on along the minus strand of JAKSZU010000023.1, from coordinate 37,538,909 downwards.
ATTTAAGCAAGGAACTGGTTACAATGGTGATAGAGGAGCTGCAAAGCCAACTGGGGATTTGTGGATTAACAGCAGAACAGCATTACCTTTCCTAGGGTAGGAAGAAAAAAGGGAGGCATTTGCCAGAACCCAGGGGTCACTAAACAAGCTGGACCACCAGTCCAACAAAAACTGACAAAAAAATGAAACCCAAGGCAGAGCAAACTGGTGGAGAAATACCCTGGTTTTTCTGTTTCTTTAACTCCTGCCACCTCTCTCACTGGCCTCACGCAGTCAGCTATACAAAGGAGGCTGGGACATTAAACCTCCAAGGATCAGCCTGAACTTTACCCATGGCAGAGGACTCACACATGGGAGAACAGGGGATGGACAACAGATGGGTATGAGAGGAAAACAGGCATAAGCAGATTACTCAATATGAAGTTTTATCAATCAGAACATTATATCAGACATACTTCAAGTCTTTCAAAATTTTTACCTTGTTTCTTAATTAAAACATTACACATATAGGTGAAGTACCTGTATATCTCTCTCCTCATCCCCACCCAAGGCAACTACTATTAAGAATTGATATGTTTTTATCCTTTTTACTTATTGCTTATGTAATCATAAATGTAACATAATATTATTTCATGGGTTTAAAAATCAAATTTACCATACTTTATTATTCTGTACCTACCACTTATCCACCTTCCTATATATGTATCATTATTTACTGAGCATCTATTATTCCAGATACTGTTCTAGGAAGTAGGGATAAAATTATACCTAAAAAATACAAAGACTAAAAAAAAGTCCCCACTCTTTTTTAACCAGAAGTAATGTTAAGACTTCTTAAATAAGAATTGAGCCTGAATGTGATCTCTTAGTCTCTGCAGTCTTCCCGTGATGTCTGCAATAGGATATACAAGAACTACGAGACATCCCAGGGGAGACTGGGGTACTAGGCATATTCTTTTCTGTCTCTTCTGTGTAGCGATGAACTATTTCTCTTTGATAAACTGATTCTGGCTAACACAGCAATCTCACTTTTGCCTGCTGATCAAGAGGCATGTGGAACTCGGAATGGCCGTGTGTAGTCTTAAATTTCAATTAGAGAAACTTCTGTTGAAATTCCTTTCTTTCTCAAATACAAAGACCTTCACACCAGCAAAGGTAGAAAAATGGGGATCTGATACATATCTTAATTTTTACTTATTTCTTGAACTAAAACTATAAATATTTTCAATAATCCCACTAAAAGTAAATCTTTAAAAAGTTAAAGGAATTTGAGAATCTACCTCAAGCTGAGTAAAGATTTTCTTAATATGCCTGAAACATCCTTCAGCGATTTCCATGTCTTCTTCATAAGATCTGCCTTTAAAAATGGGTTGAGGGGCATTGGCAAAGTATTCATGGAAAGGGAAGAAACTGGAGATTTCTGTAACATCTGGCAACGTAGGACCTTTATTTTTGACTTTGCTGATATACTCTTCCCAACGAGACATTACCTATAGGAAAAAAGAACTTGCAGTTAGTTTAGCCAGCTAGTTATTATGGGTCAGATTTAAAAAATTAAAATAATCTAGTAAAAATAAGATCCATAAGGAAAAGAAAAAGTAATCTTTGAACCAATTTATCTCTTAGCCAAGTCACTAACATTACTCTTCTTTTATAAAAGTAACCTTATGATGGGGGGGGAGGCTCTTTAATAAAAGCTGTTGAAAACTGGAAAAAACCTAAAGATCATTTCATGAGACTCTATCTCAGACTTTTCAGATTCTCCATGTACTCTCAAGGCAATTTATTATCAACATTTGAAAAGGAAAGTAAAAGAAAACAAAGCTCTTAAAGAAATTTTTCATTTTTTAATTATCTCAGTTTCTCTAAGTTCAGCTTTAGCAGCTTTTAATAAATTTGGTATCTGTCAACTCTTCTCCCAGACCTTTATAATTTTTCTAGTTCTCTTTAGTGCACTTACAGAGAATTTCTGCTTGAGTACATATCTGAAAGTTCACCTTTTGACTTTTGTGATACAGTTTAATTACATACTTGTACAATATTAATTATACTCTATCAACCAGTTCCTACTTAATCTTAACTTTTATAATTCTCCCGGGTTTGTTTCTTTTATAATTTTGGTGTTTCTCAAAATGTAGTCCTTAGACAGAAGGAAGCTTAAACGGAGAATATATTTTCCTTCATTCTCCTTATTAGTTGATTAATGGACATGATAAAAGTTATAGAACTGTATCTGAAGCTCTAAATAAAGATGTAGATTCCTGGATACCACGCATATTAAATGAAAATCTGTAGGCACAGAGATTAGGAATTTCTTTTGTGAAAAACTTCGCTGTGATTCCTGTATGATGAAAATTATTATCTATACCTCAAGTTCATGTTTTCAGAATTTATTGCATAAGTCTCTCCAATCTGTACATTATTTCTCATACTTTAAAATACAGTTTTCACTCTGAAGTCAAGTTATGTTCCTTGACTCTTTTCTTGTGTGTCAACTATGCATTTAAGCATGATCATTACACCATTATTCAAAGTCTAAGTAGTATAAATCTAATGCAGACTCCTTTGTGAGATAATGCAGTCTTCCCTGTTTCGAAAGAAACCATGAAATCTGCTCATTTTAAATGTACTCAACTGGTTTGTGTATCTTCTTATAATAAGCCCATTCTTTCATACATATTTAAAAATTTCAATGCTGTCTTATGTCTAAGATATATACATAGCATTAGTCCAAAATGAACCAATTATTTAAATATCTTCATTATTTGATTATATCTCCATTTTTTAATACTAAGAATTAAAAATCTCAGTAATTTGATTATTACAGTTTATTTTTTATTAACTTTATTTGGCTTTCTATTTCTCATTTGTTTTCATACCCTAGATATTAGCACTAATAAAAGCCAAAAGATACTTTTAAATTGAAGTCAAACAATTTTTAACTTAAAGTCCCAATGTGTAATTAGTTCTAAGACAAAATTTATTTCTGGAAACTTAAATGGATAATGTATTTTCCTTCATTCTCTTTATAGTTGATTAATGGACATAATAAAAGTTATAGAACTGTACTTTGTTACCCCTGGGTAGCTAGAATATTTAGTTATATTTCTACAGTAACTTTAAAAAAAAAATCTAAAAAGTAGCCAACATGGCTTTTTATAGAATGAACCATCAAGTCATTTATTTACTTTTTATTTTAGGTTTTTGCCTTCAGGCATGTGCACTAGCCAGAGAGAAGCAGAGAGAGAATCCCCAGGAGGGGATGGGCTATACTGCAATCCATTCTCCTCTTAGGATTTTGGGCAAGCAAACACATGCACCCAGCATGATTTTCAAGTCAATGGGTCTGGGACTTGAACTGCGGTCAGCCATGTGGGAATCCAGTGCCTTAACCATCATGCCACCTGCTGGCGCCCTCAAGTCAAATTACTTAGCAAAGAAAATTGAAGATAATAGAAAATATAAACACTTTAGCATTCATAAATATAGCTATCACAATACCATATACTTTAATTTATCAACAAGAAAATAAGCTTTCAAGAATGGTCTCAAGACCCAATCTTAGTTTCTAACTAGGAACCATATTACAATAAAGTATGATTAAAAACCCTAAATATTTTACCTGATACAGGAAGAAATAGCCTGCAGTTTCACAGGTATATGAAGCATCTCCTGGAACCCCTAAACTCTTCTGCAATCGTTTGACTTCTTCTAGAAGTTCTATTCTTCGAGCCAGGACATAATTAACTCTTCCATACCTAGAAATTTTAATTACACAATAAGGCAACATTGTATAACAGAGATATTGATAGAAACGGTCAGCAAAACTAAAAAAATTCATATTAGAAACTATAAGTGGTCAAAATGAAAAAAAAAGTAGAAAACAGTTTATATTTAACCACAGGTGATATATACTAAAGCTACTGAAAAGTGTACCCTATAGACCAGTGCTACTCTGCAAATGCCTGAGATGAGGGAAAATCAACTAATTACTGAATTCACCATATACTGATGGTTCAGTTTAAAATTTTTTTCATAGTAACATTTTTGCAAGGAAGCAGTACAGTGTATTCTGGAGCTGGTTCATATCATGATAGACCAAGAACATATAGTTTACAGATTGGCTGCTTTGAATATGACTAGCTTATACTATCATTAAAGTTCATCATTCTAAAGATTGTGAAAAGTAGCTTAAAAATATATTTGATCATTCTCACCACCCACACATTCCAGTTTTAGTTTGAAACCCAAATGGAGTGAAAAAAAAAAAAAAAAAAAACTGAAGTCTGGAAAGGACCTTGTCCCAAGATATAAGGAACCAGAACTAGATCCCAAAGTCTATACATACTTTACACAGCAACAAAGCACCTCCTATAACCCTTAAAAACAGGAATAAAAAAAGAATAAGATAGTTTAATCTCCACTATTCACATGTTTAAAGATACAAAGGAATAACTCATGTTCCCAGCTACTCCATAGCTCAGAGTCACCTTTCGGCAGCAAGGAATGATCAAGAGTAGAAGAGATAAAAGACATGATATATATTTCAAAGAATTTTTCATCCTAGAAATGATATAAACATGATGTAAAAATACAATAACTTTTTCCATTTGCTTATTGTTTCATTTTTTTTGCTACAGTGAATATCTGGTAATGAGCAAAATATATCAACTTGGTCAAAGGTTATGCTCAATAGCCAAAGGCTGTATTGAATATATCCAGCTGTTAATTATGCTTACTGCCTGAAATTATACTTTAAAAATGGACTCTGAGGGCCAGCAGGTGGCACAGTGGTTATAGTGATGGACTCACACAAGACTGACTGTGGTTCGATTCCCAGACCTGGCAGCTTGAAAATCATGCTGGGTGTGTGTTCACATGTACTCAAAATCCCAGTAAGAGAATAGGGGAGGAAGAATTACAGCATGGCCATCCTCTGTGGGGGATTATTTCTCACTTTCCCTCTCTCTAACTCTCTCTGGAAAGCAGATGCATCCTATAGCAAAAACTTTAAAAATAAAACTGAACTTTGAAAGGAAAAAAATGAAAAAGTAGAAGAAAAATGATTAGCAAATTTTAGTCAGTCTACCACATATAATATTAAATGTGAAGTCCAGCTAAACTAGCAATGGATATCTGAACTTATTACATTAAGGTTTTTATTATTATTAACCACCAATTTGCATTTCATCCAAGCAATCAACCTCTTTTTATCTTCAAAGTTCATTTATTTATTGCCTCTGAGAGACAGATAGAGGTAAGTACTCTCAACAAGGTCCTTTGTTATAAACTCCCCTTCAGCCTTTCAACCAGCCAAAATCATGGGGCATGCATGTGCATGCCTGGTATGTACAGATAGACCAGCAACCAAGCCCTCATCCTCCATATGGCTTCCAGCACTGCACTACTGCTGTGCCACCAGAACCACCAGCCCATCATCCTCTTAACTGGTATCTAAAAGACATGCAAATTAAGTGTCTGGATTAAATGTGAAAAAGGAATTATCTACAGTTGTACTGTTTTGAATTAGAAACATTAAAAATTCTAATAAATAGAAGGACCAGCAGGTGGTGTGGTGGTTAAGGTGCTGGACACTCCCACATGGCTGACCACAGTTTGATTCCTGGACTTGGCAGCTTGCTTTCTCACTTTCTCTCTCTCTGGTCAAGTTAAAATATATGAATGAATAAATAAAATAAATAATTTTTTTTTTTTTAAAGCTTCTTTTTTTTCTTATAATTATTTATCTTATTTTATTTATTCATTCATTTATTTTTTAATTTGACCAGAGAGAAACAGAAGATGAGAGTGAGAGAGAGAGGAAGTGAGAAAGCAAGCCACTAGATTCAGGACTCGAACCCTGGTTGGCCATGTGGGAGTGTCCAGCGCCTTAACCACCACGCCACCTGCTGGTCCCATAAAATAAATAATTTTAAAAATTATAATAAATAGAAAGTTGACAATAATATGTGATTTAAAAAAGATGAACAAAAGAATTCTCTTCATTGAAAGAATTATACACTTGTGAAAAACAACAGCACAGATACACAGAATTGGAGCTGAGGGAGATCACAAGCAGGTTTTCATGTTAACAGAGTACACTAAAACCTTTCAGAATTAAGTTAGATTATTCACTGCTCTTTCCCTGGTGCTTCTTTCATAAAGAAAAGGAAATAAGATTCTTTTGTGTATTGTTTCAAAACTCATGATCTGTTGTTCACCTGCTGAAATCTTTTTCTGTCTCTAGCTCTTCTTCTCCATGACCAAGACGCAGTAGGTGGCGCTCATCAATGTCTAATGCCATGATTTTCTCAAACAACTGGTTCAGGGCCTGGAAAGCAAAGCAAAGAGGATGAGTTTTAAAGACTTGTCAAGAACCTTTAAAAGTTACAAAACTAATATTTAGAAAAATAGAAAAGAATGCACGTTGCCTAGTTAGAAAAGATGTAAAATTGGAACACAGGGAAAAACAGGTCCTATGGTAGCCCATTTAAAATTTTTTAAAGATAGCATTTTTATTGATTTCTGATGTAGTCAGCCAAAACAATAACTGGAAATCATAAAATCCACCTGCCCATTTAACTTCTTCTAATTTATGAAGAGAAGGGTATTTGCTTAGGTACTTTGTCCCTCAAGATCTAACACTTCCTAAAATAATTGACAACTGAGTTTCATTTCACTCAACAGCATTTCCATGAGTTGCAGAAAACTGGAAAAGTTGAGAAGGACAACGAGAAGGTGGTAAATATGGAGGCAGAAAACATAAGAGAATCAGGGAGGAGAAAGATAAAGTGCGTCATTCAAATTTTAGGCCGAAAGCCTAACATTCTTTATAACATTCTTTATAAAACAGCAAACAGAGCACCCATTTACCACACACTATTATTATGAAAGCCATTTAGAAGTCACTCCTTTCTACCTATGAAATATTCATATAAAGAATTTCAAATCCTAGTGTACATTATCTGAACCCTTGAAGTTAAGGTTTTACAGAAAGGCAAAACTTCCACAGTATAGAAAGATATACCAATAGAGATGTTATTTAAATACTAGCCTCCATTCAAACATCTCTCATTTAGCACTAGTACAATCCTGTCTCTCAAGATTTACAAATTGTCAGGTTACACAATGTTAATAAAATATATTTTGCTATAAAAATTCTAGCAATTAAAGCTCAGAAACTGAAGAGAGTAACATAAAATTTCAGAAAAATCTCCTACTGTCCAAACTCTTGATATTCGCTATTCAAAACTCAGGACCTGGGACCAGCAGATGGTGTAATGGTTACACTGCTGTACTCCCATGTAGTCGACCACAGTTCAAGTCCCAGACCCGGTGGCTCAAATCTCACGCTGGGCGCATGTGCCCAAGATCCCGAAAGAAGAATGGAGGAGAAGGGACTGTGGCATGACCACTCCCCCTGCTCTCTCTGTCTCTCCAGTGAGCACATGTGCCCTATAGCAAAAATCTCTCTTTAAAAAAACCCCTCAGGACCCCAACAGATCAGACTACATGGTACTACTCATCATCCAAACCTCTGCAATTCAAACTCAAAAACCAAACAGATTTAGAGAGCAAAAACAGTCACACATATAATCTCAGAAAAAACTATAAGATTTCATTGTGAATTAGTGATTTTAGAGAACTGCTTAAAATATACATGTAAACGAGGGTCTGGCAAATAAAACAACTAACAAATGAAGAAAAATATCAACAATTTCATGGCTATCAAGTATGATCTGAATATCAAAGGATAAGATCCTTGGTAAGCAAAAATACTTTGGCTATTTCTACAAAATAATCTTCTCTACAATCATGTTACGTGAGTAATCATAAGTAGCAGATATTTTAGAAAGTGATATCAAGACATAACAAAATCTGTTGAAACATCACATAAATTACTCTTTATTCATTCTCAGATTATACAAATAGGTTTAATTATTACCGACTATATTTTATTAAATGGAAGGAAAAAACTTTTTACAATTTTTTGCTTTCTATGACCAAATTAGCCTCCTCCCCCATTCAATCCCATGCATATTCTCTATTGTACAGCAAGCTACCACTTCTTACTAATTTCAAAACTACTATAAATATATGATGGGTGAATAAACTGGACAAAACTATTAGGAGAAAAAAAAAAAAAAACCCTTATAGATTAAAAGTGGATGCAGGGCTATCAGGTCGCATAGTAGTTAAGGTTTTGGATCCTCCCACAGCCAACCATGGTTCTAATCTCAGACCCAGCAGATTGAAAATCATGCCAGGTGCACATGTGTGCATGCCCTAAAATCCTGAAAGGGGACTAGAGAAGTGATTGTGGTATAGTCATCTTCCCAGTCCCCGGGAGATGATTCTTCATCCTCACCCCCTTTTGGCAAGCACACATGCCCTGTGGCAAAAACTAAAAAAAAAAAATATATATTGATGCACAATGGCATAACTGAAAATTAATATTCCAAAAATTCAGTGTTTTTTGTAGACCAACTCTTCTAAAGACTAGGTAACTCAAGTCAACATTAATAACAGAGACTTTGGGAAAATAAGTACCTTTAGAGATTAAGATTACCATGCAAGTTTTACATTTTTCAGAATATTCTGAGAGCTATCTGTTATGTTTTAGATCAGAACTAACAGACCTCATATTCTTCTTCATTTCTGATAGCTTCAGAATGACTGACATAGCACATACAGTCTTTACACATAACATAGATATTTACATGTACACTTGGCAAAGACTTAAAGTTCAATCCAGTATTAATATACTTTACCTCAGTCTTCTGTGAATAGTCTTTCTACTAAATAAAGAAAAATGCCACTAGTAAGGATTAATGCTTTCAATCTCAAAAGTAAGAGCTTAACCTTAGCATAGATAGGAGAGAAAATTACATTCAATGTACTCTGAGAATACAATCAGTGATAATCCAAGAATAATTCAATAGCAACCACTATTCAGTAAGTACTAGTCAGTCTTTCTTGGTATTCTATGGTAACTATAATCAGATTTTCATACAAAGAGAAACTGTCTACACTGTGCTTTCATTCTCCTTCATTACCTTCTCCCTAACTTTGATATGCATGTGCACATGTAAGTACACACACACACACAACACACAGACACACAGATTTACCTGATTGGAATGAGTAACAATTAGCGTTCTCTGCTCTGGGAAATTGTGGTAGATGTTGGAAATGATCTGAACTGCCACATCTGTTTTCCCTGTACCTGGTGGGCCAACCACCTACAAAGATGATAAATACACAGCAAACTGTTAAGTTATCACATTGTTAGAAAATGGAAATTCTAGAACTTAAAGATAAAATATCAAGTTAAAAAACAAAATCACGGAGGGGCCAGCAGGTGGTTGGGGCACTGGACTCCCACGTGGCTGACCACAGTTTGAGTCCCAGAACTGGCAACTTGCTTTCTCACTTTCTCTCTTTCCCTCTCTGTCTCTCTCTGATGAGCACATGTGCCCTATAGCAATTTTTTAAAAAAACAGTAATAAAAAATAAAGTTAAATAAATAATTGTTTAAAAAAATCATTTGATAGGGTCAAAAACATAATGCACAGGACAGAGAAAAGTCAGTAAACTTGAATATAAATAAATAGAAATTATTCCACCTGAGGGCTGGCAGGTGGTGTGGTGGTTAAGAGCGTTGGACTCCCACATAGCCAACTATGGTCTGAGTCCCAGACCTGGAGACTTGCTTTCTTACTTTCTTTCTCTCTCTCTCTCTCTCTCTCTCTGCCCCTCTCTCTTCAAATTTAAATAAATAAAGTTAAAATAATTCTTTAAAAAAAAAAAACAAAACTATTTCACCTGAACAACAAAAAGTAAGATTAAAAGACATAAACGGAGATTTATGAATCTATGAGATAATATCAAAAGTCTAATGTTAGACTTTTGGAGACAAAAACATGTACAGTAGAGAAAAAAATGTGAAGTTGCCCTATAGCAAAAATCTCTCCAAAAAACAAAGAAAAAATGTGAAGTAAAAATGGCTGAAATTTCCCCCAGTATGACAAAAGACATAAATTTACAGATTTTAAGAAGCTCAATGAACTCAAAACAGAATAACCTGAAAGAAATCCAAGCACAGACATACACCACAGTTAAATGACTGAAAACTAAAGGGAAAGAAAAAAAAAAAATCTATATAGAACTAGAGAAAAATAATACACTACATACAGGGGAAGAAGGATGTTTCAAACAAGTGCAAATTTCTCGTCAGAAAATATGGAAGTCAGAAGGAAATGGAACACTGGGCTTTTAAAAAAAGAATTATTTATTTAATTTTATTATTATTATTTTTAATTTGCTATAGGATGCGTGTGCTTACCAGAGACAGAGTAAGAGAAAGGGAAAATGAGAAAGCAAGCCTCAGGACCAGCAGTTAGCGTAATGGCTATGTCGCTGGACTCCTATGTAGTTGACCGCGATTCGTGTCCTGGACCCGGTGGCTTAAAACTCATGCCGGACCCGTGTGCATGTATGCCCAAGATCCCAAGAGGAGAATGGAGGAAAAGGGACTGCGGTGTGGCCATCCCCCCTGGGGGGTGATTCCTCACTTTCTGTCTGTCTCTCTCTGTCTGTTTGGTGAGTGCATGCGCCCAATAGCAAAAAAAAATTCTCAAAAAAAAAAAAAAAAAAAAAAAAAAAAAAAAAAAAAAAAAAAAAAAAAAGAAAGCAAGCCTCCAGGTCCAGGACTCGAACTGCGGTCAGCCATGTGGGAGTCTAGCACCTTAACCACCACACCACCTGTTGACCCCTGGAACATTATTTTAAAAGTGCTGAAAAGAAAGAACTGTACCTAGAGTTTTATGTCTGGGGGAATATATCTTTAAAGAATAAAGGTGAATTAGAGCCAACCTCACGTAAAGGAAAACAGAGATAACTCATTGCAAGCGCACCTGTTCTAAAAAGTGGTAAAAGGAGTTCTTCTGACAGAAAGGAAATTATAACATAGGAAAAATGGAATATCAGAAATGAAAGACAAATCATAAATATAATAAATGGACCAGCTAGTGGCGTGGCACATAGCTAAGGTGGCTCGATCCCATATGCTTGACTGCAGCTTGAGGCCTGGACCCAGAGACCTAAAAAACACACTGGGCATATGTGCATTTGTGCTCAGAATCACAAAAGGAGAAATTAAGAAGGTATTTTTTTTTTTGGTAGGGAGGTGGGAGTGGGGTGCTTTCTCACTTTCTTTTTCTCTGTCTCTTTCGCTCTCCAGCATTACTCATGCACCCTCTAGCAAATTAAACAAAAGTATAGATATATACACACATACACATATACATAAAATAACAAATTATTCTAAATTATTCTTTTCCTTTCAGTTCTTTAAGATGTTGATTATTGAAAGCAAAAATTTTAACATGGCCAGATCTTATCACCAATACATTTAGATGTAATACATAGACAACTACAAAATATTAATACAAGAGGAAGGTAAGAGCATCTACATAGAGTAAGGATTCGCTATTCAACACATTGTGATAAAACACTGGTTATAATTACCTTGAAATGAAAAGTTAAATGGGTCCATGAGGGGACACTGAAAGGTCATGGGGCGGGGGGGGGCAACTGGTGGTACAGTGGTTAGGGCAGTTGAATCCCACATGGCAGCTGGAATCAAACTCCATGGTTTGAGTCTCAGATCAGGTGGTTTAAAAAACACTGAGCTTGGGTGTGTATGTGCCCAAAATCCTGAGAGGAGAATGGAGGAAAGGAGACCATGGTGTGGTCATTTCTTCTAGGGAGTGCTTTCTTACTTCCCTTTCTTTCTGTCTGTCTTTTTCTGATGAACATACATGCCCTATAGTTAAATAAATAAATAGTTATGGGGCAATAGATAAAAATTATAAGTTCAGTTTGGTATAAAAATGTTTGGAATCTATGCATAATTTTTTCATGATACATATTTTCCATAAAATTTTTAAAGACCCTCATACTATAGACCCCTACAGTAGTGACTACACAAGAGATATAATAAAAGAATATAATAAATAAAAACAGAATACTAAAAGCTATTCAGAAACAGTGAAATATCAAACAAAGCGACCAGAAAAAATACAATTATAGGCCTAAATCCAAACATATTATTACATGAAATGTCTAAACATACCAACTACAAGAGTGGAAATGGGTAAAACAACATACCCCAAGTATATGCTACTTACTTCAAATATAATAGGTATGACAGAAGTGAAATGGTAGAAAAAAATACCATGCAAACACTAATTAAAAGAAAGATACAGTGGCTTCGCTAATGACAAAGTGGACTTCAGAACACTGCCAGTGATGAAGTGAGGGTCAATTCCAAGATGTATAACAATCCTACAGATGTACGCACTCATTCACAAAATTTCAAAATATTGGACTGTCATGAAAGTCATGATAAATTTTCTCTAGAAACATATGTCATGACTTTCTCAATGACCTAACATTATACATTAAGCAAAAATTAACTGAACTGAATGAGGCACAAAAGCAACCACAGGCAATACAAAAATCAAACAGGTGTGGCCAAGTTCTAATAAAACTATATTTATAAACACTAAAATGAGTAGAAAGATCTCTCTATGTAAAAGATGCTATAATTACTTATGAATACTTAAATGCAGTTAGGTTTTTGTACTTCAAATAAAACACTCTGAAAATCTGGTCCTTACTTCTACTCTCAATCCATGTAAGAACATGACTAGTAATAATTCTCTTACCATAGTCAGTCCAGGCTGCATTCCAGCACGGATGGCTTCTATCTGTGTATGAGTGAACTGGATTGTATTACTGTAAATAAAAGAATAGATAAAAAGTTAGTCAGAAATATAGATAAGTAAAATTTAGTACAAATTTAGACAACAATGATCAGCAGAAATACCTGCCCTGTATTTGCTCGTGTTCTCAATTTCTTCTGAAAATCTCCTTCACCTCTCTCCACAACACAGACACCCAACATTGGGTAATATTGTGGAAAGACTACAGCCCTCCAATACATTTGCCCAATCCCAGCCCTCAACGCAGTACTAAAGTTCTATTTCTCAATATAACACTAAATATAATGCTACTTTATTAGTTACACACCCACCAGGACTACAGCTATATGTAACACAGGGTCATGAAAAAAAAAAAGCCCTGTGTTATGATTAAGATAACCCTCTGACATTTATTTCTCATAGTATCTGAAAATGTTTCTTTCTGAATACTGTCACTATGAAATGGTTTAAAATTTGAATTATTCAGTTGAATGAACAGAGGAAATAGGGTCCAGAAACAGAAGTTTCCTGGGGTTTTACAAGAATCAGAAAAATTTAAAATATTACTAACCCATGTGAAATAGCAAACTATTATTATTATAATGGAGTATGTAGAAAACTTACCGTTTGGGTTGGTTGTAAGGATAAGGACCCCTATTAGGAATAACATGTGGCTCAACAAGTAAAGTTTTTGTCTCTTCAATGTCTTCATCTTCCCCTTCTGCATCTTTTCTTTTTTTCCCTTTTCCACTTCTTACTGGAAAAGTTATCCTATAAGACCAAACCTTTGTTCATTTTTACAATTAACAAGGATTTACTGAGCACTAATAGTGCATGACATTGTATGGAGGATAACCATGTAAGTAAGAAACATTTCTAGCCTAGGGGCCAGCAAGTGGCATGGTGGTTATGCTGGACTCCCATATGGCTGACCACGGTTCTGGTCCCAGACTTGGTGGCTTGCTTTCTCACTTTCCCTTCCTCTCTCTGTCTGGTCAAATTAAAAAATAATGATAACAAATAACATTAAATACACAGATAACTCTTAAAAAAAAAAAAAGAAAAGAAACATTTCTAGCCTAAAGGAACTCACTACCATAAATTTTGAAAAAAGCAGAATTATAAGCACTATGGATTAATAATGTTCGATTAGAAAAAGCCATCCAACTAAGAGAAAATCAAAGAAACATGAAATACTATGTCACATGCAAGGTAAAGTACTTTACTCATTGTCCTTCATCTACATAGAAAAGACTTCATGGGACAGGTAGCATCAAAGAATTTAAACATTGTAAGAAATAAATTTCTGAAAGAAAGAAACAATAGCAGAGGCTCAAGTATGAACAGCCTTGCTTTACCATAACACAACAGGGAAAATTAAGGTAGAGAGAATGCCTTATTAGGACACTCTGGAATACTAAGCTTTTTCTTTTTTTCTTTTTTTTTTTTTAAGAGAGAGATTTTTGCCATGGATGTATACACTTGACAGAGAGACAGAAAGTGAGAAATCACCCCCCATGGGGTATGGCCATGCCACAATCCCCTCTCTTCCATTCTTCTCTTGGGATCTTGGGCACACTTGCACATGCACCAGGCAAGAATTTTAAGTCACCAGGTCTGGGACTCGAACCACAGTCAACTACGTGTGAGTCCAGTGACGTAAAACCGTTCTGCCATCTGATGGTCCCTGGAATACTAAGCTTTCAAGGAAGAAGTTCTTAACTTGATTTAGATGGCACAGATACCTCCCCATAGACACATGAGGGAAATCAATAAACCCCCTAAAGGTAAACTAAAAATATAATCTTTTATGTGTACTTTTCCTAGTGTTCCTTTACATTAAAAAAAACCAAGATGATATTAAAAAATGCTAAGAACCAAAGAGGCTTATAAGGTCAGCTTTTATTTTGTTAAAAAAACAAGCGCAAGAAGCTCTTCAGCTAGCAAGCAAGCAGCTCTAGTGGTAAGGCATGCAATGGTTTCAAGTGAGGAGAAAAAAGGAAAAATACTATCATCATAGAGGCTATTGAGGATCTAGAGGTAGCAGCCAAGAATGACATGAAAAAATTATCTATAAAACCAGCAGATGGCAGAGACCAGCAGATGGCATAATGGTTACATCACTGGACTCCCATGTAGTTGACTGTGGTTCAAGTCCCAGACCCAGTGCTTTAAAACTAACACCAGGCATGTGTGCATGCGTGCCAAAGATCCTGAGATGAGAACGGAGGAAAAGAGACTGCAGTGTGGCCAGCCCCGTGGGAGGTGATTTCTCGCTTTCTGTCTGTCTCTCTTTCTCTCTCTCACGAGGGCATGAGCCCTATAGCAAAAATCCCTCTTGAAAAAAAAAAAAAAAGATTAATATAATGAGCTGTTTCAAGCTGTGCTTATTTAGCTAGCAGAAAATTAAATAAAAATTAGAAAACACTGTGATAAAAGTATTTTTTTTACTAAAAACAAAAGGTAGTTCAATATTACATGGCTGTGTATATTAAGAAATACACTAGACTATGCAAAAGACATAAAGATGTATTTCTTTAATCAAATGCTACAAATATAATTTCTAAAATTCTCTTCAAATAACAAGTATTTACCGATCTTTATAAGACATGAGGCTACTTTTATTGTGGTATTAAAATAGCTCTGGCTCTAAGAATCAGAAATAGATTCAAATGTAATAAACTTATCCCAGTGATTATATGGTGAAGGGAAGGACTGCCAAAGCAAAATCCAGATATAATACTTAAAACTCATGTTAGCTAACACTTCTAATAGCCTAACTCATGCTTATTAAAAGGAGTCTACCCAACTATGAATTTACCTGAAAGGGGGTATCTGGAGAGCTGGATCATCCACAGTAACTTTAACATTATGACCAGGAAAACTGGCTTTTAAATGTTCAATGGAGAGAAATGTATCATTGAAATCAAGGGTGGCAATCTGATTGGGCATTTTTGAATAATGTGCACTACTTGGATCTCCGTAACCTAAAATGATATCATGCAGCCAGTCAGGTACCACACAATCAGTATTCATCAGGTTCCGAATAGTCTCCAGCACAGCCTGTCAGTAAAAGAACAGAAAGAGACTGTCTCAGTAAGATAGCTCAAACACTTGCACTTCACTGGAATGCCGAGCTGGCTGTACTAATCCAGAATTCCCAAGTGTTTTAGGGCAAGAAGCTATTTTCTGCTGACAGGTGCTTGGCTAGACTGAATCAACAGCTATATTTTGAGCTGATACCATACACTGAGTTAAACAAAAGACCAAACTTAGCAAGAACAGTTTATCCGTTAAGAGTTTAGACAGAATGTCATAAATGAGTTTACCATTTGACTCCTATTGAGTAGGATGAAAATGAGACCCAAGTCTACACAATAGCAAGAAAATACTATGGAAGAAATTGTTAAAGAAAACGCTTCCTCTTAGAAACTGCTGCTGTTTTTCTCTCTTTATGGAGATGATGGGTCTTCAAATAGTTCATGGGAAATGCATATTATGAAACACTATGAATGGATTTCAAAATTTTTTGCCCCCCAAAAAACCTAATTTAATTCCATTTTTTAAAGACTCTTTTAAGTTCCCTCATGTTTTCCATAGTTCCTCAATGCTAAGATCACACAAAACCAGAGGCACATTAATGTAAAGCTCAAGTGTGAAACATATCACAATTCAGAAATACTAATATTTGCACTGTGAGAAATAAAAAAATGAAGTGAACAAAATAATTAATATGAAGGAAATGTTAAAATTTCACAGTAAATGAATATAAAAGGTCATTATTATAGTTAACATATACACTTAGTCATGTACTTTTGATAATTGAAAAAAATTAACGAAAGTCAGGGCAAATTCTTAGAATTTCCAAAACTAATTTAAATGAAGTCATCTATCCTATATATGGAAGGATAAGCTATTAATTTCAAAGATAAAATAACCAAATCAGTCATTTTTAAAACATCGTATGTGTTATACATCCCACTTTTAAAAGATAACAGGATAGTATATGTTGACTACACTCTTAATCATATTACCTTGTCTTATGTTATTATATTTATTACTACCTGAAATTCTCTGTTTAGGTACTTGTTTACTTGTTTATCATCTATCTACTTCCTACCAAAATGTAATTTCCACAAGAGCAGTAATCTAAAATAGTTTAAATAAGAGATGGGTGATCAAATGGATAATTAGATATGAGTCTGTTCATATAATAATGATGAGTAAGATGAGGGGCCTACCCTTTAAGGAAATTATAATTCTGGTAAGGAGATAAAATATGCCTTTAACTCCAATACAAAGAGACAGAATGTAACAAATAGTAAACACAAATACAAAACACAACAGAAACACAGTTCAGAGTAGGTAAGAGAGATAGATGCAGGGGAAACTCTGAACATTAGGAATGATTTCATGGAGAAAAGCAGCATTTACTCTGGTTCAATTAAAGACTTGTGAAGGATTTTTGAATTATTTCATCATTAGAGAAAGTCACAGAAATGTTTTGAGAAGCAGAGTAAGACAGTGTTATACAGCAGGGGGCAATGTATACCCAACAGATGAGTGACTATTAGGAGAGTAAGTTTAGAGAAAAAGGAGGCTATTGCAACTGTCCAGGCAAGAAGTAAAGTTCACACATGAAGACAGGCTGCATAAAAACTGGAAAAAAGAGAAAGAAGAAAATGAAAGATACTGTCCAGGCATGTGACTACTGTTGAGAAAGTACACAGAAAACTGTCTAAATAAGGGCCAGCAGGTGGCATGGTGGTTAAAGCACTGGATTCCCACATAGCTGACCACGGTTTGAGTCCTGGATCAGGCAGCTTCCTTTCTCACTTTCTCTCTCTCTCTGGTCAAACTGAATAATAATAATAAAAATAAATAAATAAAGTTAGATAACTAATTTTTTTTTTTTTTGGAGAGGTTTTTCGCTATAGGGCGTGTGCGCTCGCCAGACAGACAGAGAGAGTCATAGAGACAGAAAGCGAGAAATCACCCCCCAGGGGTGATGGTCACGCTGCAATCCCTTCTCCTCCATTCTCCTCTCGGGATCTTGGGCACCCACGCACACGCGCCCGGCGTGAGTTGTAAGCCACCGGGTCCGAGACGCGAACCGCGGTCGACTATGTGGGAGTCCAGCGACATAGCCATTACGCTAACTGCTGGTTCCCAGATAACTAATTTTTTTAAAAAGAAAACTGTCTAAATACAAGGAACACCATGTATAAAGTGTATACTGTTAACAACAAATAAGGTCAGAGTAGCTGGCATGAAGTAACTGAAGGGAAAATGTTAGATGGTGTTGGACAGGTAGGCAGACAGATAACGACAGGGACTGTTGGATTATGGTAAGAACTTACTTTCCTTCTTTTTTTTTTTTTTTTTTTTTTTTTTTTGTTTTTGATTTTTAATTGTCAGAGGGCATGCGTACTTACCAAAGGGAGAGAGAGAGAGAGAAAGGAAGAAAGCAACCCCTATAAAGTCACGCCACAATTCCTTCTCCACTTTTTCATCCTGTCAGGATTTTGGACATGCACGCACACACGTCTGATGTCTTTCAAGGCACCAGAGCCAGGACTTAAAACCATGTAACTGGCCATGTGTGATCTGGCTCCCTTGATAAGTGATCCAGCCCATAGTAAGAACTTTCTAAAGTAATTAAAATCTACTAAAGAATGCTGACCAGTGGTACCAATTTACATTTTAAAAAGATCATTCAGTCCTCTGTGAAAAATAATGTAAAGGGAGAAGTAGACAAGAATGAAAGCAGGGAGATGAAAGATGAAAATGTCTTGACAGGGCATCGGGGTAAATAGTGAACTCACTTAAGATGGATTGAATGTGGAGTGAGAGCCAAAAAAATCAAGGATACTTCCACTGCTTTTATATTCAACAACAGGATGAAATAGAGAAAAAGTTCTTATGAGAAGTTTGGGTTGGTTTGTTTGTGTGTGTGTGTGTGTGTTTTTGGAGATGTTTTTGCTATAGTGTGCGCTTGCCAGAAAGAGAGAGACAGAGAGACAGAAAGCAAGAAATCGCCCCCTGGGGGGATGGCCATGCCACAATCCCTTCTCCTCTCAGGATCTTGGACACTCACACATACATGCCTGGCATGAGTTTAAGCCACCGGGTCCGGGACTCAAACTGCGGTTGACTACATGGGAGTCCAGAGACATAGCCATTATGCCAAGTGCTGGTCATGGATTTTTTTTTTTTTTTATCACAATAGTTTAAAAAGATAACAAAATTATATGAACATGTAAGAAGCACTGCACTTTGGGGAAGAAAGAAAAAAAAGAGACTCTTCCTGCAAAAGCTATGATAGATATTAACAAATGCTGAAATGTCCCAGTTTAAGTTTTTTCCTTTATAAAAAAATTTTTGGGGGGAACAGCAGTTAGCGTAATGGCTATGTCACTGGACTCCCACGTAGTCGACCACAGTGCGAGTTCCGGACCCGGTGGCTTAAACTCACGCTGGGCGCTTGTGTTCGTGCCCAAGATCCCGAGAGGAGAATAGAGGAGAAGGAATTGGGGCGTGGTCATCCCCCCTGGGGGGTGATTTCTTGCTTTCTGTCTCTCTGTCTCTGTCTGTCTGGGGAGCATACGTGCCCTATAGCAAAAACCTCTCCCAAAAACCTCTCTGTCTCTGTATGTTGCCAGACAGACAGCGACAGAGAGACAGAAAGCGAGAAATCACCCCCCAGGGGGGATGGCCATGCCCCATTCCTTTCTCCTCCATTCTCCTCTCGGGATCTTGGGCACATATACACATGTGCCTGGCGTGAGTTTAAGCCACCGGGTCCGGGACTCGAACTGCAGTCGACTACATGGGAGCCCAGTGACATAGTCATTAGGCCAACTGCTGGTTCCTAAGTTTTATAATATAGGTTCAAACAGTAATTTTTAAAAACCTTCCATCATTGGGGGTCGGCAGGTGGCACAGTGGTTAAGACGCTGGACTCTCACATGACTGACTGTGGTTTGAGTCTTGGACCTGGTGGCTTGCTTTCTCACATATTCTCTCCTCTTTCTGTTTGAGTCTCAGACGTGGTAGCTTTCTTCCTCACTTCCCTCCCCCATCCCCCCATCTCTTGTCAAAATAAAAAAGAAAAATAATAATAGATAATTCTTAAGAAAAACAAAAACCTTCCACTACTAAGACTCTCTTCACAATCTTATTTTAGAAGACGTTATAGCTACCAAACCTCTTTTTCCCACTAACAAGCACAGCATAAATACATTATATCATAAAGTAAATCAGAGCCTTGAGGTTCCACATCTGTATACTTTTTTTTTTAAGAATTTATTTTATTATTATTATTTTTTTTTGGAGAGGTTTTAGTTATAGAGCTCGTGTGCTCGCCAGAAAGACAGAGACAGAAAGTGAGAAATCACCCCTCGGGGGGATGGCCACGCTACAATCCCTTCTCCTCCATTCTCTTCTCAGGATCTTAGGCATGCATGCACATGCGCCCGGCGTGAGTTTTAAGCCACTGGGTCCGGGCTGCGAACCGCAGTCGACTACATGGGAGTCCAGCGACATAGACATTACACTAACTGCTGGCCCCTCACATCTGTATACTTAAAGTGGTTTGGAAGTACACCTACTTGTGATTTCAAAAAGAAGCCCCAGTAAACAATGAAGCAAGCAGTTTCCTGCACCTTGTTCTGGAGCATAAACTGAAAACCTAATGTATAAAAAGCCAGGAACAAAGCAGACCTTTAGAATGGTAATATTTATTCAACTTTTAGTCTTTAGATTCCTAAAAAGAAAAAACAGACTTAACAAAATAATTAAACCTTAAATATTTATATTTAATAGATGTTAAGAATTTAAGAGAATTGTTGAGACCAGCAGATGGCGTAATGGTTATGTCGCTGGACTCCCATGTAGTCGATCGCAGTTAGAATCCCGAACCCGGTGGCTTAAACTCACGTCAGGTGCGTGTCTCTGTGTGCCCAAGATACCAAGACGAAAATGGAAGAAAAGGGATTGTGACATGACCACCCCCCCCGGGGGATGATTTCTCACTTTCTGTCTCTATGTCTCTGTCTTTCTGGTGAGTGCATGTGCCCTTTAGCAAAAACCTCTCCAAAAAAAGAAAAAAAGAATTTGAGAGAATTGTTTAAAATAAAAATAAAAGTCATAATCATTTTCTTAAATCTTTTACTTACCCAGTATGTACATACTTATGTTTTAAAACTTATTTAAATTACAACACAGTACTTTTAGTTACATAGGCTCAAAATTACCTTAAAGTTATTTTCCTTTGGTTTTCTCCTCATTATTATATTGAAAGTGTCATATACATCTTCTGCTCCATTTTGTATAGTATTGGTCATATCTTGCTGATATTGGTTTGGATCTAAAAACACTCTAAATGTCCTCGACTCGCCTCTAAGATTTGGTCTGGGTTCAGGTCCTAGAAAATGTGAAAAAGTGTTTTAAATGAATCATACACTTTTCAGACATCAAAGTAAATTAACAGTATTTACTTTCTAAATGTTGAGTAAGCTGCTCAGACTTACCCTTAACCATTTCCCCAAATATAATGCCATCCACTTATTAATTCCAAATTCCTAGAAGCTTAAAGTATTTTCTCCTTTCTCTAAATTCGTACTATTTCTTCCCACAAAGTCATGTGATGTTTAGGATGCAATGCCATGAACTACAATCACAAGATTTCCTCCTTATCCACGAAGAACAGTGGATGCCTAAAACCGTGGCTAGTACCAAATCTTATATATACTGTTCTTTCCTATACACACATACCTGTGATAAAATTTAATTTATAAATTAGGTACAGTAAGATATTAACAACTAATAATAAAATAGAACAAGTGTAACAACATACATATGTTCCCCAACTTATGATAGTTAAGTCTGGATAAACCTATTAAGTTGAAACTGTTTTAAGCCAGAAATGTAAGACACCTAACCTACGGAGCATCCCAACTGAGCCTGGCCTACATGAATGTGTGTGGAGTACTTATGTTAGCCTACAGTTGAACAAAATCATCTAACACAACACCTATCTTGTAATAAAGTGCTTAACATCTCGTGGAATTTATTGAATACTACAGTGGAAGAGAAAAATGGCTTGGTTCACAGCTGTTGCTCAGCATCATAAGAGTACACATATTGCTAGCACAGGAAAAAATAACAATTCAAAACTGGGAGTACGGTTTTTACCAAATGCATATTACTTTCATACCAACATAAACTTGAAAAATTGTTAATTTAAAACACTGTAAGATAAAGGCTGATTGACTGCTGTAATAAAAGTTATGTGAATGTGGCCTGAATCTCTCCCTTCACTCACAAGCTATCTTGTACTACACAGTACGTACCTATTTCCAGACTGTAGGTAATGGAGATAAGTAAAACTAAGGAGTGTGAAAAGTTCATATCTTTACCTTTGTTAGTCATTCACTCATAGATCCTACTGCTGCTTACATATAGTAAATACTCAATAAATAATTTCTAATTTACTGCATAGTTTTTCTATTAATTTGACAAACCATCACTCTTTTAATCTTTTTTTTTTTTGGAGAGGTTTTTTTTTTTTTTTTTTTTTTTTTTTTTTAGCTATAGGGCACGTGCACTCGCCAGAAAGACAGAGACCATTCTCCTCTCAGGATCTTGGGCACGCACGCACATGTGCCTCTTGTGAGTTTAAGCCACTGGATCCAGGACTTGAACCGCAGTTGACTACATGGGAGTCCAGAGACATAGTCATTACGCCAACTGCTGGTCCCACTCTTTTAATCTTTTATATTCCATATCTAAGATCACCAACATGAAAAGAATCTTCACATACACAGAAAAATGGGTTACTAATGGCTAAAAGTCTAGAGGCTTTATCCTATCCTTTTGCCTTCTCTCCTATTTTGGGGTCTCAGACCTCACTCTAGCCTTGGTCTCATTGTGTGACCTTATGCTATTCCTCCATTCCCATCTTCTATTTTATTGCAGAGATGAATGCAGTCTAATCATCAGTAGTTCAGCAACAGCAGAATCTTGAAATCACAGACAGCAGAAATTGATCCCAGTTTCAAGGGAATTTTAGTAACTGAATTGAAAAATAAGCATGAGATATGGATGCGGTTATCCGTAAGTATCATAAAGAAAGTCTGGGGGCCTGATGGTGGCACACTAGTAAAACACAATGCTCTGTGAAACAATCCCACATGGGAAGGTTTTTGGTCCAAGTTCAGAAATCAGCTTGAATATACCAGGCATAGTATGTGCCAAACAATCCAGGGCTGGCTGAGGGTGTGTCAAGACTTTTTGGTAGGTGCTGTCTCTCTTTAGTCTCTCTTGATCATGGAAAAAAATACATAAACTTCAAAGAAGAAAGAATTTCAAAGAATTTCAATAAATAATCGTGGAACATTGAAAAGCTTGAATAATTATAATAGGCTGTGTATGGTTACTAATATACAGTGTATTCTTATTGATGAGAAAATTCATTTGGTATGCTGTAATGATATATGCTTACCAAATGTAAAAAATATACAGTTTTTAAAAGAGGCACTTAGAGGTTCTTAAAAACAATATTGTAAAGTATTATAAAAGAAAAGTTTTAAATAAAAGTGATTTCAAATGATCCTGTCATTTGCAAAATTTAACAGAGAAGTCCTGAAACCCTATTACCTGTTTCCAAAACTGTGAGGTAGGTATTCTACACATATTATATGTATAATCTCTTGTGTTGATTTAGTATATAAAAAAAACAAAATTTTTACCTAAGATGCAAAAGGAAAAAAGGCAAAGACCTTTATCATTCTGTACACATGCTTTCAGAATTATAAATCACTGTACCGTCTTCAATGACACGGCCTTTATCATCCAGCATGCCCTGGATCTCACAGCCTCTGACATAAACCAGGCCAACCTGTTCAATAAAAGGTCTCCTCCGGTCAAACTTGGTGCCATAAGGTTTTGTGGGACGCACAGTTATTAAGAAGCATACATCATGCTTACGAAGACCTGGTAAGACAACAAAAAAACATTTTCGCTTACTAGACTTCCTCTGTTTTTAGTCTCTCAGCAAATTTTCAATCTCTTATCTTTGGAACAGAGATATAAAAAACCATCTAAGATATTAGAGGTTATATTTGCAGTAAAACACAATTATGGGTTTCCTATAATCTTTAATATTCAATATTGAATAGCAATAATGAAAATGAAAACCTCTCTTTACATTAAAATTAGAAACCTTTATGTCATGAATACATACTGAATAAGCCTTCCAAGTCATGCTACAGTTCCAAAATGGGATGCTCATCATCATCCTTATTTTTAACATTCTTAATAAGTAACCAAAAATATGGCTGGCATGCAATTCATCTATAACATATTTAGCAGGTTTCTAAGATCAGTTTTAAGCCATCCATTAGTGTCATTCCAACAATAGCCTAAATGTATTTCACTAAAACAAGTCAACTCAAGAATAATGCATCAAGGCACAAAGTGTTGTTTACAGATATCATCTTGAGAAAGATGGGTGAATATACAGTTTTCAGAAGGCAAATAGTGAAAATTTTATAGCTAATGTTGAGCAATAGGAGACACAGCCATAGCTTCTCAGTCATTGGACCAAATAATGGATTTGACTTGATTCCCAGCTCTAATAAAAGTATATGTACTGGAAGACAAGGGCCATAACATTAGACCTCACAGCATCTAATGTCATGACACCTAATCTTTGCTTATTTACTGATATTAAAAAAAAATTTTAAAGAATTATTTTATTTAACTTTATTTATTTTTAAAAATTTGACCAGAGAGGGACAGAGTGAGAGTGAGAGTGACAGTAAGAGTGAGAGTGAGAGTGAGAGTGAGAGAGAGAGAGAGAGAGAGAGAGAGAGGGAAAGTGAGAAAGCAAGCCGCACAGGTCCAGGACTTGAACCGCAGTGGACCATGTGAGAGTTCAGTGCCCTTAACCATTATGCTACCTGCCAGCCCCCTGTAATGTTTTTAAAAGGCAATGTAAGATAAAAAGATTTAAATGGGCTGCTCATAACCTTTGTAACAAGATAGATACAGAACTAAATTAAATCAGCAATGTGAATGTGTGGCTAATAGCACTGGAATTATTATGGTTTGTTTTAATTTGGAGTACTGTTCATGTGTGAATACTGGTAGAAATAATAACTGATTCCTAATGCTGACTTTATTGTTTGTTTCCCAATAAATTCTAAGTAAAGAAGAATAAAAAATGAGAACTAAGAGGAACTACTCTACTACCTGAGTTGTACTGCTTGCACAACTTCTAATCTATACAAGTCATTCTAACTTCTAAGTCTTAGAGCCATGGAAGTAACTCTTAGAAGTCATTTAGTCCCTACCAAAGTAATAGTCACGTTTTGGGCATCACTGAGGGATAACAGCCTATTTCCTCCTAAAGCAGATGATTTTACTGTGGGACATCTTAGATCAATGGTACAAAAAAAAATCTATATTACAATGAG
The DNA here is from genome assembly GCA_026018925.1 of Tupaia tana. Lineage (NCBI taxonomy): Eukaryota > Metazoa > Chordata > Mammalia > Scandentia > Tupaiidae > Tupaia > Tupaia tana. The sequence goes on along the minus strand of JAKSZU010000023.1, from coordinate 37,513,663 downwards.
CTCAATATCTCTTGATGTTTTTTGCCCCCATTTTCTACTTCTACTGATTACCCTATCTGTGATCAATACAGGGGCCTGAATTTTGGCTCTAGCCCCCCAGAAAACACTTCTCTCCCTGTTTTCAACATAATTATGGATCACTCATCTCACAAAACTGTACTCTATTATTTCCTACTTTGCCCATCAAAATATACCCATTCTATTTCTAGTTCTACCAGAGGCCAGTTTAAAAGAAAGAAGGGGGCTGGCCTCAAAGCCTAGTAGTTAGTGGAGCTATTACTAGATCCCATATAGCCAGTTATGGAATCCCAGCCTGCAGCCTGAAAGACCTGCTGAGCATCTGTGCTTGTAGTATGACCACACACTACTGGGGGTTGCTTTCTCTCCCCCCACCTGTCTGGTGAGTACATATACCCTCTGGCAACTAAAAATAAATAAATAAAAGAAAGGAAGGAAGAAAGGAAAGCGTAAGGAAGGGAAACAAGACTTATTTTGTGTTTTTCTGACAGGGTTCTCTAAGCACTGTGGGAAGTTAGGGTAAACTTCCTTTCCCCCACTTAATGACGTGCAGACCTGTCATCCGTTATCTACATAGTTTCTCATAAACTTTTAAACATTTCTAACCATTACTACTTCTGTGTAACTACCCAATACGTTACAGTTTATTATCCACTTCTAAGCTCTTTCTCAAGGTTTAGCAATAATGAAGATACACATTATTCTAGATGTGTACTGTACCAGGTTGAAACTCTTTTGAAGGAGAGGGGAGTCACAAAAATAATCTGTCCTAAACCATACCCACTACAGTAGCCATTTGTTAAACATTCAGTCAACTGCATTGCTGGATTCCTTCAGGATTCTTTGATAGATACGGAACGTAGTCCCTATGGTTACAGCTATGTTGGGAGCAATATTTTCTGAAAACTGATCCACTGAAGGACTAACCCCCTTTCTTCTGGCATACCAAGAAGGTAGAAGGAGATACAACATACTAGCTACTATTTCTCACAACAGAAGAGTAAATAAGAACTCTCAGAAACAGCTGGGAAAAAAATAAAAAGTGCCAATTATAAACTGGTTCATAAGCCATTTCTGGCACAGGTGTTATTGATGGTTTAACTCTATTTAACTTAGTAACTTACAACATATTTGCTTCTAAAATAATTAATTGTGACATAGAACTCCTGTCCCTAAAATCTTGCCTAGTAAAAAATAAGGAAAATAATTCACTTAATTTCCCTGCAATTATTCTATATCCCTGAGTACATTTGATTTCAGTTATTTTTTTTTAAAAATCTAGTTTCTTCCCTTTTATATCAATAAACTATTATTTCTTTTTAAAATAACACATAACCCCCCAAAACTAGTTTTGAAATTCATTTTTTGGTTTTTATTCTCCACAAAGTATATTCTCCCCTATTATTTTTACTTTGGCTGCTTTTATCTTTTGAAAATGCCAATTCTCCTCACTTAGTCTGCATATGTATGGAAGTTACATGTAGGTTTCCTTCCTTTTATAGTGAACACTATTGTTTTTATTTTTGTTATATTAATCCTACAATTCCATAAATATTATCTTACTAAAGACTTAAAATGCTTTCATCTCAGCTTTGCAAACTGCAATTTTCAAAATATTCTAATATGCATGCAATTTCATGCTTTTTATTAAAAATTAAAATATTTAAACATTTTTGTATGATATTTGGTAATCTTACTAATAAGTAAGAAGACCACTGATATTCTTGAAATCAAACGTGAAAGATTACATTAAATAAAAATTTAAAAGGATACCACTTAGTAAAAATACTCTGCTAAAGTTCTAAGTGGAAGTCAAAAAGGGCATAAGGTAGTTTCACTTTCTGAAACACAAACTTACCTTCCCATTCATCTTTGATGTGGTCTCTGACATTAAGGTTGATGGTAACATCTGCACGCACTCGAGTTGGCCAGTTTTCCCCTATGTTGGGCTTTGCAACCTCAACTACAGTGAAAGCCACAATGGGCTGGGCCATTCGTGCCCAACCACCAAACACAACACCACCATACTCAGATTGCCTGAAAACCAAAGAAGTGGATGATTATGCAAAGAACAATGCTTCCACAACGTTCAGACAGGTACAACTACTAAGTATACATGTTGAGCTAATGTTGAAGTATTAATATTAGAAACCCTTATTTCTAAACTTCTTTTAAGAAACTGTAGTTCCTATATATAGGAAGTATATATCAATAGTATGAAATAAGCAAACATGATCCAGAAATAAAAGGGAAGTAGAGGACTATTACCTTATTCCTGAAAAAAGGTATAATTCTTCGTATTTAAGCTCATTCTGGAGCCACGCCATTTTATCAGAGAAAGAAATAATTCAACACATTTTATTTCAGATTTGAGGAATAATCAACAAATAAAATTGTATGGATTTAGTGAATACAACATGATGCTCTGATATTCATACACATTGTGATAGCATCACTGAAATCAAGCTAATTAACATATCCATTATCACATATAGTTGCTATTTTGGTCTTCTCATGTTACTAAATAGCATTCTTTTTTTTTCAGCTTGAAGAACTCCCCTTAGAATTTCTGGTAAGGCAGATTTAATAATGATGAAATCCTTCAGCTTTTGTCTTTGTCTCTTCTTCATTCTGAAGGACAGTTTTATTTAGTTTTATATTCTTATCCTTTCCCTCTCTTCATCAGGATAGTCTCAATTGTTAATATTTTATCTCTGTACTTTAAATATTAGTTGCTTCAAATACATTTTACAACAAGATATAATTTAAGTTTAACATACAAACAGGGGCCAGCATGTGTTGGACTACCACATGGCTGACCATGGTTCAAGTCCCAGACCTGGCAGCTTGCTTTCTCACTTTCCTTCTCTCTCTCTGTGTCTCTTTGGTGAGCACAAGTGTCCTACAGCAAATAAAAATAACAATAATAATAAATAAAATTAAATAAAAAGTTATTTAAAAAAGAAAAAAAAATACAAACAACTGATACTATCTACACAAATGCCTCTTGTAGAACATAATATTTAAGTCATTTAAAAGATGCTGCATGGATTAAAAGATAAAATAGTCGAGTCAACTGTAAAAACCAGAACCACTAACACCCAAACACACTTCTTCTGTCAGTCTCACCAGTGCTTTAGTTTTACAGTAAATACGTTCATGGAAAACCTGTAACATAAAGCTGCAGTAGCAGTGCAAAACTGGAAAGCATTGCCTTTCTGGCAATGTTTACAAAGATAATCCACATTCTGTGTAAGGGCTTCGTGTCACAACAACAACAATAAGAACAACAAAAACTGTAGAACCTTATAACATTGAAGAGAAAAACCAATTAAAAGTTCTACAATACAATGAGTTGGTTACTATTGGAGCAATTTCTAAAAGGCATTAACTTGTGTCTAAGCCCTTGTGAAGTAATTTTGTATCACCTCTTCCACTTTTACAGCTTTACTATAGTTCACACAACATAAAATTCAATGACTTTTAGTAAATTAAGAGCTGTGCATCTATCACAATCCAATTTTAGAACTTTGCCATCATCCTTAAGAAAAACCTTGTCTAACTGCAGTAAATCCCTGTTCCACCCCCAGGCAACCACTACCCTATTCCCCTTAGGCCTTTATCTTCTATAAAAATCTACTTGAAACATGAAGCATTAAAAAGTAGGGGTTTGTCTCTTAATAGCACATCCTCTCTAACTGCTGCTCAGTGGTTTTGGTAGGCTGAAAACATGACCACTAAAACCGTGGGTAAAACTGCCAGTGAGTAAAACTGCCTCTGCTACTTTTCCACCCTTAAGACATGTGGAACAGAAAGGAGCCTGGCCCCTTTCTATATCTTATAAATTTTAAATTTTCTATTGCAGTATTAGGAATGTAAATGTGGAAAATGTTGTTATTACAAATGTGAGTAAATTAAGCTCAAAAGTGATAGTTCTTTCCCCTACCATAAACTAGCAAAACAAACAAAAAAGAAATCAAAAAAGAAAGGAAAAAAATGTTCTTCATTAATAGACCATGAGAGCTTTAAGTATTTTTGCTAAATTTTGCATTTAAGTGAAATATAAGTAAATTCTATTTGTGGAACCACTATTTAATAAATCTCTAGTTTGCAAAATAGCCAAAATTAGACCTAGAATCTTGAGTATATAAACTCAAGGTAACCATAAATTGTAGGAAGTTTTCTAATCAAGCACTCCCCCGGGGTCCAAACAATGGGCAATAATTTCAGCAAAGCTGTGGGCAGGGACATTAGCCAGTGAGTATTCAAATTTCACAGTGCTAGCCTGCCTACTGACTCAACTAATTATTAAGTCAAAAATATTTTGTGTTGTGTTTTACAGTCTCACCCAGAATAACTTTTCACATAGTAATTAATTTAAAAAATAGATCTGTGCATAAAATAAAATATGGAAGTGAAAAAAACACATCATAATCACAGTGTCCATGGTAGCTCTCTGTAATTAAGAAAAAGAGAAGCCCGGAAGATACCTGAATCAATTCACATTAGAAATGTTAAGTTTTTCATATAAAATGTAGTACAAAGTATATTTGCATATGTAAATAAGGTACCAATAATGTAATAAAAATCCATTTGATTTTACTCATTTATAATCACTTGTGAAACAGGATTTATCTCCATCTATTTCACACTTAGAATAAAATAGTGAATAAAGAACTTTTATCTAAAGTCAGTCATGTCTGAAGAAACAAAAATTAACTTTCACAAGTCTCATAATGCAGAGCTACCTACTAGAATGAAATTTGACTCAGTGAAAAGAATTTTCTACATAAGCTAGCCTATGGAAAGTCGAGTTTAAACATTAGAGTTGCTAAATAGCTAGACCTACTGAACCCGACTTAGTCCCTGAAGGGAATCAATGTGGACAGAGGGCCAGAAGCTTTCCATTGCACCACTGCAGGCAATGTTCAGCAACATCCTCACCCTTTGCCAATTCCCTTAGAAAGGCTGAGACCACAGACAACAGTCCTAGCAGTCCTAGTCCAGCCTGCTCTCCACTACATTTCTTCTTCACTCCCTCAGTGTGATGACTCCTCCTTTATCCCCACCCTGCCAGCCCAACCCCCAAGAACCCAGACACATAATTTATATTTCAGCCCTTTTGATATATTTTAATTCACAATAAAGAATTTCTCAAAGAGCAGATGTCACTTTTGAAGGGCATCTTCATGCCAGGTATATTACTTCTAAAACCATCTTTGAGGTTTCTAACAGAAGTGCGTCAGTCACTGTACATCTTCATTGTAAGTAGAAATAATTTACTAACCATGGCTTCATTCTGCTGACACTATCTTCAATGTCCTGTCTAATTTCATAGGTTGATTCTAAGCGGAAGAGATTGAAGTTCCTTAGGAGATAGTCATGAAGAGTCAAAAACTGTAAATTCAACTTGGGAAGGGCAAGGCAACCTGAAAAGGAAAATAAAAAGAATATAACAATTATTCTTTGAATGAGATATTTGCTCCTTGTACTTAAAAAAAAAAAAAAAAAAAAAAAAAAAAAAAATTGGGACTGGCCCTGTAGCCTAGCTGTGAAGGGAACCAGATCCTATGTAACCCACTATCGTTGGAATCCCAGTTCCCGAGGCTTGAAAAATACATCAGGCACATGTGCATGTATGCCTCAAATCCTCGTAGGATAGAAAAATGGAAGAGAAGGGACTACAGTCGACCTTGTCCCCTGTGGGGTGTTTTTCCCTCTCTGACTCTCAGTATCTCTTTGGTAATGCATATGCCTTCTAGCAATTAAAATAAATTAAAAATGGCACCACAGACTTGATAAGAATCTAAAGATGGGGACCAGCAGTTAGCGTAATGGCTATGTCGCTGGACTCCCATGTAGCTGACTACAGTTCGAGTCCCGGACCCAGCGGCTTAAACTCACACTGCGTGCATGTGTGTGCGTGCCCAAGATCCCGAGAGGAGAATGGAGGAGAAGAGATTGCGGCGTGGCCATCCCCCCTGGGGGGTGATTTCTCGCTTTCTATCTCTCTGTCTCTCTCTGTCTTTCTGGCACGTGCACGCGCCCTATAGCAAAAACGTCTCCAAAAAAAAAAGTAATCTAAAGATGTCTGAAATGCATATTTGATAATGTATTATTTTTATTTTCAAGCAGAAACTAAAACCAGTTAACAACTGCTACCTATTAAGAACTGAGGGTGAAGGATAAGTTTTATTAATGCAATCCACATATCAGTGATTCATATGCAAGCAGTGTTTAAAGATACTTAACACTAACAGTCTCGAGCAGTTTAAAAATTCTTCCTTTATCACCTAATTTTATTTAGCAAATTTTGAAGTAAATGATACTACCATAAACTTAGCCCATTATTTATTATAAAATCATTATAAAACTCAATTAACATATTACATTGCATAAATTGATCTCCAGTGATGACTACTGAGCACTACTGTGCTCTGAACTTGTCTTTAAGGGCAAGGCATTGCTTGTGTGTTATTTCAAACTTTTCCAATTCTCTGACATTCTCTCTGTATTAGTGGGCAGTATTATTTCTACTGTCCTTACTTAACACTCTTTTTCAAATAAAAAGTAACCAAGCACTCAGCAATATCAAAAAGGTTAAAAAAAAATCCCAAACACATTTTACTGAAAAATATTGTCATCATTCTTATTCATACAATAATGAGCCCAGATTCTGTGGCACAGTCAGTATTGCACCAAACTGCATAGCTGGAAACTACATGCCAACTGCAGATGGAGTCCTTGCCCCAGTCAGCCTGGAAACATGCTGGTGCATGTATGTGCACGTGACTGGGATCCTGGAGGGCTGGAGGAGGGATTGCTTGCAGCATGACCAAGCCCTGTGGAGGATGTTCACCACTCTTTCTCTCTCTCACACACATGGGTACATGCTCTATGTACATTTTTAATAAATGGTTTTTAAAAAAGTAATAATCAGGACCAGCAGTTGGCGTAATGGCTATGTCACTAGACTCCCATGTAGTCAACCGTGGCTTGAGTCCCAGACCCCATGGCTTAAACTCACACCAGGTGTATGTGCATATGTGACGAAGATCCCAAGAGGAGAATGGAGGAAGGGATTGTGGCGTGTCCATCCCCACTGGGAGGGGATTTCTAGCTTTCTGTCTGTCTCTGTCTTTCTGGCGAGCATATGCACCCTATAACAAAAACCTCTCCAAAACAAAAAAAAGCAATAATGAACTTAAAGGCAAGAAATACTACTGTACAAAAGTCTCACATTATTTATATGCATAAACTGACTTATAACCTAACTCAATTTCTTCAGGTGAGAGGCTGAGGGAAAGCTCTCTTTTGATAGTACATCTTAATTTTTTCTAAAAAATGACAGGGGGCTAGACAGTGATGAAGCAGTAAAACAGGACAGATTATGTAAGGCTGATCCAAGTTGGGAGGTTGTAAGTTTGCCCAGAGGCCTACCAGAGTCCACTGGGCACACGTGTGCCCATGATCTGGGGCTGAGGGTAGACTTAGCATGAAGACTCTGCTGGAGAAGCTGTTCCTGTTCCTTGGTATCTCTCACTCATGGAAGAAAGAAAGAAACTTAATGAAGATGCACCACCACCAAGAGTTTCACCAAAGAAGGAGCACATTAGTTTGATCAAGCCTCTGCATCTAGGTGCCAATTTATAAGAACAATAAAGAGCAAAGAAACTTGCTACACTATGTCATGAGTACTGAATCAAAAAAATCTAGGCTGTAGGAAACTACACATCACACGATCCAGGTTCTTTAAGACAAGGAAAAGAAAGGGACTAAAGGGTTCCAGTGAAGTAAAAGACATGTTTAAAAATGAAACTTTATTAACTACCTTGTCAGATCCCAGATCCTCCCGCCTGTCCCTTCCCAGTTACAACTTTCTCCTTCCATCTGAAGTAAGCATTTCCTGACTTTATAGCAATCACTCTCTTTAATTTCTATAAAGTTTTATCACCTAAGTACTCCCTAGACACAAGAAAACAATATATTAACTACTGTAAGAACATAAAAAAATGAAGACTGCCTATTCTAAAATCTAGCACCAGGTTTACTGGTGTTACGGTTCTAGGATATGACGCTAAAGTAACCATTTTTCTTTTAAATAAATATCCAATACTTTTGATGTCTTTAAGATAGTTACATTTCTTCTAACAATCATCCCACTATTCAAAAGATTTCCTAAAATTTCTTTTGAAATATTCCTTTAAATATGTCTGAATGCAATTCTGCATATACTTGCTTGAGGTGAATTTTCATTCTCAGAGAATGAGCTTTCGTAAAGCAGTTAGAACCAAGTCTGTTGAAACAGGTAAATTAACTAGGCAATAATACCATTTAGAATCAAAACTAAGGGTTTATTATCAACTAATGATAATGCCATTTTTTTTTTTTTTTTGTTACTACCAGGCTCTTAAAAAGAGCCTCTAAGAAAGGCTTTGAAAAATGAAGTTCCATTAACTGTATAGCCTATTATACTAACACAATTAAATCCACACTTTCTTTTAGGTCCTCAGAAAAGTCATAATGCATTTTTGCATAGAAAAATATGTCGACTTTTCTAATGACCCAATATATATTATTAGGTCTCCTTAAAAACGGTGTTATTCTTTTATGATCACAATATATGCAGGGTGATATATACACTAATATATAGTTTAGCTTAATAGGAATCCTTACTGCAAAGCATTTAACATACTAAACATTTTCTAGCTTCTACAGTTGAACTCTAGGGTACCAGAAAATTATCCTAATACTTAGATTTGATAAGTATATATGTCTATTTATGTGTCACGAATTTTAAATTAAATTGCATGTTACACCTGAATCCCGTGTTTCTTTACTATACCTTCCCCAGAATAGTACTCAGTTGGGACAATATTTTCATCCCATATAATTTTCTCAGTTGGATACAAAGGCATCTGGTTCAACTGCTGAATCTGAGAAATTCGACGTTCATGACGAGATACCTAAGAGAAAAGAAACCAGTAAAAGAAGAGAATTGGGAGCATCTTTCTTCGATCAATATAAGTTATAAAGAAATTCGATATAAAGTATGGAATGAGAAATTTCATGCTTTTCAGTTATTATAGCACTTTAACAGAGATTTTTTCCTCCTCTTTTTCCACTTCCTCTATAAGTCAAAAATAAAAGAGGTACCAATGATGATAGACTTTGGAATCAGATGAACCTAAGTTCAGCTCATCTACTTACAAGCAATATAAAAACTAAAAAAGTTAGTTCAACCTTACTGATCTCGGTTTTTCCTTTTCAGTAAAACAGATGGAAGCATCACTCATTTCTCAGGTATTTTACAAAAATGAAATGAAATATTATAAAAATAATGTCAAAGTTCTTGGCACGTGTTAAGAATTTTAAAGCATTGGGACCAGCAGATGGCATAATGGTTATGTTGTTTGGACTCCCACATAGTCTACTGTGGTTTGAGCCCGAACCTGGCAAAAACAGTAGGTACTGTGTGTGCGTGCCCAAGATCCTGAGAGGAGAAAGGAGGAGAAGGGTCTATGGCATTGCCATTCCCCCTGGGTGCATGATTTCTCACTTTCTGTCTCTCCAGTGAGTATACGTGAACTATAGCAAAACCGTCGCTTAAAAAAAGAGAATTTTTTTTTTTGAGAGGTTTTTCCTATAGGGCGCGTGTGCTTGCCAGACAGACAGAGAGAGAGAGAGAGAGAGAGAGAGAGCGAGAAATCACCCCCCCCCCCCCGGGGGGATGGCCACGCCGCAATCCCTTCTCCTCCATTATCCTCTCGGGATCATGGGCATGCACGCCCACGTGCTTGATGTGAGTTTTAAGCCACTGGGTCCAGGATGCGAACTGTGGTCGACTACATGGGAGTCCATTGACATAACCATTATGCTAACTGCTGGTCCCTTAAAAAAAGAATTTTAAAACATGAGAGTCCTATATCTTGGATTAATTTCCATTTTTACTAATTTGCAATACAATCTGGGGAATGTTATTAAATCCCCTAACTTCAGTCTTCTGCTTTGGTAAATGCTGGACTTGATGATTTCTTCATGCCTCTCCCTGAGACCCCATGTACCCTTAATGTTACAGTAATCTATCTCAAATGTAAAAATAAGTTGTTACCTACTTAATAATGCTCCAGTAATGATATATTTGAAATATGTGTCACATTATCTACAGTGAAGAGAGTATTATTTTAGAAAGAAAAAAACTGTGATATCTAAATAATACATATATTTAAACTTTCTAACAATTCGGATACAAGAAGAATCCAAAGCCTGAGGAAACTCTTCGGTAAAGGAGGAGGAAATAAAAGATAAAAGCACTATAAATTTTAAAAATTATTTTCTTTTAGGAGTAACTAATTAAATTTCTAGTATAAAATTTTACCTGTAAGAACCAAAATGGCATAGGATTAATTTTGTACTCAAACTTATTTTCCACAGAAAGATTTCTGGAAAAAAAAAAGACCTCATTTGTTTCTATAGTGAAGATTCATTCTTAATCCCCAAAACCTGACTTAAAAGAGATTTTACATTGTCAGAAAAAGGCTCAAGAAAATTTTAGGGAGCACATACAGTCAGAGGCAATGAAACATTATTTGTAAGAAAGATGGCAAAAATGGGGACCTAGGACGTATACTTCATGCAAGTTAATACATCACTAAAAAAGTATTTTCCATTTTTGAATGAATTTAAAATCCTTCCCAAAGATTTCTTCCTAAGTGGCACTTAGACACCTGTCTCTAGGCTTAAAAACACTTGTTCCAAATAGTTTCCTGTCACCGCCTCCAAAAAGAGTGTACCACTTCTTTTCCTACAGTGAATGGTTGTACTTTACATCCTACAGAAATGCATTCACTTGGAAAATCATCACAAAAGTGTGCCTCACACAGTTCCGTAAGTATAAGAAAAATGTATCAACACATCAACATAGTATATGTTCATTTAGGCACAAAAAATATCTGACCGGGGCCAGCAGTTAGCGTAATGGCTATGTCGCTGGACTCCCACGTAGTCGACCGTGGTTTGAGTCCTGAACCCGGTGGCTTAAACTCACACCGGGCGCATGTGTGTGTGTGCCCAAGATCCCAAGAGGAGAATGGAGGAGAAGGGATTGAGGTGTGGCCATCCCACCTGGGGGGTGATTTCTCGCTTTCTGTCTCTCTGTCTGTCTCTGTCTGTCTGGTGAGCACATGTGCCCTACAGCAAAAACCTCTTCAAAAAAAAAAAAAAAAATTTTATCAAATAAAAGTATTAGTTAGGAGGCTAAAGCCTTGATTTCCAAAAATTACTGAGCAATCCCTTAGAATTCTTAAACTACTTAGTCAAAAATAATTAACTTTATTACTAAACATGAGATTTTTCTAGTGATAAAGGCTTGACTTAATATTCATGTCACTATATGTAAGTGATCACATGTATAATAAATATATTTTTAAAGAGGAATTTTTGTTACAGGGCTCATGTGCCCACCAAAGACACAGAGAGACAGACAGAAAGTGAGAAATCATCCCCTAAAGAGGATGGTCACGCCACAATTCCTTCACCTCCATTCTGCTCTTGGGATTTTGGGCACGTGTGCACATGTGCCCAGGGTGAGTTTCAAGCTGCCAGGCCTAGGACCTGAACAGCAGTCAACCATGTGGGAGTCCGGCACTTTAACCACTGTGCCACCTGCTGGCCACTAAAATAAACATGTATTAATGTTTATTCATATAAATAAATGTGTGTGTACATGTGTGTACATAACTATGATCTCCTTAAAAGAAGGAATGGTATCAGCTATCTATCAGTATTTATCCCCAATGTCTGAATCCACTGACTGACATAGAAGCTGCTCATAAATGCTTGACAGTGTTTCAAATTCATAGCATAAGTTTTAATGATAAAATCTGTAGGGCCCACCCTGTGGCACAACGATCAGGTACTGAGCAGAGGAAGCCAGATCCCGCATGGCTCACTGAGGTTTAAATCCTGGCCCTGTCAGCTTCATGCCAAGATTGCATATATATATGTCCAAAGACTGCAAACGTATGTCCAAGATTGCATACTTATTGCATACATAATTGGACTAAAAGGATTATGGCATGACCAGGCCCTGCTTTTTCTCTCTCTTTTCTTGTGTACACATGTAATCTCTTTCATGAAAAGAAAAAAAATAAAAATTTTTAAAAAGAGATAAAATTATTGAGAAAAGAAATTAAAGAAGTAAGAAAACAAACATTAAGTAATTATAATTCCCAAAACAGGTGGAAATTACCTACCTAATTTTTAGCCCAGTAGAAATATATATGACTCTATGAATGATTCAAAACAGTGGAAAAAACCACATGTAAAATTCAGAGAACATTAATATTTACCAGCAATTCTAGAAGAAATTCTTTATCAAAAGTTGTGTCTTCATTTTTAGGAAGGGTTGGCAACAAGCAGAGATATGAGGCCACCTGGTGGAGTGTGTTGGAACTGCAAAATAAAGAATATTTAGAATGGACTATTTTACTTCCTATTTGAAACATATTTCTACTGGGTTTAAAAAGTAAATGTTATCTGGGGTCAGTACGTGGTGTAGTGGTTATGGTCACGTCGCTCGACTCCCACACGGCTGACCACGGTTCTAGTCCCGGACCTGGTGGCTTGAAACTCATGTCGGGCTCATGTGTGTGCCCAGGATCCCAGGAGGAGAATGGAGAAGGGATTGTGGTTTGGTCATCCCCCCCAGGGGGGTGATTTCTCACTTTTCCCTCTCTCTCACTCACTCTTTCTCTCTCTCTCTCCAGCAAGTGCATGCACCTAAGGCAAAAACCTCTTTTAAAAAGTAATTGCTATCCTATGACATGGACAAATATCAAAAACTTGCAATAGGCCCAGCCTTTGTGGTACAAGTTGATAGCATGTTGAACTGTGGTGCTGGAAGCCACATGTTTAATCATGGGTTCAAATCCTCAGCCCAGTCTATGGACTACCTGAAATGTGCTAGGCACATGCCTGAGATCTTGCCTAGCAGAGGGCTAGGGAAAGGAGCTCACATGACCAGACCCTACTGAGGGTGCTCCTCTCCCTCTTACATGCATGCACTATTATGAATAAAATAATAAGTAAACTTTAAAAAGGCAACCAACAATAAAAATAAAATCTTTAATACATGGTTGTCAAAGTGTTTTCTGCAGACCTCTTCTGGTACCTGAGATCATTTTAGGGAGCCAGGAAGAACTACAATTTTTAAATATACTTAGATATTATTTGGATTTTTTGGACTTATATACACATTGACAGTGCAAAAGACTAGTGGATACAACTGCTGGTGGCACAAATCTGGGCAGTGGTACCAACCTGAACTATCAGTAATGACAGCATCCCTCACTTCTATATACAACTTTTTCTTTTTTGTTTTTAAAGAATTATTTTATTTAACTTATTTATTTTATTTTGACTGGAGAGGGACAGAGAGAAAGAAAGTGAGAAAGCAAGTTGCCAGGTCCAGAATTCAAACCACGGTCGGGCACATGGGAGTCTAGTGCCCTTAACTACCATGCTACCTGCTGGTCCCTACATGTAGTTTTTTTTTCAAAAAGCCAGTTTTTAAATATCCTTAATGAAGTAGTAAAAATTATTAACGTTATTACATTTGGGTTCTTGAGTGTCTATTTCTGAAAACTGTGGGATAGGGACCAGCAGCTGGCAGAATGGCTATGTCACTGGACTTCCATGTAGTCGACCACGGTTCAAGTCCTGGACCCGGTGGCTTAATCTCATGCTGGGCACGTGTGCGTGCCTAAGATCCCGAGAGAAGAATAAAGGAGAAGGGATTGCAGCGTGGCCATCCTCCTGGGGGGTGATTTCTCACTTTCTATCTCTTTGTCTCTGTCTTTCTGGAGTATGCATGCACCCTATAGCAAAAACCTCTCCAAAAAAAAAGAAAACTGTGATAAGATAGAAAGCATACATTTTTATATGCAATTTTTATTTGAAAGAACTGCCAAATTATAGGACTGGCAGTTAGCATAATGGCTATGTCGCTGGACTCCCATGTAGTCGACCACAGTTCAAGTCCCGGAGCCGGTGGCTTAAGCTCACGCCAGGCGCGTTGCGTGTGTGCCCAAGATCCTGAGAGGAGAATGGAGGAGAAGGGATTGTGGTGTGGCCATCCTGGGGAGTGATTTCTCGCTTTCTGTCTCTCTGTCTCTCTCTGTCTTTCTGGCGAACGCACGCACCCTATAGCAAAAAACCTCTCACCCCCCAAAAAAACACTATCAAATTATACTTATTCAATCTTGAATAAATGGAAATTTTTTGAATTTGAATGAAATAAACCTGCAACAATGATTAATATTTGTTGTAATGATAAAATTTGAACTGCTATGTGAATGAAATATTATAATTCTGGAAAACATGCATTTATCACTGTGATGTTGACAGTTTTCTACTAATTAAATAATTGCATTACCCCAAAAAATTCCCTTATGCCACTTCATATCAAAATCTCTTCAGGACCAGCAGATGACATAATCGTTGTGTCGTTGGACTCCCACATAGTCAACCACAGTTCAAGTCCCAGACCCAGCAACTTAACTCGCGCCAGGTGCATGTGCGTGCATGCCCAAAATCCCAAGAGGTGAATGGAGCAGAAGGGGTTGTGATGTGGCTATACTCCCTAGGGGATGATTTCTCGCTTTTTGTCTGTTTCTGTCTCTCTGGCAAGCATATGTGCCCTATAGCAAAAATCTCTTAAAACAAAAACAAAAACTCTAGTTCTTAGGCAACCACTTTTCTGTTTTGAATCTCTATAATTTTGTCTTTTTCAGGACGTCAAATAAATGGAATTATGCTTTACATAGACTTTCGGGACTGATGGTCTTTACCTAGCACAGTGCATTTGGGATTCACCCAAACAGTGAATGCTATCTTAGCTGGTTCCCTTATACAGCTCAGGAGTATCCGTGGTGTCACTGTGGTCATCAATCACCAGGCTGAAGGACGTTCATGTAACCCACTTTTTGACAATTATGAAGAAAATCACTATATACTTTTATTTTATACAGATTATTGTGTGAATATAAGTTTTAATTTCTCTTGGATATACCTGTAAGTGGGGACTACTTGATCATATGTTAAGTGTATGTTTAACTTTACAAGAAAAAGTCCATTTTTTTCACAGCAGCTACCCCATTTTCAATTCCAGCAATGTACAGGAGTTCCAGTTACTCCACATCTTTGCCAAGAGTCAATGCTATCAGTTTTTTATTTTTTTTAATAATATCTAATAGGTATGTCGAATATCTCTTTATCTTTAAAATTTGTATTTCCCAAAAATGAAAGATGTTAAGCATCTTTCCATGGGTTCACTCAATATATCTTTTTTGGTAAAGTATCTGCTCAAATCTTTTATCATTTTTTTAAAGTTGTTTTCTTAATCAGTTCTTAGTATTCTGGATAACTAGGTTCCAATTCTATCTCTGCAACTTACTTGCTTTGTGATTAAACCAAACTACTTAACTATTCTGTCTTGATTACCTTACATGTAGAAGGATGGTTACTCCCAAAATGAGTGTTTGGATTACTTATATACCTAGCAAAGAACCTACTACATAGTAAATATACATTTCAAAATTTGTGTATCAGCAAACTGCTAAGTGCCAAAGAATATTACTAATTTTATGAATTTTAAGCATGCAAAACTTTTACTGAGTCATACTTCTAATATCATATTGGGTCGTCAAAAAAGTCACGATGTATTTTTCTGTTTTCTACGTAAAAATGCGTCATGACTTTTCTGACGACCCAACACATAACAAGGCAGCATTGGTGTTTCTATTGTATATTGCTTATGACTGATGTGGCAGACTAGCTTTACCTACTCTAGGAGAAACTTAAGATCTAGTTAAGTAATGTAAGTCATAAAAAATATCAATTCTACCAAAAAAAGATTTAATAAAAAGAGGTAATTATACTAAAGTGATACAAAGATACCAAACTGAGAAAGAAGAAATAGTTCTAGATGTCAATAAAGAGTGAAGCAACTGCAAAAGTGATTAAAAGCAACAAAGAAAAGTTCAAGGCACCTGATGCTAAATCAGAATATACAATTTTCCTTTCGTGTTGTCTTACCTAAGGGGTCCAAAAAACTTGACCAAGGATTCCCGAGTATCTACCTCTGCCACATTCGAGAGGGCAAAATCATAGAGTTCAGGGAAATGAGCAAAAGCAGCCCTCTAAAAGAACAGAAAAAACATTAGCAATTAATATCTGCATATTAACACAACCATCTGCAATTGACATATTACATAATGAAAAAGTACTAAAAATGTTAATGTGCTTCTCTTTATTATATGCTTCTCAAATGTAAGATCCGCTTTATTTGGTAAGCATGTAACAGGAAAAGACTAGAAGTGAATGCAGGAATGCAAACACAGTCAAGGTGTAGTTTATTATTTCTAAAACTGGATTTTAATATATATGAAAACAGCCATGAAAGTTTACCTCACTGAAAGAAGAGAAATAAAAATCTTTTGTTATTAAGAACTAGCCTAACAAAACCAAGTTTCAAGGGAAATTCCCACTAAAAAAAATAACTTGAGAGAGAGGCCAAAACACAGCGCACATGCGCCTCCTCTTGTTTCGAACTCTGGGAAGTGAGAATCTCACAGGGTGTGACTCCTTCTGTCATTAGAGGAAATGGAGCTCAAGAACAAGACACGATCAGTAATAAAAAACAAATGAGGTACTTTTTCGGCATATTTGAGCTATACTAGGTACGCTACAAGAAAATAGAAATAGTGCCACCGTGGTGATTTGGTAACATCAAGAAAACTATCCCTAGGCTTCCCTGATGCCCTTGGCACAGAAAAGATCCAGAGCTGTTCAAGTGCACAGAAGGTCGCCAGGCTGAGTGAGTCTGACGTGGGATTACTCCGGACGATGGCAAAACGACCCTGCTTCCCAAGTCGAAGTGTGAACTGCCAAGACTAGGGAATGCTGAGCGTTCACTCTCAGGAGAATGCTAGCACATCAAGCACAAAGCTGAAGTCTTGTCAGCAGGCAAGAGCCAAGTTCCTTGGGGGCAATCATCAAGCCTTGGCTGTGCCAACACAACAGACCACATGGCACACCAGTGACTTGTAGTCACTTCAAAGGCAGAAGGACAAAAACAAAGAGAGAACAGCGGGCAAAGACATCTTAGTGTCTCCACGTACACGGATGCCACTTTGGGAAAGCAGAAGATCAGTCTCCTTGAAAAATAACAGGATTGAATACAAAACAGTTTAAACTGAAGTTTGAGTCTTTCCTCCTTAAAATGATTACTTAGAACAGAAAGAAATGAATTACTTTAAACCACAAATAAAAACTTCCTTCTGCCAGCAGCGGAAATGGAGCTCAAGAGCGAGATAAGATAGCTGGCAGAAAACAAACAAGGTCCTTTTCGGCATATCTGAACTATACTGGTAAATTGCAGTGTTATTACACCTCATTACATGGGTTTATTTTTAAAATGTACAAAATATTGGGGCCAGCGGGTGGTGTGGTGGCTAGGGACGCTGGACTCCCATATGACTGACCACAGTTCGAATCTCGAACATGGCAGCTTCCTTTCTCACTTTCTCTCTCTCTTTCTGTCCCACTCTGGTAAAATTAAAATAAATAAATAAAGTTAAATAAAATACTTTTTTAAAAAAAAGTGTAAAATACTTAAATGTATCCTGTCAAATGTTGAGATATTCTTTCACAAAAAAAGTGATGGCAGAGCTAATATTCAAATGCACCAAGTTGGCCAAGTAACTAATATTTCTGAGTATCAAATATTAGAATACTGATTTACAGGATCTAGATGAACGACGAAAGAAAGCCTTTTTTTTTTCCCCACAAATTCATCAGAATTAGAAATATTTATTAAAGTTTATTTAGTTATTTCTTCCATGAGCAAGAGAAACAGAAAGAGACAGCACACCCAACAGGGTCTGCTCAGACTTCAGCCAGTCCCAAACTGTGGCCAAGTATATGCTTGGCCTACTCAGGGAGTCTCTGAACTTGAACCTCCAACAGTCCCATATAGGACTGCCTCAGAGACCACTGTGTTTCACTGCTGTGCTATCATCTGGCCCCAGAATTAGAAACATTTTTTAAAGCTAAAGATGAAAATACTATTAAATCAGTATCTTTTTCTGGCTGTGCCTATAAATAACACCTAAATTATAACATAACCCAACCTTAGAGAGCATAAGCGAAGGCTCTAATACACTTCAATTACCTGCAAAGAAGTAATTCTATCATAGTGAATTGTAGTCATCTCATTCTCTGTCAGAGCATTTCCAGTCTGGTCATTAATTTCAAAACCAGTATAGAACTTAAGCATATCCAAAAGCTGAAAGGATACATTTAAATTAATATATATGTGAACAGAAGTACAAAAAAAGACATCATTTATTAAAAACAGTAAGTCCGTATACTTCCCCAGAGGTGCTGAAAAACTTTAGAATGTAAACGTTACAATAAACATTTTGAAATATACCCAAACATATTTTATTTATGTGAAAACAAATTGTGTGTTGTGAACAGATTGTTGTCTATTTCATATACTTAGTTTACCTCTACAAAGAAAAACTTAAACTGCAAACCTCATACTTAAAAAGACATTAAAGGGACCAGAAGTTAGCATAAAGGCTATGTCGCTAGACTCCCATGTAGTCGACTGCAGTTCAAGTCCCGGACCCAGTGGCTTAAACTCACGCCGGGCGTGTGTGCATGCATACCCAAGATCCCAAGAGGAGAATGGAGGAAAAGGGATTGCTGTGTGGCCATCCCCCCTGGAGGGTGATTTCTCGCTTTCTGTCTCTCTGCCTTCCTCTGTCTTTCTGGCAAGCGCACGTGCCCTGTAGCAAAAAAAACTCTCCAAAAAAAAAAAAGACATTAAGGAGAAAATCTAAGGTCATCATTTCAATATTTCAATAAAAAAAAAATCTATATCACTGCAAATTTACATAACTACACCATGAGAGGGAACTCCTGAGGTCTCTTACTTATAATTTTCTTACACAGAACCTTCTAAATGAGGGTTTTGGAATTCATAACTGGAGATATTCCTTTCTATGTGTTATTTCTATTAAAAACAGGAAGGTGGGAACAGCTTTGTTACTCATTCTTCTCATCAGCCTCCATGGCCACTGAGCCCTGTCTCTGGCTCAGCTCCTGCTACTTACGTGGCCCTGCTTTGCTCTCTGGCGATGGTGGCAACAGAGCCTACTGGCTGTACTCACTCTAATATTTTTAGTTCTGATCTATGACGGATCAGATATTAACATTTCAATGCATTTTAATATGTGGAGCCAATCACTGGATTGAAATTTTAAAGGAGAGTAAGAAAAAAGAAAAATGCTTAGATATTAGACAAAAGAATGAAAGAAACAGGGCTAGCCAATGGCATGATTGTTAGGGTGGCTGGATTCCACATGGTCAAAAGAGCAGTTCAAGTCCCAGTCCTGGCAGCTTGAAAAACATGCCAGGTGTATGTGTGTGCCCACAATCTTGAAAGGCGGGATAAAAGGAGGAGGAGGCATTGTGGCATGACCATCCCCCACGGAATTGCTTTCTTATCCACTCCTCCTCTTAGGTCTCTGGTGAGTTCATGTGCCCTCGGGCAAATACTTTTTAAAAAAGAATAAAGGAAATATGTAAAGATACAAAAAAAATCATAAAAATCATTAAGTTTCTCCAATTATGAGCTTACTAAAAGCTTATTAGAAGTGTTTTCTTCTCTACACCACAACAAGAAATGTGAAATGCTCGTATTTTGCCTTCCTGCCGGAGGCAACAAACTTCAGTGCATTTGCCTTCCTACTCAAGGCAGAAGACTAAGTGTACGTACTCTTCCATGTTACCAATGCCTGTCACCATCATTTTATGGAAAGATACAGCCATAATGCTGGGCCTAATACTTAACTCGAAATTACTGCTCATCATCTACTATATTCCACAGTGATTGACAAAAAATCAGAATATGTGAACTGTGGAACTATATTCTCAAAATCATAATCTTGTCTAATAATACATCTACATATAGTTGTTGAAAGGTTATAATATATAATTACGAGAGGCCACTAAATTGAGATTGCATTCACTTTAATATTACAATCTGATTTTATGTTAAAATGACTATTAGGAATTTTATCATTCAACTCAATATTTAGAAAAATATACTGTTTGTCACACACTAATATTCCTAGTTTAGTAACAAAGAAAAGATTAATTTAGAAATTAAAACAGTAAGTATACTCAGATACATCAATGCTCACCTGGGAAAAAAGATGCCCATCCTCTTCCCTGTGAACAAGATTGGAAAGGTAACAGTGGACCAAAAGGTGGGAGTCGTCCAAGATGGTATTAAACCAGCGCCTGGTGGGAAGGAGGGCCTAGAAAAACACATGTCACAGCAATGAGCCTGCACTTATTCTGCTCAAGTAGAAGTGAAGTCTTCTGATGTTTAACTCAGAAATGCTGACCACATACAAGTACCCTTTGCCTCCCAAAACACATACTGTACACCAAACGTGGAGTTTGGCTCGGGCTGTAAATAAACTCAGTGGAAAGGCTTTTAGTTTGAAAAACAATAATGATGACAATAGCACTTTTAAGACAAAATTAAAAATATAATCCAACACTGGAGGACTGGTTCCATGGTCTGGGGTTAGGGAGCTGTTTCCCACATGATCAACCATATTTCAAATTTCCACCACAGGAGCTTGAAAAATACACTTGGCAAGTGTTTCTCCCAAATCCTGACAAGGCATAAAAATGGAAGAGAAGCAGCTGCAGTGTGACCACGTCCCACTGGAGAACCAAGCCTCTCCTGCCACCCTATCTATGGCCAGAATACATGCTCTCTGGCAATAAAAAATATTTCTTTTTGAAAAAAAAAAAAAAAAAAACAAATCTAACACTCGAAGGAATCTCACAGATCATCTTGGGCAATAGTTTTCAAACCAAACCCTACAGGAAATCCCAGTATATATTGTGGATAAGCTCAAAAGTGGAACTGCTTTGAGAGAAAAGGGAGCAGGGACCCTGTAGTGGGCACTTGAGTCTTTTCCTCTCCTTGCATTCCTCAATTTGTTAGAAAGAGACAATGCTAAGTAAGTAATAATTACTTGTTACTAAGTAATAAGATTGTAACTGTTTGAAAACCACTACTCTAATCAGATATCCTCATTTTATAGGTGAGGTTAAAGAGTCCTTGAATATGAAACATTCAATACACTGAAGGATAAGTAGTCTGACAAACTGGCCAACATACCCTCAGCTGTATGTGAGAGGGGAGTTTGTTAGAGGATTGGATATTGTTAAGAAACTGAAAGAAAATGGTGAATTGCTGCCTATACTAACAAGAGAAAATTAATGAATGTTAAACTTGGTGTCCAACTATTACAAGAGACTCATTACAGTGGAGCAGTTCATGATCTAACCCTCAGAGATAGACTGGGAATAGGAAAATGCTTCTTACCCTGTTTCACTTTGTGTATTTCACAAGGTTGTGCTAAATAAATGTTACATTTCTTTCCACCAAAAATAGAATGCAATAAATATCTTCAAATTCAATTAAAAAAAAAGTCCTTCAGAGATTTAGAAATTAGTTACTTGCAGAGCTAGAATCTGAATGAAGATCTTGAGAACTGCTAGTCCAATACTCCAAAACTACAGTTAAGAAACAGATTTTCTTTCAATTCTTCACATCAAATAGGGAAGAAAAAGAAGTGCATTCAATCTGAATTACACCATCTGCATCTGAACTTCCCATCCAAAGGCTCTACCCAGCAGTATGAAATCTTATTTAAAAGCCTGACAACAGCAGCTGTCTCTTTCTTCATCAATATTAGACACATTTAGAGAGGTCAGATTATTTAAAAAGATGGTCAGAAACCCTTAACTTTAGTCATTATCAAAAACTCTGTATGGGGAACCAGCAGTTCGCGTAATGGCTATGTCACTGGACTCCCACGTAGTTGACCGCGGTTCGCGTCCCAGACCTGGTGGTTTAGAACTCACGCCGGGCGCGTGTGCATGCATGCCCAAGATCCCGAGAGGAGAATGGAGGAGAAGGGATTGCGGCGTGGCCATCCCCCTGGGGAGTGATTTCTCGCTTTGTCTCTCTGTCTCTGTTTGTCTGGCGAGCACACACACCCTATAGCAAAAAACTCTCAAAAAAAAAAAATTAAAAAAAAAAAAATGCCATTGCTGGGCTCATGTTTAGAAACTATACTAAATATGGTGTAATGGTTACGTCGCTAAACTCCCATGTAGTAGACTGGAATTCAAGTTCCAGACCCGGAGGCTTAAAACTCACGCTGGACCCAAAATCCCGAAAGGAGAATGGAGGCA
Source organism: Tupaia tana (assembly GCA_026018925.1). Taxonomy (NCBI): domain Eukaryota; kingdom Metazoa; phylum Chordata; class Mammalia; order Scandentia; family Tupaiidae; genus Tupaia; species Tupaia tana. The sequence continues at coordinate 37,491,292 of JAKSZU010000023.1, read as the reverse complement.
AAGAGACTGGTTTGGCCATTCCCCTAGGGAGATGATTTTTCACTTTCTGTCTGTCTCTCTGTCTCTCTGGCAAGCACATGCGCCCTATGGTAAAAATCTCTCTTTAAAAAAAAAAAAAAAAAAAAAAAAAAAAACTATTGTAAATAATCTTTTTCTACCAATAGCAGCCCATATAGGATGAAACAGATCATCTGAAAACCTCAAAGACCAATTATTTTTCCCCTCTATCTCTAATGACACTGGAAATACATAAAAACTACGGCCAGTTTGAGGTGAAAAAGAAATCTAGGCCCAGCTGTGGTAGCACACAAGTAGCACCATCCTTAGGAAGCTGGAAGTGGCAGAGGAGACCCAGGTTCACCAGTTCCTAAGCCAACCTGAACATGCTGGGCACAGTTGTGCATGCCTATTATCCTAGTCAATTGGGAGGCTGGGGCAGGAGGATCATGACACAGTGAGACTGTCAAAAATGCCTTTCTTGGGCCAGCAGGTGGTGTGGTGGTTAAGGGCACTGGACTCCCACATGGCTGACCACAGTTCGAGTACTGAACCTGGCAGCTTGCTTTCTCATTCTCTCTCTCACTGTGCCCCTCTCTGGTCTCATTAATTAATTAGTTAATTAATTAAAATAAATAAACAAATAAATAAATTTAAATAAAATAATTCTTTAAAAAAATGCCTGTTGGGACCAGCAGTTAGTGTAATGGCTATGTCGCTGGACTCCCAAGTAGTCGACTGTGGTTCGCCGGACCCGGTGGCTTAAAACTCACACCAGGCGCATGTGCATGCGTGCCCAAGATCCCAAGAGGAGAATGGAGGAGAAGGGATTGCGGCGTGGCCATCCCCCCTGGGGGGTGATTTCGCGCTTTCTGTCTCTCTTTCTGGCGAGCGCATGCGCCCTATAGCAAAAACCTCTAAAAAAAAAGAAAAAATGCCTGTCTCTCTCCCTTCCATTTTCCCCTTTTTCCTCCCTCTCTCCCTCCTACCTTCCTCCTCTCTCTTCTCCCTCTTTCATTAAAAAATAAACAAATCTTCCTATATAGTCATATGCTCAATCTTAGACCTTTAATGACTATATAATAAAAGTCACTGGAGAGCTGGCCACTACTGTGCACAGTGCTAACACACTTCACAAGGCAGAGGCTACACGGGAAGGTCCTAGATCATGTCCCGGAGTCTCCCTGCATATACCAGGCCTGTTGTGATCTTGGGAGGCTGGGGTGGAATCACAGGATCACAGCCTAAAGGCTCTGCTAAAGGTGCCTCTCTGTGTCGCCTTTTCTCATGAAAGAAATAACTAAACTTTATAAAAAACAAAAAAGTCACCACAGATTTCTTACCTCTAGATCGATCATAAGTTCAATGAATCTTTCACAGTAATGAACTTTGTCCATAGTGACAGGTTCTAGACATAAGGGGAAAAATGTGTTAGAATTTTTTTACTAAGCTACTTTTTGTGCTGTTTCTTAAAATTTGCAGTTATTTAAGCATTTAAACAAAGTCATTTATCTCTATTCATCACAACTGGACTGTGATTCAGAGTAGAAACTCACATATAGTTCTAAAAAAGCAGACTGGGCCAGCAAGTGGCATGGAGGTCAAGGCAGCTGGACTTTAGATGACTCACTGTGTAGTTCGAGTCCTAGACCCAGTGGCCAGAAAACACATAGTACGAGTGTATACGTGCCCAAAATCCTAAGAGGAGAATGGAGGAGAAGTGACTGCAGCATGATTATCCCCCCAGGGGGTGATTTGTCATTTTCTTTCTCTCTCTTTTTATCTCCCCGTCTCTCTCCACAAGCACACATGTCCTATGGCAAAAAAAAAAAAAGAAAAGTTTAATGGAGCACTTATCATGATATTTAGCTTCACAAATATAAAAAAACAAGACATAAAGTGTGGGTGAGAGCACTTTTTTTTAAAAAATGAATTATTTATTTTAAATTATTTATTACCATTATTAATATTTTTTAAAACTTGCTACAGGGCAGCCTGCTCGACAGAGAAAGAGAAAGAGGGAAAGTGAGAAAGCAAGCTGCCAGGTCCTGGACTTGAACAAAGTCGGCCATGTGGGAGTCCAGCACCCTAATATCATACCCCTGCTAGCCCGGTGAGAGCACATTTTAAAAATCAGGTTACCAAAGATATCTTTAAAGTGCTACCATTAAAAAAAAGAAAAACAACTGCATACTCGATGATTAGGTCTGGAAGAAACTTGGAGATATATGAACAGAAGGCAGTTTTATATCAGCTTATGCTTCACTTTCTTCATGGTTTTCAAATATCAAACTTCTAAAAGCACGCTCATATGCATAAACATATTTACATCTTGTATATGTACATATGTACACATACACAGATTATATATTTTTAAAGCATGGGTAAGAAAGATACACAATGAGTTAACTAAAGTGTTAATTTTTACAACTTTTTCCCATTGTATATGTATTACATTTGACATTAAAATGCCAAAGATATATAAAGCAATAAAATATTTTTAAATCATTATTATATTTTATCCTATTCATGAGCATAATATAGTATTTTAAAAAACATTTATTTTTGTTTTCAAATAATTACAACCTTGCGACATGAACTACAAGTTTTTTTCCTACTGCCAAAAAATGGTCTACCATGGTCTCCTGCCAAGACTGTTTCAATTACAACGGAGACAATTACAGGGTTGCTACCACTGCTTAATCTAAGGATTTCCAACAGTGACTAACCCAGTGCCAGACCTGTGGAAGGGATCCTACATATGCTTAAATAAAAATCCACTCATTTAATTTATTTGTAGTACACAGGCAAATGGAAGGTTTGATGTGAAGGAAGAAAATGTGTATATTTTGAGACTGATTTAAGAAAATATTAACGAGAACTCTTCTAGTAACAAATGTCCATAATCCTGACCCTGAACTAAAAGAATCATAGAATTTAATAACTGGAGAAGACCTTAGAGAACAGCTATTCTAGATCATTATCTTCTAGGTGAGAAAGTGAGGACCAGAAAAAGTGACTTGATCAACGGATAAAATTAAATAATGGTTGGTTAGAACTTAAAACCCAGCTTTTCTGAGATATGGTCTGAGATAAACTGTTTAAAAACTTTATACCCATATAAGGAACAATTTATAACCATAAAAAGTAAAATATTTTTGTTCAAACTGAAAAAGTGAGCAAACTCTGTGGCCTGTATCTTTACTTACAGCTTGAGAAAATTACTGGCAATGGTCCATTTAAAATTAGAAAACACTGTTCACTCAAGTTCCGTGCTCTGTGGACAAAGCTGCATGTTTCTGTGTTGGTTGACTCCGCTGGCTTCAGTGTAGAACTCTTTTCATTCCAATTTCATACACAAATATATCCTATTACCTCTCTTTTAGAATTATTTCCCCGCCTTCTGACAGTAACCCTGATATTTCAGATCCTCCTACACAGATTTCCTTTATTACAATTGTGATATGTAAGTTTTTATGATCCTATAAAGAAACTACAATCCTTATTCTTTTAAGAATTTGCTTTGTTTCCTAAGTACGCAATCTATTTTCATACCCTCTCTTAACTGGCATACTATTTTCATCATCTTGTTAATTCCTTTGCCAACAAATTAAAAACTTTGATCAATTAATCAAAGAAATTTTGTTATTTGACAATATACAAAATACAGTGTCAACAGACTGTGATTTATAGATTGTTGAAACGCTGCAGGCTCTGTTTTTCACACCTGCATTTGAAACATATATGACCCTACATAAATATTTCATAGTCACATATATCAATCTTTATGACCCAAATTATTACAGACATTAGTAGTTCAAAGCACTCACTGCCTACTATTTGTGCCAATGAAACGCAATTTTAGTCTCCTCTTCAGATTTAGGGTACTTAATGGAAAGATTTAAATATACTAATATTAAGTGACTTAGATATAAGCATATAACAATTTTCTTCCTTAGAGTAGTGCCAGTAGTAGTACTGTGCTACAAGTAAGGTACAGCTCATGTATAACATTAATATCCATTCCTCACTTAACTGCAGCAAAATTATCAATTACAAATTATTACTTGGAAAGTCAGCTTTTATAAATATTTATGTGGTATGTTAGTTGAAATGAAGCTATAATCTCTGTGGTATTTTAGTTGAAATGAAGCTATAATATAAATATGGTTCTCTTATAAGCTATTCTAGCAGATTATATTCCACTTAAGAAATACAGTATTATCAAAACATAATCTTAGGGACCAGCAGTTAGCGTAATGGCTATGTCGCTGGACTCCCACGTAGTCGACCGCGGTTCGAGTCCCGGACCCGGCGGCTTAAACTCACGCCGGGCGCGTGTGCGTGCGTGCCCAAGATCCCGAGAGGAGAATGGAGGAGAAGGGATTGCGGCGTGGCCATCCCCCCTGGGGGGTGATTTCTCGCTTTCTATCTCTCTGTCTCTCTCTGTCTGTCTGGCGAGCGCACGCGCCCTATAGCAAAAACCTCTCCAAAAAAAAAAAAAAGAAAAAAAAAAAAAAAACATAATCTTGGGGCCAGCAGATGGGATGGTGGTTAAGGCACGGACTACCACAAGCCTAATCATAGTTCAAATCCCAGACTTGACAGATTGAAAATCATATCAGGTCCGTGTACATCATGTTCAAAAATCCTGAAAGGAGAATAAAGGAGAAGGGATTCCAGTGTGGCCATCCCCTTCCCAGGGAGTAAATTCTCACTTTTCCTCTCTTTGTCTCTCTCTGACAAGCACATGTGCCCTATGACAAAAACCTAAAAAAAAAAAAAATCTTAAACAGCATACTCAAGGGGTCTTCAAACAGTTTATGGAAAATGAGTAATATGAGAAAACTATACATGGATTTCAAAAACTTTTCACCAAAATAAATTTGTACTTTAGTTCCATTTTTCTATGAACTTTTGAAGTCCCCTTGTATACCTTTATTAAGAAATATTCAAATTGAATTCATTAAATGCTTATAAAAGCTTTGCAAATTGAGCATAGTTTAATTACACCTCCTGGGTATACAGGTTTATAATGTGTGCGTGTGTGTGCGTACACACACACACACACATATGTGTACATCTATAGTATACTCACACTATTATTTTAATATAGCATCTACTCTATATAGCATATTTTTTCATCAATAAATAGGAACCATGAAGGAAGGAAATCCTTCTCATTTCACTTCACATCTTACATCTCAAAAACAATTCCTCTTGCCCTCCAAACAGTATTTGATGGCACTTGAAGACACTACTTAGCACCATATTATTAAAAAAATGCAGGTAAGGTCTGCAACTGTCTTGTTCATTATTATATCCCAGCACCTTGTATAGACCCTAAATTCAGTAAATAAACACAAAAAATATTTTCAAAATATTAAGTCATCAGCAAAGTCAAGACATATTTTTCTATTCAACATGCATCATGACTTCCCCAAAACCCAATAAATGAACATTTCCATAACCATGCCACTGTCTTCAAAACCCTTCAAGACAGTTGCAATAATCAGCATGGTAATTCGCTTGAAAAGAAGATATATACTTTGTCATTAAAATATACAATCACTCTAAGAGTAGTTTTTTGACTAGAGAGAAATAAATTCCATAGGAGCATCTATACGAAAACTTCGTAAGTAAAAGGAGACAGTTACCAGAAAGTGGGACTGATTTCAGCACACAGATAAACTTCTGGATGAGCTGTGATAGAAATCTTCTTTCTTGATAGGCCCTGAAATTAGAAAGAACATGACCAAGTTATTTTCGAAAAATTTTAAATGCTGAGTAAGCCTTCATTATTCAAATATTCAAATGTTCCATTCGTCCCTGAGATTGGGACCATAATTTAAACCAGCCTCTTCTCTGTATATAAATATGATACTGTGTAAACAAAGGAAGAGCCTCAGTACCAACCTAATAAACCAGTTAAACAGACACCTCCTCTCACTGTAAAAATACTTACTGATTTAAGGGTCAGAACTTGAAAGGAGTTTTCAAGATGTCACTTAGAGTCTTACCTTAACATTAAAAATCTAATGTTTAATGTAGCTACAGCGAGATAAGCATTTTTATATTCTAGTATGTTTAAGGTATTCAACAGAAGAGGGTATATTATAATAGCAAAAATTAAATGTTAGTTTGAAAAATAATTTTCTACTCATTACTAATTTAAGATATTGATAGATCAATTTATCAACATTTATCAGATACTGATAAGCAGCAAATGATTATGCTGGTCCTGCTAGAAATACAAAGAATAGGAATGAATATAATCTATTTGAAATGACAAGTCATACAATATAAAGAAAATTAACAATTATCTTTAAGTTAGCATGCGTGTTATTAATAAAAGTATCAAACATTAAGTGAGCACCTACTATGCCAGGATTTGATCTGTGCTAAGCATTTCACATGAAAAATCTCATTTATGCTGACAGCAGTGCTATGAAATAGATAACTGTTGTCCAGATTTCACACTGAGGTTCAAAGAGGTGAAGTGACTTGCCCAAAGTATAACAAGTGAGTGTGGAAACTACCTAAGTCTGATTGTAGAACCTATGCTCTAAACAACTATTTATTCCAATTATTATACAAATAATTAGTTTTTAATTTTAAAAAATAAAACATAGCATGTGTTCTAGGAGTTCAGAACAAAGCACTGTACTATGAAGTAGGCTGTTTGGAAGAGTATAGATGGTTAATATTTAATTAAATGGAGGGAAAAGGACTTAAGGAAGAACGTTCAAGAAAACAATGACTAGACTAGTCCAGTAATTCGTGGGAGTCACACGGAACAGCTAAAGGTTTTTGAAAGCCACTGTGAGAAGCTGAGTTTATCCATATGGCAAAATAACAAGTTTTCCATTAAAAAAAAAAAAGCTAGTTAGGCAACACTGGTGTGGCAAAGATGGAATGAAAATCAAACAGGAATTATTGTAGGGGTTTAATTAAGAGGTTGTAAGGGCCTGCATTATGATGACATCAGTATGAAGAGAAAAAAAAGGATGGGACAGACAAAGGTGAATACAACAGGACTGGATGACTGAATAAAAATAGCCAGTGAGAGGACTGGAATGGTCCAAACCAAACTAGGTAGGAATATTGAGAAAAACTGGGCAGAGAGGTGAGGATGTAAGGAAATATCAGTGACATTACTTAGCTGAATGTAAACTGAGTTCATGGCAATGCATAGAGAAGTACACAGAAAGGAGTTATACAGTAGAAAGACAAGAAGAAAAGAAGAACAGAGAAATTTAGGATTAAATCACAGTAAGATATTGGGATGACAGTTTTGAGGGAAAAAAATAGTCAAATGCTACAAAGATGTCATTTATTTAGCCCAATTAAGAGATTCTTGGTTGGGGGCCAGCAGGTGGCATAGTGGTTAAGGTGCTGGACTCCCACATGGCTGACCTCAATTCATGCCATGGACCCGTTAGCTTGAAAATCATGCCAAGTGTGTATGTGCATGTGTGCCCAAAATCCTAAGAGGAGAATGGAGGAGAAGGGATTATGGTATGCCCACCCACCGAGGGGTGATTTCTCACATTCCGTCTTTGTCTTTCTCTATAAGACTAAAAAAGAGAGAGAAAGAGAGATTCTTGGTTGGAAAATCATGAAAGAGATGAAACTAGAGCTGGAAATTAAGTAAGGACTATTCCTACTCTGATTCTAACATCCTGTCTCTGAAGCTCTCACTCCCTTTCTTCCAAACTCATGTCTGTGATATGTAGCTCCTCAGGTATTTGTTTTTTCAGTAATCACCAGCCTAATTCCAGTTTCACTTTCTTTTCGTTAAGACTGTTGTTATTGAGATTTTTGCTATAGGGCATGTGCGCTCCCTGGAGTGACAGAGAGAGACAGACAGAATGCCAGAAATCACCCGCCAAAGGGGATGGCCACCCTCAGTCCCTTCTCCTCCATTCTCCTCTTGGAATTTTGAGCACGCATGCACTTGTACCCAGTGAGTTTCAAGCCACCAGATTTGAGACTCGAACCATGGTCAGCTAGGCGGGAGTCCAGCAACATAACCATTACGCCATCTGCTGATTCTAAGTTTCACTTTTTTTTTTTTCCCCAATGCTCTTTTCATCATTTATATACTTCACTAAATCATTTCACCCATACTCTGCCTGCATTACTATTTATATTTTTCATAACCTCCATCTCCTGTTAGAACTATCTTTACTTGGCATGGCAACAAGCGAACCAATGTCTTGGTAAATATTTCACCTGGATGGAAAACCACTTAAATTATTGTCTAACCTACATTCAACAACTCACCAATACCCATTAAATTACCCTCCATTCTCCATCATCATCTCTTTGCCTCTCTAATTCCACTTCAAGCCCTCACTATCTCTGGCCCAAGTACAACCACCACATTCCATCCCTGCCTCAAGCCTTGCTCACCTCAAATATATTGCTTCCAGAGAGATTGTTCCAAAATTCATGTCTGATTACATCACATTATCAATAATAATCTTTGGGGTTCTCCATCACATAGAAAATAAAACTCTAATTTCTTACTTACAAAGTGGTCAAGGGAAAAAGATTTGTAGACAGAAAGAAGAGGCCTAAATTCTAGTTATGCCATGTTCTAGATTTTGTAACTTTTGAGCCAAGCTACTTATTTTCTCTATACATCAGTTTTCTCCTAACCCTCTTAGAAGAAGAGAAAGTAGGACTAAATTAAAAGGCAGTAACACATAAAGCCTTGTAGGGCCAGCCAGCGGCATAGTGGTTAAGGCAGCTAGATACCATATGGTTGACCTGAGCTTGAAGTCCCAGGCCCAGCGGCTTGAAAAACATGCTGGGCGCATGTGTATGTATGCTCCAAATCCCAAGAGGAACATGGAGGAGAAGGGATTGTAGTATGGTGTGGAGTGTATACTCCGACAGACACATACACATACACACACACACACACACACACACACACACAGAGAGAGAGAGAGAGAGAGAGAGAGAGAGAGAGAGAAAGTCAGTGGAAAAGAGCAATTAAAGATGAAGAAAGAAAGAGTATTACTGCCAAAAGATCAAAGGAGTAAATATGGCAAGAGTGAAGTTCATACTAGTGAACCTCAAAGAAACAAGAAAACATACCTCTGAGAATCTAAAGGTCCTGTCCCTGTGTCCTATATATATTTTTTGTTTTAAGAATTATTTTATTTTATTTTTTTATTTACTTCAATTTGAGCAGAGAGGGAGACAGAGTGAGAGAGAGAAGGAAAGTGAGAAAGCAAGTCACCAGGTCCGGGACTCCAACTGAGGTGGGCCATGTAGGAGTCCAGTGTCCTTAACCACCACACCATCTACCGGCCCCTCCTTGCATCCTATTAATCACTCTCTCTTCCATGAAATAAATATTAACTGTCACAGACTTTTGTGCAATTGATAAAAAACATTAGTATTAGAAATAACCCACTGGGGACCAGCAGTTACCGTAATGGCTATGTAATGGCTATGTCGCTGGACTCCCATGTAGTTTACCATGGTTCGAGTCCTGGACTCGGTGGCTTTAACTCACGCTGTGCGTGTGTGTGTGCGTGCCCAAGATCCCAAGAGGAGAATGGAGGAGAAAGGACTGCAGCATGGCCATTCCCTCTAGGGGGTGATTTCTCACTTTCGGTCTCTCTGTATGTCTGTCTGTCTGTCTCTTTCTGGTGAGCACATGCGCCCTATAGCAAAAACCTCTCAAAAAAAAAAAAAAGAAACAACCCATGAAATAGAGCTGGTAACTGAAGTGTGTAGTAAAATTTGTTCTTGATAAAGGCATTAAATTTGGTAGAAATAATCAACCCCTTAAAAAATAACTTTTGATATCTAAAAAGTACATGATAAAAATGTATTATCAATGGAGGGAAGAAATTTTTGTTATAAAATTTAGGTCTGAAAATTTTTAGATATGGTGTTATTAGCAGCCAACCTCATTTACTCTTTTAACACCTATATTTGACTCATTTTTTTCCTATCACCATCTAGTATACCATATAACTCACCTGTTTATTCACCAACTAGAATGTAAGCACCATAAAAGCAGAAATCACTTTCTGTTTTGTTCTCTGTTATATCTCCAATGTCTAGAACAGTAAGTGCCTGGCAAAATAATAAACACTCTACATTTGCTGTACAAAGAATGTTTAGAAATGTAAAAGTTACTGTTAAGAGTGAGGGAGTAAGTGGGACCAGCAGTTGGCGCAATGGCTACGTCGCTGGACTCCTTTGCACTCGACCGCAGTTTGAGTGCTGGACCTGGTGGCTTATAAACTCAGGCCGGGCGCGTGTGCATGAGCGCCCAAGATCCTGAGAAGAGAATGGAGGAGAAGAGATTGTGGCATGGCCATCCCCTCTGGGGGGTGATTTCTCGCTTTCTGTCTATCTCTGTCTTTCTGGCTAGTGCACACGCCCTATAGCAAAAACCTCTAAAAAAAAAAAAAAAAAAGAAGAGTGAAGGAGTAAGAAAATTTTTAGATATGGTGGTATTAGCAGCCTGAAGATCGTTGAGAATCACCCATGAGGGACAGACTATGGATAGGCAGGGAGAACAGTGGGCAACTATATATATACTTAACACTGGCACAGAGAAAAGAAAGAGAGGGAAAGTATAGTGATGTCGTAGCTTCATCTTTAGACGTTTGGAAAAAACTCATATGACAGTATAAGTAAAAACACCTTTTAACTTATTTGGACTCAGCACCATATAAAAGGCGGCAAAAAACCAGTCAACCTCATCTAAGACCTCTAATTCAACATAATAAACCAACATACTGCTCTCTTGCTTCTGGGTCCATCTTTTCATCATTCTTTTTAATCAAATTCCAGAATTTTCTTAACTTAGGTGTCTTTTTTAATTCTAGTTCCAATCGTGCCTGAAAGAGAGAGATGATATTAAATGATCAATAACCTCTAAATTTGTAAGGATCAGACTAGATCAACTATTGGCTAGTTTTCAGATACATGAATACAATAAAGAATATAAAAAGTCCTAAAAACAATGTAACAAACTAAAATTAAAGAATTAATTAATTACATTTTAAAATATTACTTAGTTTTAAATCATGTTAATAGAAGAAACAAGATGAAATTGCCTTTTCTAGTCAGGATTTTAAGTTCAAGAATCAAACTTTTTCTCATTTCTAAAATTAAGGAGTTAATTCTGAAAAATATAAGCACTAACTCTTACAATTATAATCACTGAAGTGGGAAAAATATGAGTCTGAAACAACGAACACAAAACAGCTACAACAAGGAAACAAGGCAACATGTACATCAGTATATTCTGTTATGACACCATATTTTTTTAGAGAGATTTTTGCTATAGGGCTTGTGCACTTGCTGGAGAAACAGAGAGACAGAAAGTGAGAGCTCAACCCCCAGGGAGGATGGCCACACATCAATCCCTTCTCCATTCTTCTCTCGGGATTTTAGGCACACACACCTGCCATGAGTTTCAAGCTGCCAGTCCGGATCTCGAACAGCAGTCGACCAATCCCTATGCCATTTGCTGGCCTCAACGTTTACCATTTTTTAACTTAGTTTTAACTATCAATAAGCTTTATGTTTTCATCCCCATTAACTGGTGTCTACAAATGAGTTTCCTTATCAGGGTGTGTGCAGAAACACCCATGTGTAGGAAACGGAATTTTGAGTCAAGGATTACTTCAAATTTGATAGTTAAAATTTTATGCACTAAGAAATGTTTAAGTTGGCTTTGGCACCTACTCTATTATCCAATAAGGATTTGATGGAAAAATGAAAGTCACTACAATTAAGTAACGACTAAGATTCAGACCTTCTCCTATACCTGTATATACATATTAATCAACCAATATAAAAAGTTTAAGTCTGGCTCTCTCGCGGCCTCGCTTCCGAGATGACGAAGAAAAGAAGGAACAACGGCCGTGCCAAAAAGGGCCGTGGCCATGTGCAGCCTATTCACTGCATGAACTGTGCCCGATGCATGCCCAAGGACAAGGCTATTAAGAAGTTCGTCATCCGAAACATAGTAGAGGCCGCAGCCATCAGGGACATCTCTGAAGCAAGTGTCTTCGATGCCTATGTGCTCCCCAAGCTGTATGTGAAGCTACATTACTGTGTGAGTTGTGCCATTCATAGCAAGGTAGTCAGGAACCGATCTCAGGAAGCTCGCAAGGACCAAACACCCCCACCCCGATTTAGACCTGTGAGTGCTGCCCCTCGCCCTCCACCAAAGCCCATGTAAGGAGCCGAGTCTTTAAGGACTGAAGAACTGTCTGTCCTCTGGGGGAAAAAATAAAATGCCAATTATACAAAAAAAAAAAAAAAAAAAAAAAAAAAAAAAAAAAAAAAAAGTTTAAGTCTGCATTGAGTCTCATTCAAAGATATACATAAGCAACTACATGTTGCTAAATTAACTCCCCTTCTCTACAAGTTCTATAGGTACAACTTTATTTTACCTTCAGATACTAAATGTAGGTGACACATAAAACTTTGCACTTAAAACTTGGATATAAAACTGTAAAAACTAAATCTATGCTAAGTTAATGCACAGGAACTTCTCTAAGCAGAAAAGGCAATTTTTAGCTACTACTTTTATATGTGTATTAAAGCTACACAGTGTAAAACCACATGCTCCACTTACAACACATGCCCACATAAGATACTGAAACAAGACACTTACAGGCTGTAGGCCCATCCACATTGGGAGGGAGATAAGCTGCTGTACTTGACTCCGTATCAAGTCTACTTCCTATTAAAGGCATGAAGAAAAGTTTATTATTAACACCAGCATTTCTACCTAAGTCTTTATAGAAATATAACAATCAATCCTCACTATTCACTGATTCCAAAATCAATACTCCCCATGTTTTCACGGTCATTCAGACAGTGCACAGCCGCAAAATTTTTGTTACCTGATGCGCACCATTCCACCTGGGATAAACTGATTCTCTGCTTCTGTTTCAGTTGATAGTATTGGGACATCAGAAGAGTCATGATGCATTTTGCATAGAAAACAGAAAAATACTCAAGAGTATTCCAATGACCCAATATAAACAAGTATCCTTTTTGTGATCTATTTAGCACTATTCATATTTTTGTGACTTTTTTTTGTTTTTGGTGACACTGTTTATTAAAATGGCTTCCATGCACAAGGCTAAAGTGCTGTCTAATGTTCACAGGCATTAAGACTGGAATGTAACTGGAATGTGCAAGTCTACAATGTGCCTTATGAAGACAATACATGTATTAGGTAAGGTTTCTTCAGACATTAAGTTACAGCGTTATTAATAGTGAGTTTAAAGTTAATAAATCAATAATACATGTATGCATTAAGTCTCTTTTTAATGCCTTTTGGAGATCTATGTGAAGCAGTACATGAAAATAAGGCCTAACCATTTATGTATCAACATTCAGTCTTCGGGAAAACAAACAAATCCATGCATTCTCCTGAGGGGGTCTAAGTGCATTATCAATTCAGGAGCAGTTATCTTTACATAAATAAATAAATAAACAAACATATATCTTCAGATAATCACAACAGGGAAGCTCAAATAAAATATTAATTGCTGAGACCATTTTTTAGAAGGTAAATTTTTTAGAGATTTTCGCTATAGGGTGTGTGCACTTGCCAGAGAGACAGAAGGTGAGAAATCATCCCCCAGGGGGATGGCCATGTAACAATCCTTTCTCCTCCATTCTCCTCTAAGGATTTTGGGCATGCACACACATGCATGTAGCATGAGTTTCAGGCCGCTGGGCCCAGTATTCAAACTTCAGTCAGCCAGGTGGGAGTCCAGTGCCTTAACCACTATGCCACCTGCTGACCCTAGAATATAATCTTTAAGAAGATTGAAATTGCATCACACAAAACAAGGGATTTTCAAAATCATCCTTAATCAGTCAACACAAATAACCTCTCTCCTACTGACAGCCAACCTGTGTATGAAACATAACTAAAAAGAAGTAAAACTACATTTTTGTATGGAGCTTGTAGAATAGAGCTCACTACTCAAAGTCTGTATTAACCAGACTCTGCTGCTTCTCATTTCTGTGCTTTCCTTCAGGAGTTTCCGTTATAATTATTATCTTCCTTGGCATCTAGTTAGGAAAAAGGAAATATTAACTTCAAATCCATTAAAAAGTGAGTTTATCTTAATAAATAGGTTTATTGAGAAGTGGCCCTAGAATCAAGTTTTTAGCATTATCCTTATTCTCCATTACTATGAATGACGTGTTGGCTACAGAAGCAATTCCATGTAAACTTAATCTAAAAGACAAGAAAAGCTGACAATTCACCTAAAGACATAAAGCAAAATTACCAAACTATTGAAGCAATGATCAAGAAAAAGTAGTAGGACTGTCTGTTCATGGAGTGAAAATTCACCATCAGTTTCGGCTAATGCTGCTTTCAAGATATGCTTAAAAAAGAATGGAAAGTGGTCTGGCTTCTTCTTAAAAGTCTGAAAAGAAAAAATAAAAATTCATTTTGAACTGGCTTGCTCATTTACTCTCCCCACCCCCATTTTTTAAAAGAAAGCATTATTAGGCTTTTAGGGGTCTACTCACAACATCAAATTACTACAAAGAGATTGTTTATGTATAAAAGAGGCTTTACATGCTTCTAATTAATGATAACCAAACAGATATGAGTATAGGTTTCTAACAAGTCTAGAAGAGAGTTGCAGAGACCTTTAGCTGATAAAATAATGGCTTTATTTCTTCTACTTTTTCTTCTGTACATTATGCCTGTATTTATGTCATACTTTGTTCTCTTATTAAAGATTTAAAGTGTTTCAATTCCTCTGATTTAAACAGAAGAGACTACATCTTTGGTAAAACTAGTTTTCACACTGCAAATAATGTCAAGTGCAGCTGCGTTATACCAGCTCTTTTACTTTTAACATGTAAATAATATAAATATATTCAAGTCTCTTTAACCTACCTCCCTTCTAGTTACTGCCATAGACAAGTGCTCCAAATATGTGGCCTATACCAGTCGTTCACATTCACTTCTCTAAAACTTCTAACCACACTGCTCCCCTGAAGCTGTTTTGACTGTCAAATCCAGTAGACCCTTATCAACCTTCAACCTCTTTTCACTGAAAAGGCTCCTCTTCTTTTGTCTGTTACTCAAACTGCAGGGTTTCTAGGATTCCAACATCATTCTTCCCCACTCACATCATTTCAACTACCATCTGCTAATGATTCCAAACACACATCTTCAATACAGATTTCTCTCCTTATCTCTAGATCCTCAGATTCCTCCACTAGGCAATTTAATCTAGGTAGCCCAAAGAAAAATTAAACTAAGTATGTCCAAAACTCAATTGAAAATTTTATACCCTCAAAACTATTCCTAAACTTTTGTTACCTATCTTGGAAAAATGGCACCATGATCAGTTGCCCAGGCCTGAAAGATTATTGAAAAATAACACCATTTCTAAATGTTACTTCACTGATTACCAGATCAAATCAATTCTACCTTCTAAACTTTTGTAAATCCTCTTAATCTGCATTGTCATTTCTCTAGTTCAAGCCCTAATCACCAAAGTGGTGTTCATGACAATACATACTGATCTGGCCCAAAAATGTTTCCCCTCCCTTTCTATAACAGCTTGAAGCAACTGAAAGAAATTCCTAACATATCTCAGTAAGACATAAGACTCATAGTTCACTCTGAGCTTTAATGTGCCCTAAGATGGCAGTCACTTAATGAATATTTGAGAAAAATGTCCATGGTTTTATCTTAAGTCTAACATCTTCTGACTTTGTATACTATTTCCTCTAAACAGATGAGAAGTATCTATGATTGTTCTTCATTTAAAATAGTATGGTAACTGGGAAAAAACCCTCTTTTAATGAGCAACCAATTTATTGAAAGCAAAGAAAATCTAAATTCTGGGACATGCACTGACCAAGTCTCTGCTGCACCAGCACAAAAAGATGTCAGTTCATCAGGTATTTCAAAAAGAAAAAAATAGATCTCAAATCAGGAACAAAGATAAAATTAAAAATGCAAAGCAACATGTCTTAACTTTAGAAATACTACTTTATTTATGTAAAACTAGAAGCATATACTCTTTGTTGTGAAACAAGAACCTGAAAAATATTATCTCATTTTAATGTTATTTATTTGTACATATTAATGTAAATTTCACTTTGCTACCTCCTAAGCCTTTAAATATCCATGTCATTCTTTGTTTCAAAATTAAAGCAGAAAAATAACTCCACATTAGTTTTTCAGTTTGTAGTAAATTGGTTTGAATAAAGTGTTGAAACCAAAAGAAAACATAATCTTTCACAACTATTTTTTCTCAATATTTACTTTACTCATGGATAAAATTCTCTAAAATCACTGTTTCTCATCAGTAAAAAGTTTTGCCACTTTGTAATGGTTTAACTGGACACAATGAAGAGCTATGAAGTATTTAAATCTGTTACCTCCCATGCAGGAACATTTTCTCTGAACTTCTCATTCACCATACAGCAGATTGACATTAAATAGGCCTTGCTGGACACCTCTGGTGAGTAATTCATCCAGAGATAATTTTCAAGATATTGGCTATAAAAAAGCAAAAAGGCATTAGTGACCACCACTTGTATTACTCATCTGGATAAGCATAATTATTTATAATTTTTTAAAAATATTTGAAAATCTGTACTTATAATTTAAGAATCCTTACATGTATTTGTAATGTAGGTCACTGCTATTAGACTACAAACTTATACATAGAAAACATGGCTCTAGAGAATGAGTTTTTCAAATAGGAATATATTAAAGGTTACTGACTTAAATAATTAACACCATCAAAACACTGGATGTTCCCTTGTCTAAGGCTCTTCATGGAGTAAAAAACAAAATATCTGATAAATATCAGCTCTAAAACATAATATAATTACTGTACTGGGCTGAAAAATACTATTAAGAATGCAAGAAGTAGCACTTTTTTGTTCCTGCTTTAAATCAAATGCACAATTTTTCAAACACACACATAGTTTAGAGTCTCCTATAATACTATAGTTTTTATACTTTTTCTTTATAAAGTTTCTTTATGTATTTTTTTTTTTTAAAAAAAGCTTATTTATATTTTCTATGACCAAGGGAGGCAGACAGAAAAGGAAAGAGACAGAGAACCAGCACCCTAATACAGAACTGATGCTGCAATCCACTCCTAGCCTTACTCAGTGTCATACTGAGAAAGGTCTTCAGGGATGCCAACCTGAACCTTCCCATGAGACGCCTTATAGAGTGTTGCATTTTAACACTGTGCCACTGCCAGCCTTTAATAATTCTTTCTTTCTTTCCTGAGAGTATAAGACAGAGAGAGAGGGACGGATATGCTGTGATGCTCTCCCCCTACTTTCCCAGCCAATCGGGATCACGGGTGTACACCCAACATATACAGGTCAACTGGGGAAACAGAACCTGTGATCTTCCATATGCATCTAACCTCACTCAGGCAGGGGATTGCCAATGCACCACCTTGCTGACCCTCTACTTCCTCTAATGTATTAAAGGGCTACTCGCGCTAGTATTTCTATGGGTCTATGCTGCCTGCTTGATTCTCAATAATCACAGAAACTGGACAAATAAGATTATACTCAAAATAATGGTCAAAAGGATCCAAGTGAGAAATTAGAGTGCTATTTCAAAAAAAATTTTTACAAGTTCCTTTTTCCTAAATTATGTCCTTTAGAACTTCTGTCAGCAACAATGTATTAGTGTTCATCCATCTTTGACTGACATTTACTATGTGACAGTTTAGGTGAATAGAGAATTCCATGTCGATAATGATTTTCCTCATATGTGTAAGTTCTTTGTAATGTCTCATTTTCTCTATTATTACAATTGAGAAGTCTACAATCAATTTATCCTCTTTATTCTTTGAGCAATCTGTCTTTCCTCTCCAGTAGATTTTAAGATTTCCATTTTGCTTTGTTGCTCTGCAGTTGCTCTGTTCAGGATCTGCTGAACTTCCTGAATCTAAGACTCCTATGTTGCATCAACTCTAGAAATTTCTTAATGATCATCTCTTCTAAACTGCCACAACCTCATTGTCTTTTCTTTTGATATTTTCTGGAATTCCTACTATAATTAGAATTCTGGCCTCCATATCTCTTTGTTTGCTTTCATATTTGTCATCTTTGCTTTTTTTTTTTTTTTTTTTTTGCTATCTTCTAGTTGATTTCCTCAGCTTCATCTTCTATTTTTTTTTTTTTAAGAGGTTTTTGCTATAGGGCATGTGCACTCGCCAGAAAGACAGAGAGAGACAGAGAGCAAGAAATCACCCCCCAGGGGGGATGGCCACGCCGCAATCCCTTCTCCTCCATTCTCCTCTCGGGATCTTGGGCACGCACATACAATGCCCGGCATGAATTTAAGCCACCGGGTCCGGGACTCGAACTGCGGTCAACTACACGGGAGTTCAGTGACATAGCCATTATGCTAACTGCTCATCCCTCAGCTCCATCTTCTAGTTCACTAATTCTCTTTTGTACTCCAACCTATTTAATTTGTTCATTTAGTTTTAAAATTTTAAAGTTTATGTCCATTTCTCCCCCAAATCTGTCCATTTTTAGTGTCTTGTTTCTTGCCCACATATTCGCTTTCTTCTTTAATACTCATGATAATTTTAAACATAATGCCATGATGGTGGATATCAATTACCTAACCATCTAAAGTTTTGGGGGACATGAGGAATCTAATTCTGTTCCCTGTTGTTCACTTTTGCTTGTAGTGGATTATTTACCTTAGTGTAGTTTGTAATTCGGGAGTTTGAACTACCCTTTATTGGTCTTAGCTACATGATTTTTTGGCAGTATACCAGTGGCAGTATAGCTGGTATACATACATACTCATTTGTAGTATATTTACATTTGTTTCTACCAGATATCCCAGAGATATCACTAGCTTGACTTTTTAATAGCAATGTCTTGCCTTAGCTATTATCTGACAATACAACAAACTCCAAACCTATTCTTTACAATTTTTAAATGGGGGAACTGAGGCAATAAAAGTCAATGATTTGCTTGAGATGATAAAAACGTGGTCCTGACTCCAAGCTGTATCTCTGTTCCTCAAACTTAAGGACCTGTTCGATAACTTCCTGATCCTATTTTGGTAACTTATAGTTTATATAATAAGTAATTTATATGATAAATAATAAGATCTCCCTCATCATTAAAAACTCTTTTCTTTCACTTTCCTGCACATACTACCTTCATTTTGTATGCTGTGGAAATGTAGTGATTAAATGTAAAAAAAAAAATTTTTTTTTTAAATATTACAAAAAAAAATGATCTCTACTAGAAACTTTAGACTGGTTAAGCCTGGAAGTTGGTAGAGAAAATGGTATTTTCACATAGAAATTATATTAAAAAGTCCTGAAAGTTAACCAGCCGCTTTTCCAGTTGTTAAAAATCTTTTGCTAGGAATGGAAAGTTACTGATAATAATATGTATGATTAAGTCACTGTGCAGTATATTCTGGATAGGAAATAACATTTTCTATGCTGTGATGATGCTCAGAGTATGAATGTAAATTAACTAATTAAGTGGGTACTGTGGTCTGAATCCTGGCTCCAGTGCCTTTAAAAAAAGAAGAAAATAAAATCACATCAGGTGTGTATATATGAGTGTCCAAACTCCTGATAGGAAGGAGTAAAGAGGAAAAAGGACTGTGGCATGACCACACTGGCATTCTCTATCTCTCTAAAGAGCTCATGTACCCTATCATATAGCAATTAAAAATAAAAATCTTTCACTATCCTTGATGCCTTCAATCCGTTTCGTGCTTTTTCCTTCAGTTTCTACAACTCTCCTAATTTCTGAACTCTACAACTCTAGAATCCTAATAGTGTATCACTATCCTTTCGTTTACCTGCCTTCTTGAAAAGAGACATGACACAATATGACAGGAAGGACATAGTTACCTAAGGGATAGATAGCTTCAATTTCTAGCCTCAATTTTCTCCTCTATAAAATAAAGATCTGACTGAGGCTTAAATGAGAACATGTATTTAGTAACAGTAGACTCTCAACTTTTAGGATCATAACACCATATGTAGGGAGTTAACTATTAATATAGAGGCTCTAGTCACTGATGACAAGATCTCAAAAAAGTGTGGAGAAACAAGAAACTTTATGAGCTTTGGCACTGGATACTGGTATCCCAGCTCTGCCACTATTAAACTGCATTATCTTGAACACATTACTTAACCTCTTTGATCTTATCTGCTTCTTTTTTTTTTTTTTTTTTTTTTTTTTTGAGAGGTTTTTGCTATAGGGCGTGTGCGCTTGCCAGACACAGAGAGAGACAGACAGAAAGCGAGAAATCACCCCCCAGGGGGGATAGCCACGCCGCAATCCCTTCTCCTCCGTTCTCCTCTCAGGATCTTGGGCACGCACGCACACGCGCCCAGCGTGAGTTTCAAGCCACCAGGTCTGGGACATGAACTGCGGTCGACTACATGGAAGTCCAGCGACATAGCCATTATGCTAACTGCTGGTCCCTATCTTACCTGCTTCTTCCAGTAAATGGAGAGTACTTACTTTGCAGGAATGCTGTGAGTGTTCTGTATTTAAAATGTTTAAGACTGCCTGGCACAAGGCAAGCATTCAATAAATAGTAAATATTACTACCATTAACAGAACTCCTGGCTTTTACTTTCTGTATACAGGCCACTCCCGGCTGTAACATAATCTAATCCACTTTGACAATCTAAAATTTGTATTCTTTTGTCTGAAATATTTGTTAACAGTAGCTAGGTTAGAATAAGGCTGCCTTGGTAATAACAATGTAGCTTGGCAGGAAAAAAAAATTACTATAGAATGCACTCCAGTTTAATCCCACTGGGAAGAAACCTAGAAAAATCAAGGAAGGGAACCAGCAGTTAGCGTAATGGCTATGTCACTGGACTCCCACCTGGTTGACCACGGTTCACGTCCTGGACCTGGTGGCTTAAAACTCACGCCGGGCGCGTGTGCATGTGTGCCCAAGATCCCGAGAGGAGAATAGAGGAGAAGGGACTGCGGCGTGACCATCCCCTCTGGGGGGTGATTTCTCGCTTTCTGTCTCTATGTCTTTGTCTGTCTGGCAAGCGCACACGCCCTATAGCGAAAACCTCTCCAAAAAAAAAAAAGAAAAATCAAGGATGAACTCAGAAATAGTTCAGCACGTGTTAACTAATGAGAAATAATGTAAAATAAAAGATATACCAACAATGAGATATCGTACTTTAAGACAAAGGATATCATACATGTATTCCAAAATAAGTCAATCACAAAAATATAAATCTTTACGAACTTAGATTTCTTTTCTTTTTCTCTATGGGGTGTGTACACTTGCCAGAGAGACAGAAAGAAAGTGAAAGAATACCCCTACAAGAATACCCCTAGAGAGTGGATGGCCACTCTCTAATCCCTTCTCCATTTTTCTCTCGGGATTCTGGGCAAGTGCACACATGTTTTTCAAGGCACTGGGCCCAAGACTCAAACTACACAGTCAGCCATGTGGGCATGTGGGATCCAGGCGTCTTAAGCACCATGCCAGTGGCTAGCCCCTAGATTTATTTTCTTAACTACTCAGAAAAATATACAAAAATTTAGCTAAAACTTAAATCACACTGTCAGCTTTAGAATCATCAAAGTAATGCCTCTTAACTTACCTAAATTCCAACAGCATTATTTTTCTGATAGCAAACCTAAAAACATAAAGAAATAAAAATTTAGAAACAGAAAATAAAAACATTTGAGTTAGTAATACAAATGTACTTTAGAATCTTTTAATACTAACTCACTTACCAGAATTCTTTTTTTTTTTTTTTTTTGGAGAGGTTTTTGCTATAGGGTGCGTGCGCTTGCCAAACAGACAGAGAGAGACAGAGAGATAGAAAGTGAGAAATGACCCCCCAGAGGGGATGGCCACGCCGCAATCCCTTCTCCTCCATTCTCCTCTCGGGATCTTGGGCATGCACACACACGCGCCCAGCGTGAGTTTAAGCCACCGGGTCTGGGACTCGAACTGCGGTCGACCACGTGGGAGTCCAGCGACATAGCCATTACGCTAACTGCTGGTCCCCTTACCAGAATTCTTAACTCTGGATCATTAACTGCCAAGAGCTAGCCAGTTACAACTTCTCAAGCACTGACCAACATGCTTGCATTTAATACTCAAACGGAGTCATTTTGTTAAAGCATGACGCCCTGCTTAAAGCATGTGGGGCATGTGTATGTATATCACAAATGTAAAAACCAGATGTTTCACATACTTTTTGGTCTTGACAGTACACCCAAAATATTAGAACAATGAAGAAAATATCAGCTATTTCTCTTCATTATACTTCCCTTTTTTATTAGAAGTACTTTGTTTTACATGACTAAATGACATTTATAGTCATGAGGTATCTGTCCAAAGGGAGGTTCAGTTAGCAACTAGTTTAATTTTATCATTTTTGTAATAATGAAATATAGAGGCCAGATCCAAATACCGCCACTAGGTAAGAGTTTCCAGCTTAGAAATTCAAACATGTATACATTATGAATTTATAACATTTGAAGAGGTCATTTTCCAGTCAAAATCCTACTCTACAGCTTTCTGGTCTTTTAAGTAGTTTGACAGAGTGAGCAATGTCACAGAACTGTAATAGGGATGGAATAAAGGCTTTTACTATGCAAAAGCACAAAGACAGGTGAGCACTGCCAAGGACCTGGTTTCTAGTCAGTCTGGACACCGAGTGAATATGACACCCTGAGTGATAACACTTCATCTCCAGCTGTAGAAATTCCACTTGGATTACATGTTGGACAAGTGAATTCAGTGTCCATCATGCACAGAACTGCACTTGATTCTTTCAGCCACAAATAAAACTTCATGACAAAAGGGAGGAAATCCTAGTTCAGGAAACAGATTATCAGTATTCTAGCCATGACTCAATGCTACTTTGGCAATGTCTTTTAAACATTATGAGATTCAATTTCTTCATCTACAAAAGAGGCAATCGGCCTACTTCTTTTTAAGAGACTAGGTAAATAAAAGATAAGTTTTGACACATCAAGATAAAGCAAACACACTCTGAAAAACACTCGGTTTCCCTTCTAGTAATCTTACTGATATTCATTAAATTTGGAGTTTTACATTTTGGCCAATTAACTCTTTAAGACAGATAAAGGAACAGCTTAACTGAAAGTATATGTATAAAATATGGGTCTAGGGACTAGGCATCATGTCAGAAGAGCTTAAAGCATGAAAAAGTGTAAGTAATAATCTGATATAAAAATAATTTGAAGAATTTTGGAATGGTTAAAGTACCCAACATTTACTGAGAGCATGCATTGTGCCCATCACTGTACCAAGGATTTGACATGCTATTTTATTAAATCCTTTCATGATGGATAATTTATGTACAACAAACTGAGTCCATTAATGCTATTGTTAACTACATCATTAAATTTGATAAGGAAAGGGACTATAGGGGAGCATGCAAAGGAGAAGTCTTTTGCTGCCACAGTTGTGCCCCGCTTCTTCTCCTAGGACAAGGTTATGTGAAAACATAATAATAGAAAAAGCCAAAAAAAAAAGTTTATCAGAGGGTGGAACATCTATAATAGTGCATGCTGGATGCTGCTACTTAGCAGGCAGTAGACGGAAGACACACAGGAAGCCTGGGTTCTATTCCCAGGCCACCTTAAAAGCCAGCTGCAGTAGTGCACACCTGTAATCCCAGCTACTCAAGAGGCTAAGGCAGGAAGATCGCAACATAAAGACACCCTATTAAAAAAAAAAAAAAAAAAAAAAAAAAAAAAAAAAGGCTTCTCATACCCAAAACATTTTTAAGAGGCTGACAAAAACCATAACATTATTAACTTCCGAATCACCTATTTGCAGAACTGTCAAGTAGATGATTAAAAAAATAAATAATAAAACCAGCAGATGGTATAAAGTTTATGTTGCTGAACTCCCACATGGCTGACTACGGTTTGATTCCCGGACTGGGTGGCTTGAAACTCATGCCAGACACGTGTGTGCGTGTGCCCAAAATCCTGGGATTGTGGCATGGTCATCCCCCAGGAGGTGATTTCTTGCTTTATGTCTATCTGTCTCTCTAGTGAGCTCATGCACCCTATAATAAAAAAATCTCTCTCAAAAAAATTAAATAATAGTCAACAAAATAGCTTATACAAAAGAGTACTACTATGTAATTCTATTTACTTAAAGTTCCGAAAGAAGAACAACTAGGACCAGCAGTTGGCGTAATGGCTATGTTGCTGGACTCCCATGTAGTCGACCGGGTTCAACTCCCAGACCCGGTGGCTTAAACTCATGCCGGGTGCGTGTGCGTGTGTGCCCAAGATCCCGAGAGGAGAATGGAGTAGAAGGGATTGCGGTGTGGCCATCCCCCCTGGGGGGTGATTTCTCTCTTTCTGTCTCTCTCTCTCTCTGTCTTTCTGGCAAGCACACGCGCCCTACAGCAAAAACCTCTCCAAAAAAAAAAACAAAAGCACAAACTAAACTGTAGCCTGTTTGCAATACTTACATATTAAAATGTTAAGGTAAAATAGCAAGCAGGGCTTTTTGTGAAGAAGCAGACACAGGCGGCGCGGAGCTCCAGTCAGCCCACTCTACTCCTGACTCATTGCTGTTCACTCTAGCTGAGAAACAAGTCAGTAAGGAAGCTGCACCACAGCTATGGCTCTTAAAGCAACTGAAAAAACACCTGTGAAGCCAGAGGTGGTCTATTCACTGAATTAGAATTACTTAAACCAGCCACAATGTAAACAAAGTCCCTGGAGAAAGTGTGTGCTGACTTAATCAGAGGTGCAAAGGGAAAAAATCTCCAGGTGAAAGGACCATTTCAGATGCTGACCAAGACTCTGAGAGTCACTACAGCAAAAACACCTTGTGGTGAAGGTTCTAAGATCTGAGATCATTTCCAGTTGAGAATTCACAAGCAACGCATTATTTGTACAGTCATTTTGAGATTGTTAAACAAATTACTTCCATTAGTATTGAACGAGGAGTTGAGGTTGAAGACACCATTGCAGATGCCTAAGTCAACAATTTTAATAAACTGTTTTATCATGTTAAAAAAAAAAAGCAAGCAGGAGGTTTCTGCAACAACGGTGACAAAACTAGGTGGTGGTAATAATTATTCTAATTATGAGGCTATACACTTCTGCTTTATGCCCTTTTCTGTGTTATATTCTATAATAAAATGGTTTAAACATTTTGAATTTTAAAAAATATAAACATTTTGGCAACTGCTCTCTAAATCATACTTTTTTTTCCCTGTTATATTGCATGTACTTGCCAGAGAAAAAGAGAGAGAAGGGGGGGGGGGGGGAGAGAGAGAGAGAGAGAGAGAGAGATCAACACCCAAGTGGGATAGCCATACTTCAATCCTTTCTCCATTTTCCGCTTAGGATTTTGGGCATGAAAGCATGTGTACCTGTGCCTCACCCCATCAACCCCGCCACACACACACACACACACAAAAGAGAATTTTGGCATGTAGAGGGGAATAGGCCAGTTACCTTGAAAACTGACTGATTACTTTTTTTTTTAAAGAGAGGTTTTTGCTATAGGGCGTGTACGTCACCCCCCCCCCCCCCCCCCCAGGGAAAATGGCTACATCACAATCCCTTCTCCTCCATTCTCCTGGGATTTGGGACACACACACACACACACACACACACACACATACATACACACACACACACGTGTCCAGCGTAAGTTTTAAGCTGGGTCTGGGGCTGGAATTGCAGTTGACTATGCAGGAGTCCAGCGATGTAACCATTCCACCACCTGCTGGTCCTGAAAACTGACTTGTGTTGAATACCTGTGCGTTAAATATTACAAAGCCTCTTTTTGACTGTTAAGTCTTTTTCTTAGTTTTTGAAAGTCATTTAGTTCCAGCATTTAATGTCTCAGATAAATTTATTGGTGCAAGTGCCCATTATATTTCATTTTAGAGCACATATTTATCAGAAGTTTAGATAAGATCCAATTTGTTTCAACCTTAATTCAATGTATAAAAATTAAATTTGTTCCTACCTTGATTTGACGATCTCTTTTTCATATATATCTTCAATAACCTGTTATTAAAAATACAAAATGTTTAATGTTTTAACTTTTTAGAACTTAAACTGATAGTTTTTCAATTACTGAGAAAACACAAAATAAATTTGCTTAGAAAGCTATTGAAATAACACTTAGTAGATTTTTTCAGATAATCTTACTACATTTCTCAAGATATAAAATAACAAAGTAGAAGAAAAAGATAAATAATAAAATACATGCATATAAAAATAGAGCCCTAAAAAGATGTATTAACTGATGTGTTTATAATACTTTCTGGAAAAATACAAATTCACAAGATCAGTTTTTTTTTTTTTTTTCTTTTTTTGGAGAGGTTTTTGCTATAGGGCGAGTGCGCTCGCCAGACAGAGAGAGAGAGACAGAGATAGAAAGCAGGAAATCACCCCCCAGGGGGGATGGCCATGCCGCAATCCCTTCTCCTCCATTCTTCTCTCGGGATCTTGGGCTCGCACGCACACGAGCCTGGCGTGAGTTTAAGCCGCCGGGTCCGGGACTCAAACCGCGGTCAACTACGTGGGAGTCCAGCGACATAGCCATTACGCTAACTGCTGGTCCCCAAGATCAGGATTTTTTTTTAATACTTCAAGTACATAGCTGTTAGTGGCTCCAACGAGGAGTCATAGAATGTGCTTTCAAATGGCAGACAGTAAATAAGCTAAAAGCGTGAAGATATAATAGAAATAAATTCTAATAATTTCATTCAGTTCTCCAAAAGATTATGATAAAGACACAGAATTTCTACTCATTTGTGATAGAGCGAAGAGAATAGTATAACACTTTAATAGTTCAGGCTCTAGAGCTGGAAGCCTAGTTCAAATCACTTATACTTTTGGCTAATGGTTAGGACCCATAGTTTTCTTTTCTACAAGATAGATCTAACAGTATAAACTACATACAGAGTTATGTAAATAAAAAGGGCATATAAAGAATTAATATAAATCCTGGCACAGGCTTAGCCTTCAATAATAGTTACAAGTAGCAGTAAAGGTAATAGAGTGCTTCTGTTAGTACTGTTTTTAGAAAAGCCTACCATAAAATGTTCTAATATATTATTATGTCATAATATAACATCTTTTAAATTTTTTCAGGTTTTTGCCACAGGGGCATGTGCACTTGCCATAGACAGAGAGAAGGAAAGTGAGAACTCAACCACCCCCCCCCACCACCACCGGGGATGGCCACACTGTAATCTCTTCTCCTCCATTCTCCTCTTGGGATTTTGAGCATGTGTACCATGCACCTGGCATGATTTTTAAGCTGCTGAGTCTAGGACTCAAACTGCAGTCCACCATGTGGGAGTCCAGCATGACACCATGCCACCTGCTGGCCCAAACATAACGTAACTGCTGAAGGTATATTTGTCAAATTAATGTGCCAGTGGATGGGGAGAGGTAGTAAGTCAAGTAGGACTTGTTTTACCTAGATGAAATTCTGTTATCATTTTTCTTTTTATAAAAATTCAAATTAAATAATAAAATGAAGGGCAAAATCCTCTTTAAATACCAACCTATAATAAAGTTCTTCTGAACAGGCACACATAGCTTCAACTATGATTAAATAATGTTAAACTTGAAAGAACTACATGAGTTGAATCTTTAAAAGCCTTAACCTAACTAGATTCAACTCAGTCTAGAAGTGCCATAGGGATATTTTTGTTATTAACAAAAAACTACCTGAGGGATTCCCTAGTCCCAACAAATACAAACACAAAAAGATACAAACAGTATACAGTACAATAAAGCAACCATGCTGATAATTAAGAGTAGTTAATGTATGTTATGTTTATGAATATCCTCCTGATAAATATGACTGTTGGCAAAACAAAAATATATTTATAAATAAAACATTTAAGCTTAAATAATGTAAGAAATTTTGGATTCTAAACTTCAGTTTACCAAGAGCACCTGAAGTATTACAATTCAATTTATAATGGCAGAAATTAAATTGAGTCTTCTTTACTTAACAGCATGTAATATGTGAACATCTATTTCATTTAAAGATCTCTTAAGAACCTATTCCACGGGGACCAGCAGGTGGCGTGGTGGTTAAGGCGTTGGACACTCCCACATGGCCGACCATGGTTCAAGTCCTGGACCTGGTGGCTTGCTTTCTCACTTCCCCTCACTCTCTCTCTGCCTCTCTCTGGTCAAATTAAAATAAATGGATGGTTAAATAAAATTAAATAAATAATTCTTTATAAAAAAAGAGAAAAGAACCTATTCCAATAAGATTAATCCAACATTTAGAAATTTTTCTTTCATTTATTCTCAATTGCTTCAACTGAATCAAGTCCATTTCCTTACTGAATATTACTAATCCTTAGCCATCTAATCCTCTAAACAACTCCCTCTCCTTCCACTATTACAGACTTTTATGTCATTTATCAATCTAAAAATGAGAGAAAATAATAGATTCTAGCTTAAATGAGCTGTGAAAAACTTATGCAAAAATTTCTGTATATTTACAAAGAAATTCATTACACATTCACTTATAATAATGATAAATTAACAACAATCTAAAGATCTATAAATAGGAAAATGGTTAAATAAATTATATAAACACATTTTTTTTAAAGCTTAAAGGGAGCACACAAAAAAGGTGGAGATTATCTCTATGTAATGATTTTCATTTTATGTGTAACTTCTGTATTTTCCAATGTGTAATCAAAACACAGTAATTTCAACTTTGCAAAAAAAAAATTATGAGTTAGGACCAGGTAGTGGCACAGTGACAGCACTGCTGGACCCACATGGGAAGAGATCTGGGTTCATGTCCCAGGACCTCCCTAAACATGCCCGGTATATGTATACAGGCCAGTGATCTGGGCTGGCTGGGCCTGGGACTAGATTGCAGCAGGAAGACCCTACTGGGTGGCCCCCACCTTGATATTTGAAATAAATAAATAAGTACACAAACTTTAAAAAGTTATGGAAAGCTTTTTTAAAATTAACCTTTAAAAGGAGACACAAAGTATAACTTTTCAAAAATTATGTTGCAAACCAAGAATACTTACTTTTATATCAAAAGGTGATTTTTTCTTGATGTGGGGAGCCCAGTATTTGCATGCTAACTGCAAAAGTAAACAGAACAAGCAGTAAGTTAAAGATTCATAGCACTATAGAGATAGAAGACTGAGAGCATTTAGTGATAAGCTGTTTCTTAACAAGGCACTACTGGCATTGAGGGACAGAGTAATCCTCAAGACTCTGTAGGCATGTCGGCCCATCGTTGGCCCTAATCCACTAAACACCAGCTGTGCTCTAGATTTCAATCTGCCATTATATTATGATTTAAAGAAATGACAACATACCTTTCCAATCATTCCTAGGGAAATAATGCGTCCTTGTTAAAAACCAGTCAAACACTTTTGGCAGTCATAAGGAAACCCAGGTTTAGCCAAAATTACAGTGACCTACTAAAGACTACTATTAGTTAATAGTTGAGCATCATCATTCAAAAATTAAAAAGCACCATGTGTGCTAGATATTCAGAGGAAGACAAAAGGAGGAAGGGAAACGCCTAAGCTCAAGATTTCCACTCTACCTACGAAATTGATTTCCCCACCTTCTTGTCCACATTTCAAAGTCTACCTCAAATGGAACTTTCTCAGTGAGAAAATTATTTCTGGAAAGTCTTTCCTAAGACAAATGAAATCATTTTATGCTATTCTCAAAGCGCTTCCCTCACATCTCTATTCTGGCATTTATCACATTAAATTATGGTGGGTTCTTTCAGTTTTTTAAAGTCTCCTTTCACAGACTGTGAACTCTGTAAAATAAGGAACTCGGCTTACTCACCTCAGCACCCTAGAGGACCCCAAAACAGTATGGTAAATATTTGGCACTAACGTTGCTATCATAGCCCGAGATTGCCAAAAACTTTCATTTCTCCCATTACATCTTAATGGCCTGGTAAATCCATTCATTAATTCACTCATCCATTCACCTAATAAGTACTTATTGATCACACAATGTGTGCCTCGTACAATGCCAGATGGTGGGAATACATGGGTAATAAAATAACACGATCCCTAGCCTTCGTTCTCACAATCTAATGCAGGATACCATGTGTGTTATATATTTTACAAATAACATTCTCTAGAACACTGTATTCAGTTTTACAGTTCTAAATATCATCTTGGGTCAGTAACTCCCAAATTTATATTCAAGACCAGATCTTGTCAATGTGCTTTAGACTCACATATTAAACAGCCTTCTCAACATTTTCAACTGATTACCTAAGTCTCACACTTAACATGGACAAAAAAGAACTCCTAATACTCTGTACTACACCTCCTCCTTTGTTTTCCCAATAGCAGTAAATATTCAAACTTTTCACTCAAGTTATTCACACTATTCTCGATTCAACTTCTTCCTCCACTCTTCCACAATCAATCATCATCAAGCACTACTGCCTCTAGCTTCAGAATATATTTAGTCGATTTCAATCTTTCATAGTAGAAGCCACCATCATTTCTCTGGATCATCTCACCGATATAGTCTTACTACTTTTGCTCAACCATTCCTATCCAATGTCCACATTTTAGACAGAATGCTCTTTCTAAAATATTATTCACTGGATTGTAATTAAAATCCATTGTATTTTTTTCTTTTGGAGAGGGTTACTAAAAAACTTAGAACACATACAGAAACCTCTCTTATGTCCAGTAGTAATCAAGTCTTTAAATAGAAGAAGACTAATAGAGGGCTAGCTTGGGTTTTCTTTACTTCAAAGGAAAACAACTCCAGTAGCCTTATTTTCTTAAATAACTAAAAAAGAATGATTGAAAACAAATACATGAAAACATGCGAATACGGGACCAGCAGTTAGCGTAATGGCTATGTCGCTGGACTTCCACGTAGTCGACCGAGGTTCACGTCCCGGACCCGGTGGCTTAAAACTCACGCTGGGTGCGTGTGCATGCGTGCCCAAGATCCCGAGAGGAGAATGGAGGAGAAGGAATTGCGGTGTGGCCATCCCCCCTGGGGGGTGATTTCTCGCTTTCTGTCTCTCTGTCTCTCTCTGTCTGTCTGGCGAGCGCACGCGCCCTATAGCAAAAAAAAAAAAAAAAAAAAAACTTCTCCAAAAAAAAAAATGCGAATAGACTAAATATTTATAATTAAACTTGTCATCATTTTTACATTTTTCTGAGTAGTTTAAATTTTAAAAACATAATACGTTAAATAATGTGAATGAAATGCTTGAATTATTTCTAAGTATTAAAACATTACTTATTAAGTCAAAGTTTAAGTGTCTATACTTTTGACATAGGAACGTGGGAGTGCAGGGGTGATCGGTCTCATACCTGTAGTGACACATGGGTTTTTGTACCATGCTCAGGAAGAATTAGAGTCATGGACACAGAGTAGATAGAGCAAAGAGAGATGAGGAAAAAGAGAGATCCCAAGAAGGGAGGGGTCCCGGAAAATAGGTTGCCCAATATTGTATTTTTTTTTTTTTTAATCCAAACTGTCTGCTCAGCTTCCAAAACTGTCTGGCCTCTACATTTTAATCTGTCTCCATTTTACCCTGTTCTCCCACTCACTTATGTTCCAGTCACCCTGGCTTTCTCTAAGCATTTGCACTTGCTATTGACCGTTCCTTTGCTCTTCCTGAAACTGGCTCTTCTTTGCATTCCAAGTTTAGCTTAAATGTCACCTAAAGATGACCCAGACTGCCTTTCATATATCTCACATGAATCACTGTCACAACCCTGTTTCATTTTCCTCATAGCACATATCAATGTCTGAAACCATACCGTTCATCTGTCTGGCTCTTCTAACATATAAACTCAACGAGAGGAAAAAACTAATCAATAACTTTACACCAAAAAAAAAAAAAAAAAAAAAAAAAAAAAAAAAAAAAAAAAAAAATTGCAGGCATTTGGGAAAAGAAAATGTGAATGTAGTTTAAAATGTCACAAAAAGCCTCCTAGTGTAGAAAGATGAAAATGAATAAGGAAGGTGAGATAAAATGAGGATCCCAAACAGAGAGAACAATGCTCAAAGTCCAAGACAGCATATTCAAAAATAAATGCAACTCAGTATGACTAAGACAAAAGTTAGGAAGGGAGAGCAAAGAGACAGACTGAAAATAAATGTACAGGTCAGATCACACAACGCTTTCAAGGATTCTAGTTATTATCCTAAAAGAAATTAGAATTCATTAGAGATTTTAAGAAGGCAAGTGAGGACCAGCCCACGGCCTGATCATCAAGGCAACTGGATCCTGGATAGCCAACTGTCAGGTTTGAGTCTCAGATCAGTGACTTGAAAATACATGGGGCATTTGTGCGTTTGTGCCCAAAACCTTGAAAAGAAGAGAAATGGAGGAGAAGGAACTGTGGCATGGCCATTCCTCATGGGGATGCTTTCTTGCTTTCCTTTCTGTCAGTTTGTTTCTGTGAGTGCATGAACCCTTTGACAATTAAAAAAAAATGATATGATCAGATTTGTACTTCTGTAAATCACTCTGACTGCAGCATGACAAACGGACTGGAGGAGAGCAAGAGAAAAAACAAGGTGACAGGTTAGGTCCAGGCAGAATGCAATTGCAGCCTGGCTGGACATGACAGATGCAAACAGATTTAAAAGGTATTTAGAATATGAAAATGTAGGGATTAAGAGAAAGGGGAGCATTCAAAATAGTAATACCTATGCTTCTACCTTGGCAATCTGCTGAGACAAGGACCATAGAATGAAAAAGTAGATGGGTGTGATAATCTCTGCACTTTTAGATTCTTACACAATTTGCAAATAACTAGTAAGGACTGAGAATATTGCTGAGAGCTACAGAATTGTGCTTCTCCAGTCAAAGCCAACAGTGGCTCACAATACAAAACAGCCAACAGGTTCAAAATGAACCCTCAAACTAGGGTTATCTCGTCATGGATGGAGGTGGAGTAGGGTCCTGTCGGCATGTCGTCATTCCGCTCAAACACCTAAGTTACTCTACCGCTAGAATCTACACGTCCCTCAAGAGGCAGTTCAGCATCACCTCCACCGTGAAGCCTTCCTACCAGTGTCGGAGAGAACGGGGTGTTCTTTCCTCTCTGGATCCATTGCTCTTGCGACAATTTCCAACACATCAAAACTCACACTGTTCTCTTTGTACGTGTCTGTCTTCTGGACCGTAAACCCGTGACAGGCGGCCTTACAACACGGTATTTCCAGCATCGTGCACTGAAGCCAGCACACAACAGATAGATACTCGACCTCGAAGAAAATCCCACCCCCCAGGATTCGAGGCCTCTTCGTTCTCACCCCGCATACCCTCCACTCGCCCGAGCTCACCTGGGTCACGAACTCCGCGTTTATCTGGGACACCGTGGGTGCCACGATTTTCTTTGGCTGTGCAGGGGCCGCCATGGCAACCCTCTTTCTCCACTCCGTGGGGAAAGTGCACTTGCCTCTAAGAAGCGCCCCAAGCAATTCACGGCTAGGAAATCCTGAGCCCTGACAGTCCCGCTAGACACCCGTGCAGCAGCCCGAACGTTCCCCCGGAACCGGAACAGAGCGGGGCCGGAAGTTCGCTCAGGCGCCGGAACTGAGCTAGAGAGCCGAGGGCTTTAACCTCCTGCGAACGCGCCCCCTAAGGGACAGCAGGGAGAAGACACCCAACAGGCCGGATTGAGCTCACGGGGAGAGGGCAGACTGATGGTACTGGGCCAGGTGTTCTACTGGTAGTGAGACGTGGAGGATGAGGGGAGTGGAGATTTGGGGTTTATTTCAACCCTAAAGAAAGCTGCAGTAAAACAAACATAGGCTGAGAATCAGGAGTTTTGTTTTAACAGTCTATAACAGCTTTATGAAGCTGAAACATTAACATATAATAATAAACGGTACATACTTAAATCATAAAATTTGATATGTTTTGACCTATGATATGTTCATGAAACCATCACCCAAATCATGATAATGAGCATATATAATATCCCTAGAATTTTCATAAGAATTTTATCTGATGTATTCAAATCAGTGCGAGAATAAGAGGATATCTAGTTTTAGCCTAATTAAAGGAGCCATTTATGAAGCTAGCAACTGCAAGAGTACTTGCGTCACTTCAAAACCTTGCAGCCCCAAAGCAGGGAGAGGAAGGTTTATAAAGGCAAAAACTGCAAAGGGAAAAAAACCACACATCTAAAAAAGTACAGGCCTTGAGTTTTGTGAAAGCAGTTAACAAAAGCCACAACAGCAAGTTATCAGGAAGGACAGTTATAATAGGCTGGATAGTTATAATTGGCTGTATCCATTGGTGATAAATATTCGGATAGGAAGAGAGGGATGGATGGCAATGTTCATCTACTGGTGATAAACATTCAGTGAGGAATTTTAGGGGACACACACGGGCCAGATTATAGGGAAAGGGAAATGGCAACGGAGTCATTTTCAAAATGGAGGTGCTCATACTTCAATCAATACAACATTCATTTTACCATTTGCTATAGGGTGCATACGAGAAAGAGAGAGAGAGAGGAAGAGAGAGAGAGAGAGAAAGCAACCTACTGCCATCTCTTTGAGAAAGAGAGAGAGAGAGAGAGAGAGAAAGAGAGAGAGAGAAAGCAAGCAACCTACTGCCATCTCTTCTCTTTTCCATTTTGCTCTCAGGAATTTGACTACACACATGAATGTGCCCAGCATGTTTTTCAGCATGCAGGTTGGGAATTCAAACCACACTGGCCATGTAGTTAACCACCAACTGGCCCCTACTTTCTGTCACTATGGATTAGTTAGCTTTTAATAGAATTTTGTATAAATGAAATAATACAGTATGTGCCTTTTTTCTTCTTTCATTCAACAAAATTAGGTTATTGCTTACATCAGTAATTCATTCCTTTTTATTGCTTAGTAGTATTCCATTTTAAGAATACAGTTTGTTGACCAATTTATCTGTCAATGGACATTTGGGTTGTCATAGTTCTTAGTACAAATAAAGCTGCTATATGCATCTATATATGTCACAAGTGGGCATGGGTGTAAATTTTCTTTTTTCTTAAGTGAATAACTAGGGGTGGAATGGCTGGAAATTGGGGTGTGTTTACTATTTAAGAAATTGGCAGCTTTCCAAAGTATTCATACCACTTTACATTTATAGTAGTAACATGTGAGATTTCCAGTTCTTTTTATCCTTACTAGTACTTAATATGGTAATTTTTTGCTTTAATCATTTTAATAGGTATATTATGCTTCTCATTATGGCTTGTTTAGACATTTTTCCTGCTTTATTACTGAGAACCATAGACTCGATAATTTATGAAGAATAAGTCTTTAGAATAAACCTCAAGAAAATGTCTATTCAGTTCATGCTTTTGGAGGTCTAAAGTTGAAGGTCACATGGAGGGAGTTCTTGCTGATAGAGGCACTCTGCAAAATTCCAAGATGGCACAGGACATCACATGAAGAGAGGGTAATAGCATATGTCAGCTCTTGTCTCTCCTTTTTTCTTATAAAGCTATCAGTATTCACTCATTTGGGCCCCACACTAATGACTTTATCTAATCCTAATATCCTCCCAAAGGCCCCACATTTTAATATAATAGTTAGAGTATGTTTCCATCCTTCTAATACCATCAGAGTAGCAACTGAATTTCAACACATGAGTTTTAGAGGCACACATTCAAACCACAGCAGGATTCAACTTGTATTTCCCT
Organism: Tupaia tana; assembly: GCA_026018925.1. Classification (NCBI taxonomy): domain Eukaryota; kingdom Metazoa; phylum Chordata; class Mammalia; order Scandentia; family Tupaiidae; genus Tupaia; species Tupaia tana. The sequence continues at coordinate 37,455,566 of JAKSZU010000023.1, read as the reverse complement.
AATGCATGGGAAAGAGATGATGTGCACCTTTTCATGTACTTGTTTGCTACCCAAATATATTCTTTGGATAAGCCTCTGTTTAGATTCTTTTGCCCATTTGTTGCTGTTATTACTGAGATTGATAGCATACCCCTACTATTTCCAAACCCATACCTAAATTAAATATGTATCTCTAGTACACTGTCTCTTGATAAACAGGGCAGGAAAACCAGGGGGATGGAAAGACAGGGGTGGGTTGAACAATTTTACATTTTAGACCTTGCTGTAACTTTTGAATTTTGTAACATATATGACCTGTTCAAAGATAGTGTGAAGGAGGGCCAGCAGGCAGAATGAAGGTAGGGCAACTGGATCCCACGTGGCTGAGTGGTTTGAGTCCCTGACCCAGGGACTTGAAGAACACACAGTGTGTGTGTGACTGTGTGCTCAGAATCCCAAGAAAAGAATGGAGGAGAAAGGATTACTGCATGATCATCCCCCCTGGGGGTGATTTCTCACTTTCCTTCTCTCTCTGCTTCTCTTTCTGTGTGTCTCTCCAGCAAGCACACATGCTCCATAGTAAACAAACAAACAAAAAAGTGTGAAGTAAAAAAATGTCTGTAGGTATGAAGATTAAATGTGAAGCCCTTTTTCAGGGTACACATACAACATGCTATTAGAGAAGGTTTGTTTATAGACCTAAAGATGAAAACTTTGCAAGGTCAAAATTTAACATGCAACAGATTTTGATTATATAATATCTATTGCCATTTTATTTACAAATATAAGGTCTACAAAATGGTCAAATAAGATTCCCCAATGGCTTTTATAATGAATCTTGACAAATATTTTGACAAGCAAAAACTGCAGGAACAGTATTTTTGTTGTTATTTGAGAGGTTTTTGCCTTAGGACACGTGTGCTCACCTGAGAGATTGGACAGATACAATGAGAGGGAAAGTGAAAAATCACCCCCTGCAGGGAGGGATGGCCATGCCGTAATTCCTTCTCCTTTTTCCTCCAAGGATCTTGGGTGCGCGCGTGTGTGTGTGCGCGCACACGCAGAGCATAATTTTCAAGTCACTGGGTCCAGGACTTGAACAGCAGTTGGCCATGTTGGAGTCCAGTGATGTAACTGTGATGCCATCTGCTGGCTCCAGGGACAGCATTTTTATACTGTGAACAGATAAAGCCACGGAAATAGGTTATACTGGGGGAGTGTTATGAGTGAGCAATAAAGGTTGATGTGTTGAGAGCCTTGAGAGTTAGGTAAAGAATACTGTACTTACTGTGGAAGACAATGGGAAATCTGATTGGAAATCTATTTTGGGGAATGACTTATCAGTGGTTTAGATGAGTTGGAGCGGGTAACATGGGGATAGGAATACCAACTGGGAGACTACTGTAAATCTAAGGCTAAAGTAAAAAGGCCTCAATTTGGGGTCTGGCAATAAAAATGAAAAGAAGGTAATAAATATGAAAGACACTGAAGAAGTGCAAGAGAAATTCATCTTGTGCCAGCCAAGTGGCGTGGTGGTTAAGGCAGCTGGATTCTACATGGCTGAATGTACAGTTTGAGTCCCAGACCCGGTAGTTTGGAGAATATGCAGGACTTGTGTTGTGTATGTGCCCCAAAGCCCAAGAATGGAGAAGGGCCTGCAGTGTAGCCATCCCCTAGGGTGTGTGTGTGTGTGAAAGAAAGAGAGAGATTTCTCACATCCCCGCTTTCCCTCTCTCTCTCTCTGGTGAGCACATGCTCCCTACAGAAAAAGGAAAAAAAACAAGAGTGGGTATCTGAATAAATGGGCATGCAGGGTAGGCAGGCTGCAAAAGGCCTAAGAGTTCCACCAGGGGGATTGATCTCTAGAAAACCCTATTTAGACAGGAAGGCCAAACAGGAAGCAAGGATACAAGCCCAAGACAGGAAGGCCAAACAGGAAGCAAGGACACAAACCCAAATACAGAAATTCATCTCAAGTAGTTGAACGAACTGTGGAACTGTAAGTACAATAGAGAAGACAGGATAAAGTAAGTTCTAAAAGGAAAGAGGATTCCATTATATAGAGAATCTGAGGTAAAAGGAAGAAGTCCAGGTGGTACTAAATGGTTTATTTTCTAATTTATTATACATATTTATTAAATTCATAATTAAAATAAAGTTAATTCAACTTGGCTTAAAATAAAGCTATAGCTGTAAATAGTCCAGTGATGTAGGCTTTGGGCAACATAAGGTTTCCAGCTTCATATCTTTGATTCTTCTGGCTTCACCCCCTACCCCACCATTTCTGTGTTTTGACTTCATCACCATGCCACCATCCCTCATGGTACCCACATGGAGTTTCTACATACTCATGCTTCCTTCCTCAAACACTGAAATAAGGACAGAGTTTCATTCTATTTCAATCAAGTTAGGTCATTCATTACTCTGGCTTAGATTTGAGCTACCTAGTTCTGAATAGCCATGATGTCAAGACATATGAGTATTACTGAACTGCAAGGAGGGTCAGCCTAACCCAGACCACCTGACTGATAAACAGAAAGGGGAAGGAGATAAATGGTTGCAATAAACAATGACAATAGCCACTGAAAGAGCAACTCCCAAGAGATGGTGAGGAAAATACCAGGTAAGAAGAGGCTAAGAGATGGATCCTGAACTTCAGCTGTGAACTAGTGCTTTCAGAGACTTAAAATGAAGATTTTCTGCTGAGACTTCTTCCTCACTTATTTCTAGTGGGTAATGTTACCTGTCTCTTTGTCTCCAGTTCTCTCTGTCTCTCTGTGTCTCCCTGAGTCTTTTCATTTTTTTTAAGGTAGTCTCTGGGCTTTCAAGTCCCTTTATTTATTGTATTAATAGGTACTTCTCCCCTTCTGTTTAGGAAAGGCACAAATTCAGGCCAACCTCCACATGAATCCTGAACTTCAGCTGTGAACTAGTGCTTACGCACGAGCTTGCGAAATGCAATTTTAATATTAAAATCCAATTTTAATATTAAAATCCGATTTTAATAGTTGTTTATTACCCTTTTTTTCTTATTTTATGTTTTCTTCTTTCCTTTTAATTTTTTCTTTTTGTTTAATCTTTACTCATTTGCCTCTCAGCCTCTGCTCACTAAGTATCTAGACAGGTCCAAGTGAACAGAATCTATACATCTGAATACAGTTAGGGTCAGAATATTCCTCTATTCCCACTGATTCTGATGCATAAAGAGTGAGAACAGAACGGAAGAGAGACTGCAGATCACCTCCTCCTATAAACCTCTGAACACTCAGACTGGACTTTAAGAATTAGAAGAAACGCATTTTTTAATGCATATTTGATGACTGCAGTAAGCTATATAGTCCCAGCTAGGTGCTACTTTATAGTATGTTCATTCTACTCACTGAGGCTTATGCCTAAAGTCAGACTTGTGTTCATGGATATGTATATATCAGCTGCACTTGCTATTGGAAGTATTTAGATTAATTAAGTTCATTAGCGAATAAATAAAATGGGGGGAAAAGGCATAGAAATCAACCATGGATACCAGAGACAGTGTAGGAGGAGGGTGGGAAATGGCAGAGAGTGAGAGGTAGGGAATCAGGATGGCAAAAATAACAAAATATACAGGAAACAAGAAATGGAAAATTATTTGTTGAGGATAACACGTATGTTGATGTGCTTGATTGAGCCAATATACAGTGTATTCTGGATGGGAAATCTTATTTTGTTTGCTGTAATGATGTATAGTGAATGAATGTAAGTAAATCAATTTAAATAAAAATAAATACATTTTAAAAATTCATAAAAAAAAGAATTAGAGCCTTTTGGCCGGAACCGCCATCTTCCAGTAATTAACCAAAATGATGAACACAAAGGGAAAGAGGACAGGCACCCGGTATATGTTCTCTAGGCCTTTTAGAAAACATGGAGTTGTTCCTTTGGCGACATATATGCGAATCTACAAGAAAGGTGATATTGTAGACATTAAGGGAATGGGTACAAAAAGGAATGCTCCACAAATGTTACCATGGCAAAACTGGAAGAGTCTACAATGTTACCCAGCATGCTGTTGGCATTGTTGTGAACAAATAAGTTAAGGGCAAGATTCTTGCCAAGAGAATCAGTGTGCGTACTGAGCATATTAAACATTCTAAGAGCAGAGATAGCTTCCTAAAACGTGTGAAGGAAAATGACCAGAAAAAGAAAGAAGCCAAAGAGAAAGGTACCTGGGTTCAACTAAAGCGCCAGCCTGCTCCACCCAGAGCAGCACACTTTGTGAGAACCAATGGAAAGGAGCCTGAGCTACTGGAACCTATTTCCTATGAATTCATGGCATGATGGGTGTTAAAAATAAACTAATCTGTGGTCTATAAACATGTTTGCCTTAATTGAGTAAAATTACGTTCCCTCCCCAAAGCTAATTTTTATTGGGCTCTAATTCATCTTGTAATATCTTTATTCAAATTTAGTATTTTTTCACCTTAAAGATGTTAGGTGGTTTGGTTTATACAGCAAATAAAACTCGGTAAAAAAAAGAAAAAGAATTAGAAGAAACGCACCATCCATCTGATGACTAGAAAACACCACAGGGTCACAAGAAATATGGGAAAAAAAAGAAAATACCTCTCCTCCAAGGAAAAATAAGTCCTCTTCATGCTAAGACAGTATGATGAAATACATGGAAATGTCTGATAAAGAATTTTGAATGTTTATGGTGACAAAGCTCACAGAGATCAAAGAGAAGAGAGACAATGAACTGCCTAAGAGGCAGGGGAAAGAAGCTGATGAGCTTCAGGAGGTGAGAAAATTCTTGCAAGATCTAAAAGAGGAATTACACACTTTAAAAAAGAATAAAATGGACCTTTTAGAGATGAAGACTATCATACAGTCAAAACCTCCCTTGAAAGTATTCAAAGAAGACTAGATCACACTTAAAATAGAATCTCAATTGTAGAAGATAGAATTACTGGCCTAGAAAAATCCACCATGAAGACTGAGAAAATTGTCCAAAAACATGAGAATATTATACAAGAAATACCAGATACCATCAAACGTGCAAACATCCAGATAACTGGTATCCCAGAAGGGGAAGAGACCCATAAGGGCAATGACAATCTGTTCCATGAAATCCTGGAAGAAAACTTTCCAAACCTAGATAAACATTCAAAGATCCAGTCCCAAGAAACACAAAAGACCCCAAATAGAATCAACCCAAGATCTTCTCCAAGACACATTATAGCCAGATTGAGCAAAACCACAGACAAAGACAAGATACTAAGACTGGCAAGAGAGGAACAGAAAGTTACCTACAAGGGATATCTCATCAGGCTGACAGTGGATCTCTCATCAGAAACAATGCGAGTGAGGAAAGAATGGGAAAATATATTCAAAATGTTAAGGGAAAAGCAATTGCAACCAGGCAAGATTATCCTTCATATGGGAATAAAAGACAAGAACATTTTCAGATAAACAAAATCTGAAAGAATTTACGAACATCAGAACAGATCTCCAAGAAATTCTGCAGGGAGTGCTATACCAGGAAAATTAAATACAGTCACACAGAAATAAGACTTCAAAAACTAAGAAAATGGCCCACTTAATCATGGGGACAAGTCTGGAGTTTAATATTATATCCCAGAATTTAGTTGGGAAAATTGAATCACAACAAGATAAAGTACATGAGACTGAATTGGTGAAATAGAATTTTATGACTTTTGACTAAAACCATTGTTGATTCTAGGCTTTGTTTTCTGATGTTAAGGATTTTTGTCTTGAGCTGCTGATAGGTTCATGTACCTACTATTTGAACAGAATCCCAACCTGTTTCCTGGCTTTAAGTTTTAAGCATATTTCCTTAGCATTTCTTTGATTTATTAAAGTTAAATCTGCTTTTGTTTAAATTGAAAAATATAGTAAAAAATACATAATTAATGACCACAGTAAACTATATAGCCTCAGTTAGGTGCTACCTTATAGTATATTCATTCTACTCAGAGATTCATGCCTTAAGTCAGACATGTATTCATAGATATGTATACATCAGCAGAGCTTGCTATTGCAAGTAATTAGATTATTTAAGAAAATTGTGAATCAATAAAATGTGGGGGGAAAAAGGAATGAAAAACGACTGTGGACACCTGAGATAGTGTGGGAGGAGCATGGGAAATGGCAGAGGGTGAGAAATAGGGGGGAAATACATATATACATATATATATGAAATTAGAAATGGAAAATTATTGAGGATAACATGTATGATTAAGCTACTATGCAGTATCTTCTGGATGGGAAATTACATTTTGTATGCTGTATTCACAATGCTCAGTGAATAAATGTAAATTAATTTAAAAAATAAGAAATAAAAAAAGATAAAAAAAAGAAAAGGCTAAGAAGTTAGTGAGTAACAAGGCAATGGCAGAAGTAAATGTAAGGTGAATTTTTTCAACAATTCTGACTGTAAAAGGAAGAACAAAATATGACAATAGCCAGAATAACAAGTAAAATTTAAATTTTTGTTGTTGTTGTTACCACTTCTTTTTAAGCTAGGAACAAAAGCCCAAACAAGTTGCCTTCCCATTCCTCTTTCCAAATACTTCAAATACGTCCAGTATCAATATCACCCTCAGGAAATCTTGAGTTTCAGCCCTAGATCAAGGTAATCCGATCTCCTTTGTTGGTGTTTGGTTCAGGAATGTACTAGTGAAGCAATCCTAGGAGATGAAGAGAGGCAAGAAGTGCAGTAGGCTTCTGGAGAGTTGTTCCTTGTTTTTGAGTTTCTGGATCTCTCATTCACTCCTTGACCCACTTGTATAGATTAGAAACAAAGCATCCTAAAACCAAAAGGTAAATGGCTTTGCCATCATGAAAGGCAGAGTAGAAAGAGCAAGCTGAATCAATTCAGCGATGTAATTCAACAACCTTTATGTTTTTGTCACTGCACTTTAAACCATGTAAGCCAGTCCTTATTGCTTAAACAACTTTAGTCAGATTTCCTGACACTTGCAGCAAAAAGTACAACTAAATAGGGAGCACATGGAATTTTTTTTTTTTTTTTTTTTTTTTTTTTTTTTTTTTTTTAGGCAGAGGTAAAGGAATCAGTGGAAAGGGAAAAACTTAAAATGCCAGGAAAAAAAAAAAAAAAAAAAAAAAGGAGTCTATTAATCAAGGTCCCAGAAAGGGCTAAGGAAAAGCCAGCTTCAGAGAGAAGGAACATTATTCTGAGATAGATGAGAAGGGGTAAAGATAAAGAGACATTTTTTAAGTAGAGAGTAGTTTAGAGACTACACATTAAATGGCTTTGATCTCAACACAGTAGAAGGCAAACTCATCCTCTGAGATGAACGGATCTCAGTGCCAGTATAGATTGAAGAAGAATGAAAAATGTAATAATTACTTCCCTCATTAACTTCTTCCTTCATACATTCAATACACATTTGAGGACTTAATAGTTGCAGGTAATGTATTAGCCTTTCATATAAAACATAAAAAGATGCATTTAATTGCTCTCTAGAAGCATATAGTCCAGCTCAGTGGTTCAGAAGGTATAGTCTCACAATGGCAACAGCTAACTTGTGTAGTAAATGCAAGTTCCTGGGCCCGAGTAGACACTGAATCAGAAATTCTGTGTGCAGCCTAGCAACCTATGCTTTTAACAATTTCAATGCTCAAAGTGTAAAAAACAATAGTTTGTAGAAGATAAACAGTGACAATAGTTATGAACAAAAATTGGTAAGCACAGGTGATGGCTGTCATGATGTAATTTTTCTATGCAAAAATGTGTCATGAATTTTCCAACAACCCAATATATTCCATTTAATATTACTATTGTATCACTTTTCTTTCCAGTTTTGTTTCTTTTTTCTCTTAGTGCTAATAGAATTCTAGAACTTAGCCGTCACCCTAAGCCCTTTTAACTGGCAATGAGAAAAATCTCAAAAAGGTACAGATTAAATGTTCCCTTTCCCTGCAGCTTCTAAAAGAAAGGATTTTGCATCATGAAACTGTGCTTGCACACATTATTTCTAACAAAGGATTCTTATAAAATATTCAGATTTCAAAGACTGATAATATGTCCTAAAAATGTCCATAATTCTCATTGGCTTAATAAAACCTGACTCAGCTAAGCTGCTTCTTTAATCTGTTACTGACTTAAATTAATACTAGGTAGTTAAGATAGAAGCAAAAAGAATAACAAGAAAATAGGATGTATTTGAGATACTAATTCAGTATTTCTTTGGTACAAATTTGGAGAGGAAGGACAAAGAGGAAGATAAAAGGTTAGGAAGCAGATCATATGAAATATAATAGAGTTAACATATTCTTTTATAGGTGGTAAGGAGCTATCAAAAAAACACAATGTGAACAGGAAGTAAACGAACAAATACAGATGAAAGTTGCATGTTAAAGGTGGACTGCAGTGGGTCTATGTAAGTGTTTGCCAATCCATCAGTACCTTGTTCCAACATTATGTGATTTTTTTCTTTTAAAAAAAATCCAAACTATGTAACTTGAAACTTTATTTTTAAGGTATTCTGAACCTTGATCTTTTGAAAAATTTTAACCATTATCTACTTCCCTTCAACATACACACTTTTTATCTTAGTAGGGCCTATTCACTACAAAATAAGAAACAATGATTCTATTAACTCTGCCAGCTAATCAATAATTAACAGCTTACTATGCCATCGCTTGGAATCACTCAAGCAAAAATTATTTTAGTTTTCTTTAAAGATATTTATAAAGTTTATTATTTCAGGAAACCAAAGTAATTGATTCAACCATACTTAGTTCTAGCATGCAGCAAGCCATCATTTAACATCTAATGTTTACTTTCATTAATATGGATGTATACATTTTCATTCTTTTAAAGTTTCCAAAGAAGCTTGCAAACAATAATAAAGTAAGTATTTTGTTACAGGTACTTCAAATAGCACTACAGTACATCTTTGACAAAATTTTTACAATCTTCCAACTTTCAATATGAAACAGCTTAAAAAGGCATAGGCCAAAAAAAAAAGTGTAGCAATATCACTTAGGCAAATAAAGTCTCATAACCATACAAGCACAACACTGTCAAGATTCTTATTTAGATTGTAAAGGGAGTCTATAAGACATTCCCTTCAAATAAAATGATATAAATAACTTAGGAAAATGCCAAAATCCATGACTAAGACAAAAAATACTCTTGAATTTTTCTTTTTGGAAATACAAACCAGTTTTCTCTTGCTTTTACATAATAGATAAATTCTTGGACAGTTTTGTATAAATTCTGTAAACCACAATCTTGCTTGTACTGGAGGAATAGATCTCAGAGAAACCTAATAAATACTAGTTTTTATTTTTTAAAATAAAAAACTAGTTTATTTTTTTCTCCTCTGCTTTAGTTGAATATTTCTACTTAAAAAACAGGCACAAATATACAGCACTGGGTATTTTATTTGTACTTTCATGTTTCATCTATAGATTAAACCCAAGGTATTTAATATTCACTTGTAGTAAAAGCAGCAAGCAGATCACCTCCCCAATTTATGCCCATTACCTCCAGCAAAAGACATTTCTTAGAATATGATAAACTTACAATTGTTCAGTTATCCAAATTCTCAATAGAAGACTTTTTATTACGGTGTGCTAGGATAAGTATCCACCTCTCCTTTTCACCTTAGAAACACAATGGTTAATTTCTTTTATTGTTAGATCATTCTTAAAAGACTGCATAAACAATGGCAAATATGAAGGACAATTTATGATTATGAACTTTTATATTTAGAATAAAATATTTCTCAAATCATGACAATCCTGTTTAGAAGAATGATACCCTCAACTCTATAAGAATTTTTCCTATACAGGAATAATTACCTTACTAATTAAAGTAGCAATTTAATAAGAACCAAAATAACCTTCTTTAGTATTAGTTTTGCAAAAATATAGGGAAATAATAACTAAAACTAGACCTAGTCACTACCATTTATCAAACTTAGAATAAATTTAGATAAATCATAGGGCCACTCAATTAAACAGGTATTAAAGCAAAATTTTACTAAAATAAATATTAGCCTTATGGAGATGCAAATCTCTCAGTGAGAGTCTTAAGTCTATGACTACTGTTGTCACCCATTAACAAATGTAAGAATTGCATTTATTCCTCTGAAAAGATAAAACTGCATACATATTATCAAAAAGATTATGGCACTTGGAAAGTCTTACTGGAAAGTAAACATAATAAATGTATATAGTGCACCGAGTCTCCTTACTACTTTTAAATTTGGGGGGGAAACACAACAGCAGCCTGGGCAAAGAATGAAAACAAAAAATCCACACTACCTGAAGAAAAGAATATGAATTATCACATATATAGCTTTGAAAAGGCCAATGAAAATAATGGTATAATTTTTTTCATCCATTTTCACTTTTATTGCCTCTGTATTTTTTTAAACTTAAAAGAAAAAAAAATTGTACTACAACTTGAACTCTAGGTGAACAAAATTATACTTTCCTATGAAATGCAAAATAAATGAAATAGAGTGGGGCTATTTGCTGTAGCTAAAAGACCAGTTTTTGCCTCTCTGTCTTTTGTATATACCTAAAAAGAGATGGCATGTCTGGGACCAGCAGTTAGCGTAATGGCTATGTCGCTGGACTCCCACGTAGTCGACCGCGGTTCGAGTCCCGGACCCGGTGGCTTAAACTCACGCCGGGCGCGTGTGCGTGCGTGCCCAAGATCCCGAGAGGAGAATGGAGGAGAAGGGATTGCGGCGTGGCCATCCCCCCTGGGGGGTGATTTCCTGCTTTCTATCTCTCTGTCTCTTCTGTCTGTCTGGCGAGCGCACGCGCCCTGTAGCAAAAACCTCTCCAAAAAAAGAAAAAAAAAAAAAAAAAAAAAAGAGATGGCATGTCTTAAGGAGTATGAAAGAGGCTGTTATTTGCACAGCATGGTGAATTTATAATTTTCAATATAGCCAAAACAAGTTTATATTAAAATACAATGTTTATAACATCAAATCATGTTCTTCTCTCTAAAAAATTAATTTGGCTAATTCTAAAACACTGTATTGATTTTCTATATATCTTACTGCCTTACTATGCAGGACAAGTTAACTGCCTATGAAAACATTCAATCTAATGAAGATCTTTTGATAAAAATGCATTTTAAACAATATAGGCTTTCAGAACAAGCTTGCCAGAGACCAAAAATATATTAGTGATTTGTCACGTATGTAAGTGAATTTAAGACAACACTTTCTCTTGTGGTTGTTCTTTAAAGTGAGTAAGTTGATGTCTCTTCCAGTGAGGAGCTTGTCTGAATGTTTTGCCACAAACTGAACATTCAAATGGTTTCTGCCCTGCATGAATTAGATAGTGTCTTTCCAGTTTAGATGGAGATCGGAAACTTTTAGAACAAACACTGCATTGGTAAAGAAGGCCATCATTTCTCTCAGGACGCCCTGAATAGCTACAACAAAGATGGCTCTGCTCTGATTCCAAAAGTACATTAGAGAAATAGGGCTGCCTGTTCCTACAGTGGCTACCAAGAATAAAATCCTGTGATTCTGCCTGAACTTTTATTTCTGATATTGGATCTGACTCTGAGACCTCATACTTTTGAAAGCCAAGAGCTTGACATTGTTGGGATGGATTACAGTTAATATTATCACCTGGATGAATGAAAAGTTTATTTAAATTTCCAAATTCTGCATGGCAAAGAGATCTTCTATAAGGAATCTTTTCAATATGAGTCAGTTTATGTCTTTTTAAGTGAGCTGACTGTCTAAAAGATTTTCCACAAACATTACAGCCAAAAGGCCTCTGTCCAGTATGAATTAAATAATGTCTTTGTAGTTTGGATATAGAAGGAAATACTTTCTCACATTTGTCACAAGGACATATCTTATGTCCAGTATGTATGTTTTCACTTGGAACTGAAAAACCACACTGAAGCACTTCACAGTTATTAAAGAATTCCTCACCTGATGAGCCATAGATTGATATGTCTTTATTATTCACTGAATTATCTATAGTTAACATGTTTTCTGTCGCCAGAATATCTTTCAAATTCTTGCCCATATTTTGGCTCTGGAATTGCTTTTGCCAAGAAAATGGCAAAGTCAATGTTTTCATCTTTTTATTGCCAACTGTCTTACATGTTCCATGTTTGCCAAGAGAACTTATAAATGTTCTCTGTGTATGTTCAGAGTTCTGTTCACCAGAAATAAGATCACAATTTTTCAAGAAACTGTTTTTCAATAGTTTTTTCTCAGATTGAAAGTTACCTAATTTCTTACCCCCAGCACGTTTAAGCTTGGCCAAGATTTTTTTAACAATGGTTTTATAGTTGTAGCTTCTTTTGAGCCTGCCTGGAATTTTGCCACCTCTAGCAGGAAAACACTTGTGTCCATTGAGAATCTGCTCTGATTCAAAACATTCTTCACACTCTGGACACTGAAAAGGGACGATATAAATAGAGTGGACTTCAAGTGGATTATTCTCCTCAGATTCACCCACATCACCATTTTCAAAACTATCTTGCTTTGCATTAAATTTATTAGGCAGGGGGCACGATTCTGGACTTCTTGCCTTTAATGAATGAGTCTGGAAAGTCTTATTCCTAGTATGGATTTGTTTATGCTTCAGAAGCTTGCTTTGAATCTTAAATCCTTTTTGACAAAAACAACATTGAAAAGGTCTTTCTTCTGAATGTGTGAGTTGGTGGATTTTTAAATGAGTTGACTGTCGGAAAGATTTACTGCACAAGACACATTTAAAAGGCCTCTGGCCAGTATGAATAAGTGCATGTCTATCAAGTTTTGACTGTGATGGAAACATCTTGCCACAGATTGTACATGCATGAACATTCTTTCTTTTCTTCGTAGTGCTATATGTGGGATCAGACTTAGAGCATGGGTATAAAGCCCATCTTTCCTCTGGGGTGAAAGTATTATAAACTCCGTACACTGGCTTTTCTTGATTAGCCTCCAGCAGTCTTCTGACCTGTTTAACATCATTCTGACAGGTTTCATTGTGAAGTTGTTGGTGCTTCACAAACGTCTTCAGATTTTTAAAGTGGCGCTGACAAATACTACATTTAAAAGGCAGATTATGAGTTAGCTGATGCCTCTCCAGGTGAACCAGTTGTCTAAAGGTTTTATGACAGACATCACATTCAAATGGCTTTTGACCTGTATGAATGAGATAATGCCTAGCTAATTTTGATGGTGTTTCAAAGTGCTTGAAGCAAATATTGCAAATGTATGGCCTGTTCCTAGGTAGTTTGTTGGCAACTACACATTGTTGAATCTTTAGCATTTTAAAATTGTTTTCAGCCATCATATTCTTTAGTGACGCACTGTGATGCACTCCATAGTGTTTTTAAACTCCATAGATGTCTAAAAAACAAAAGCAAAAATATATTAATATTAAAAGTATTTATTCACATTAAAAGAAATAATTTAAGATGCTTTTTGACTAAAGATATTAAGGGTAAAGGAGAATTGGAACATTTGAGGTGTTTACAAGCAAGCTAACCATTTTAGATGAATACTTTTTAGAATCATAAACCAAATTACACACACAGACATGAGCTGTAAAAAATTTAAGTTGTTTTTCTAGTTAAAATGCTACTTAATGGGAGACTTTGTTGAATGTCTTCACATTAAGTAATTTAATTCCAATTTTCTGATTTTACTATTAAACAGATTTGCTAATATTCAGTTGCTTTGTCCTTTAAAAACATTGGGCTAGAAAAGTAGAGTGTAAGAACTAAAATAGAATACTAAAAATAAGACAGATTTGTACTGAATCATCATACACATAATCTGAGAATGGAATATCCACTTATTTGCACATAGTACACATAATCTGAGAATGGAACATCCACTTATCATTAACACTATTTACTCTTAATCACTTCTTTAGACCAGGAAGAATATGGATAACTAGGAGAGAATTCCCAGAAGATCTGAGTTTTGGTCCTGGATTTGCCATTGTACAATCTTGGTGGTGGGAAGAAGGAAAAGATTGTTCATCTGTAAAATGCCTACTAGTCTATCTACCACACCAAGCTGTTTTGAGAATTAGTGCAGATAAATGTATTGGAAAACTATAAAGCAATATATAAATGTAAGGTATTTTTCAGTTCAACACTAATCAAATTTTAAAACTTTATCCTGATCTCCTCATAACAGTTTTAGGGGTTCTAAGACACTAAACAAAGCAACTAAATTTGCCATCCTTTTTGATTCTCATTTCAACTTTATTGTGGAATTCCTAAAAGACAAGTACAGAGGCAATGAGGTCAACAAATCAGCTACTTACATTTTTATACATAGCTAAGTATATACTAAAAGGGTTGTGCCAGTAGTGTAGTACAACAGTTGAACACTATGCATAGGGAGCTTGATCCCATATGGCTGACCATTGTTCAAATTCCTGCCCCAGTGGCTAGAAAAACATGCAGGGCACATGTGCATGGTGAAATGGAGGGAAAAAAAAACATAAAATCATGCCCCATGGGGGATTTGCTTCCTCTCTCTTTTGGGGGAATGCATGTGCCCTTTGGCTATACATAAAAATAAAATAACATAAAACTCTAATGGGTCGTTTTGGTCTTGGAGTTAATATGAAGATAATTCCTTCCTAATATACTTCTGCAAGACATATATAAAAAGTTTACCAGGCCCTTTCACAAACATCTTACATTCCATTTCTATTTTTATCAGAGAAGTCCGTTTTATTTTCATTCTTTTTACTATTGCATTGCCCTAAAATAAAGGAGTTAGGGGGAAAAAAAAAGTTTTGCTAGCTCTCTCATTCTAATGTCTGATCTCAACTAGAATTGAGATCAGACAATTGATAAGACTACAAGAAACTCAGGGTTCTTTTGTCCGTTGATTTGGTAAATGTCTAACATATATGCTGTTTACTGTCTTTTCCTCCAAAGACATCTTAAACACAAATCACAATCACACCCACAGTGGTTCTCTCTAGCAATCAGAATTAAAAACAGAAAAAAACAGGTATTAAGTAAATACCTTAGGCCAGCTGTAGATGTTACTTAAGTCAGCTAGATCCTACATGTCTGACCACATGTCTGACTGTATGATCTGAGTCATGGACCTGGAGGCTTAGAAAACACACCAGGTACATGTGTGTGCATGTCCAAGGTCCCAAGAGGAGAATGGAGAGGGAACTGCGGTGGCCATCCTCTCTGGGGGTTGCTTTCTCACTTTCCCTCTCTCCTGAGCTCTCTCTCTCTGGCAAGTGTACAAACCCTTCAGCAAATTAAAGAAATATATAAATAAAAAATCTTCTAGTTGCTTCATCACAGTATTTTCTAAACTGCAAATCGTACTCATTAATGAATTGTGAAGTTGATTTAGTGGATCACAATCAGCAATCTGTTTAATAGGGTAGAAAATATTAATATTAGAGAACATACTACATAGCAAGGATAAATATTATTTTGTAAAACTTCTGTAGGAAGAGGAGTTTGTGAAAGCAGTTCTGACATCTCTCTTAACAGTAGACAGAGGGCTTAATAACAAATAAAACAGCTTTATTCAAAGTGGGCAAGTAGTCTATTAAAGTTGTAAAGATCAGGACCCATAGGATGAGACAAGATTACTAAGGAAAGCAACAATGTCCACTTTCCCTCACTTGTCCCATATCACTCCAAAATACTTATTTAAAAACAAACAAACAAAACAAAAACACCTAATTAGAGGCTAAAAGAAAAATGCCACAGAAATCTATGGAAAATTGTCTGACTGTAAGCCACTTTATTAATTTGTAAAATACATCATGTAACCCAGACATCCATCTTAGCAAAAATGAACTATTACACATTTTCACTATACTGAATTAGAGAAATCACAGGTAAACAATATCCAAAATCTCTAAACATGCTGACACAGAACAAGAGTCAAGAGGATTAAATCATGAATCCAATTAATTACCAAGAACTTGGTAATTATTAATTCCCTTGAGCAATTAGGTGTCAAAGTGGTCAATCATGTCAATGAAACAAACTGAAAGTTACAAGCTTTTTTTCACTTACTGCAACAGTGCAAAGGAGAGGCAAAGAAAGGCACTGACTCATCAGTGGTCTGTTAGGACATTAGATGAGGGTCAGGTACACACAACGGAATCCTCTCACTGTAGAGGAGCCCCTGACAAAGGTTCCTGTCTTTTGTGAATCCTACCGTCAGGGGATGCAGGAGGAAGTACCAGGAATAGAAATGTCCTTGGTAAAAACAGAGGAAAGTGCCTTGTAGGTGACGGTTTTTGGGAAGTGCCTCGGCCAGGAAAGAAATTACAGTATAAGGTGAGTCCTTGATGGCAACTCCTTTCAGAAAATATCCATGCACTCTCCATTCACCAAGTCTGGAGTGGGGAAGGCAGCTTCCTCTATGAGGCCAGCGATGTAAAGCCTAGGAATTGTCTTAGCTGGGGCCTGAATTATTACACAAAGGATTCTGATCTGGAGCTAGACTCCTCAATTCCTATGGTTTTTCCTTCCCTTTAATAAACGTTTCTGTAGAAACATGCCTCAAAACAACAACCTACACTAGAACTTCCGTAACAACCATCTCTTTTTTCTTTTCTTTTTTTTAGAGAGGTTGCTATAGGGCGCGTGCGCTCGCCAGACAGAGAGAGAGAGAGAGACAGAAAGCAGGAAATCACCCCCCAGGGGGGATGGCCACGCCGCAATCCCTTCTCCTCCATTATCCTCTCGGGATCTTGGGCACGCACGCACACGTGCCCGGCGTGAGTTTAAGCCACCGGGTCTGGGACTCGAACCGCGGTCAACTACGTGGGAGTCCAGCGACATAGCCATTACACTAACTGCTGGTCCCTCTTAACAACCATTTCTAATTATAACAGGATTGGCTACTTACAGCTCCTGTGCCAGAAAGGGTCAAAGACTGATTATGCATCACTAGCACTGACTGGGTACAATATTATCACTTGCCACTCCACCATGTGGGAAAGCACTTACTGGGAGCCATATATTGTTAGAATTACTGGTGACAAGTGGTGATCTCATTTCCTATTTGTGTCCCGCCTGGGATCCATCAAGCTGCTCCAAGTGCAGTCCCACGTGTACAGATGTTCCCTGACTTATGATGGGTTTAATTTATAATTTTTCAACTTTACTAAGAGTTGATCGGGGTATTAAAAGCATTTTCAATACACAATATTGATTTATGAGCAGATTATCAGGAAATACCCCACCCTAAATTGAGATGCATCTGCATGTACACAAGAGTACACATAAAGTTACAAACACCATTTCAACTGTTTTTCTGTTCTCTTTATTCATTTTTTTCTTTTGTTGACAACATTTAAAAAACCAGTTCAAGATCATGTAATTTTTCTTATGTTAAACTGAAATTAAAAAAATAAAACAATGTATCTGCTCAATGTTTCAAACCCGGAATTATCCTGACAAAATAAAACACAATCCCCTGGACGACTATAACAAATTACCTCAATAAAATCCAATGTTGCCTCAAGGCCGAAAGTCTGTTGATTGTTCTTGTCTTAACTAACACTATTAAAAAGAAGTGAGGACATCACAAAAGGAAGTGAACAAGAATATCGAAAGACATGAGAGAAACAGATAACTTTCGGTTGGAGAATAATCACTGGCAGGATTTTTCACAGCCTTTCCCTCGTTTTAGCTTCTTCAGCTTCACCCTCCACCCAACTTTCCGACTCCGGCCCACTTCTGCGGACCTGAACCTTTACTTCTCTTTCCCAGAGGGACTACACTGGACAAAGGACACTGTCATCTAGCACTTGCCCTAATTGCCCAAACCAGCAAGCAATCGGGTGTCGAGGCGAATACAGACACTACACAATCCCGCATCAGAAAGAAAAAGAAGGGCAAGAGTGAAAACTGCCACGGGTGATACGACCTAGGAAAAAGCATCTTTTCTATGCCTTCCTCGCGTGGATTCCTGCTCCCTCCGAGTCGTACTCAAGAGACGGAGGCTTGAGAAAGGAAAACGAGCTGAGGAGCTGAGGTCGTGGCGCCCCAGTTCTAGGTCCCCGGACACCACAGGGCAGTGGGAATCCTGACCCTCCCCAGGGGTCGCTCCACCTGGCACCCGGGTTTCGGAAGTTCTCCTCACGCACCTGGAGCAGGCAATGGCCCAGGAGCCGCGCATCTCAGGGCCCAGGCGCCCCGAAGGCAGTGAGCGCACGTCCGCAGGGCCGGCGCGGTGACTGACTGAGCGCGCAGGCGCGGCGCACGGGGACGCCCGGGGACTGGTCCGGCTGGAAACAGGTTCCCTCCCTTGTCAGGGCCGTCCTCGTCTGCGTGCGCCCGACGGTCCAGGGGGACAGTGACTCCAGAGGCGCGTCCCCAACCCCCAGGGCTGTTCATGCTCTTTCGTAGTTGAAGAGGAGAAGTAGAAGCCTGAAGAAACCCTACATGTCCCATCTCACTCTTGAACCCAGGTTAGAGAACCCTGTAGTCTGGACGAGTGGGTCCAAGTGGCGACCAGAACTGGGGAATTAGGGTTCAAAGCCCTCTGGACAAGTCCTCCCTAAGGCAGAGGGCCAGGGGTAAACCAAACGCCACGTTTTAGGGGCTTTCCGTGCCAGGACTGTCCTCATCACTTTGCACATCGCCAAAATAATGCGTAGACCCGGGGCGGGGGCGGGGGAGGGGGAGCGGACGACGACACTTTGTGATCAAATCCTACATGGGACTCCACTCCTGGCTCTACCAATGGCCTCCTAGCTGCAGACCTCGTTGGCCTCGCTTTGCCTCATTCATTCGATGCATGCTGATTGTTTTCAAATTACCAAGCCTTTTGCTCAGTGCCTTAGTGTGCTCAACGTAATTTTTGGTGCGGAGTAGGCCCTCAAAGAGCAATTCTAATTGATCACTATTTTTATATTAACTACAACTTTATGAAGTGATAAGAGCTATTACAATTTATTATTTTATATTAAATACGATAGTTTTATGAAGTGACAACGATACCCCTGAGGAGTAAAAAAATACATTAATAAATTTTCTTAGTCTTTATCAGCTAAAAAATATGCCCTAGAGTTTTGAGTAATTTACTTTACACAATAAAATGAGCACCTGCTCTCTTTCCCTCCTGATGAATCCATACTTTCTGCACATTGTGATTATGATCCCACAGTGTGCACATTGTGACAGATTTTAATGTTCAGCTGTCACAAAACAACAGCCACAAGGAGCATATAAAGATCGAAGACATCCAGGTATCCTGAGTTTTTTGTCTTGAGTTTTTTTACCCAGAACAAAACTGACAATAATACTCACTTTGGATGCTCCTTGTGGTTGCCCAGCACCAAGAAAATAGCACCATCCATCAAAGATGGCATCACAGAAGCTTTTCTATAAAGCCCCTAAATTCTACCCCCAGACCCTCACACTGTCATATACCTGGCTTATGTTTAAAAGTCCTGCTTGCCTCCAATCCTAGAGACCATACTTTAAAAGTCTTGGGCTCTATCCATTGGGAAAAGGAAAACCTCTTTAGTAAATGGTGCTGGAGAAACTGGGTATCCACCTGCAGAAAGATGAAACTGAACCCCCATCTTTCACCATTAACAAAAATTAACTCAAAATGGATCAAAGATCTGAACCTAAGACCTCAAACAATAAAACTACGAGTGGAAAATGCTGGGGAAACTCTGGGAGACATTGGAGCAGGCAAAGACTTCTTAAATAAGACTCCCAAAGCACAGGCAATAATCCCTAAAATAGACAAGTGGGACTATATCAGAATAAGAAGTTTCTGCACAGCAAAGGACCCAGTGACAAATGTGAACCAACAACCCTCAGAATGGGAAAGTATTTTTGTTAAATATGCCTCAGACAAGGGACTGATAACCAGAATATACAGGGAACTCAAGTGCCTTATGTGAAAAAAAAATGATTAACCCAATTAAAAGATGGGAAAATGAGCTGAACAAAAATCTCTCTAAGGAAGACATACAAACAGCCAAAAAGCATATGAGGAAATGCTCAACATCCCTCATCATAAGGGAGATGCAGATAAAAACCACAATGAGATACCACCTAACCCCTGTCAGAATGGCAAAGATGAAGAATATAAAAAGTGATAAGTGTTGGCGGGGATGTGGTGAAAAGGGAACCCTCTTACACTGTTGGTGGGAATGTAAACTGGTTCGACCACTGTGGAGAACAATATGGAGGTTCCTCAAAGATCTACAAATAGAACTACCATTTGATCCAGCAATCCCACTTCTGGGTATTTACCCGAAAGACAGGAGAACACTCAGTCAGAAAAGTGCTTGCACATCAATGTTTATTGCAGCATTATTCACAATTGCCAAGACATGGAACCAACCTAAATGTCCACAAACTGATGAATGGATTGGAAAAGTGTGGTATATATACTCTATGGAATACTACTCGGCCATAAAAAATAACAAGACCCTGGCATTTGATAGAAAGTGGTCAGATATGGAGGATCTATTGCTGAGTGAAGTAAGCCAGGCTATGAAACAAAGATATTGTATGTATCCACTTAATATATACCGACTATCCACACTCTATGGTAGAGAGTGAAATATTGGAGGACATAAAAGCAGTGAAAGTACTTAACAAGAATAAGACAATGGGGAACGGGGGGGTGAAGAGAAGAGGATAGAGAAAGATAGCAAGAGAACAAATAGAGAGGCAGGACGTCAGTGGGAAACAGATATGGATTATTACCTGTTGATGACATGTATAGTATTCTCAACTGGATTGGTCTGAGAAGTATTTCATGATAGGTAAAGTCTTTTTACAAGCAAAATGAGAAATAGTGATTGACTATTTAAAAAAATAATAATTAAAATAATAATAATAATGATTAGGAAAAACATTGAAAAGATATTGAATGATGAAGTGGGGAGATTAATGTCTCTGTATTGACTGACATGCATGGCATTCCCTTTTGAAAACACAATGTAATACACTTTAAAGTTATATGTAATCCAATGTAATATAAAGAAGATTATGATGATAATAAAATTTTTTTTAAAAAGTCTTGGGCTCCAGCACCCTCCTGTACTAAAGCCTTCCCCTACATAAACTCGCCTTGTAAAAAACTCTGTTCTGTAATAAAGTCTTCCCCTACATAAACTCTCCTTCTCTCAGACATTGGCTTAGTGTGTGACAAGTGGTCAGACTCAGTCTGTACATACATCCAGTAACAATAGTGACATAGGAGATAGAATGCTAAGACATAGGTAGCCAAGATATAAGGCCCAAAGATGGAGGCACAATAGTCAAGATTGCACTAGGAACTGCTTGCTCACAAGAAACAGCTTGCAGCAGTGACTTAATGATTAATGTAAGTAGCCCTAAAAGCAAATATAGCAATTAAGACTTTTTCTAGGTCCCACCACATTCCAAGAACAAGATAACGGCCCAAAGCTTTTAGACAAAGAGGGTTTCATGGCTTATGTACTCACTCCAAAACTAGGAGAATAATAGCCTGACTCACCTAGCATGTGATTCCCACCATAAAGGGAAATGCATGAACAAGTTCCTCCTAACCAGGAAAAAATCACCAATGAGAGCTCCAAATTGGCAACCCATTTTCTGGGACCCCTCCATGCTGCCTGGGAGCTGTTCTTATCTTTCAATAAGCATTGCTTTACTATCCCCTCTCTGTGTCTGCATCTCTAATTTTTGTGAGTGTGAGACAAAGAATCAGGTTTACTGTCAATGCACCCTAATATCCCACACGAATAGGATTCCATGTTAAGATAAGAACAAGTCTTAGGAACATTAAAGACCTTATTTGACACCATATAGCTGATAAACAGTACAGGTGGGATTTGAACGCAGGAAGTTGAATACCAGGCCTGCACTTTTAATTCATTACTGCTTCTCAAATTATAGATATTTCAACATTTTATGCAGATACAGTTAAGAGCCAAATGTTGTAAAACACAGACTAAGGTGACACATTATCACTGAATAGGATATTAAGATGCCCACTAATGCTTTCCTCATGTAGAAACCCAAGAGGGGTAAGATTTGGGAAAGGCTGAAGCCTTTGCTTCCAATGAAACAGAAATGGAGAAGGGAAGAGAGAAACTTTAATTGTTCCAATAAATAATCCCAAGATAGGAATGCTGTTTGTTCAGATAACCCTTGGAGATCTAATTTTTGTATCATAGCATTTTGACTGCCACCAGTCACATAGAGTCAGGTGTGGAAATTTCCACTTGAGATGTGATTTCACCACTCAAAAAGTTTTGAATTTTGGATTTAAATTTTTATTTATTTATTTTTTGTTACTTAGTTTTTACTTCAAAATCATAAACTTAACTTTGTAATTCAGCAAGATTTGGAGGGGAATAAGGAAAATATGGAATCGAAAGAACTGCACTGAGATCACAGGTTACAGGACAGATGAGCAGATGGGGTAGAGGAGTGCTCTCCTAAGCTACAGAAGGAAGGGTCTGGTGGTTAAGAGAAAACACAAGTCGAATTCATTAGAGTTGTCCACAGTCAGCAATGGAGATCTTGCTGGTCTTGCCATATTTGGACTCAAAGCACTCCACGGCTTCCATGATATTCATTCCCTCTTTCACCTGGCCAAAGACCACATGCTTGCCATCCCACCACTCAGTCTTGGCAGGACAGATGGAAAACTGAAAACCATTTGTGTTGGATCCAGCATTTGCCATGGACAAGATGCCAGGACCGGTATGTTTCAGGATGAAGTTCTCATCATTGAATTTCTCACCATAGATGGACTTGCTGCCAGAACCTTTATGGCATGTGAAGTCACCATCTTGGCACATAAAACCTGGGATAATTCTGTGAAAAAAAGAAACCCTTATAACCAAATCCTTTCTCTCCAGTGCTCAAAGCATGAAAGTTTTCTGCTGTCTTTGAAACTTTGTCTGCAAAAAGCTTGAAGGAGATGTGGCCTAAGAGCTTGCCATTGACAGCAATGTCGAAGAACACAGTAGGGTTAACCATGGTTGAGGGCGAGAGACTTGTGCTGCAGCATTGGCAAAGCCAAATTTTAGATTTCTAGATAGGGATGCTCAAGTTGTCTATATGCATCTATTTGGTTATAAAAATATAAATGTTTTTATTTTAATATATTTATATAAATCCATTTTATATAAAATGTTATATATTCTATAAACATTTCAGTATATTTTATATAAACTATTATACATTTTATAAATATTTAAGTATATTTCATGTAAAAAATATGTAATATCTTATATATTTACTTTTTTTTTCTTTTTTTTTTTTTGGAGAGGTTTTTTTTTTGCTATAGGGCGCGTGCGCTTGCCAGACAGACAGAGAGAGACAGAGAGATAGAAAGTGAGAAATCACCCCCCAGGGGGAATGGCCACACCGCAATCCCTTCTCCTCAATTCTCCTCTTGGGATCTTGGGCACGCACACGCGCCCGGCGTGAGTTTAAGCCACTGGGTCCAGGACACGAACCGTGGTCAACTACATGGGAGTTCAGCGACATAGCCATTACGCTAACTGCTGGTCCCTATATTTACATTTTTTTTGTATAAAATGTATGCTATTCTATTGGGTCATTAGGTAAGTTATGATGCATTTTTGCATAGAAAAACATAGATGCATCTATGACTTTCCTGACAACCCAATATATTTGTTATGTATTATGTATATGCATGTGTGTACATTTCTATCCTTGTGGTTCTGCTTCTCTGACTACCACTGAGGGAGAAACAAAAGCAAAAGCAGGTACACTTGTTAAAAGACTTTTACAGTTTAGTCCAGATCCAGAGATACTGTCATGGAAATGGAAAGATGTGTACCAATTTAAGACATATTTTGAAGGTTGTGTTAGCCAGAGTTCTTCAGAGAAACAGAACTAGTAGGTTGAAAGAAAACAGAGGAAGGGAAAAAAAAGAATTATCATAAGAAACTGGTTTATGCATTTAGCTGAAGACCCAGAAGAGCTGATGGTGTAGTTCTAGCCTGAGTCTGAAGACTTGAAAACAGAAAAACTAATGACATAAGTTCCAGTCCAAAAGCCAGCAGGCTTAAGACTCAAGAACTGATGTTTCGGTTCTAGTCCAAAGGCTGTGTTATTAGTCCAAAGACTAGTGTTTCAGCTTCAGCAGTAAGGCAGAAAGAATTTCCTTTCACACTTAGGAAGGTCAGTCTCTTTTTTATTTGTCCTTTAACTGATTGGATGGGACCTGCCCACATTAGGAATGACAATTTACTTTACTCAGTCTACCCATTAAAATGTTAATGTCATACAAAAATACCTTCACAGACATACCCAGAATAATGTTTGAAAAAATGTCTGGCACTCCATGGTCCAATCAAATTAACACATAAAATAAACTTTGGCAAAGGTAGAATTTACAAAGTGTGTATATGGGAACCAGCAGGTGGCACAGTGGTTAAGGTTCCCACATGACTGCTAATTGTTCAAATCCTGGACCTGGAGGCTTGAAAATCATGCTGGATGAGTGTGCATGCATGCTCAAAACCCTGAGAAGAGAATAGAGGACAAGGGACTGCAGTGTGACCACCACAGGGGATTGATTTCTCACCTTCCTTTTCACAGTTCTCTCTCTGGTGAATATATGCACCCTATGGCCAAAACCTTAAAAAGGAAAATAAGTAAATAAATAAAATGTGTAGATGTATACTGAATGTTGAGCTGTCTGCTAAACACTCACATTAGGGCTTACATGTAGAGGTACTCCAAAGCTGGAAATTCTTAATACTTTTTTTTAATAAGGGGTCCAGAAATTTAATTTTTCATTGGGACT
This sequence comes from Tupaia tana, assembly GCA_026018925.1. NCBI lineage: Eukaryota > Metazoa > Chordata > Mammalia > Scandentia > Tupaiidae > Tupaia > Tupaia tana. The sequence continues at coordinate 37,430,823 of JAKSZU010000023.1, read as the reverse complement.
TACAAATTATGTAACTGGTCCTAAATGAATAAGAAGAGTGACAGGAGAGGTTCAAAGATTACAGAAATGTTTTGTCTCAAACAATTGTGTGGATGGTAGTACATTTAGAGATGCAATTTGAGAGAGAAATAAAGAATTCTGATTTGAACTAGTTAGCTTAGAGCTGCTTTTTAGACATTATGGTAATATATTTGTTGATTGCCTCCTCAGCATTCATTTTGCTTTTTCTGATTCCTAACTAGATCCAGTTTTCCAGTCTCATGTTTAGGACTCCGTTGACTCCAGTTCTAGCCAATCACAAGCTGCTCTGGCACAGGAGGCTCTTCTTTAAAGGAGCAAAGTAATCAAGTAAACCAAGCAGACTTACTCTCTTTGTAATTCCTCTAACTTTAATAATAAAGAGGAAACTGGCAAGTTGAGTAGTAAAGCAAAGGTTGTAGAAATTTAACCTACAGGCTTATCAAGTGGAATTGATCATTATTTGACCTAGGGTAGAAGTAATGGCTCATTTTCCCTAGTATCTGTTTCTGTGTCTTTTCTCTGTACGATACCTTCTACTTTTTAGCTGGGCAGACAGCCTTCTGGTATAAGGACTGCTTTGCCCAATTTTCCATGTAGCTAAGCACAGCCATGCGATTATAGGCTATTTAATGGTCTACTGGGTAAGTTTTATGTGGAAATCCCTGGACACACCCAGAAAGTGCCATGCCTCCTCCCTTTCTCCTTCCAGTTGGGTGGATTGTGTGTGCACTGACAGGAATCCCAGCAGCACACAGTAGAAAAGGATCCTAGTCATTTGACATTATGGAGGCAGACCAGTTTTGGACTGTCTAACTCTGAACTTTAAAAAAATACTATCTTATTTAAGCTACCACTATTTTGGATTTCTATCACATGCAGTCAACAGTCAACATTAATCTCAAATGATCTAATATCCATAAAATTAACACATTTTCCTACGGACACCAAAATGAATGTTTGCTACCAGCAAGAGTCTAATTAGAACAATATTTTTCTTACTCGGGCTATGTGTAATATATTTACACACACACACATACACACATAGCCCTACCCAGCCCATATTTTTCTTTTTTAAGTCTTAAAAGAAATATAGACTCTTTATTAGGATCTATTATTTAAAGCACCACTACTTCCTCTAGGGAAGCAACAATTGATCCACATTTTCCTGGCACCAGCTCACATTTCATAAATCCTTGTTTAAAATTAACCCAGATCATTAAGCAACATAAAACATTATTTTAAAGTTACACAATAAAAACTGCCTCTGACTCTGAGAGTCCAAAAAAAAAAAAAAAAAAGAAAGGGTAAGCTTATATGAAATCTCAGATAAGGTGACCAAATATCCACAATTGCCCAAGACAGCCCAATTCCCAGATTGCTAGCTGCTCTGGTTTCTGTCGCAGCACACGTCCTATGGTTCCAGCCAGATGTCATCCAACTCTAGGACAGAAGTTCCTGCCCCTGCTAAGAACAAGTCACTGAAAATCAGAAGTAATAACAGGAAAAGTGTAATGGAAAACTAAACTACATTTAAATTTTCAGTTAGTATTTTGGTTCTTCATTTGACATATTTTGAGAGCATTGTCAATGAATACTGTTTACTTTGGTATCGTCCAGACAGTTCATAGCATGATTCATGCCTAGGATGTGATCAGTATTTCTAAAAAGTGATATAAACTAGAAAATGCCTGAATACACTGCACTTAGTAAGGGTATGTTTCAAAAATGTCTCTTTGTATGGTCTATGAATTCGTTTTTTTTTTTTTTTTTTTTTTGGAGAGGTTTTCGCTATAGGGCGTGTGTGCTTGCCAGACAGACAGAGAGACATAGAGACAGAAAGCGAGAAATCACTCCCCAGGGGGGATGGTCACGCCGCAATCCCTTCTCCTCCATTCTCCTCTAGGGATCTTGGGCACACAAGCACATGCGCTCGGCATGAGTTTTAAGCCACTGGGTCTGGGACGCGAACTGCGGTTGGCTACGTGGGAGTCCAGCGACATAGCCATTACGCTAACTGCTGGTTCCCGGTCTATGAATTCTTGACATGAGGGGATGAACATAAAAAGTTTAAGAACCATTGAATTTTAATCATTTATGGGTATACTTACTGTGTTCTCGAATCATAAAGTAATATTAAGAAATCTTAAGTCTTTCATCTTATGTACATTTAACAAATGTGACAGTAGCAGTACTTTTAGACCATCACTTCCCTGGGTGGGGTTTTCCTTCAAGGCCCATTCTCAGACATGTTTTCTGAGGCTGTTCCAGGGACTTCACACATGTCCAGCACTGTTGGATGGTGGGTTGTCTCCCAGGGAGTAGTCAGTGGTAGTTCATGTTTGAAGTTCGTTGGACAGGTGGTGTTTAGAGGGTAAGCAGAAGTTAGGTAGAAAAAGAAAGGAAGGGCATTCCAGGTAGAGAGAACAGTGTATGTTAAGGAGAAGAAAGAAACATTACATATCTCATCTGTCATTCTAAATTCCAAAAGTTCTAAAAGCTGAAAGATTTTTCTTAACCCTCTAGGCAAGAAAACCAGACCTAATACAATTTGAACTCTTTGACGTACTACTGTATTTGTCAGAGACCTGTTAGGAAACAGATGGCATCTTCCAATTGGGATTGCTTGATGAGGATTTAATAAAGAGAGTGCTTAGAGAGGTGTGGGTGGGATGCAGAGAAGCCAAGGAAGATACGGCTAGCACCAGAGACAGTGTTACAGTGGGACAGTGCCCTGGCACTAGAATCAGCAGAGTCATTGCAATGCTTAAACATAAGATCAGTTCTTGGAACTCAAGAGAAGATTCAAGGGAAGATGACTGCTTAAGAGCAGGAGTGTCAAAATCCTTCAGGCAAGATAAATACCCCAACTTCCTGGAGAGCCTGATCTCCGCATTTGCTACAGCCTCTCAGAAACCTGGGAGCAATGGAGTGCAGAGCAGAAGCCCAAGGAAGTCAGTTTCTCAGGATACTCTGTGTGGAGAAGGGTGGATGTTAGGTCTGGAACGGCCAACAGAAGATACCTGGTTCAGCAGAAAACCAGATGTTAACTGACAGAAGTCATTTGGCAAACTTATCACACTGAATTTGAATAGTTAGGTTTCCTGTGGAAATATCTATGTATTGATAATGAATTGAAATATTTATGTATTTGATAATGATTGCCTTGGACCCTGCTGGGTATTGTATAATAAACAGCATAAGCACAGGAACATCTGTCAAAAAATCCCCTAAAGTATGAGTTCTGAAATACCTCTGGCCTCTGAGATTTTTGCTAAGATAATTTGGGCTGAATATAGTAATAAACTAGAGACATTTCCATATTTCTAGAAGGTTTTGCCCATGGGGAGTGGGCCAGTAAATGGCAGGAACTTGATATAGAAGGCAGGAGGGGAGGCAAAAAGGTAATCTAGAACCATGGCATAAAAAGGCTTTTATAGGGAACCAGCAGTTAGCATAATGGCAATGTCGCTGGACTCCCACGTAGTCGACCGCGGTTCGTGTCCTCGACCCGGTGGCTTAAAACTCACGCCGGGCGCGTGTACGTGCGTGCCCAAGATCCCGAGAGGAGAATGGAGGAGAAGGGATTGCGGCGTGACCATCCCCCCTGGGGGGTGATTTCTCGCTTTCTGTCTCTATGTCTCTCTCTGTCTGTCTGGCGAGCGCACGCGCCCTATAGCGAAAATCTCTCTCAAAAAAAAAAAAAAAAAAACAAAAACAGGCTTTTATAAACTGACTTACTTGGGCATCAGCTCTATACTCCATTGTTCCCAGGCAAAGAAGAACTTGGTTGTAAATGGTGGGGAACTATAATAAAGCCTTTTAAACTGGGATGGGTGTACTTTAACATACGTTTTAGGATGATCATTGTGGCTACAATGCACAGGTTGGGTTGGACTTCCTGGACAGCAGAGTTTGTGATTTTTCACTTCCTTATTAGAAAAGGAGCAGAGCAGGGGAGGCACAGAAGTGTGAAACACTGGCCCCAGTGACTACACAATGTGACACTAGAACAGAACATGGAGGAAACAGGGGAAACACATATTAGGGGCCCAGAAGGCACTCTGGTGACTGTTTCAAATGTTATCTTCAGCACTACTTAGTAAGCTGCTTAACAAGGCTTTGCTGGCATTGGGGGTGCACGTTTACTAAGTGAAATAACATTCTCTTGCCTTTTTGAATCATATTTTTTTAAAAAGAGTAGTAAACAGAAACCTACAGGTGTTAAGTGGCAGTAATTTCCTAGCAAGTCAGCCATAGAACCCGGACTGGTCATCTAACTCTGTGCCGTATTGTTTTCATCACACCACACTGCCATTCTGTAAGTGTTTAATTAAATAAGCAGAAGGCCATTGACCTGAGGCTGGCTCTATATTTTGAATTTCTGTTAACAAACCACAATACATGTTAGTACAAAAACAAGCAGAAAACCTAATTTAAAAGCATATTTTGTAACAGGCAAGCTTCAGTTAATAATAGGCAGCTGACTGATCAGACAATACCCAAATAAGGCAGCACCTAAATGGAGTCAATTGGGTGGTTTTTCTACTTTGTTTCTATGCTTGGTCTATAAAAACTTGCTGTTTATGCTCTTAGGTGGAGCTCTCTGAGCCTCTTCTAGCCCTGAGAGCTGTTTAATTCATGAATTATTTCTCACTCAAATAAGCTCTGCTAGATTTGTCTACTGTTTTTAACAATGAAATATGGTGGTGGTCCACATAAATGTGTGTGTGTGAGTTTCTAAAAAGAATATATAGGCCCAGACTCAGTGGTAGCATATAAATGAACACTCTGCAGCATAGCGAACTGCAGTGTTGGAAGCCCTGTGGCAGACTGCAGTTCTGAGCTCTCACCGGGTCAACCTGAATTGGGCCATGTGCACAGATGTCCAAGGTCCTGATGAGTGGGAGGGCTGGGAGAAGGAGATTGTGATGTGACAAGATCCTTACCAGGATCTTCTCTCTCTTTCTAGTGTGTGTGTGATATCTGGTTCAGCAGGAAAACAGATTTTGTGTGTGTGTGTGTGTGTGTGTGTGTGTGCATGAGCATGCGCGCACATGTAGTATCTATCACACATATAAATAAGCTTAAAATATATATATATAACAAAGATATATATGAATAGAAGACCAATGTGTTAACTATTTATTAGTCCCCAAAAGGCATTCCCCCATTCAAGTTTTAATGAAAATAACCTCCCCTCCAAATCCACAGCATTAGCAAAACACAAGTCTGGTAAAGCTAATACAATAATTTATGTATAATTATGGAAAAACTAGTGCTTAAGTGGTTACATGATATCTCATGAATCAGTTTGTCAAACTTATACACAACTTATTTATAATTGATTATTTCTTAATCTCTCTCCATTGTTTAATGGTTTCCATATGCTTGCTTGTGTTTTAACTCAAGTGCTTTTGGTGAATCTTACCTACCACAAGCACATGGAAGTCTGGAAAGTAAAAATGTATCTCCTTTTCACTACCGGCTTCCTTTAGCCCATTCTCCAATGGTAACTATTTTGTAAGGTCTTTTGTATGTGTTCTTTCAGACTTCTTCTATCTGTATCCAAACAAGCCTATATGTTATAGCTATACAAACAGAAATATTGTCTTAGTGTAGTTTTCCCATAAAAATGGCATAAAAAACATGAGAGTATCTTGCTTTTTTCACTTAATAGTTTGTTACACATATCTTTTGATGTAAATATGTATAGCTCAACTTTATTCTCTTTAATGATTGCTTTGCTTTCCATTGCATGGGTGTTCTTTAACTTTGCTATTATTTTGCTGATGGGTAAATAGGTTCTCAGAAAGTTTTTGTTATGGCAAATAATCCTTCAAATTAACATCCTTGTATTACTTCTTCATGGTATCTAGAGGACCTTACTCTCTAAGATCCTTGGCTGAAGTACATATTTGGTGGTAATTCATACCTTCATTATCTTAAACCAAAGGGAATTCATTCATATAAGCCTGTAACTCCAAAAAAAGGATTTTATTGATTTTTATGTCATGATAAAAATGATCAAGGGGATTTAGATATAATCAAAGCCATTAATATTTTGCCATTTTCCACTTTAGTTCACCAATTCTCAGTTTCTTAAGCAAGGTTATTCTGGAGATTACTATTAAAATTTTTTGGTGTTGGGATCAGTGCGTGATGTAGTGATTAAGGTGCTGGACTCCCACACGGTCAATAGTGGTTCAAGTTCCAGACCTGGTGGCTTGAAACTCATGCTGGGCTCATGTGCATGTGTGCCCAAATCCCAAGAGGAGAATGAAGGAGAAGGGATTGAGGTGTGGCCGTCCCCCCGGGAAGTGATTTTTCATTTTCTGTTTGTCTCTTTCTGTCTTTACAGCAAGCTTATGCACCATTGCACCATATAACAAAAATCTCTCTCTCTCTCTCTCAAAAAAAAAAAATCTTTGCTGTTTATTTCACCATATATTTTATCCTGAGAACATCTGAAAGGCACAGAACTGAGAAGAAAAATCTTCAGGTAAAGGAGGTAGAAGTGGCCAGAAGTTAAAAACGGTATTCACACAGGAAGAAGTGACAGGCTAGAGGGCCCTGGTATCCAGGACATCTCCTTTTTTTTGGGGGGGGAGAGGTTTTTGCTATAGGATGTGTGTGCTCGCTCGCCAGACAGACAGAGAGAGACAGAGAGACAGAAAGCGAGAAATCACCCCCCAGGGGGGATGGTCATGCCGCAATCCCTTCTCCTCCATTCTCCTCTTGGGATCTTGGGCATGCGCACACACACACGCCTGGCATGAGTTTAAGCCACCGGGTCTGGTACTCGAACCGCAGTCGACTACGTGGGAGTCCAGTGACATAGCCATTAGGCTAACTGCTTGTCCCAGGACATCTCCTTATCCCCAGTCTCTCCTTAAATAATGAGCTACTCTGAAGGAGCAGTGTGATGGTTAGGAATATAGACTCTGTAGCCAGACAACCTGAATTCTGTTGCTCATTAGCTGTGGGCCTTAAGCAAATAACTTAACCTCCCATCTTAGTTGCTTCATCTGTTAAAATGGGGATAATGATGATGATAAGATCACATACTCTATAGGGTATGCAAAATCAATAATTACTATAGATGCTTCTTTATGATAAACCCATAAGTTGAAAATAAGTCAAAAATGGATTTAATACACCTGACCTAATAAACATCATAGCTTAGCCTAAGCAACAGGAAAATATGGAGTTCTTATTTCACTTCTTCCTCCTTGGTCTGCAAAGGCCTCTGTTTAACTCTGTAATAATTTCTTTTCAAACTTGAATTTCTCAGGTAACTTTGCTCTCTAACTTGACCCCATTTCCTGATGAATGATCTTTTCATTTCTTTGCTAAGTCCTAAAGGTTTTCACATTCTGCAATTTTCTCTGCTAAATAGCTCTAGGCATAACTGCTTATAAAATCATAGACAATCATAAAAACTCAGATTTGGAAGGAACCTTAGAGACCATCTAATCCACCTTCCTCATTTTACAGTTAAAGAAATTGAGTCCCCAAGAGGGTAAATAACTTGTTCAATGTCATTCAGCTAATTTGTAGACTGGGTAAAATTTTTCCAAGCTGATTTTTTGGCTTGGTTTGAACTACAGCTAAAGCCATCTTAAAAGGCACATACTTTTCTACCTCGATCCTTCTGAAATATTATAATAATACAATTTATAGAACCAAATTTAAAAAATCACTACTTCTAGTTCTAAAAAACTGTGATATGAGAAAAAGCTAAATGAGGTTTGTGATTTACATGATTTTTACTAGACTGTTTATTGCAACTCTGGTCCATATTAGTTCATTGAGGACTGGCTATGTCAGCATAAAGAGATTGCTTCTCATTACCTAATGACTTTTAATGGAGGATATAGGGAAATTGAAGGAAAATGAACCCATACAGTGAGAAACAATGTCAACATGGGAATCAGCCTGGGCTCAATCACGCATTGTCATTTTTACTAGTGTGATATTTTGAGCCCACAAGAGCATAACTCTAGTTTGGCAATATTAAGTCCACAAGAATATATGGAGTTTGAGCTAAAATTTTTTGCTATGTAAAGTAAATGTTTGTGGAAAAATGTAAAAATAAATAAATGAAAGAAAAAAAATTATAAATTACTTTTGTGTCCAGAACTTGAATGTAGCCACAGCCAAAGATGAAAATCTGAAAATCCTCATTTTCTTTCTGCTGCCCACTCACTTTAGTTAGAGTGCTCCTATGTGGCTACAAGTTAGTCATTGTCTTTGAAGAACCACTCTTCTTTTTTTTTTTAATTTCATGGTTTTTATTTATTTTAATTTTCAGTATAGGGCATTTGTGCTTACCAGAGAGAAACAGAGAGAAAGTGAGAAAACATGCCATAGGGGGGATAGCCACATCTAATCCCTTCTTCTCCATTCTCCTCTTGAGATTTTGGGCATGAACACACATATAGTTGGCATCTTTTTCAAGTGCTGGGGTCTAGGACTATAACCTTGCAAGTGGCCATGTGGGACACAGCTGCCTTAACCACCATGTCACTGGCTGGCCCATTGAAAAAAAAAATGTTTAATTAACTAATTAATTAAAAACATTTTTATGTACATTCGATCACATTGTTTATCTTACAATGTGAACATTTCAATATATGAACATTTCTCCCCAGTCCCGTTGATCAAAATATCTTCAACTGATAACACCACACCTCCCCATCCCGTCAATGCTCACTGCACTGTATTTTTCTTTTCAAGATGATGTATCCCACAGTAAGGCCTATCCCTAACATTTGTGAACTTAAGACAAATGGCAAATGGATATTTTCTACCCTTTCACCTCATGCATCTCCCAGTTTTCTGTCCATACTGACCTCAAAGAGAATCATATATAAGTCTGTGGACTCCACATATAGAAGCTCTGTCTTCAACTCCACACTTTGGGTAGTATGTTCTGCCTTTACAAGGACAGAAGTACAAGCAGGCCCTCAAGGCAGGTTAGGGCTTCTCTACAAGGGGATGAGTTCTGGGTTTACTTGATAGGGAAATCTTGGTCTGGAAGGGAGAAAGAGGTTCCAGGTAGGCAAATTCTTTTCACCACATAGACTCATCACCCAGTGGGAAGAAGAACTCAATGTAGGATGCTCTATAGTATAGGACCAGGAACGAGTGCTAGTTGACTGTCCTAAGAGCAATATTGTCAACAAAAAAACTCTAAGATGGGGCCCTCCTAAAACCATTGTCTCTTGGGTGGACCTGTGTAAGGAATGGAAGCAAAGACATTTGATGGCCAGAAAGAAGCCACCCTAAACAAGTTTTTTGTTTGTTTGAAAGAGAAAGTTCAATAAATGTTCTACAAGAGCATATAAAAGAATGAGTCCATTCAAAAGCATATCATGTCAGAAATGAAAGGATCTTCAAGCTCTCTAATAAATATGGAATACAATCACAGAGACAAGCAACTTGTCCAAGGTCAGACTGCAAGTTAATAATAGAACCAAACACTTGGAACTTGGGTTTCTAGGTTTTCAGACCTGGGTTCTTTCCATGATCTGGTTGGTGTTCAATTCCTTTGAAACAGAACTTTAAGTAACAGGGAAGAAGAATGATCACAGGGTAGCTCTTTTACTTTAAGGATACCTTTTCACCTATGTGACAGAGAAGAACTGCAAATACCAACAGTTACTATGGAAAATCAAAGTCCAGTCATTTTTTTGTTTCTGTTTTTGGAGTGTGTGTGTGTGTTGCAGAGGTGGTGCTCAAATGTAAAATGTGAGAGTTGATATCTTGTTAGGGATGCGAAATACCAAAGAAGCGTTATCTTTTCTCATTAATCAAACCAGAAAATGATGTCACATTACAAAGTGTTTCAGTGGGTGAAGTTAGTGCAGTGAGAGGAGACAGAAATAAAGGGAGCTAGCAGGGCTCTGGGTTACCCCCTCACTCCCAGTTACCTGCACTCTGGGACTGTACATCAACTCCCTTCATGTTCTCCCACACTGTGGGAAATGTTTGCTTTTAAGATGAAAGCCAGGAAATAAAACACTGAGGTGGCAAGTGGAGTCTAAGCATTGATTGATAGTGTTACAACAAATTAATATTTGTAGTCTATGAAAAAGGGAATTAGACTGGAGCACAGAATTTGTATTCCACTTCCAGCCCTGCAGCAAGTCATTTAACCTCTCTAAGTCAGTTTTCCCAAAGGTAAAGTGTAAATAAGAAAGCTAGCTCTTAATATTTATGACAGCAAAAAATGGGGGGAAAAAACCCAGCAATAGGGAAATAAATTATGAAATATTTATATGCTAGAATACTGTCAACATTAAAATTTATAGTTTTAAAAATTGTTAGCAATATACTAAAATTCACAATATAATGTTAAGTGAAAAGGCATAAATTAGGTCAGTTTTATTAAATATGCTTACATGCATAGAAAATAATGAAAAGAAATACATCAAAGTGTTAATTTTATTATCTCCAAATGGTAATTAGAGATGGCTTTAATTCTTTGTATATAACATTTTCACTATTTTCTGAATTGTTTTTAATGAGCATATACTAATTTTATCATCATAAAATATTACTTTTCTAATAGAAATAATGTGCTCTAGTCTAAGTCATAATATTGTGAGGAAAATGGAAATAAAGTATGTATAAACATTCTTAATTTTGACAAATAATATTCTAAATAATCCAAATATTTAATGTTAAAGAAAAGTTTTCCTGTGTGTTTCATAGTTTTGTCTTAAGGAGCACAGTATGTGTGCTACTATCCCTTTAAAATGATCTCTGAGTTCTTGATTGTCATACAGCAACTTTATCTGGTCATCAGGAGAGATGGACAGCTCTCTGGGAAGACCTTTTTTGGTGTCATGGTCTCTGACAGGGATGGGAAATGTATAGACAAACTCCTTTTCCTGTGGCTCCAATTACAGCCCTACTTCTCAGCAGATAATCCACTATCTCATGCCATATCACAAGAAAGCCATTGGTGAGATGGAAGATTAAAAAATAGGTTCTTGGGAGATATTAATAAAAGCAGGTTGCAAGTAAGGCTGCAGTTGGTGCTAGTACCAGAGTTGAGTTTGGGATCCTGTGAATGTAGAGTAAGGTAGGGGCTATGGCTTGGACGTGTCCTCCAAAGTTCATGTGCTGGAAACTTAATCCCTGCTGCAATGGTGGTGAGAATTGGAAACTTGAAATGTATTCACGCCATTATCACAGGAGTGGGTTCATCATCTTGGGAGTGATGTTCTTAAAAGGACTGAGTTCAGCCTTTTACCCTTCCTCTCTTTTCTCTCATGTGTGCACACATGCATTAGCATTCTCTTGCCCTTTGACTATGAAATGACACAGATGCAGCTCCTAGATCTTGGACTTTCAAGCTTCCAGAACTGTGAACCAAATAAATGTCTTCTCTTTATAAATTACTGAATTTGTGGTATTCTGTTATAGCAGCACAAAATGAACTAAGACATAGGTAACTACTATGTCAAATATTTGTTATTCATGATTTGTTTAATCCTCTAGTAATGAGGGTAAGTTATGCTGTTTTTTTTCTCTCTCTCCTTCTTCCTTTCTTTCTTCTTCTTCACTGGAAATACAGAAGCTCAGAAAGGCAAAAATAAAAGCTCAAACAACAATCCAAAATACTTAGTCTCATAGATGCTAAAGCTGAAGTTTAAAATTAGGTTTTACTGACTCTGTAATTTATGCTTTTTACAATAGAATCGAATGAGATTCAGAATTGTTTAACACCAGATTCACCCAAGGAAAATTTTGAGAATATAAATCCCTAAATCCCATCCCTGGAAATTCTGATTTTAGTAGATCAGGAATGGAACCAAAGAATCTATGTGAATGTGTGTGTTTGTGTGTATATATGTATGTATGTGTATATATATATATATGTGTGTGTATATACACACATACATACACATACACACACACATATGCCTTCTGGGAGTGATGGCATATGTGCTTGCCAGGGAAAGGGAGCAAGAGAGAGAGAGAGAGCGTGTGCGAGGGGGAGAGAGGTGAGAAAGCACCCCTGATGGGGAACAGTTACATCACAATTCCTTTTCCTCTACATTTTTCTCCTTTCAAGATTTAGGGGAAGCATGCACATGAACCCAGCTTTTTTTTTTTTTTTTTTTTTTAGAGAGATTTTCGCTATAGGGCGCGTGCGCTAGCCAGCCAGCCAGAGAGAGACATTAGAGACAGAAAGCGAGAAATCACCCCCCAGGGAGGATGGTCACGCTGCAATCCCTTCTCCTCCATTCTCCTCTCGGGATCTTGGGCACGTACGCACACGAGCTCGGCATGAGTTTTAAGCCACCGGGTCTGGGACGCGAACCGCAGTCAACTACGTGGGAGTCCAGCGACATAGCCATTACGCTAACTGCTGGTTCCCGAGCTTGTTTTTTTTTTTTTTTATTCAAGCCACTGGGTCCAGGATTCAAACAGCTCAGCCGGCCATCTGGGATCCAGCTGCCTTAATCACCAAACCACCAGCTGGCTCGAATCTGTATTTTTAAAAGCTTCATTGATTTGTTGGTCAAGGACATCTGAGGACCACAACTCCATCCCACATTGCTGTTCCCATGTAAGCAATGGGACAGGGATAGGATGTATTCTTGTGCAAAGGCCTGAAGACATAGCCCAATGAGTGAGCAACACTCGGGAGGGATGTGTGAACTTTACACCCTGCCTAACTACCCTCTCTCACTCTTGGCTCCTGCCAACTCTTCACCCTCACCTCTCCCTCTCCCAGCGTCAGAATTGGGAAAGCTATCCGATCAGGAATGGTGCTGAAACAAAAAATGTGCATGTAACTGAATAGAAAAGAAGAGGCCTCCTATACTAATGAGTGGGAGACGGAGGAACAAGCCCTCCAAGGAATTTGCTTTAGTAACAATAGGTGGTCACTAAATTGCTTTGAAAGAGGGCAAGTCCTGTTCGATACCAGCCTTTTATTTGGCTAACAAGGCTTTGAAGGTAGGGGGCCAGAATATACCCCTTTAGGCCCATAGAGAAGCAATTGAGGGGCCAGAGCATTCTCCCAACGACTTATTCTCCACACTTAGTCAACTTCTTTAAATAAATATTTAACACTTATACTAAAAATGTTTGTTTGAGGAGACACAAAATCATTGACCTGACTCCTGTATTCCACTGTTCTGGTCCTGCCTTATCTCTCACTCTATCCCCACATCAGCTCCTTTCTCCTCCAGGACTTTGCACATCTATTCTCACCACCTGGGACATTTTCTTCTCTCTCTCACCCCCTTTCCCTTCACCTACCTTATTCTTTATAGTTCTTCAGGTCTTGACTTGAGCATACCTTTCTAGGGGAAGCTTCTCTAGTGTACAGGCTGGAGACTCAGTGTGTGTTCTGACAACTGTCACAGCACATTATTATATATCTACTTGCCTATTTCCCTCCAAGCTTGATCTCTCTGAAGACAGGACTATTTTTTTTTACCTTGTCCACTGCTGTTTCCTCATGGCTGATCCAATGTTCATAAAATATGTACTGAATGATTGAGTGAATGAGCTGAGTCTGAGGCTACACACATAGTGAGCCCCTTACTTAGAAGGATCAAAAACTGAGACTGTAATTCTGATTAGTTCACAGAAACTCTGGTGTATACAGTCCCTAAATTTACAAAGTCCAACCTGATCTAATCTGTGGTGCTTAGAATCCCAGGATAATTAGGAGTACAAGATTCGCTCAGGCGTGTGACCTTTTGCCAGTTTCCCATCCCTCTATTTCTGCAACACCTTAAGAGTTTTTCTCATTAGCAAAGCATAGGGAAGTAATTTGAAAACACAAATATAAGTCCACCTTAGTGGAGATATAGAAGAGATGATCATCTTTAATGGATTGTTGTTGGGACTAAGGGGCTGCTTTCTGGTTCCCATTTTTCCCACCTCGAGCCATGCATCTGAGGGAATAAGCAGTCAGTACATTGGAGCCCTTCATCAACCCCCACTCACCACTGCCACTATCTGGCTGATTAATACGGTTTGTGTGTTATTGCAAGGGAAAGGGGAGGAGGAGGAACAAAGTGGCAGCATTTGCTGGTGTAAGAATGTGGTAGATCTGTCAAAAACACTTTCCAGATTCCTCATTCTCTAGGGGATAATTTTTCTGCTGGTATTTGGAGCCTCAAAATTAAATACCCATAACAGAACTGCCATCTCTAAGGTGACAATGCTAGATATCTCCCTTAGCTTCTAAACATGAGAGGTTTTAAATAACAGCTGCCTTAATGAAAAACCATATGGATTTTAGGGCAAGCAGTCATACAAGGATAAGAAAGAAGGGGGAAAAAATGATCCGCTACACAAGCAAGCTAAAGAACTGAAAGTAGGGTTGCCAGATTTAGCAAATAAAAATATTTGAGACAGGCTTACACTAAAAAATTATTCATGGTTTTTCTGAAATTTAAATTTAACTGGGTGTATTGTATTATATCTGGTGAGCTTTATTGGATGTTTTTTCCTTTCCTCTTAGTTCTGTTCTAATTATTTCATAGCAAAAACAAATTCTGTAGAAATATTCTTCTGTAGTATCATTTCTTAAATAAGGTAAATATTATCACTTAGTTTCTTGAAAATTATGTTTCCTTTCAAGTAGCCATTCTTTTTCATCTTCATATTTAGGAGATAAGAATTTAACTTACCTTTTCAATTATCTTGTATCTTTTGGGGAGCTCCTCTCTCTCCTCTCTCTCTCTCTCTCTCTCTCTCTCTCTCTCTCTCTCTTTAATGTAACATTCTACTTACTGACCTCTCTGAAACATACCAAAATTCACATGGCTAATGAAATTTTCTGTGCTACAACATGGTAAATGTCTACTAAAAATATTTTAATGTAATGCTGCATTTCACTCTTGAGACATCAAGTAAACTATGTCTAGGTGGTAAAACTCAGGTTATGAATAAGAGATACATATCAAGTAATATCATACTTAGGGCTTAACGGAAAACGTAATAGTTGTGACACTCACGTTTAACACTTTGGTTAAGTCAAGAGAGAAAATAGGTTAGGGTGTCAGAGAAGCATGCAAAAACTGAACAGTTTAAGTAACTTTAGCCCTGCTGAGAAACTAAAAATGAGAAATATATATCCATAGTATATACTTCTGTAATAAGGTAGCTTCAGGTCATGCACATACATAACTTCTGCTGTTTTTGATCACTGAAAATCGGATTCAAAATACATTCTTAATCAACAAATTGATGATACTATAAATCTTACAATCCACAGTAGAGTTCAAATCTGAAAAGTTTAAGATAGCACACTTGTTATTCATAATTACCTTTAGATATAATTGACACTATACTTCTATATAAATCAGGTATATTATTGTGCATAGTCAATTCTAGTTACCATATTTTACATTTACTGTCATCAACAGCACAAATTTTAGGCTCCAAAAGAAATTATAATCCAGGGACCAGCAGATGGTGTAATGGCTATGTTGCTGGACTCCCATGTAGTCAACTGTGGTTTGAGTCCCAGACCTGGTGGCTTAAACTCATGCTGGACACGTGTGTGTGTGTGTGTGTGTGTGTGCGTGCCCAAGATCCCAAGGGGAGAATGGAGGAGAAGGGACTATGGCATGGCCATCCCCTCTGGAGGGTGATTTCTCGCTTTCTGTCTCTCTGTGTCTCTGGCAAGCGCACACGCCCTATAGCAAAAACCTCTCAAAAAAAATAAACATATAATCCAGCAAAATGGTTACATTTAGCTTTCTTTTAAAGAGAAATGAGCTAATTTTAAGGAAGAACTGGCATTTCTTCGTATCTTATTTTCAAACTAATGATACAAATTTATAAGAGAAATAATTACATATTTTGCTCAACATTAAATAATCTGAAAAAATATTTCCAAGATAGATGCATTTCTTGTTCAGTTTCTAAAAATAAATACTTTCTAACTGAAAGCATGTACAGTCTCAGCTCTCTAAAGTAAACATTAAAAAGTACAAAAATTGATAACTTGGCTTCTGAATAGCCCACTCAGTTACATAAAGTATTCTCTGTCCCAACACTTTCTTAAACTCAGAAGATATTTACTTCTGCAGAACATAAGAGTCTTCATTTCCAACCATTCAGTCTGATTCCACGGCAACACTGCGGGATTCCTAGGCTACCGTAATTCACATTAGTTGACTGTTGAATTTCTCACAACTTCTTTATATCTTGAGCTTGATCTGTCCTATACATCAAATAAACTAAATCATCTGTTACTTTAATACACAAACTCCCATCAACTTGCCTATATTTGAGAACCTCTGGTGCCTTCACAGAGTAGGCGAGGCAGAGTTTCTCTGCTCCTCAGCTGAACTCCTCCCAGGTCTGGAACTGCGGCATGGTGGCCTGGGGGGTAACAGGTAGGCCACAGGACCAGAGAAGACTCAATTTAAAACCCACCTGCCAAGCTCTCTACCCATGACTAAGGCTGGAGTCCTCCTATCTGTTTTAACTTTAAATCATAAGGACTTTTTATCAATGACCTCCTTATTATATTATAATCAACACCATGTGTTGCCATGGGATATGTGAAGATAAATTTTTAAAATTATCTCTTCACACAACAGAAAAATCTTGGGTATTCCATTCCATTAGTTATGATTAGCAATCAATGGAATTGTTTATTAATTTAGTATGTTATTAAAAATTCAAATGTATATAAAATAGGAGTATTGCTATGAACTTCATATGTTATCCACCAGCTTCAGCATTTATCATTTTGTGGCTCATGTTTTGTCTATGCCTCCACTAGTTTTTCCTTCCCTCTACCAACTTAATTATTTTAAGAACAAATTTCACATATGGTATCATTTCACTAGCAAACATTTTAGAATATATCTCTAAAAAGATAAAGATCTTTTTTTTTTTTTTTTTTTTTTTTTTTGGAGAGGTTTTTGCTATAGGGCGCATGCGCTCGCCAGACAGACAGAGAGATACAGAGAGATAGAAAGCGAGAAATCACCCCCCAGGGAGGATGGCCACGCCGCAATCCCTTCTCCTCCTCTCTCCTCTTGGGATCTTGGGCACGCACGCACACGCACACGCGCCCGGAGTGAGTTTTAAGCCACCGGGTCCGGGAGGCGAACTGCGGTTGACTACATGGGAGTCCAGCAACATAGCCATTACAGTAACTGCTGGTCCCTAAAAAGATAAAGATCTTTTCAAAGTATCCACAATACCATAATCACACCTAAAAATTTTAACAGTACTACTTAATATTATCAAATATCTAATAAGGATTCTATTGCCTCATAATTTTTAAAAAATTTTTAAAGTCAGAAAGCATATATGGTCTCTTTGTTGTAATTTGTTGATAGGCTTCTTTCTCCCTTACTCTTTCTCTTTCCTTTTCCTTACAAGCTATTTGAGGAAGAAATTTGAGTTGAGTCTCCTATATTCTGGATTTTTCTAATTGTATCCTCTCTCTGTATGTAATTTTAATCAATTGGTAGTTACAGCTAAATATTCCATCTGATTTGGGTTAATTTTTTTTTTCTTTGCAGAAGTACCTCAGAGGTGGTGGTGTGTTCGTCTATCAAGAGGTACATAATATTCAGTTGTTTCTCTTTTAGTGATATAAGCAGTCATTGCCAATCATTGTCTAGATCCATTCTTTAATTAGAAATTTGCAAAATGGTGTAATTCCTATTTTATCATTCTTTTTCTACTTATTCTTGAGAGAAATTTCCTCCATCATCCTTGTTACCCTGAGGTATATATCACATGGCAAAGTATCATAGGTCAGTTTCCGGGGGAACAGACTCTGAGATAGAGATTACACACCAGAGGCTTAAAGACGAGAGCACTGGGAAGGACATCTATAAGAGAAATGAGACTGGGAAGGACATCTATAAGAGAAATGAGACTGGGAAGGACATCTATAAGAGGACTGAGGGAAATGGAGATTGGGTGTGGTAGAAGTTGAGCTGTGATGGAACTTCAAAGGAGGCCCAGTCATTCCACAGGAAACTTTGAATCTGGTGTAGCCTCTCAGCATTGAGACTGTACCTTCCACCACCACCTACCCTTGCAGTGACTAATTGTGGGCTATCCCTGAGCTAAGGATGTAATCTTGGGTAAGAGAACTTCCTTTACCACAGCAATGCCTGTTGAGGGGCTCAGCTGAGACTCTTTAGCAGTGGATACTCTGGTGGTTGAATGAGCATCTTAGTCCTGAAGAGAACAGTCTAGGAGAGTGTACTGAAGTATCAAATGCTAAAAGACAGATTAAATGCTTAATTCTTTCCCTTCATTTACCAGATTTAAGAATCAGGGTTGATCTGAGAGAAATGAGAATATGCCACCAAAATAAAAGCCCCTTTGGCGAGAGGATGCTTTTGAGTTAATGGCAATTGAGAAATAGCAGACATAAGAAAAACTCTCTACTGAAAAGGGAAATAATTATCCCTTTTCGAAGTCCTCTCCCTTCTCTTCTTCCACAGCAGGAAGAGAAAATGACCCTTCCTTGGAGATAGCATGTCTTGAATCTGTATAAACAAGTATTACTAAAGTAACTCCATTTTCCATTAATTTCCCCCACATATTTACCTTCCTATAATTTACCACTCCTAGAAACATACTCTTTTCTTTTGTCTTGTCACGTCTCTAAAAATTTGTTATTCTTTGTTAAAATGGGATATAAGCACTTTTTATTTCCTTTTTATGAGATCACCATGTACACATAAACATTGAAATACTAATATCATATAAAATATGTATGTCTTTTTCCCTGTTAATCTTATCTCATCAGTTAAAATTGAACCTAAGAGAATAGAGAAAACTTTTTTCCTTCCCCCTATAATTCCTTAGCATTCTCCCAAAGGAAAACAATGAGATTTCTTTTAAAGTATCATGAACTTGGGGATTTTAACATATTTGATGCATTTGTAATTTACTGCAATAATTCTTTTTTTTTTTTTTTTTTTTTTGAGAGAGGATTTTTGCTATAGGGTAGATGCACTTGCTGGAGAGACAGAAAGTGAGAAATCACCCCCCAGGGGGGATGGCCATGCTGCAATCCCTTCTCCTCTTTGAATTTTGGGCATGCACATGCACCAGGCATAAATTTTAAACCTCTGGTTCCGAGATTTGAACCACAATCAACTACATCTGAGTCCAGTGATGTAACCATTATGCCATCTGCTGGTCCCTCTTTCTTTATTTTAATTTCCAAAGGGCACATGGATTCATGAGAGAGAGAGAGAACCCCACAATGGGGCTTGGTCACACCACAATCCCCTTTCCTCCATTTCTCCATCCTGTCAGGATTTTAGTTACACACTCGCACATCTGGCATGTTTATCAAGGTACTGGGGTTGGGTCTCAAATTGTAGTTGACAATGAGGGCACCCTTAGCTAGTAGGCTATGGGGCTGGCCCTTATTGCAGTAAGTATTTTTATTGATTTACCTCTTTAGCTAGGGAAACTTCTTTAAGTTTATAAACAAGCATTTATTTATTTACAGTTTATCCTTTTTTTTTTTGGTTGTTTTTAAGTAAATACAAATATATTTATTTGTATTCTTCCTTTTTATTAGAAAAACAAATGTAATTTCTTTATTTTTTCTCTTAATATCCTAGAGATCTTCCCATAAAAATACATAGAGTCTTAATTCTTTTTTTCAGCTACATAGTACTCCATTATTTATTCAGTCCATTGGTAGATATTTGGATTATTTCTAATCTTTTACTGTTACAAATAGTGGTGCAATGAATAACCTTGAGTATATATTATTTTTAATAATTTTGAGAGTATATATTTAAGACAGATTTAGAGAATTATATTGCTAAATCAAAGTATATATAAATATATATTTTTAATAGATATTGGTAAATTTGCCTCCATAAATGTTGTGTCATTTGTATTCCAACTAATCATATATGTGAGCATCTGTTTTCCCATAACTCCTCTGAAAAAGTTTGTCAAACATTTGGATTTTGCCAAAAAGAAAGGTGAGAAAGGTATTCTAGTGTACTATTTTTTTGTTGTTGTTTTGAAAGAATTATTTTATTTAACTTTATTTATTTCAATT
Source organism: Tupaia tana (assembly GCA_026018925.1). NCBI lineage: Eukaryota > Metazoa > Chordata > Mammalia > Scandentia > Tupaiidae > Tupaia > Tupaia tana. The sequence goes on along the minus strand of JAKSZU010000023.1, from coordinate 37,410,749 downwards.
TGAGCAGAGAAGGACAGAGTGAGAGGGAGAGGCGAGAGAGAGAGAAAGCAAGCCACCAGGTTCGGGACTTGAACCATAGTTGGCCATGTGGGAGTCCAGTGCCCTTAATCACCATGCCACCTGCTGGCCCCAATTGTTGTTTTTGTTTGTTTGTTTTAAATATTTTTGCTATAGGGAGAGTGTATTCACTGAAGAGACACAGAGACAGAAAGCAAGAAATCAGTCCCTGGGGGGTCTGGCCAAGCCACAGTCCCTTCTCCTCCAGTCTCCTCTCCGTATTTTGGGCACACACGCACATGTGCCTGGCGTGAGCTTAAAGTCGACGGGTCTGGGACTCAAACTGTAGTTGATCATGTGGTTGACCAGTGATGTAAGCACTATGCCATCTTCTGTTCCCCCCTACTGTAGTTTTAATTTGCATTTGTTTTATAGTGTGTGAAGTTGAACATACATTCATAGAGTTAAAAGGTATTTGAATTTATTTTCTGTGAAATGTCTGCTAATATCACTAATTCTTTAAAAAAAAACATGAAAGTGCTCTATATCTTCTCAAAAATATCTTAGAAGCTTTTTAAATGTTAGAAATTTTAATCCTTCATAAGTTGTGGCATTTTAGCCCTTTTTGGTGTAATTTGCAGGTCCCCTTACCTCCCCAGTATGTCTTTTACTTTGCTGATGGAGTACTTCTAGACTATGTCCAAACCCAAGCTCAACCCAAACCAAAACAAACACGGTACATCAAATTTATACGTGATCAAATTTTTCCATCTTTTCTTGCTTTAGAATTTTGAATCGTACATAACATTATTTCCCTTTCTCCTCGGTTACAGAACTTATCCATATTTTCATCTAGTATGGTATCAGTTTTTAAATTGAAATCTCTGATAAATTTGAATTTTATCTTTGTGTATAAGTGCGGATCCAATTTTATTATTTTCTTTTTAATCTTGCAAAACTCATATTTTTCTTTTTCTTTCTTTCTTTTTTTTTTTTTTTTTGGAGAGGTTTTTGCTCTATGGCGTGTGCGCTCGCCAGAAAGACAGAGAGAGACAGAGAGACAGAAAGCAAGAAATCACCCCCCCAGGGGGGATGGCCACGCTGCAGCAATCCCTTCTCCTCCACTCTCCTCTCGGGATCTTGGGCAGGCACGCACACGTGCCTGGCATGAGTTTAAGCCACTGGGTCCGGGACTCGAACCACGGTCGACTACATGGGAGTCCAGCGACATAGCCATTACGCTAACTGCTCATCCCTTCTCAAGGACTTTTAATGGTGAATTTTTCTCTCTACTTTGAGCTACAGATTTTGCTATGCTGTTTTCTTCATCCCCCCCCCCCCCCTAATATTTCTATCAACTTTCAAGTCTAGTTCTGGCTCCTTTTCTTCTTATCTAGCATGACGCATATCAGTAAACATAGATGTTAGTGACACTGGGAAGAAATGGAGGTAGTGCTGTGCTCAGTCTGCCATTTTGTAACAGATGCTTTTCTCATACCTTCTTAATTCCATCAAAAATCAAAATCTGATTTCTTACATGAGGCATTAGGTTGTTTCCAATTGTTTTATGCCAGAAGTATGTGATTAAAAATTAGAATTAGGCCTAGCTCGAGTAGCATTTACTGACTGACACTGCTCCTCAGGGTTAAGCCACACGGAGGCTCAGATTTGAATCCTGGCTCACCCTGAAAAACCAGGAATGTTGACATGTACCTGTAGTACCAGCTACTTGGGAGTATGAGGCAGGAAGATCATCACACAGCAAGACTGAAAAATAAAAGGAAAAAGGAATAGATTTAGAAACCAAGAGCTTATTTTTTTAAAGTATTTCATTCATACTTCTACTTGTTTAAAAAATTTTAAAAAAAATCTCATGACACGGCATGTGTATGTATGGCCCAGAAAGAGAGAGAGAGGGAGAGAGAAGCATCCTTCACAGGGCTTGGTCATATTCCTATCCAGATCCTCCAGTTTTCCAGCCCCTGTTTGAGGCCAACTGGGCTGAGGTCTTGAATGCAGGCAGTAGGTGGTTTCTAATTCTGCAGTCTATACCACAGGCTGGGATATTCACTTTTAATTCTACATTTGTCTAGGCGCTGCAATTGTTTTTTTTTCTTTTTCTTTTTTGGGAGAAGTTTTTGCTATAGGATGTGTGCACTAGCCAGAGAGACAGAGAGAGACAGAGAGATAGAAAACAAGAAATCATCCCTCAGGGGAGATGGCCATGCTGCAATCCCTTCTTACTCCATTCTCCTCTTGGGATCTTGGGCACGCATGCACATGCACCCAGTGTGAGTTTAAGCCACCAGGTCTGGGACTCGAACTACGGTCGATTACGTAGCCATTATGTTACCTACTGGTCCCTAGGTGCTGCAATTTTTGAGAAAACATGTGTCATGAGCTGTAGTACTTTGATCTGTTGGTGGTCTTCTGACTCAAATTCTCTCTGTCTCTTTTTTTTTTTTTTTTAGTTGAGAGGTTTTTGCTATAGGGTGCGTACACTTGCCAGAAAGACAGAGAGAGACAGAAAGTGAGAAATCACCCCCCCCCCCCCCAGGGGGGATTGCCATGCCGCAATCCCTTCTCCTCCTTTCTCCTCTCGGGATCTTGGGCACACATGCACATGTGCCTGGAGTGAGTTTTAAGCCACCAGGACCAGGACTTGAACCATGATCGACTACATGGGAGTCCAGTCACATAACCATTACACTAACTGCTGGTCCCCTGACTCAAATTCTGATTCTTGGCTAGATAGGTAAATTTACTACTGGAAGTAACAATGGAAAAGTGTCTGATCTTTGGGCTACTGTTTTTCCTTAACCCTTATTGACTGACAATTATTTCAGATAGGAGATGGCATATCTGGGCTGCAAAGTTCAAGTTATATTAGTAATTCCTATATTTTCAGAATGAAAGGTCATAAGATAGTCTTCACTTTATCCCATATGGGAAGACAGATTATGGGATAAGTGGATGACATTGGGCTACAGCTGTCCTCTTGGTACTGGGGAATACAGATCGGGGACAAAGGAGAGGATTCAATGAAATGCCGTGTGGGTCAGAAGGCTCACCCGTCGTTTTCATTCCACAAATGATAGAACAAATGCATATGCACTGAAGTCGAAGTCAGAATACCTTAAGAAGAATTTCCTGGGAAAGTGAAGAGCTTAATATAGAAGGTAGTTTAATAGGCTCTAGAATTTGGAAAGGTTTGCATCTATATGGGCCATAGATTATCATCAGGGGATGGGTTCAATCGCTAATAACTTCACAGCACACTTTTTAGCCCCAGGAGTCAGTAATTCAGTGTACTTAAGTAGGAATCTCCTGACGTTTTTGCATTAACTATCAGAATAAATAGGTAATAACGTAGCCATATAACTTGCTCATGTGTCATTTAGGCTGCCTGAGGGCTGTGGTAAATTGCCCTGCCACCTTTTCAAGTGAATACACAAATGCTAAGCATCAGTGATAAGATGACCCTGTCTTTTATTTTATTATTTCTCCTCCCCTCCAGAGAGGAGAAATGAATTGCTTTTGTGAGGGAAGAGGGTATTGGCTTAATCATTTGTGATCGGAGATACCACACAGCACTTCCCATTTTCTCAGTCATCTCCTAATGTGGTAAAGGACATACAGGAATTAGGTGCAAGTGAAACTTAAACAATGGAATACACTCACGATTGGTGACCATTTACCATTCTTTCTACAAATAGTAGCAACACACAGCTGTTAATAATGGTACTGGGGCAAGGAAGTGGCACAGCAGTAATGGGACTGGGCCCGCATAGGAAGATCCCAGGTTTGGGCCCCAGGGCTTTCCTTTCCATGCCAGGCACACATGATTCAAGCTGGCTGAGGATGGGGGTGGATCACAGCATGGATACACTGTTGAGGGTACGCCTCTATCTCTTTGTATCATGGAAGAAATGGGCAGGTGAACTTAAAAAAGTAATAATAATATTAACATAACATTTATTGAACAGGCACTGTTCTGAACACTTTACTAACATTAACTTATTTAGTGCTTAGAACAGTTATTATCTCTGTTTTACAGATGAGGGAACTGAAACACAGAGGTCAAATGATTCACCCATGGTCATACAGAGAGTACTCGGTACTATGCTAAATTGTCCCTAATGAAATACTGATTTCCTGACAGCATTTGAGTTTGTTCAATACTGTGTTTCTAGGGAAGACTTAATCAGTTTTTGAGAAAACATGGCATTTAGTCCAATTTCAAATTAGGAAGAATCTTTGGCTCAATTCCTTTAGTCTCTAAAAGTCCCTCAGAGCCCTTACTTGGATAATTAGTTGCAAACAATATCAATTATATCTAAGTGGACAAATTTAATTACTACAGAAGACCGATTGATTTTTTTAATTATCATTGATTGCTCGGTAGTTATCTCAGTGTAAAGATTTGTTCATTCTGAATCTTTAATTTAATTGGTTTATTAAGTAGTCCAAAGGTTGACACCAAAGTGAAAGAGTTGAATTATCCCCCTGCTCCATTTTCTTCTCAATGAAGGTAAATGTTTTGAAATTCTAAGACATTGAACAAAACAAATAATAGCAATAATAAAACAACAAAAAAAGCTAATATTAAATTATGTATAGTTTTTTTTTGGAGGGTTTTCTCTTTTTTTAAACATTTATTTATTTATTTATTTATCTATTTATTTCTTACAGTTTTCATGTTGCAGGGTCCAGCACTTGTACCACAGTCAGTCATGTGGAAACCCAGAGTCTTATCCACTCTACCACCTGCTGGCCTTCTCTCTTTTTTAAAGGGGATTTATCAGAGGTAGTAATACAAGTTTGTTTTGTTTTGTTTTGTTTTGTTCCTAGTGATGGGGATAGAACTTACTACACGAGCTGTCTCACTGGGTACCAAGATGCTGATAACTTTAATCCTTAAGTCAAATTCACAGTGAAGCCTGCTAGTGTCATAAAAATCATTGGCAATTGATGTGGGTTTAGAGAGAGGAGAACTGGATTCTGCTCTTTAAATCTATCCTTCTTTAAATCTATCCTTACTCTGACTCTTTTCCTTAACAATAACTTTTCAATTTTCTTATCTTTAATATGAGATAATCACGTCTGTCTTGCCTACAGGCCAAGTCCATGACAGTACTTTTACAAAAGATTTCATATATCATTCAAGGGTCATTAATATGTATTTAGACATAACCACAATGTTTTCATTATTTTGCTATAAAAATATTATCTGACACTAATTGTATCAGTAATCTCTTGCTGTATAATAAATTCTTTTAAGGGGGACCAGCAGGTGGCATGGTAGTTAAGGTGTTAGACTCCTACATGGCTAGCCAAGGTTCAAGCTCTGGACCAGACAGCTCGTTTTCTCACTTTCTCGGCTTGCTTTGTCCCTGTCCCATCTCTTTCTGGTGAGTGCACATGCCCTATAGCTAATACAAAATAAATAAAAAATAAAATAAAATAAAATAATTTCTTTAAAAAAGAAACTATCACAAAGCTCATCAGCTTAAAACAACCATTTGCTATTATTTAGAAGCCTACAAGTCAGCTAGGTGAGCTAGCCACTCTGGGTCAGCCTCAGTTGTTTGTAGGTAGGTTTGTTTAAGCATCTGTGATCAGCTGGTGGGTCAGCTGGAGGCTAGCTGGTCCAGGATGCTTGACCATTTGGCTCTCTTTTTCATAGTCTCTCATTCTTCAGCAGCTAGCCCAGAATAGTTCTTGCACCAAAGGAAGAAGAGCAAATGAACAAGTGAGTGTATGTAACTTCTCTTGAGGCCCAATGTATGAATGGCGCCCCACCATGTCCACCACAATCTAGTGGCCAAAACAAGCTACAGACAACTTGATTCGAAGGGTGAGTATGTGAGACAAATAAATCCACATATTGATGGGAAGAGCACATTGTAATGAGGAGGAAAAATTGAAGCCATTTTTACCATTGATCTGCTACATAAATGGTATCACTTATATTCCATTTAAACTTTTGATTTTGATTTTTCTGTTTCACTATGCAGTGATTTAAAAAAATTTAGGTCACTGTACTCTGTATCTTTTAATATATATATTCATATCTATGAATTGCTGCTTATATATAAATCTAAAATAAAACATTTCAAATTTGAATATATATAGTTGCAATTATTGTGACCAACTCTAACGTGGACAATCTATTAGATATATCCTTTTTTAAAAAGAATTATTTTTATTTAATTTTATTATTATTATTATTATTTTAATTTGCTATAGGGCACATGTGGACACCATGCAGAGGCAAAGACAGAGAGAGGAAAAGTGAGAAAGCAAGCTGTCAGGTCCAGGACTCGAACCAAGGTTGGCAGTGTGGAAGTCCAGCCCCCTAACCACCATGCCACCTGCTGGCCCCCAAATATATCCTTATTTATTAACTCTTATTTGCTGTATCAGCATTTAGATAACGAAATAAAATAAGCAGCCACCTGGTCAAAATAATTGTTGGAATTCTGAGGACCAGTGTATTTTGCACTGAAATTCTATTGGACTGAATTAATTAATGTATTTCACTACTAGTCCTACAAGTATACTTCAGAAAGTTTATGGGAAATGGAATTAAAGTACAAGTTTATTTTGGTGCAAAAAATTAGAGATCCTTGTTTTTCATAATGCAAATTCTCCATGAAATTCTTTTTGAAGACCTCCCTCATATAAGCAGACTAAATGAAGAACTGAGACTACATATATAGAAAATACAGGTCTTAGCTCTGCTCTTCAAAAAGAAGAGAGGAGTTTTGCTATATTTCATTTTGTTTGAGTTAAAATGAGCCCAAGAGGATGATTACTTTGATTAAATTCCCCAACCGTGTCTTTAACTTGTAATTTCACTGGGATTTAGGCATTTGACTATATAATGCCAAATATCTGAATATTTTTTCTCAGCAGTGCCGAGCACACATTCCCATGTTGGCATTTAATTTACATCCTTATATTTGCTCTCCAACCAGGTGCGCCACACTACTGAGGAACTCCTGAAGTTGGGATGAAAAAGGATATATTTCTGATTAGCTTTAATTGGAAAAAATAAGCTATTTGAATTGCACAGCGGCACTTGGCAATAGTCTATGATTCTAATACCCCTCTCTTTATGTTGGCAACATGTTCAGAAACATTTAAAATACATTGCCATAACATTTTCTAAATGACTGTATTGTAATTTCATGTTATATTTGGCAAACACAACCTGAAATACAGTAGCTAATAGTGCAAGCTCATTTTATTTGCATACCATTGTTAACCACTTTCATGTACCAAACGTGTCAGATTATTACGATCTATTTAATGACTTAATGGATGAGATACATTGTTCTTAAATTCAATTATACCCTTTGCACCTCTAGAATTAAGGTCATGTCAGCATTTCTATTATATAAGCGCTTGGGTTTAGCAGTTTTTAACTGAGCTATAAAGTTGGCTTCCAAATCAAAGCTTAGTAATAAAGGTCACTGCCTGAGGGATTCCCTCTCCCCAAAATTTAGTACATATAATTTTGGTGCATCTCCTGCTTTCTAAAATTCTATTATAGTCTTCATGTCAGAAGGAAAGTGCTTTCCTTTCCCACTCACTTTGTTACACTAGGCTTTTCTTCCTTGGTGAGTGACTGGCATCTCTAGAACAATCTGGCTTGTAACATAGTCACGATTTTTGCTTGGCTGTATAATCTTGAGCTGTCATTTAGCCACTCTGTCCCTCAATTTACTGATCTCCAAAATGGAATATTAACCATCTTTACTTGATAGAGTTGTAGTGAGGATTAAATGAAATGATATGTACAAATGTTTGGGATAATACATATTCAACAAGAGTTAGGTTTTATTCTTATTAGATAACAGATTTAGTATGATTCCATTCAGTATTAGAGAAACACCTGAAAAGAAGAGGTTATTGAAATAGTATTTAGTATTTACTATTCCTTTCCAGATTTGCTTAGGAAGGGAACAAGATTTCCTTGAAACAGTTGTATTAGGTAGGTTATTATGCCTGCAGTGTTACAATATTATGGTATGTGTTATGAATAAAGCACCCTAGGTAATGTCATTCAGCTGCATATTAATTATAAGAAGATGGACACATTTTCCTAGGTGAAGGAAAATTCTTCACTGACTATTTTTTTTTTTTTTTTTTTTTGCGTGTACGCTCGCCAGACAGACAGAGACAGAGAGACAGAAAGCGAGAAATCACCCCCTGGGGGGATGGCCACACCGCAATCCCTTCTCCTCCATTCTCCTCTCGGGATCTTGGGCATGCACGCACATGCGCCCGGTGTGAGTTTAAGCCACCAGTTCGGGGATGCGAACCGCAGTCGACTACATGGAAGTCAAGCGACATAGCCATTACGCTAACTGCTGGTCCCCTGACTTTTCTTTTTTAATAATTCACTGATAGATTCAGTTTTTCATTGACCAAATGCTCAATTTTTTTGTGTGTGTGAAATAACCTAAAGAGAAATTCCCCTCCAAAAATTGAAAGAGGCTGACACGTTGACAGAAAAATCTGTTTTTCTCTATACTCACACTAGAATCACTGGTTTTTAGTTGTCATGACCTCCTTTTCTGTGAGGGAGAGATCACTGTGCAAGCGACCCCACAAAGGCAATGCAGTGACGTGATGACACATGACTCTGTACAGACACCCTAGCACTGGTGATATGCCACACTGCAAGAGATTCAAAAAAATATATAGATAAAGAAATAAATAAATGTAACTGAATTAAAAAGCTCCTAAGAGGCTTTTGATTAACTTTTTAAAGAATTTTTTATTTCAAAATATGCCATCTAAACACTGGAAGTTATAACTCCCAATTCAATTAATTGGCTTTTTCACTTCTATTAGAATTCTTGGGACTGTTGTATTTGATCCGGTTCAGAATGAATTTGATGTTTGTTATTTTCATGACACAATACAGATGACATTCATACAATACAATCTGTTGTTTTCACCTTGTCATTATACAAATAGAATCCTAGAGCTGGAAAGTACTGTAGAACTCATTTTTTCTTTTTTTCTTTTTTTTTTTTTTGGAGAGGTTTTTGCTATAGGGCACATGCACTCACTAGAAAGATAGAGACAGAGAGACAAAAAATGAGAAATCACCCCCCGGGGTGGATGGCATGCCGCAATTCCTTGTCCTCCATTCTCCTCTCAGGATCTTGGGCACGCAACATATATGCACCCAGCATAAATTCAAACTGCTGGGTCTGGGACTTGAACTGTGGTTGACTACATGGGAGTCCAGTGACATAGCCATTATGCCAACTGCTGGTCCCTGCAGAATTCATTTTTACAACTGAGTATCAAATGCTTAAACTACTCTTTTAACATGATTTCCTTATCTTGGGAGTGAAAAACCTCATAGCTTTGATGGGCAAAAAATCTAAAGCAAAGAAAATGACATTATTTAAACCCTTACTAGGCAAACACATTAGAGTTAAAGCAACCTAATGGTATGGAAAAAAATCCAAAATAAAACTGTAAAAGGAAGTAAGGTTATACAGAAGAGCCATCTAAGTATATGGAGACTTCATGGAGGGCTAGCCCCGTAGTCTAGTGGTTAAGGGAATGAGATCCCGAAAACTGAGTGTATGTATGTGCATGCTCCACATTCTGACAGGATGGAGAAATGGGGAGAAGGGATTGCAGTGTGACCATACTCTATTGGAGAGTGCTTTCTTGCTCTCTCTCTCTCTCTCTCTCTCTCTCTCTCTCTCTCTCTGTTTCTGGTGAGTGCATATGCCCTTTGGCAATTAAAAAAATCATGTTATAAAGCTTATATTATTTCTTTTAAAAAATTTTTTATGTTAATTATTTATTTTGCATTCATTTACTGAACATCATCACAGCATACAAGATGCAGTTTCCCATCCAGAATACACTGTATAGTGGAGTAATCATACATGTTATCATCACAAATAATTTTCCAATTCTTGTTTCATATATATATATATATATTCTCCCTCCATCCCATTTCTCACCCTCTGCCATATCCTGCCCTCCTCCCACTATATCTCTGGTATCTGTAGTTGCTTTCCATTCCTTTTTTTTCCTCCCACATTTTATTGGTTAACAAAAATATCTTAATTGATCTAACTAATTTCAATAGCAAGTTCAGCTGATATATACATATCTGTGAACAAATGTTTGACTTTAGGCATCAAACTGTGAGTAGAATGAATATACTTTAAAATAGCACCTAGCTGAGGCTATATAGCTTACTGTGGTCACTAAATAGGTATTTTTAATATTTTTTTTAATGTTAAGAAAGGCAGTTTTAGCTTTAATAAATCAAAATTTAAAAATGTTAAGAGAACTTTGCTTAAAACTTAAAGCCAGGAAGCAGGTTAGGATTCTGTTCAAACAGTAGTTACCTGAATCTGTCGACAATTCAAGAGAAGACAGAAATCCTTATCTCTGGACTACAAAGCTTAGAAAAAGATCAGTATTGTCTTAGTCAAAAGCCATAAAATTCTATTTCATCAGCTCAGTCTCATGTTCTTAATCTAACCTCTGTTGTGGTCTAAGCTTTCCATTTAAATTCTGGAAGATAATATTCAACTCTGGACTTGTCCCTGCCATTAAGCTAGCCCCCCGTTTTTAGATGTTTTTAAATTCTTATTTCTGTGTGTCTGACTTTAGTTTTTCTGATATAACACTCCCTTCAGAAATTCTTGGAGAACTAGTCTGGTGTTGATAAATTCTTTCTTTGAATAAATTTTCCCATGATGGGATATCCTAAGTGGGTGACTTGTTATTTCTCTCTTGCCAGTCTGAGTACCTTGTCTTTGTCTATGTTTTTGGTCAATCTGCCTATAATATGTCTTGGAGAAGATCTTGGATTGATTCTATGTGGGGTCTTATGTATTTCTTGGGTCTGGATCTTTGAATGCCTCCCTAGGTTTGAAAAGTTTTCTTTCAGGATTTCATGGAATAGATTATCAATGCCCTTATTAGTCTCTTCTCCTTCTGGGATAACAACTGTCCGGATGTTTGGATGGTTGATGGTATCTAGTATATCTCATATATTATTCTTATTTTTTGGAACTATTTTTTCAGTCTTTGTGGTGTATTTTTTTAGGCCAGCGATTCTGTTTTCTACATCTGAGATTTGATCTTCTGTATGATCTAGTCTGTTTTTAATACTTTCAAGGGAGGTTTTGATTTACTGTATTACAGCCTTCATCTCTTAACAGTTCTGCTTGATTCTTTTTTATGGTGTGTATTTCCTCTCTCAGATCGTGCAAGAACTTCCTCACCTCCTCGAACTCCTTTGCTCTATTCTCCTGCCTCTTCACTGTCTCTCTTGCATCTCTGTCAATTTTGTCACTATGAATATTCTAAATTCGTTTTCAGACATTTCCATGAGTTCCATTAAACTGCCTGTAGATAAAGAGGAGTTATTCTTTTTGTTTGAAGGAAAGGTATTTTCTTGCTTTCCCATATTTTTTGTGACTCTGTGGTGATTTCAAGTCATCTGACGGATGATGCATTTCTTCCTAATTCTTAAAGTTCAATCTGAGTGTTCAGGAGCGTGCAGGAGGAGGTGATCTGCAATCTCTTTGCTATTCCATTTTTATCCCTTTGTGCAGCAGATTCAGTGGATATTGAGGAATATGTTAACTCCAATAGCATTTAAATGCTTGGCTATGGTTCCCTTAGATCCATCTAGACACTCAGTGAATGGAGATTGAGCAGCAAACTGATGACATAAAAGAAAAAGAATAAGAAAACAGAGAGAAAGAAAAAAAATAAAGAGAGAGAAAAAGAAGAAAGACAAAAAAAAGAGAAAATTTATTATTTTTTTTTTTTTTAAAAAAAGCAAAAAATAAAAACCCATGAACGCACACAAAATGACTAGTTCTCAGCAGCAATGGAGGAGTCTTCTTCTGAAGGCCTGCCCCTTGCCTCTCCTAGAGGGGAGAAGGAGAGGGGATTATTAGCAAGATAAAGGAGGATCTGAAAGCCAAGAGAATACTTTTCCTAAAAAAATTTTAAAAAGGAAAAATTACAAAAAAAAAAAAAAAAAAGAGAGAGAGAAGAAAGAGAGAGGCAGAGGCAGAAAGAAGGATAGAGGGATGCCCTACCACTCAAGACTGGGGTCTGGAGGCTGAATTACCAGTAGAAAATCTTAATTTCTCTTATTCCCTGAAATAACTAGTTCTCAGCAGCAATGAAGGGATCTTCTCTTGATGGCCTTCCCCTTGCCTCCAAGCTTTTATTATTTCTTAACATAAGTTTCATTAAACTTAAGACACTTTTTTCAGTGATAGTATCAGTAATTTAGTTCCTCTCTAAAGAATTAAAGGTCCTAGGAAATTAACACTATCAGTGCAGTGTTTTTTACATTATTAACTGAAAAAATATTGACCTTTAAAGACTGTAAAGATTTAAGATGAAAAAAAAAATCAGAAGGATCCAAATCAGGACCATAAGGTTAATAATGATTTTCCGTAAACATCTACAGAACTCATTTTTGCGAGTAGCCAATGTTTAACTACCCTGTTCTCACACCTGCCCTTGTTTGATGAGCGGAATGGGCAGGAGAACCATCACGGTGGAGAAGTGTTATTGAATCAATGAGTCCATTGCCCTACACACCCAGAAGTCAATCACTATTGCACCAAGTTTTGAAGCAAGAAAGAGTTTTGTTGCATAGCCAGTCAATAAGAATATAGGAGCAAACTCAAATTTGTCTCTCTAATTTCAACAAAAAGGGGTCTTTTATAGAGCACCCGCTAGTCACACCAAATTATCTGAGTATCATCCAAAGACAAAATTCTAAGAGGCTTGGAAAATTTGAGAAATTGTGTATTTCAACTCAAGATTGTATTTAAGAGAAATAAGAGTCAACAACTTTTAAAGTGTTGATAAGATCCTTCCTTTGCCCAAAAGTAATTATACAAAGAAGTATACTGAGGAACAAAAGAAAATCAACATATTAAAAAATTGATTTTTGAACTAGTTCTGTGGCACAGAAGTGGTATGCTGCTCAAGAGAAGCTGGAACCCACATGGCAACCACAGTTCAAATTCTTGACGCAGTCTGCCTAAAACACACCTGGCATATGCACCAGTGCCCAAGATCTGATGAGCTGGAGGGTAGAAAGAAAGGAATGGCAGTGTGATCAGGCCCTGTAAAGGGTGTTCCTCTCTTTCACACTCTTTTTTTTTTTAATTATTCTTTTTTTTTTTTTTTTTAGAGGTTTTTGCTATAGGACGCATGCGCTCGCCAGAAAGACAGAGAGAAAGAGAGAGAGAGAGAGACACAAAGCGAGAAATCACCCCCCAGGGGGGATGGCCATGCCACAATCCCTTCTCCTCCATTCTCCTCTCGGGATCTTGGGCACACATGCACACGCACCTGGCATGAGTTTAAGCCACCGGGTCTGGGACTTGAACCGTGGTCGGCTACGTGGGAGTCCAGTGACATAGCCATTATGCTAACCGCTGGTCCCTTTAACACTCTTTTTTAAAACATTGTTTTATTTACTTTTATGTATTTGTATTTCTTTTTTAATTTGGCCAGAGACAGAGAATGTAAAAGTGAGAAAGCAAGCTGCCAGGTCCAGGACTCAAACCATGCTCAGTCATGTGGGAGTTCAGTACCTTAACCACTATGCCACTCTTTCTCACTCTTAGGTGCTCATATTCTATCATTAATAAAGAAACATTTTTTTTTAAATCCACTTTTATTCTAATTTATAATTTGGAAATATGTAACTTTTGTCTTTGCATCATAATGAGATAAGTGGTTGTGAAGAATGTGACTGATGACTTTAGGTTATTAGAAGTTTCCTTAGTTCCTATCCGATGACCTAACCAGACCACACTGAAAGCTTAACACATATTTTCCTCTTTTAGATGGAAGTAGATTACAAAGAAAAAATTTAAAAATCATGTCAGTATCTGAAAATACAAAACACACAAAATAAGGATGCAAACAGTAGGGCATTATTCGTTATTAATATTACTAAAGTTAATTAGTAAATTTGAAAACTATCTAAAATCATTACAAAAAGTTGTTTCTCTAAGCTAAATAGTTTATTTAAATGAAGTTTATACGTCTGCTCTTGTCAGTTTATGTATAAAAGATTTGACTTTTTTAATGAAAACAGTTGACAGTTTTTCCAGCACAAGAGCCTCTCTGGGTGCAAGCTCTGTGGCGCAGTTGGTAACATACAAGACTGTGAGCTGGAAGCCACATGCTGACCATATTTGAGTTCCTGCCCATGTAGGCTTGAAAACATACCAAGTGCACACTTGTGTGCTCAGGATCTGACAGACAAAGGAATGAAGGGGATGGTGGCATGACTAAGCCCTGTTGAGGGTGCTTTTCTCTCCCTCCCTCATATGCTTGTGCATGTACTTTATCATGAATAATAGTAGAGAAAAAAAAGCCTCGCTAGTAACTTGGTAGTATATTTCACAGGAGACAGTTGGGGAAAGGAGGTGGGGCTCTGAAATGATGTCTTGATTCTTCTCTTTGCCAGCTATATCACCTGGGGAAGTTATGTAACCTTAGTCTCAGAGAGCTCATACACAAAATGAAGGTTATTTCACAAGGTTATTGTGCCAATAAAATTATGCACACAAAAGCACTTGTAAACTGTGAAGTATCATGTAAATGTTAGCGAGATAATGGTTTCCTCTACCATAACCTCACAAAAACCCTGTGGGATATAGGGAGCCTATTCCTTCCTTCCAAATGTGCTCCTCTGCAACACAAGTATGGTTGCTTCCTCCTGTTTTCCAGTTCCTATTTTGTTTACTGTGGTATGTTGCATATAAATAACAATCTTGAGGTTTTTTAAAATTTGCTATAGGGCATGTGCACAGACCAAGAAGGGAGAGATACAGAGAAAGAGAGAGAGAGAGAGACTAACCAAAAATTGAATGATGATAATCTCAATTCCATTTGCTGCCTCCATAACTTTTGATCCTGGCAACTGGTTATATGTAAAAAGTTTTAATAGTTTGCAAACTTTTGGACATAGTAATTATTCTAGAAATATACCTTCAGAAAATAAGTAGAGGTCTGGATAAAGGTAGTCTGACAATAGTTAAAAAGAAAAAAGTCCATGTAAGTCTTCTAAACCCCCACCAACTGCAGATCACTTAGTATGCATACAATGAATAGTACATAACCACTAAGTACCTTATTATAGAAAAACAATTAAAAATATGGGGCTAAGGTAATGCTCTAGTATTATGTTTAAAATTTTAAATTTTAAATGTAATTTAATTTATATTATGCCAGTTAAGCAATAAAAATATTACGGGTATGTGTATATGTGTGCATCTGTGTGCACATGTGTATGTGTGTGCACACACAGGAAAAGCCTAGGAGGTACAGAGCAAAATGTTAATAGCAACCTCGGGGTGGCTTAATTATTAGTGATTTTAATTTCTCCTTTGCAATTTTTTATGTTTTGGAATTTTTTCAATGATCATATATAACTTGTATAACAAGGCACAAAATGTAATTAAAAAATCTCAAGCATAGGCCACCTCCAAAGGGAACCCTACCATGAACTCTGAAGTGTTTTGGCTATGAACACTTAAGTAATTAGAAATTGGAAGGACCGTAAAAAGTAGTCACTGGGGGCTGGTATTTGAATGAAAAACCCAAAGAGCTTGTTTTGAATCATGTCAACTTTCACATTACTAATATAATTAAAGCAAGTAAATCAGTTGGGCAACGTGCCACTCACCCTTCAGACACACGTCACAGCTGTCTGCATGCTCACTATCTTCACCTTGCTCAATTTTCACAGTTTTTAATATGAACATCAATTCCCTTTTTCATAAACCTAACCTATAAATGCCACAACCCCTCTGAGGGATTTCCTCAGGCTTCATTTTAGGCTCCACAAGAAAGGATGTAAAAAAGACTTTTCTTTTGTAAAGTGATTCTATAATTCTGTCCCATATCCATCATTTTCAAGGCCAAGTAATCATATTTAATACATCCTAAATTACATTCTGTCAGGCAAGGATTCCCTTGATGATATTAACCAGAGCAGAGGACTGACAGTCAGGCCTGAAAGTAAGATATTGTTCCACAAAGGGCTTACAAGCTTTCCTTTACAGGGGTCAGCCCCACTGAGTCTGGAGTGGTATAGGGTCTGCGCCTTCATCGCAGTCCTCAGCCTTTCCTGAATTACCCACAAACCAGCTCCTGATTTCCGGTCTTAAAATCACTTTTAAAATTAAATTACTTGGCACATTTTGGACCCTCTCCTTTGAGGAAATTGCCATCATGAATTAATTTTTACAATACTACTCTAGTAAGACAGCTAAAGTTTAAGAACTTATCCTCACTGTCTTCTTTCTACACTCTTATAGGAAAACTGAAATAAAAAAGACAAATGGGGACTAGCAGTTGGCGTAATGGCTATGTTGCTGGACTCTCATGTAGTCGACTGTGGTTTGAGTCCCAGACCCGGTGGCTTAAACTCATGCCGGGTGCATGTGCGTGTGTACACAAGATCCCGAGAGGAGAAGGGATCGTGATGTGGCCATCCCCCTGGGGGGTGATTTCTTGCTTTCTGTCTCTCTGTCTCTCTCTGTCTCTCTGTCAAATGATGAGGGGAAGCTGGAAAGATGACACAGTTGCTTGTGCTGTTTACATGAATGTTCCAAATATAAGACTGGAGATCCTTTTGTGACAGGAAAGACTGTAAGGTCATCATACCAGAAAGTAAGTGCAAGGATAGGGCCTCCTTTGAAAAAGAAGGAAATCTTGGATCAGATTTTCTTTAGAAGGAACATTTCTATCTCTCTTTTGAGCATCTATATTGGAGGAGATTTTATTTTGTGAATTTTACATCTCAAAATCATTAAATAATAAGACTAAGAATGTATTAAAAAATAAGAAAATTTTCCCAAATTTAACAAAGTTTAAGTTCTGGATGCTTTAGACAGTAAAATGGTTCAAACACAAATCCTTATTTTAAACAGAATCTTCATTCAAAATTCAACTATTGAGCTCCTCCTATGTGCCTAAACCTTGCTGGTTTACCTTGCTAGCTTACTTCATTCTTTCAAAGATTCTATAAAGAACCGATATATTTATGCAAATGTTAGAGATGATATCTAGAAGGTAGTCATTTATTCTCATTTCTTTTTTCAAAAAATTTTTAGAACTATTCATTTAATCTTATTTATTTTTCTTCTTCTTCAATTTGACTAGAGAGAGACAGAGGGGTGGCAGGGAGAAAAGGAGAGTGAGAAAGCAAGCAGCCTGGTCTGGGACTCAAACCACAGTCAACAATGTGAGAGTCCAGCACCTTAACCACCACGCCAACTACCAACCCCGTTTCTTTTAATTTCTAAAATCTTTGGATGGCTTTAACTCTAACAGCTTGGGTTACTCTCAATTTTTGATGCCTTGGCTCACCACATAGAGTTGGTTGTTAGTGTTCTAAAAGCAAAAACAAAAACCCAACCCAATTGTTCAAAACTGCCAAATACTACATATGAATATTAAAATTCTTGACAAAAGAAAAAACGGTTAAAACATTAAAGTATAGAGGAGGCGGGAGGGTGATGATAGTGGTAAATGTTTAACAGTTAGAACGAAGAATAAGATGATGAGCCTAAAACAAAAGTAGAAGAAAAATGTAATATTAAACAATTACTAAGGTATCTGTTTTATCATTTTGAGGGGCACAAAATACATCATACAAAAGAACCAATTCTGTTTTCTGGTCAATTTTCTTATTTCCTTCTTTTTACATTCTTGGGTTTCTGTGGTTTTCCTTTGCTTTTCTTTACCAATTTTAAAAATTTTTTTCCTTACATTTCTTCATCCTCATTTCTATTTTACCATCACTCTTTATCTTATCCTTTAACTTTTTTCCTATGCCTAGGAAACAGAAAAAATAAAATAAATCCAGTAACCAGGCATTCTCTTTAAAGGTAATAAAACTGGAGGAAGGACTTGGCTGGTTTCATGATCACTCCTTCCATCTTTCATCATCATTAACTCCTCTCTCTACTCTCTTCCTTACTTCCTCTTTTCCAATAAGTCACTTCCTTCTTTTCAATAAATCACCAAGACTAAGATTTAAAAGCAATTTAACATATTCGGATACACTACAGTAGTTTAATTTCCGTATCAGTCTAACCCAAATTGGTTTCTCAATGACAGAGCTCAGCTGTACCTCTTTGCCTGCTGAGTCTGCCAAATGGAAAAACTCAGCAAAACCTGTATAATCATTTATTTCCAGTGTGGACATATAAAACAAACTGGAATGTGGGGATTTCTTTAAATTCTTTTTATCATAACAAAATTATTAGAAAAATGAAAACTTCACAATTTTCCTGGGGGAATGAGTTCAGGTTTCAAAGAGAGTGATCATTTGAAATATGACCCTCAAGCTTCTAATGAACTTTGGAAATTCTTATTGCCTGGACATGCTAATTAGTGCTCTTATTACTGTCACAAAAAATTTTTTAAAAAAGTTGGTGCTCTTTTATCTTTTAGTGGGGTTATTTTTAAATGAGTTCCTCCATTTTCAACCCCATTGAATAAGCAAGAGCAACTACTTGTATTTGTGTTGCATTTAGATTTTTTCAGAGAACTCTCATAGCATTATCTATCTAATACCAGACACTGGTTGGACACTATGCCAGGTCTTGTAGTTCAGATAAAAATGTTGCACAGCTCCTTCTTTAAGAGGCTGGGGGCAACACTATGGGGCACATGTACTAATTGCAGACAGAATAATGCAGCATGAGTTTTAAAAATGATCAATATGGGGGGGAAAATCTTTTTAAAGTTCATGGAAAATGCATATTACAAAAACAGTATGCATTGATTTCAAAAGTTGTTTTTTGTTGTTCTTGGTTGTTGTTTTTTTTTTTTTTTTTTGAGAGACAGATTTTTGCTATAGGGCATGTGGGCATGTGTGCTCACCAGACAGACAGAGACAGAGAGACAGAAAGCGAGAAATCATCCCCCAGGGGGAATGGCCATGCCTCAATCCCTTCTCCTCCATTCTCCTCTCAGGATTTTGGGCACATATGCACACATGCCCGGTATGTTGTAAGCTGCAAGGTCCAAGACTCAAACCACAGTCGACTATGTGGGAGTCCAGTGACTCAACCATTATGCCATCTGCTGGTCCCAATTTCAAAAGTTTTTTGCACCGAAATAAACATCTACTTTAATTCCACTGTTCTTTCTTCTTTTTAAGAAGTTTATTAAGTTCTTCCATGAGAGAGAGTGGGACAGGAAAACAGAGAGAGAGATTGGCACCTCCAACAGGATCTCCATGCCATGATCCATTCGCAGTTCCATGAAGTCTGGATGATGGGCACAGGCATGCACTCGCAGTGTACTCGGGGAGGTCCCAGGAGGTGAACCCAGGACCTATCTCACGTGCGAGTCCAGCTGCATTGTACCACAACCTGAGCCAACTCTGCTTTTCCATAAACTTTTTGAAGAACCACTCTTTTTCACACGTAAGTTGCATAGAGTACCTGTTTACCTGTTTAGGCCTGGCTGTGGTGGTGCATATGGTAAGGTATCACTGCCTGAAGCTGGGGCTGCATGGAGGGGCCCATGTTTGGTCCTTGGAGCACCCTACATAGATTGACTGACACATGCCTGTCATCTCAACTTAGAGGCTGGGGCAGAATGAGCATGGCATGACAAGTCTCTGTCAGAAAACACTTAACTCTCTCTACATACCTTTTTTTCTTTTCTTTTCTTTTCTTTTCTTTTTTTTTTTTTTTTGAGAGATTTTTTGCTATAGGGTGCATGCACTCACCAGAAAGACAGAGAGAGACAGAGAGACAAAAAGTGAAAAGTCATCCCCCTCCGGGGGTGGTGGTCACACACTGCAATCCCTTCTCCTCCATTCTCCTCTCAGGATCTTGGGCATGCATGCACACGCGCCCGGTGTGAGTTTAAGCCACTGGGTCCGGGACTCGAGCTGTGGTCAACTACATGGAAGTGCAGCGATATAGCCATTACGTCAACTGCTGGTCCCTCTCTCTACATATCTTAAGGAAAGAAAATCTGGTCAAACTTTTAACCTGGTCTAATTTCTAAAATCCATTTGTTTCCTTTGCTCTTTGTTATGGTCTATTTGGAGAAATGCTCGATTTACATAGTTTACTTATACGAACTCTGAAAGCAAGATGATAACACTATTCCTTTTTGTGAAGACTCTGACTAAAAAACTCTTTTGTTGGGACCAGGAGATGGCACAACGGTTATGTCCATGAACTCTCACACGTTCAACTGCGATTTGAGTCTCAGACCTGGCAACTTAAAAAACTTATGCTGGAGGGGCCGGCAGGAGGTGTGGTGGTTGGGATGCTGGACTCCCACATGGCTGACCACGGTTCAAGTCCTGGACCTGGAGGCTTGCTTTCCTTCTTTCCCTTTCTCTCTCTGGTCAAATTAAACAAATAATAATGATGACAATAAATGCAATAAAAATTTAAAAAAAAAAAAAAAAAAAAAAAAAAAAAAAAAAAAAAAAAACTTATGCTGGGTGTGCGCATGTGTGTGTGTGCCCAAGATCCCAAGAGGAGAATGGAGGAGAAGGGATTG
Organism: Tupaia tana; assembly: GCA_026018925.1. Lineage (NCBI taxonomy): Eukaryota > Metazoa > Chordata > Mammalia > Scandentia > Tupaiidae > Tupaia > Tupaia tana. The sequence continues at coordinate 37,390,160 of JAKSZU010000023.1, read as the reverse complement.
TGGTGTGGCCATCCCCCCAGGCGGTGATTTCTTGCTGTCTGTCTCTCTAGCGAGTGCATGTGCCCTATAACAAAAATCTCTCTAATAATAAAACAAACCTCTTTTGTCTTATGATTTTCTTTTCTGGGCAGGTTAGAAGAACATCTTTAAGCGCCAATGCCAGTGCCTTTATTTATGACACATCAATGTAGGATCAGTGTTTGCTTTATTTCTATTCCTCTAGTTCTGCTAGCTGGCTCCTTATTCCTATCCACGGGCTTTCCTTGTTCAGGAATGAGGACTTAATGAGGGTCTTAATCAGGAAGGTGGTGAGGATTCCCATGCTATCTCTGTTTTGGTCTTCTTGAGCTTTAGTCGTTTTCTGCTTGCTTTCAGGGGCTGGTTTTTCTCTCGGTAAAATGCAATTTGCGAGAGACCCAGTATCTATCCTGGTCCTGCCAGGTGCTCTTGTGAAGATCTCTGCAGACGGCCCACTCTGTGCCCCTGGATGGACACCTGCTGTCTCAACCGCAGGAGCCTGTTTTGTTTCTTGGTCCTTTCTCCTTTGTTTTGTTTCAGTCCCATTTCCTAAACTGACATTTACTGTCTTAAAACAATTATCTGCTAGTTATGATCTCTTATGGGGATCTCTGGCTTTTCCTGCACTCTTTTTTATTTTGGAGAGGTTTTTGCTATAGGGCACGTGCGCTCACCATAAAGACAGAGACAGACAGAGAGACAGAAAGCAAGAAATCACCCCCCAGGGGGGATGGCCACACCGCAATCCCTTCTCCTCCATTCTCCTCTGGGGATCTTGGGCATGCACGCACATGTGCCCGGCGTGAGTTTAAGCCACCGGGTCCGAGACTCGAACCGTGGTCGACTACATGGGAGTCCAGCGACATAGCCATTGCGCTAGCTGCTGGTCCCTGGCTCTTCCTGCACTCTGAAGGCAGATTGTTCCTAGAAGGTTCTAGGATTCTTAGTTTTTCTGGCTGTTGCTCTCAGTTCTGGCTAAGACAGCAAGAGTAACATACTGCTCTCTTCTGCTGGAAAAAAAAGAGGAGCAGCGAGCTTTTCCAAGGTCAGTGAGATGAAGATTTATGTAAGAACTTTTTAACTGTATTATGAAATGCATAAAGAAACCCCGTCTGGATTATTTCATCCAGTGGCCAATGGGCCAGGAAGTTGAGATTGGAGAATACACTCTCAGAATGCCCCTGTGTCCTTTGTTCCCTACCAAACTCTCCCTGCAACGTGTACCTTCCCCGCTGGGAGGTGAGCGTGGGAAAGGAGAAGGCAGTCACAGCAAACAGTGGCGATAGCCTGCTTACTCAGCACTGGCCCTGCTATTAATAGCTCACTGCATTGCTGCTGCAGACAAGCACCTCTCTTGATATGCTGAGGGCATCAAAGTCCCAACAGGAAATAGAAGGTGCACTAAAGGGATTATTCAGGAGCGTTTAACAAAGAAGCTGTTTCTAAGAGTCTAGGCAAATATAAGGGAAGCCAACAAAAGATGATGAAGAAACACCTGCTAAGTGTCTTTATCTGCCCTAAGTTCATATGGCAGAAGGGGAAAAATCGGCTCGAAACCCAAGAGATAGCTGGAGTGTTGGAGAACACAGCATGGTGGAGGCTGTGGCCTTCTCTAGAGGGAGGAAGCCACTGGCAACACCTGGGCATGCAGGAAGGGACCTCTGTTCTTGCTCTGCCTTCTCCCACGGCCATGTCTCCTCCCTGTCTCTTGCAACTGCCTCTCATTGGCTGAAACCAACTAGAAGGTGGAAAGAGTGACAGAATGTGCGGTAAGCAGAGGTCGGCCTCCCAGGGCACAGAGCAGGATAAAGAGGGTGAGGCCGCCTCTGGAGGAGTGCTGTGGAAGATATTCGGCACACTGGGGAGTTGTCTGAGGTCAACTCTTTACACACTGTGAGGCTTCACCGCAATGAGCAGAATATGCCCATGATGTTTTTTAGAAGCCTCTATAGCCACTTCTTCCTGTGAATAGCCATTTTTCTAAACAGAAAGGTAAGCAGAAGATTCCCTATAGCCTTAGGGTATTCCTGGGACTTTGGCTTGCAAATCTGTCCCTTAGCCCTTGAGCAATAAGAACAAAGCTGGGTCTCCCACCATGGCTATGACACTGATTCTAGCCAACAGCTTCAACCGGGTTGCTGTAATAGATTCCAAAATTATCTTCCAGCTTCAGGAGCCAGATGTTTGTTTTGATTTTGATTTTTAAATTTTGCCAGAGGGTACACGTACTCTCCAAAGAGAACAAGAGAGAGAAAGCATCCGTGGGGCATGGTCATGTTGGAATCCCTTCTTGCCTATCTCCTTCCCTCCTTTTGGGATTTTGGACATGTGTGCACATGTGCCCAATGTGTTTCTCAAGCTTCAGGGTTTGGGACTCAAACTGCAGGGTCAGCCAAGTAGGATCCAGCCACCTTAACCACCAGGTCATGAATTGGCCCCAGATGATCTTTCTAAAATGCAAGCTAGATTATATCTCTCCTCTACTCCAGAGCCTATGATAGCTTCCCTAATTATTCCCTGTAAAAGCTAATGTCAGCACACTGGCCTACGGGTCTGCGCATTTGTTTCCCACCTAAGCCTTGCCCTTACCCCACTGATTGCATCTTGGCTCTCCCCTCATTCATTCACACAGCAGTCACACTGGCCTCCTGGGGGCCATGCACTTGCTGCTCCCCCTGCCTGGGTGTCCTTCCCCAGACCTAGGCATGGCTGTCTCTGAAGTCTCTGTCACAACTTCACTCAATGTAGAAGTCCATCTGTGAAGGCTACCTGCCTGCCTGCCTACCTATTGCCAGATGGTGCATGTGCTTACCAGAGGGAGAGGGAAAGAGCATCATTTAGTAGGTGTTGTCATGCCACAATCCCTTCTCCTCCATTTCTCCACTCTGTTGGGATTTTGGGCACCCCTACACAGGTTCCCAATGTGTTTCTCAAGGTGTTAGGGCCAGGATTTGAACTGCAGTCAGTCATGTGGTATCCAGCTGCCTTAAACACTGGGCTATGGGACCAGTTTAAACAATCAACACACTTCCTTCAGCATTCTGTATCTTCTTTCTTTATTTTTCTCTGTGTACTTGTTATCACCAGACACACTCCATACTGTCTTACTTATTGAATTCATTTTCTGCATGTTTTCCCTGGAACATAAGCTCCATGAATGCAGAGGTTTTCGTCTCTTTTGTTTGCCACTGAATCCCCAAGGCCTAAACAGAGCCTCGTCTGCAGTAGATGCTCAATAAATTATTTGTTCACTGAATGGGTAAATTCCCAAAACTAATTAAACCTTCATTTCCAGGATCCGAGGATGGGTAGAGCTTTGAGTGAATAAAGCAAAGTGGCCAGTGCAGGCAGTGGTTTCAAGCAATGAGATAGTGATAATAATGCCAAGAATTTGGAGGGAGTGGACATTTCAGGTGAGAGGTGACAATAGAACTTGAGCCCCTAGGGTGCCTCAGGAGACCTTCCTGTGACCATGACCCATGTTATAACAAGGACAGTCACAGAAGGTCGGAAATACTTGGGAACATTTGGTTCCTTTGAAAAAATTTTAAAGTTACATTTTGAGAAAAGAAACATATTTTCTAATTCTGGACACTTATATATCTGGTATTTTTGTTATTTGTCAGGAAAAGGTTTAAATATTTCAAATTAGACATCTGGCAACCCTAGTAACCAGCTTAAACAGGGCAAAGACAACACTGTGTTCCAGATCTGCTCAACACAAAACACAACCTCCTATTTGAAGCTGTGAGGGTGAAGGTGGGCGTGGGCAGTGTGAGGGCACGTATGGTACATTGGCCACGTCTTGGGGACTCTGAGAGTGGAGATACTGATGAGGACAGTGGAGGAGACTAGTGGGAGGTACAGACCATGCTTAGAATAAGGCTCGTTTCTGTGTGGGCCTCGTTGGCCTTCACTGACAGACTACAGTAGAACTCATAGAAGGAAATCCCTATTTTAGTTGGCACTAAGACAAAGATAAAGATTTAAGCGGACAACCAAAGTAATTTTAGTATATTAGCAGAAACAATGCATGCCCCTACCCTATGTCCAGTTCCTTCTGTGAATCTCCCTACGGTCAAGGCAAAATCTGGTAGCTCTCCCCGTATCCCCTATACACAGTCTTTCAACCCACAGACAGCCATTTCCAGGCCGTCTCCTACTCTCACTCACTCCCTATTTTTAGTTTTTTTTTTTTTTTTTAAAGAGGGTTTTTTTTGTCTTGTATAAAAATATTAAGGCCTACACTTGCCAGGGCTTGCTGTCCTGTTAATGGATGGAATGGATGCAGAAGACCAAAGAATTGACTGAATTCTTCTGTTGTTGGAGAAGGGAAGACACATCAGGGCAAAATGGTGGCACAGCTCAGGTGGGCAGAGAGGGGTGGCTTGAGGTCGGCCTTCTAGGGCCCTTGCCCAGCTTCTGCGATACCCTGAAGGCATTCAGCGATGCCCCTGTATCCAGGAGGAACATTGAAAATGCTGAGGGGGCTGAGGCAAGGGTGTGAGCCCATGCCGCTGGGTTACTGAGGCACGTCACGTGTGTCAGTGTATGTGTTTAGAAATGACAAAATGGGCAGAGAAGAAAAATCACACTTGAGTTGAGGGCAATGCTGGCCTGGAGCCCAAATGAGATTTGTAGGTAGGCCTCCTTACAAGCTCCAGCTAGACCACAGAAAGACTGAAGGTGAGGAGTCATGGTTACCAGGAGAAACCACTGGGTTCTGCACAAGCCTGAAGAGAAAACAGAGGACAAGAAGCAGAAGCAGCAGACCTTAGCAGGGCTCCCTTAGTACCTGGGAGGACAAATGACAAGGTACTGGAGACCAGGAGCCTGGCAGACACACTCTAGGCCCCTGATAGGTTTCAGGACCTGGAACAACCCAACCCCACAAATACTCAAGCATTCAGAGGGAGAGGAGTGATGGGGGCTGGGTAGAAGCCTAAAAAATCGTCAACTATTTTTAAGAGGCAGAACATTAAATAAAGGGATTTTATATTTTGTTTATTTCTTCATGCAAGAGGAAGACAAAGGGCTCACCAATGTTGATTTTCTTTTCTTCCTACACTTACTAATTTGTACACCGATGAACAAATGACAAATTGTTGCCTAGCATCTTAGTCCCAATTGACTCCCAATAAAGAGAGTTTAGTGTTTGGTAGGATAATCCAGATTAAAGTCTTCACATATTAGATCACGTGCCATTTTATATTTTAATCCAGTCCCAGCTGTGACCTGTAGATGTCTGTGAATCTTCCTCTGTACTCAGTTCCGGTAAAAGGCACAACAAACGAAAAGCAGTTCAGCCGTTAGTGAGTATTCACAAAGCAGGGGGTCTGTGGGTGAGGAGGGAGCACTGGTCGCTCTGCCCGTCACTTACTCTGTCCCCCACCACAGGAGGAGAAAGCGAGCTTTTGCTCAAATTTCACCTTTTAGACCACATCCAGCCTTGGTCTTACAGTGAGGGTACGACCATGGGGCAAGGACTTTGGGTGAAGTCCAAGTCCCTGAGTCCTTCTGACGTCCCTGACACCTCCCTAGGATGGGCAATCAGGCATGCACCCACTGGAAGCTGTCGGATGGGGCATGCCCACAGAAGCTGTTCTTTTCTATGGGCGTGCTTTCACTTGCATGACTGACCTGGGCAGCAGCCAGGTTAGGAAGAGGAGGCTTCACTGTAGCTTACTATCTGGAATAAAACACCTAGCGTTGGTCTCACCTGACCCGAGCAATTCAGAGTGGAAGAACAACCATTGAAAAGGTGAGGGAAGAGGACTTACTACATCATCTGTATGATTTTTAAAAAGCTTAATTCTGTTACGAGAGAGGGAGATAGATAGATGGGTGGGTGGGGTCTGAGGCCGGGTCTCGCTGCACTGCGATCCACCACACTCCCGTCTTCCAGCCATTAGGGTGCGCCATACAGAGCTCACCTGGCATGTTCAGGTCAACCTGGGAACTGAACTCTGGGCTTTCCCACCTGCCTTCGGCATCGTGTAGGGGCATCACACCACCTGTATCACTGTAACTGAGCTTGGTGTGATATTGTGAAATGACATTTTTCTACTCCATGAAAGTGGAATTGCTTAGAATCTCATAAAATGAATACAAATATATGTCCATGAATTGATAGGCCTGGCCTTTCCTGTGATATGTTTTATGTGGCATAAAAGGCTTCTAGTGAATAATGTGATATACGGAAGCAGGGGATGAATGAGGCAAGGCGAGGATGGGCCTTCTTTCTGTGTTCCGCTCCATTTCGAAAAAGCTAAAGTGGGGATTTGCTTTATTTGGGGGTCTGGGCTCTATGTTTTCTTCCTGATAAATCACTGTTACAAATTGGGTTTGGCATTTACTGTATAGTTTGGAATATAGCCTGGTATCTGTTTTCTGGATTTCTCCAGGCTCTTTCCGTCTTTTCTTCAGTCCACAGGAGCTTAAGACAGAGGGTTTCTTTGAGCAACCCGGTAGATGGGAAGCAAGGTTCCTCCTCAGGATGGAGTCTCCCCACATCTGTCTCATTCTTCCCTGCGGCTGGCCCATGGCAGATGGCAGTGACCACACAGCAATTCACAGAGGATAAGAACAAGGCAGTGTCCGTGTATTGCTATCCTTGGTGCAGGATGATTGCATTCCTTTAGGGACATAAGAGGAAGCTATTAACCTCAGGGAGTTTGTTGAGACAGACATACCTGAAGTCAGTCAGGAGGAAAAAGACACAACACTTGAAAACAGAGACGAAGTAATAGAAAATTAGATCAGGAAGAAGCCCTAGGGACAAGGGAGGGAAGAACCTAGGTCAGAATCAGAGTTGTATTTGGATTATCTGGGGCTTGCTCTCTGGGGGGGTCTCCTGTAAATAGGCAACCGTATGTCCTAGGCTGCATAAGATATTCCTGGTTTGAGTCTGTTGTATGGGGTGATTTATAATAACACCCTCTTCATTCTTTCTTTTTTTTTTTTTTTTTTTTTTTTTTTGTCAGAGAGCGTATGTGCTCACCAGAGGGAGACCAAAAAAACCAGAAAGACAGATGAAGGGAGAAGTAGCAAATTCTACCCTTCCCCCCAAGAAGAATGGTTCCATTGCAATTCCTTCTCTTCCATTTCTTCATCCCATCAAGATTTTGGGCACATACATGCTTGTTTTTCAACCTACAAGAGTGAGATTCAACCTGCAGTAGGCCATGTGGGATCTGGCTCCCTTAACCACTAGGTCACAGGACCACTCCCCTCTTCTTTTTTCATTTCTTTTCTTTTTTTTTCTTTTATTTGCTATAGGGTTCAGAGAGAGACAGAGAGAAAGTGAGAAATCAGCCATCGGCAGGGTTGTGGGGATGGCCATGTCACAATCCTTTCTTCTCCATTCTCCTCTTAAGATTTAGGTCCACAGGGACCAGCAGTTAGCATAATGGCTATGTTGCTGGATTTCCATGTAATCAATCACGGTTTGCATCCTGGATCCGGTGGCTTAAACTCATGCCGGGCGCATGTGCATGTGCGCCCAAGATCCCGAGAGGAGAACAGAGGAGAAGGGATTGTGGTATGGCCATCCCCCCAGGGGGTGATTTCTCGCTTTCTGTCTCTCTCTGTCTTTCTGGCGAACACATGTGCCCTATAGCAAAAACCTCTCAAAAAAAAAAAAAAAAAAAAAAAAAAGATTTAGGTCCACACTCTATGGTAGAGACTAAAAGACTGGAGGACATAAAAGTATTAAAAATTGTGGTAGACACTAGAGACAAAGTGGAAGGAGAGTGTGGAAGAGAAGAGGAAAAGAAATCTGGGGAAAAAAATAGAGAGGTAAGACATTTGTGGGAAACAGATATGGTTTATTATCTGTCGATGAGGATGTGTATAGTATTCTCAACTGGGCTGGACTGAGGTGTATATTATGCTGGGTAAAGTCTTTTTACAGTCTAAATGATGTATAGCAGTTGAATGTAAAAATAATAATGATGATAATAATAAAAGAAAAAACTTCATATAGAGAAAGAAGCAATCATTTTAAACTAAAAAAAAAAAAAAAAAAAAAAAAAAAAGATTTAGGCATGCAACATGCACATGCCCAGAATGTTTTTCAAGCTGTCAGATCTGGAACTCAACCTGCACAGTCATGTGAAATCCAGCTGCCTTAACCACTGCACCACTTGGTTAGCCCAGTCCCCCTTCACTATTTTTTTTTAAAGAATTATTTTACTGGGGCCGGCAGATGGCATGGTGGTTAAGGGCGCTGGTCTCCCACATGGTCAGCCACAGTTCCAGTTCCGGACCTGGTGGCTTGCTTTATCACTCTCCCTCTTTCTCTCTTTCTCTCTCGCTCTGTCCCTCTTTAGTCAAGTTAAACTAACTAACTAACTAAATATTTAATTTAGCCGTATTTATTTATTTTAATTTGACCAGAGTGAGAGCAAGAGGGAAAGTGAGAAAGCAAGCTGCGAGGTCCAGGACTCAAACTGCGGCTGACCATGTGGGAGTCCAGCACCTAACCAACCTTAGCCAACACCTACCAGCCCCCCCCTTCACTCTTAAAAGGGTCTTGACTTGGATGATAAATTATGTTGTCACCCTACTTACCCACCTCACAAAATAGTCCGTCAGTATTCTAAGAAGAAGTATGTTTGACAGTCTAGTAAACGACATATATAAAACTTTTTCTGGACAAAGAAACTAGTCTAGAATTCGGTAATAATTTTCTTTGAGAAGCAGTAAGTTTCCTAGTTCCTGGTATGTATTTAATTTAAATTATACCCAAATTTCTTTTGATCCTTCTCTCTTTTCTTTTCTTCTGACTAAAATAGGTTTTTGTTTGTTTTTAAAATCAATATTATTCTGGGGTAGCAGGTGGCACAGTGCTTAAGGTTCTGGATCCCACATGGTCAACTCTGCAATTCAAATCCCAGACCCAGTGGCCTGAAAAACATGCCAGACATGTGTATGTGGGTACCTCAAATCCCAAAAAGAGACTGGAGGAAAAGAGACTGTGGTGTGGTCATTCCCCATGGGGAGAGATTTCTCACTTTCTCCCTCTCTGTTTCACTCTCTCTCTCATGAGCACACAGGCCCTAGGGCAAAAAAAAAAAAAAAAAAAAAAAGAAAAAGAAAAAAAAAGTCTAAAAATAGAAATAAATAAATAAATAGATGAATCAACAATAAAGCAACTGTAAAATGCTTTTTTTTAAGCAAAAAATTCATTTAACTATTCCTCTATTAGTGGACAGTTGAGTTATTTTCAGTTCATGGTTACTACAAATAATGCATATACATGTGTACTTCTGACTTACCACATTTATTTCTGTCTCCTCATTTGTTAATGAAGAAATTATAGGAAGAAAATCACAGGTTTGGTGGGGGTATTACACAAGATAATGCAAACAAAATCACGTAGGTCCAGCCACAGTGGTGTAGGGGTGTGGCAATGCGGTGTGATACTTGATCTGTAGTGGAGGCCTCATGACCGACCTGAACACACCAGATGTGTCTACAGTCCTGGCTGGCTGGAGGGCTGGGGATGGTGGAGGAATTACAGTGCAGTGAAACCATGAACTTCTCTCTCTGTGTTTGGAGCAAGGAAAATCTCTCCTTCACATGCACATGAAAGAAATAAATACACGTTTTATTTAAGAGCACTTAATACAGTACCTGGTAGAGAGTAAATATTCAGCAAAATTATCTTTTATTGTTATTTAAATACTATTGGTCCATAAATTCTTTGTCTTTCTCTCAGAGAATCCTCATCCTGAGCTTCTGACTAATGGAAATAGAGACCCTATGTCTTTTCCAGGTCATAGGTGGGGCCATGGCATGTCTACATAAAATGGTTTTTTAAAGCATCACTCAGGACTCCACTGTGGGCTCAATGTGAGGTCTCCAAAGTTCATATGGCCTACAATCAGCTCCCAATTTCAAAATGGATGTGGTGATTTATTCATTTCTACAGGGGCTAAAATGCCATTTCAATGTTATCACTGAGACATTGGACTTTTCTTTCATTTCTGAAGTGTAAGGTTCAAAATGTACAGACGTGGGGTTGTGAGAGATGAGAAGATGACAGTGGTCCTTCAAAGGGCAAAACAGAACAAGATGGAAGACATGGATCTGCCACTCTTTTAACATAAGGTTTGTTTGGAGGACTTCTGTAGAGACCAGAGTGGGAAGTGGTAGGTCAGAGTTGCCTCAACTTTTATGTTTGGAAATAGGATTTTCAGATATTCTTCCCAGCCAGAAATTGTCAATATGATAAAGAGTCAGATGTCTGACCCCAAAAGAAGGTGACCACCTGCCTCCTACATACCTCCCTGCAGTTCAGGATGTCCACAAGGAGCCATCTCTGGATAAAAACCAACTTTCTCTTTGCTGATATTTTTCTCTGAAAAGCTTTTGAACAACACAACAGATAAGAGAGTTTCACTCCAGGTGTATAAGGTTTCCTAGAAGAAAAAAGATTTAAAATGCTTGTCTACTACCTACTCCCATGAGACAAAGAGAGCACTTGACTTCACAAGAAAAAGCTTATCTAAGAAAAAAACTCCTAAGTCAGAGTTTTCTCTTTAGTTCCCATGCTAAAGAGGTACATCCTGACAAGCAGTAGTCTTTCTACTGACCAAAAAGCAAAAAGCAAAAAGCATCAAGACACAGTAACTCAAAATTGGGCTGTGGAGGTTTGAAAATGTAAAGAAACTTTGAAAAGCAAAGGGAAGATGCTAATTTTTCCCAAGAGAAAAACATAAAGCATGTCCTTATATAGAGAGGAAAAGTAATTTAAAGTTTATTACTTATATTTAACCTTTGTCTCCTTTCAGAAGACTTACATAGTTCACATAAGTAAAAATAAAAATACAGTACACTCTTTAACAAAAATAGTAAGTGGTTACTGCATGCATTAAGTTGTTATTTTTTTTTGGACTGTAGGAGTGACAGAAGATTAACTGAACTCATGGACACTCAAAAAAATTTCATTTTTGTTTTTAATCTTATTCTCTTCTCAACCAGAGACTAACAAAACCAAACTGAATCACTTCAAATTTTGGTAGCTTTTCCCACCATCATTGTACTAAAGATTTATAAAAATTGCTATTGGCCAAAATAAGCAAAGGGTGAAGCAACAAGATTCATTCAACCACGCTGTGGTTGTCTGTGGAAAGACTGTTTATAGGTAAGGGTGACTCATGTCATTGTGAGAGAGAATAAGCAAATAGAGCTCTTAGTGTTGCCACTCTGAAAGGTGATGGAAACAGAATTGGCAGGTGCCAGGCACTGCCAATTAAATTTGTATTAATCCTCACAACAGACTGATAAAGTAGACATTTGTATTTTGTGTTACAGGAAAAGAACTAGACTTCTAAGTATCGTGATCAAAGTCATCTGTCCAGAGCTGCAAGGCCAACCTATGGCAAAAACGTTAAAACAAAACACATGAATCAGATCAAAGAAGAACCAATGTATGTCTACTTGCTGTGCAGTGAGCAGTCATATTTGTCTGTAATTTGAACTGAGAGACAGTTTAGAAAGGATCTGCAGAGTGGGAACCAGAATTGGTGCCCTGGCAACCAAAGCCAAAGAACTTCTGGTGTGATAGTATAGGAACCAAGGATCAAGTTCATAAGGCAGGAAAGATGCACATGCAGAGAAGCATAGGAGCCACCGACAGACAGGTGTACAAGCAACATTACCACCACATATGTCGACTCCCTCCCCGATGCATTCAGTGAAAACCACCAGGAATGCTTTCAGAACTCTCTGAAAGGTGATTTTGCCATGCCAGAGTTGCTGAATGAGCATGTTCTGCCTCTTGGGTCCAAACAAAAGGGGATATGCTTTGCTTATTCTTCAACATATTAATTTCACATATTACCAGAAGAAAATTATTCATAATGGGGAAACTATAATGCTCTTACACTTACCTATAACCTTCTCAGGAGGATGGTTCTTAATGAGGAATCTCAGTTTGCCGAGTGGGGTAAACTGTGTGCTGACTTAATTTTGGAACAAGGAAAGAGCTAAATTGTTTTGCATAAGAAAAAGGATGGGCTGGAGTGATGTTCAACCTCTATTTCACATTAGAGTCACCTGGGGAGTTTTTAAAATAAGGAAATCTGAGTCTTATTTCCTGAGTTTCAGATCCAATCATTCTTGGTGGGTTTACCTGGGTAGTATTTTGTGAACCACAGGTATTTAGAGAGGAAGACCTTGCAGTTGCTTTTTGAAAAAATTTTACTGTACCATAGAATATCTCTGCATTTCTGGAACATTCCTCAGAAAATCTAGACCAACCATTAATATTTTGGATAAATCCAAGCGAACGCCAGTGCAGAATATATTCCTCTGTCCCCACCAGTCCACAAGTGAGCGATCCTTCAGGTTTTTCACCTGATCCTTCAGGTGAAAAAGGTCAGAGGATAGAAGAGTCTAATCAGGTAATTATGTCATTGTTTAGAATGTTGGTAAAATATATTTAAATGAGGAAGATGAAAACTTTGAGCAAAATCAGGGTTTCGTTTTATTTTGTGTTTTGTTAGATGCTTAATAAATATAAAGGTTGAATATCCCTTATCTAAAATGCTGGATACCAGAAGTGTTTCAGACTTGGGATATTTTTATATGTCTCATAAGGTATCTTGGAGATGGGAATCAAATCTAAGCATGAAATTCATTTATGTATAATGGCCACCTTGCACACGTAGCTTGAAGGTAGTTTTACTCAATACCATACTGTTTGCAATACCGTATTGTACACAATACAATATTGTATTACAGCATGTTGACTGTGACCTGTCATATCAGCTTAGGTGTAGAATTTTCACCTTGTAGAGTCACGTTGGCACTCAAAAAATTTCAGATTTTAGAACATTGTTTATTTCAGATTTTTGGATTAGGGGTGCTCAGCTGTACTAATGACATTCTAAATATGGATAATGGCATAGCCAGTCATTGAAAATACATTTTTCTTTTCTTAGAATTTTTTTTAGAGATTTTTGCTATAGGATGCGTATGCTTGCTGAAGAGACAGATATAGAAAGTGAGAAACCGCCCCCACCCCAGGAGGAATGGCCATGCTGCAATCTCTTCTCCTCAATTCTCCTCTCAGGATCTTGGGCACACACACACACACACACACACACACACACATGCCCAGCAGGAATTTTAGGTTGCCAGGTCTGGGACTTGAACTGCTATAAACTATGTGGGAGTTCAACAATGTAACCATTATGCTATCTGCTGGTCTCATTCAAAATATTTATAGAATATCTCTTCCATGCCAAGCACTGTGCTAATGAATAAAGATAAAATGACCCCCATCCTCGTGGTCTATTTTGCCTTTCTCAGGCTTCATTCTTTAGGAACAATATCCAGGTACACTTTTCAGAACAAGTCATTTACAACTGGGTTTCTTCTGTCTTTCAAGTTTGATATAGATCTGGAGGAAAGGTTATATTCAAGATGACTCCTCTTCTCATCCTTCCTTCTAGTTTATCTAAGAAAATATCGCTTCTCCCAAATACTCAAAATACTTGTTTGGAATACTGAATCTAGGGTTCATGGTGGAATCTTTCATCTTGAAGAGCTTGTCTTAATTGGTTCTCTTTAGTAGTCAAAACAAAATAGAAATCACCTCATAACATTATTAAAGTTGATATCAATATTATAGAATACAAAATTTACATCAGCCACATCGTTGTAGTCACATTCCTATTTTGACTTGTGACCTATGAAGAGATGTATAAATTTCAAAACATAAAATAAAGAAAACAGGTTTCACCACTGAAAGCAAAGGAATAGTAAGAAATCAAATTAAGGTATACTTAGGAAATCCAACTTGTTGAGGACCAGCAGTTAGCGTAATGGCTATGTCGCTGGACTCCCATGTATACAACCACGGTTTAAGTCCCGAACCCGGTGACGTAAACTCACGCTAGGTGCGTGTGTGTGCATGCCCAGATCCCAAGAGGAAAATGGAGGAGACGTGATTGTGGTGTGGCCATCCCTCCTGGGGGGTGATTTCTTGCTTTCTGTGTCTCTGTCTCTGTCTTTCTGGCGAGCGCACGCATCCTATAGCAAAGAAAACAAACAAAACAAACAAACAAAAAACCTCTCCAAAAAAGAAGAAGAAGAAGAAGAAGAAGAAGAAGAAGAAGAAGAAGAAGAAGAAGAAGAAGAAGAAGAAGAAGAAGAAGAAGATCCGACTTGTTAACACTTAGGCTCCACAACTAACAGTGAACTGAAGAAGCCAATGGGATACCTCTACTTGCTATGATATGAGCATAGTCACATGATTCTCTGGGAAGAGTGCATGACAGGGCTGGAGAGAGAGGAGGTCTGGTTGTTAGGAAGACCAGCAATTACAGCTTTTTATTAAACTGAACAGAAGCCAGGTCTACTTTTCCAATTTCAACCTATCAACTTAAAGCAGATTTGCCTTGTCATGTTTTCCAAGAACACTGTCTAAGATGGTGACTTGGTTATTTATGTCTTAAATTTATGGATTGATTTTTCTTCCAGAAGGCCTCGCTGCTAACATTTAAGCATGGTTTAGATCTCTTCTTCCTGTCCTTGCCACCTAGCTCTAAAGAAGAGCATGCGAGAACTGTGTGGTCTTGCTGTACAGTAACAATCAAGTGTTTGCCACCAGCGCCACTTGACACATGCATTCATCCTTACATATTAAAACATCATTTTTGGAGAGAAGAGCTTGACAATTTTCAGCTGGACAAAACATGCTCTTTCTTATTTTGTACTGTGTTTTTCTCTTTGCTCCCTACTCAGCCTATGGGGGTAGGTTAGTTTACATTCTCATCACTTGGGTTTCTTCTTCAGTCTTTGTGGCTTCTCAACTGGGCTGTTTTCCACTTTCCAAATCTTCAAACAATTCATACATAATTCAGTGTTCCTTTGTAAAAATTTTGAAATCACAAATTAAATATTTTTATGAACTCAATAAACTCTCTTCATTTAAAAAGTAAAAGAGGAGGATTAAAGGGGACCTGGAAGACAGTGCTAGATCTGGAAGAAACATGTCTTTTCTTAAAGGTATTATAGGATTCAGAGAAGATAATCAAGTTGTTTCCCTCACCCTTCTTAAATATTGGCAATAGATGGCCTGAACTGTCCTAATTATCTGTTTCTTTGCATACTTGAGGGCCAGTGAGAGCCAGTGTAAGAGGATCTGTGTCATAGTCTTAGAATTCTTCCCTGACCTGTGGCAATAGCAGCCTCTAGGACTCCTTCTTCATGATGACTTCTTACTCCTCTTTACAGAGGTCAACTCACAGCCTTTCAGAATGTTCTGTGGTTGGGTGACCCAGTCACAGGGAAACAACACATATGCTCATGCTTGGGAGAGAGTTGGTAGCTATGCAAGCCCAAAATCCTGGGAGAAGAATGGAGGGGAAGGGATTGTGGCATGACCAGTTTCTCGCTTTCTGTCTCTCCGGCAAGTGCATGTGCCCCACAGCAAAAAATCTCTCTTAAAAAAAAAAAAAAGTCACTTCTTTCCCTAAAGTGAGAGCCTGGGCCATCCAGACACTAAGCCTTTTGGTATAGAATTTTTTATGCGGCTCCTGGCAGTGTATACATTGCAGTGCATCTGAAAATGGATACGATTGGTAGAAGATAGAACAGAGACGGGCCAGCAGGTGGCATGATGGTTAAGGGCGCTGGACTCCCACATGGCTGACCACAGTTCAAGTTCTGGATCTGGCAGCTTGCTTTCTCACTTTCTCTCTCTCTTTCTCTCTCTTGCTCTGTCCCTCTCTGGTAAAATTAAACTAACTAAATAAGTAAATAAATAAAATTAAATAAAAATAATTCTTTAAAGAAAAAAAGGAACAGAGTCAACAGAAACTAATTCTTCAGTAAAACAGTTATTAGGTTTCTGAGATACATTTTGTATTAATATCCCTAGTGCCTAGCATAATGCTTGGCCTGTATTTATAGACATCTAAAAGATGTCCTCTGAATGACTGAATATGTTAAATGGTGTTGCTGAACTGAAGAGCGGTGGTCTTTCGAAGAACCCTAAGTCTCAACTAGTCATCCAGTTAACAAACACTACGGAGTACCTCCTCTGTGCCAGTTAGCACTTTGCAATTTCTAGTTCACTTATACCTCCTACTCTCTCCTGACTGGGCCTAGAATGTAGGCTCCTTGTCAGCAGTGAGCTTGTCTGTCCTGCTTGTTGCTGTATCTTTAG
This sequence comes from Tupaia tana, assembly GCA_026018925.1. Lineage (NCBI taxonomy): Eukaryota > Metazoa > Chordata > Mammalia > Scandentia > Tupaiidae > Tupaia > Tupaia tana. The sequence continues at coordinate 37,373,959 of JAKSZU010000023.1, read as the reverse complement.
CACTAGAACAGAGCTAGGGACAGGAGTGGGTCCTCAAAATGTGACAGACTGATATTTTTTTGCCAGGGTGGCTCAATTTGCAAAGAGCTCCAACTGTTTCTTGTACTGAAACCCAGGGGTAGCTGGGCAGGTGACTCTTAGGTTTGAGACTGTCTCCTGTCATGGGCCACTTGCTTATCTCCTCATCAGCCTCTGCTACTGCCCCAGTCCATGTCCCAGGTCGACTCTGCACCCCACACTAGCTTGTTGGATTAGAGCTGACGTAGGGTTTTCTGTATTTTCTCGAAGTTCATTTTTTAAGATATAGAGTGTGGCGTTTCTTTGTTTTAATCTTTTTTTGTTCTTATATTTCCTAAGATCCATAAAGTACTGGAGGTTATGGTGCAACTTTCTTTTGTAGAAAAGTGCTTGACTAATGCCTTTGGCAAAGCCATTTTCTCTCTGCTGCGGGGATAGGATGGGCCCCATAAACTTCCCAGACTTCAGGTTAGAAAAGGATAACTTCTAGACTGAACGCTGCCTGCAAGAACTTTTCCAGGTCCCTGGAATGTCTTTTATTCTACATTTGTTTCTTGATTCTCTAGTTTGAAATCTAATTTCTGTTACAGAGGGGCAGAAGCCAAGAGAGAGAAAGACATTAGCATAGACCTCCACTATTTACAAAGTTTTTTCACACATTATCTTTTAAAAATCCTTGCCATTAAACTGAAATGTGTGTTATCTCAGTTTAAAGATGAAGAAATAGAGGCTTAGAGAGGTTAAGTAACTCATTAACAAGAAATAGAACTATCGTTCTAACCCACATCTCCTAAATATGAATCTCCATGTTTCTGCACTTCTAAGTGAATCTCAAGTTCGTTAGGTTTTGTTTCCTGAATACTTCTCTGTGGACACTGTGGTCTTCCCAAACTTGCCTTCTCCTTTATTTATTTATTTATTTTTGCCTATGTAACTCACATTTATCCTTCAAATCAAATTTCAAGGGAAAGAGTGAAAGATGGTGGTAAGAGTGGGCTCTAGAGTTTGTCTGGGTTCAAATCTTGGTGCTGCCATTTACCCTTGGTTAGACCTTGGGTGGTTGTTTACTCTCTGGGCCCTCAATTATCCCATCTGTATGATGGGGACAATTATAATGCTTCTCTTCAAGGGTAGGAATATACATGTCACATTACCTACAGGGTATTCCTTTGGCTGCTGCTCCCTCCCAATTTGGGACATTACCAGTCCCCCTGCTTCTTGAAATTACTTTTGAATAATTCCGGAGTTCCCAACTCCTTCCCAAAGAGAAGAAAATGAAAAGGGTAAAGAGAGAGAAAAGGGATCAGAAGATGGCCTAATGGTTACGTGGCTGAATTCCCATATGGCCAATCGCTGCTCAAGTCCTACATTCAGTGGCTTCAAAATCATGCTGGTTGGGGACCAGCAGTTGGTGTAATGGCTATGTTGCTGGACTCCCATGTAGTCGACTACGTTTCAAGTCCCAGATCCAGTGGCTTAAACTCACGCCAGCCGCATGTGCGTGCGTGCCCAAGATCCTGAGAGGAGAACAGAGGAGAAGGGATTGTGGCGTGGCCATCTCCCCTAGGAGGTGATTTCTTGCTTTCGGTCTCTCTGTCTCTGTCTTTCTGGCAAAAACCTCTCCAAAAAAAAAAAAAAAAAAAATATGCTGGGTATATGTGAATACATGCCCAAGAACCGGAGAGGAAAATGGAAGAGAAGAGATTATGGTGTGGCCATCCTGCCCTGGGGGGGTGATTTCTCACTTTCCCTTTCCCTGTGTCTGTCTGCCTGTCTCTCTCTCCCCCAGGTGAGCACATGCGCCCTAAGGCAAAAACACCTCTTAAAAATAAATAAAACAAAATTAAAAAAAAGAGAGAGAAGAGAAAAAAGGCCATGAGGATAAACAGAGAAAAGCATCAGATGTAGAGAAAACTTAGCCAGGAGAAGGAGAAAAAAGAACTATTATTATTTTTTTTTTTTTTGGAGAGTTTTTTTTTGCTATAGGGCGCGTGCACTCGCCAGACAGACAGAGACAGAGAGACAGAAAGCGAGAAATCACCCCCTAGAGGGGATGGTCACGCCGCAATCCCTTCTCCTCCAATCTCCTCTCGGGATCTTGGGCATGCACACACACGCCCCCGGCGTGAGTTTTAAGCCACCGGGTCTGGGACGCGAACCGCGGTCGACTACGTGGGAGTCCAACGACATAGCCATTACGCTAACTGCTGGTTCCCAAGAACTATTAACATAAATGCATAAATGTTGTTCTGAGGAAGTCTCAGGGGAAAAGGGGCAAGAAAGAACTAAAATTGGCACTGGCTCTCCTGGCAGACATGTCCTTGCTCAGAAGGACCTGCTCTGAGCCCAGGAGTCTGCACGGAGGTGTGGAGTCCAACCTGGCACCTCTGAGGGAGGAAAAGTAAAACACAAGAAGATCTGGCTTGGGAAGGTGGGAAGGAAGAAGGAAGGTTGACAGGAATTGTCTCTGTGTAAATCCATTGACAGTTGGGAGGTATTTACATACATTTATATAAGTGTGTGTATATATATATATATATATATATATATATATATATATATATATATTTTAAAGGACAAGCTTTTTATACATTATTTTAATTAATTTATTTATTTTTTGCTTAGCAACAAGAGCCACAAAAAGCTTGTGTTTAGTCAAGATGTCAGTTGCTCAGCTCATTAAAATATTAGGTGAAATACCGATGACAATTACATAGCGCTGAGCTTTTTGTCTGCCAAAATGTGCCTTTCAATGCACAACAAAGTGGGTCAAAAGTTTGTTTTGTTATTTTATCATTTCTTTTTATCTTAGACTTTTGGTAGAGTTTCCTTTCAGTAGGCAAAGTGGCTGCCAAGTTTGTTGGGGATAATCTGAGGACAATGACACTTCAATGACTCAGGTGTCTACTTCTGGGTAGCCAAGTAAAAGAAAGGCTCCCCTGAATGTCTCTCTGGGATAGCATTCCTTTATTCAACACATATTTTCTGAGCCTCTGCTCTGTGCCAGGCCCTGTGCTAGATTTTGGGAATAGAGTACTGAGCAGGACAGATACAGACCTTGTCCTCGTGATGAAGCCCCGGGCTCCTGCTCAAGTCTGTTTACTTGGGCAACAACTCGGGTTTGAAATGTCTCTTCCGGGGCCAGCCTGTGGCATAGTGGTTAAGGGAGCCAGATCCCACATGGCTGACTGTGTGGTTGGAATCCCAGCTCCAGCAGCTCGAAAAACATGCCAGGGGTGTGTGTGTATGTGTGTGTGTGCACGCACATTATGTGGCATTCCCATAAGCATGTATATTTTCATGGTTATTATGTAACTGGAATGGGCATTTATCGAGTGCTTACCAAGTACTAAGCATTGTGCTTAACATTTGAAATGAATAATCTCATTGAATCATTAAATCCTATAAGATGTCAAGAATTGTGAAGGATCTGAGATTTTGCTCTATTTCCAAGTTTCTGGTTGCTGGCAGAAGACACGAGATCCCTTAGAGATTAGTGACAAAAGACATTCTTACTCATGACACAGCCAGTGGCATCTGTATCGTTCTCCTGGTCCAAAGTTCCACAGGGTGACAGCATTCACAGTAGGCCGTGTTACAGAAGCCTCAGCTGAGTAAACCTGAATTTTTTTAAATGGGCAGTACGCTTACTCTCACCTATGCTCTGGGAACACTCTTCTATATAATGCATAGATGCCATTTCTATTTTTCAAGACTGTTGGCTTTACAAAAATCCTTGAGAACATAGTCTGGAATGAAAGAGAAGTCAGGGTCTTAGAGGATATGTAGAAACATGTGTGACTCATAGAGAACTGTCTCCCCAAATCAGTACTCTAAGCAAACAGAGACCTCAAAAGTAACCTGCCAAAGCAGTTAGCGTAATGGCTATGTCGCTGGAACGTAGTCGACCGCAGTTCGAGTCCCGGACCCGGTGGCTTGAACTCACGCCGGGCGCGTGCAAGATCCCGAGAGGAGAATAGGAGAAGGGATTGCGGCGTGGCCATGGGGGGTGAAGTGCACACGCCCTATAGCAAAAACCTCTCCAAAAAAAAAAAAAAGTAACCTGCCAAAGACCACAAAGTTACACATGTGCAATTAGTGCTTGAATTAAGCAATCTGATCCTCTCTGATAAGTATGTTCTCATACTTAGAGTTTTAGTTTAGATCACCTGAAAGCTGAATCTGGGACAAGACCGTGGCTTCAGGCAGGCTTGTTTGAAAGGCATTTGGGTAGTCCGTAAGGACTTATCCATATTAATTTCCATGTTCGAATACATGTCACTGAACTGAATCAGATGCAGGCACAGATTCGAGAATTTTCTTTTACAAAAGGTTGACCACCTCTACTGCACAACTTTGTACACATCTATTTTGTATTTAACTGTTTTATAACTCTCATTTTCAAAACTTTCCTTAATTATCCAATCTGTACTTACTCAACTTTCAGATAAACTGTACAAGAAATGCAAAGATGATATATTCATTTCCAAGGAAGACTTTGGCAACAATCATACATTCATTTAACCAAGTGGAACTGAATTGAAAAATGCAGATTTTGATTTTTACTAGAACTATAATATATGCAAGGTTCAGCATATACCTTTGAAATTTTAATTACTTACATGTTAGCATGCTGAGCAGAGCTTTGAAAGACCACTGTGCCCTTACAAAAAATGGCACAGATATTCATATGGCAAATCTGAACAGCATAATTTGATCAGTTGTCATACCAAGATAGTTTACATTTTATTTTCCAACTTCAAATCCTCTTCTAAATGAAGTGGAAAGGCTATGAGAGGTAGAATTTAAAAAGATAAAGGGCACTGAACTCCTCCAGACCTGAGGTTTTTCATTAAGCTGTGTAGGCTTAAACTAGATACTTACTTTAGTTTACATTTTATAGACTATTAAATACGGCTTGATACATGACATGTTTGTTTTTTCCTAGAGTTAATTGGAAAATGATTCTGATCTAATGAATTCTAGGACTGAGTTAGGTACTCTTTATGTTTATTTTTACCTTAGATTTAGAAAGTCCTGGATTAGAATCCTACCTCTGCTGGTTGTATGACTTCGGGTAAGTTGCTTAACCAATCTCTTTGATTGTCTGTACAATGACAATGATACTACTTTCCTTTCCACATGCTCAAGTCTTTCATTAAAAAAAGAAGAGCAGGATTCAGCTCTGCAGCCTGGTGTTTAAGGCAGCTGGGTTCCACCTGGCTGATTGTACAGTTTGAATCCAAGACCCAGTAACTTGAGAAACACTTTGGGCACATGTGCATACTTACCCAAAATCCAAGGAAGGAGAGGTGGAGGAGTAGGGATTGTGGCATGACCATTCTCCACTGGGGAGGGTGTGCTTTCTCTCTCTCTCTCTCAGGTCAGCACACTTGTCCTCTAGCACAACAAACCAACCCCTAAAAACAAAACCAAACCCAAACCCAAACACCTGTGACCTCACATTTCTATTCTGCTATCACCAACTCTCGTGCTTTCCTTTCACTGCTAACTTCCTAAGAGCTGTTTCTACTTTCTCATCTTCCTTTGACTCTCTAACAATGTGACATTTGGTCTTATCACTTGACTTAACAATGATTCTATTTTCACCATTGTCACTAATTTCTCTGTTATCTCTCAGCCAAACTGAATAAGTCAACTACTCTCTCCTTGGGACATCCTTTTCCTTTGGCTTCACCTCTCCCCCCTTTGGCTATAGTGTGCTTGTGCTCACCAGAAAGACAGAGAGAGACAGAGAGAAAGAAAGCGAGAAATTACCACCCGGGGGGATGGCCACGCTGCAATCCCTTCTCCTCCATTCTCCTCTCGGGATCTTGGACATGCATGCACATACGCCTTGCGTGTGTTTAAGCCACTGGGTCCGGGACTCAAACTGCGGTGGACTACATGGGAGTCCAGTCACATAGCCATTACGCTACTGCTGGTACCCTCCTTTGGCTTTTTTTTTTTTTTTTTAAATGCACGCATAATTCATTTTATTTATTTAAAAAATTTTAAGAGAGATTTTTGTTATAGGGTAGGTGCACTAGCCAGAGAGACAGAGAGACAGAAAGTGAGAAATCACACTCCCTCCCTCCAAGGGCATGTCCACTCCACAGTCCCTTCTCCTACAGTCTCCTGTTGGGATCCTGGGCATGCACATGCACTTGGTGTGAGTTTTTTTTTTTTTTTTTTCCATCCAAATTACACTATATATTGTCTCAATCAAGCACATCAACAAGCATGTTATTGTCAGCAAATGATCTTCCATTTCTTGTCTTCTGTATGTTTTGCTTTTTTCCCCCCATCCTAGATTCTCTTTTACCCTCTGCCATCTCCCACTCTCCTCCCACAGTCTCTGGTATCTATGTTTGCTTTCTATACTGTTTTCCCTCACATTTTCCCTCTACTTCCTTCTCTGATTTCTTTAGGGCCTTCTTATTCTGTTGTTCCTTATTATGTTGTTGACCTATAAGATTCTATTACAGATCCTTTCTTTCTTCTTCTAAAAAAGTTCTGTGTGTTTTTATATCTTCAAGTACCACCTACACGCATGCTGATGACTACTGAATCTTTATCTGTAGCCCACAGTGTTTCTGAGCTTTACATCCACATACACAGCTGTATCCTAATAATTTCCACTTAATTGTCCTACAGAAATGTCCCATAATATGTCTAAACATAACTCACTGTCTTTCTGTCCATATTAGTGGCTCTATATTGGCTATGAAACCGCCACCCACTCTGTGGCTCAAGTCAAAAACCTGGGTATCATCCTTTCCTTTCCCCTCATCTTCAAAATTCAATCGAGCAAGGTTTGTAGGTTCTACCGCTGAAATAGCTCTTGAATCCATCCATTTTCTCCATCTCAACAGCCATTTCTGCCTCCGACCCCCAGTCTCTCATTCTCATCGATCGCATTGATCAGTCTTGCTGCCATTCGTCACACTGTGGCTGAATTGATCACATCATTTCCCTGATTACGATCTTATAACAGCTTTACACTGCCTTCTAGCTAAGTTTAGACTCTTTGCAATGATTTCTAAGACCTTTTATGAGGTGGACTCTGCTTACCAGCACAGCTTACCTTTCCTGGTCTGTTTCCCATACATAAGGCTCCATCCAATTTCTCAGAGGAGGTAGGCACCCCAGGCCTGTGTGGATGTGGACTTGTGGTCCTCCTAGCTGGAAAATGCTCTCCAACTTCTTCTCCCATCTACATTTATGTCACCACCTCCAGGAGGCTTCCCTGATACACCAGGCTCCTGCCGGGTGTCTTTCCCGTGTGTGTTCCCCTTGCATCTGCTCAGTCAGCACATCTGGGACATGTTACTATAATGGCTGTTTGTGTACCAGTATTTTCCACTATGCTAAACTCTGTGGAGGGAGAGGCCCTGTCTATTTCACAGCCATTCCTTGTATTTAGCAGAACCTGACACACGGTAAGAACACAATCCACAAATGCTGACAGACTGAGCACCTGAGTAGGAGTCTCACCTCAGCTCAGTTAATACGCCTGCCCTTTAGCAGGGATTTATAATAGGAAAGTACGGTAACTAAAATGTTAGGACTGCGACAACGCAGACCAGTGGGTTTCTGTCTGTATTAGGGAACCCAGTAGCCCCAGAGGAACTCGGAAGCTATCCTTTTTTATTTTTTAAAGAGATTTTTGCCTTAGGGTGCATGTGCTTGCTGGGGAGAGAGAGAGAGAGTCATGAGAAGGAAAATTAGAAATCACACCCCAGGGGGAATGGCCATGCCACAATCTCTTTTCCTCCATTCACCTCTCGGGATCCTGGACACACATACACATGCATCTGGCATGATTTTCAAGTCATCAGGTCTGGGACTCGAACCACAGTAAGCCATATGGGAGTCCAGTGATGTAATCACTATGCCATCTGCTGGCCCCAGTCAGAATCTATCTTTTTTTTTAGATAGGTTTTTTGCTATAGGGCGTGTGCACTTGCCAGAAAGACAGAGAGAGACAGAGAGACAGAAAGTGAGAAATCACCCCCATTCTCCATTCTCCTCTCGGGATCTTGGGCATGCATGCACACATGCCCGGCATGAGTTGAAACCACCGGGTCCGGAACTCGAACCACGATTGACTACATGGGAGTCCAGCGACATAGCCATTATGCCAACTGCTGGTCCCCAGAGTCTATCTTCATGAGAGGAAGGCAGGAAGCTGTAAGCAGATGGTGGAGGAGGTTTTCTGAGCAGCTCTCTGGTCTCCAGTGTGGCTTGAACCAGAACAGCTCTTTTGTTTTGGTTTTATATACTGGGGTGTCACATTACATTTTATATGAGAAAAATGGGAAGAAAAAAGGAAACCAAAAGGAAAAAGCCTTGATCTTAGTAAGTTATTAAAACAGGTCTTCTAAAATGGTTCTGCATTTAAGTCAAGGGCACTGTAAAACAGAGACAGATTTTAGGTCACTGCAACATGGTTTATACTAGTGTTACTAAGAAAGAGTATAATACTCTTTAAAACTGCCCTGATATGACAGCAGGCATCTATACATTATATCACTTTTTAAATCAATTAAGTTAAAGGAAATTGCCAATTGATATTTCATTGCAAGAAATATTTATCATTTGTTCTTTTCTATTTTCTGTGCATTTATGTGGTTTTAGAAGATTGTACATGTATAAAATAGGACTTTTCGCTGAGTGTCTGGGTAGACAAGGAGAAACACATGTAATTAGACTCACAGAAAGTAAGTTCAGCCTACTGCTGGGAATCCTAGTCTCTACCTGTGCCGATGCACGGGCAGCCACTTTGTACCTTGCGGTTCTGGAGTGAAATTCTGCTCCTCTCTCCATGCCCTGCTTCTCTTACACTGAAGATGTAAGATGTGAGACAAAATGATTGCTAATCGAAGAGAGGGTGTAGGAGTTAAATAGTCTTTCATTCATTTACAAACGTTTACTTAGAACCTGCTGTATTCCCAGAACCTGCAACACTTTCAGTGTTTGGAGATAGACCAGTGAAAACAGTAATAAGGTCCCTGCTGTCACAGCTTATATCGTGATGGGGAGAAAGAGAGATGGTGAACAACAAGCAAACAAAGTAAAAATAGTCTTAGTTGTCAAAGGGCAGGTGTGCTTGCCAGAGAGAGAGAGAGACAGAGGGATGGAGTTGAAGAAGCACCCCCCGTCCCCCAGCATGGTCAACACATGTGCAACATGGGTCTGAAACATGTGTGCCTGACATGTTTTTCAAGTCACTGGGGCTGGGATTGGAAACGGAATTGGCCATGTGGGATTCAACTCCCTAAGCCACTAGGCCACAGGGCTGGCCCCAAACAAGATCATTTGAAACATGATGAGCTGCACAAAGCCAGCGGGACGATCATATGCTGGGCATCGATGCCGCAGGAGGGCAGAAGTGCAGCGACCGCCCCAGCCAGCTGGCCTCTGAGCTGAGCTAAATGACAGGAAGGAGCCAGTTGTGACAGGTTGGAGGCGCCTCCTGATCCGAGGGAGCAGTGAGGGCAAATTTCCACGCTGTACCTTTCCAGTGCATCCTCAAATGGCCAGTGCCTGAGGTGTGAGACAAGTGCCAGGCTTGCCAGGCCACTGGAGGCGCCAAGGCCAAGTGGTTTGTCCGGAAGGCCCCAACAATGTACCTAACTATAGAGACATCGTGGGAAAATAAGTGAGGAAGGGAAGAGGAGAAAAGAGTCTCATTCATGCCTTTGTAAGAAGTCGGACACTTGGGTAAATGTCTATTTTTTTTTTCATAAAATTTAAAAGATGTTTAAGAATCTTAAAATTGGAATTGGAATCCCAAATCACAAGCAATGCTTACATTTTATTTCACTGAAGACTGTCTTCCTCCTGCTTGGCCACTAGAGAGCAGTATTGCCTATCAAATGAGGTTCAGAGGGAGCCAGGCAATGCAATCCCACAGGAAAGCTATTCTCCCATCTGTTCCCCATTCCTCCCCTTAATTCCACCCTTTACCTCCCTACTGTCTACCTGTCCACAGATGTAATCTTAGTGTTTTCAGTAAACTTTCTGTTTAGAGAAAAATCTTTGATTCTTCAGGGAAAAATATAAATCAGTACATTTAACCTTGTTGAAGGTATTTTGACTCTCCATGAGTAACAGTCCAGAACTATGCACCTGAGGGTCCGTGATTGGCTCGTTCTGCCTTGCTCTTCGGGATCAGAAGCAACAATTGGGGGAACAGAAACAGATTTTTAGCCTAAAGAGCAAGGAGCTCTCTTCCTTCCACATGTAGTTAGAATTATTGCCAGCTGGTAGGTTTAATGGTAGGGAAAGCCTTTTTTCTCCAACCTGGCCTCTCTGGGAGGCTCTGGCCAGCACAGTGTATATTTTGTGTTCTATATTTTATTTCTTAACTATGGACTTTTATGAAAAAACGTATACAAGAGAATGAGGTCACCAAGAAAAAAAAAATAAGAGAAAGAGATAACAGGATTTTAGCCGTAGCTACACAGGCTGAATAAACATAAGAATTTAAAATATGATGTAAGGGGCCAGCAGGTGGCATAGTTCTTAAAGCACTGGATTCCCACATGGTCAACCCCGGTTCAAGTCCCAGACCTGGAGACTTGAAAATTACACCACCCTGGGACCAGCAGTTAGCGTAATGGCTATGTCGCTGGACTCCCACGTAGTCGACCGCGGTTCAAGTCCCGGACCCGGCGGCTTAAACTCACGCCGGGCGCGTGTGCGTGCGTGCCCAAGATCCCGAGAGGAGAATGGAGGAGAAGGGATTGCGGCGTGGCCATCCCCCCTGGGGGGTGATTTCCTGCTTTCTATCTGTCTCTCTCTGTCTGTCTGGCGAGCGCACGCGCCCTATAGCAAAAACCTCTCAAAAAAAAAAAAAAAAAGAAAAAAGAAAAAGAAAAAATTACACCACTCAATTGTGTATATGGGTTCAAGATCCCAGAAGAATGGAGGAGAAGGGATTGTAGTGTGGCCATCTCTCCTGGAGGGTCATTTCTCACTTGCCCTCTCACTCTCTCTCTGGTGGGTGCAGACACCTGACGGCAAAAACTTTAAAAAAAATATGATGTAAGAATTATACACAGAAAAGTAATAGTTTATAAAATGAACCCTGCTTCTTTCCAATGAAGGATTTTAGGCATCATACAGTAAGAACACACATTACTAGGAATATAGGGTGGTTTCTTTATTCAAAATATATTTACAGGGCCAGTCTGTGGTGCAGTGGTTAAGGTGGCTGGATCCCACATGACCCTCCACAAGGTTGAAGTCCTGGACTCTGTGGCTTGAAAAACACATCAAGCAGATAGCTTGGTGGTGAAGGTGCTAGCCTCCTACATGGCTGACCAAAGTTTGAGTTTCAGACCTGGTGGCTGGAAAATCACGTTGGGCTCGTGTACACGCATGCCCCAAATCCCAGAAGGATGACATGGAGAAAAAAGGATTGCTCACCATCCCCCACGGGGTGCTCTCTCTCTCTCTCTCTCTCTCTCTCTCTCTCTCTCTCTGGTAAACATATCCACCCTCTGGCAAAATTTACTTTGGAGAGGTTTTTGCTATAGGGCACATATGTTCGCCAGAAAGACAGAGACAGAGAGACAGAAAACGAGAAATCACCCCCCAGGGGGCATTGCCATACTGCAATCCCTTCTCCTCCATTATCCTCTTGGGATCCTGGACATACATGCACATGCGCCCGGTGTGAGTTTAAGCCACCAGATCCGTGACTCGAACCATGGTCGACTACATGGGAGTCCAGCGACATAGCCATTACGCCAACTGCTGGTCCCAACTTTAAAAAATAATATATTTACTGTTCACTTTTCACATGCTAGGAACTAAAGATATACAAGAAAGACATATAACTTGCTGTTATGCAGCTTTTATTGTAATTATATAAATACATAAATGATTTCAAAAGTCATACAAAAAGTATATGTATCAGGGGCAGTTCAGAGGAAGAAGGAAACTTCCTCTGTGATATTTTTTATTTATTGATGAGGAAATGGTGGCTCAGAAATATTGTCACTGATCCAGAGATGAAGTAATTATTTGAGCTCAAAATTAGCCCTGAGCAAATGGAGAAACACCTATTACCTGGTTATTTAGCTCCCAGTGCTTGATAAAATGAAAGAGAACAGTGAGGGAAAAGAAACTCCTTTGGAGGAAGCTAATTTATTGGAAAGGTGATTGTATGGATCCTTATATTATGAACATGGAGGAACAATGAAGCATTCTTCATATGACTATAAAAATCATTAGGTGCATCATAAAATTAAGCTATGTAATATTAAGTTGTATTTCACGAAGACATTTCTGTGTAGGGTTAAACTATTATGTAGTACAAGAATGTAACTTTACTTAATCTAACTTGGAATAGGTTAGAACCAAAAGCATCTGGAAAAATGTTTAACTCTTAAAACCCAGCACAGAGCACCCTCTCAGCCAATGTGACTACTCAGACTCTTCAGATGACATCACTGCCCCCACCAGGCTGCCTGGTCCAATGGACTCTTTCTGTATGCCAGCGAGAGAGAGAGAGAGAGAGAGAGAGAGAGAGAGAGAGAGAGAGAGAAGGGAAAGGGCAAGTAAGAAATCATCCCCCAAGGGGGATGGCCACATTGTACTGGCTTCTCCATTTCCCTACTGGGATTTTGGGCATACATGCACATGTGCCTGGTATGATTTTCAAGCTGCCAAGCCTGGGTCTCAAACTGCGGTTGGACATGAGAGTCTAGCACTTTAACTACCATGTCACTGCTGGCCTAGTGCGCTATTTCTTAAATAGTGTGTTTCTGGGCCCTGAATTATTTAATTATCTCAGTATCTACTTTTTGCTTACATAGATTTGTCTTAATGGAGAGAAATAGAAGGGAATACCAATAGGAAAAAGAAACCAGGAGGTTTGAATATGTTGTCTGTCTTACTTTTCACTAGACACAAACTCCAAGAGTTGGAATTGCATCTTGGATTTTTGGCTCTGCTGGTAGCACACTGTGCTCAATAAAAATTAGCCCATCAATCAATAGGACAGAAAATTCTGTCCTGCTAGAAACAATACCTCCTGTTTGTCCCATAGAAAGCCAATTAAGAGTGTTAGGGTGCTGTAATAGAGATAGAAACTAACTAGCAAAAATTTAAAATCTCTCAAAACATCAAATAAAAAAATGAAACTGGAAAAAACCAGATCACAGTGAAAAGCTGCATTTTCCCTCCTTGACAGTCTCTTTCAACTTGTCCTCAGTATAACGGAAGTTTGACTCCTAAGGCAGCATCTTGGCTGCGTCCCCTGGTCAGGGCTGGTCAGGGCTCCATTCATCTTCTTAACAGCTCACCCAGAGGTCACTCACCCCGAGGTCACTCACCACTGTGCTGCCAACAGCCTTGCCATCCACCTGACTCCACCACCGGGGCACCAGCTCTCAGCCTTGTTTGCTCAGAAAACAAGCAAACAGAAATAATGTTATCTGGGGAGGGATAAACAAAGCTGGCAAGAGAGGGTGCACTAGTGACCACAGAGGAAGTTGGGAGTCAGTGTGGGAAGGAAAGCCAGGCAGGCAAAACGGCGGTTCTTGTCACGAACCCTCCTGAGACCTGATTAAAAGCTACAAGCCTTTCTCCAGAACATAAACACATGCAATCAACCTACCATTTTGCATACAGTTTTATAAAGTGCCACGTTACACGTATAAACACACATCTTATTCTAAAAACGTAAACTCTAGAAGGTGTAAGCTTCTAAACCTTAGTAATAACTAAGAAAGTTTGAAAAACTGTTTTTAATATTTTTAAAAGAATTATTTTATTTAACTTTATTTATTCATTTTAATTTGACCAGAGAGGGACAGAGTGAGAGAGAGAGAGACTGAGAGAGAGAGAGAGAGGGAAAACAAGCCACCAGGTCCAGTACTTGAACCTTGGTCAGTCATGGGAGTCCAGCACCCTTAACCACCACGCCATCTGCCAGCCCCTGTTTTTAATATTTTTTCTTCCTGACTGAGTATGTGCACACAGGTTGAGAGTGTAGCAGGGCAAGGATGGTGAGCATCTTCCACAAGACCAGGCTGTAATTCCCTGCCCCAGTCCTCTAGCTCCTCAGACCCTGGGCATATGTCCTGCGTGTTTTCAGGATGACCAAGCAGGGATTCGAACTGTGCTTGCCAGGTGGGATCCAGCTTCTCTTGAGCAGCACGTTACCACGGTGCTGTGGAGTTGGCCCTGAAAATCTCTAATCATGGCAAGATTTGACATTAAAAATTCTGCAATTATAGTCTTGTATGTTTCATATACAATTAGTGTAAAAATCTATTTTTGGAACATGAACAACGGTCAGAATAAACAATGGTAAGCATGAGGACACCTACGATCCGTGTAAATCATGTTGGAAAGCACGCCTTATTTGAGGTTTCTACGTGTTCATTTACCTAATGGTAATTCGTTTAAAAGAAAGAAAGGCTTCATCTTTATCACCATAATCTAGGGGCTCAAATCACTCCATTTTTGACTCTTGAGTTCTTTAGGAGAAATAAAAATCACAAAGGAAAATAAAACAGCCTGTCCGTTTACCACATTCACACACTCTGTCCTAATGGAGGCATGTGTCTGCGAGTCCAGTTAAAAATATGCTAACTGCGGGAACCAGCAGTTAGCGTAATGGCTATGTCGCTGGACTCCCACGCAGTCGACCGCGGTTCACGTCCCGGACCCGGTGGCTTAAAACTCACGCCGGGCGCGTGTGCGTGCGTGCCCAAGATCCCGAGAGGAGAATGGAGGAGAAGGGATTGCGGCGTGACCATCCCCCCTGGGGGGTGATTTCTCGCTTTCTGTCTCTCTGTCTGTCTGGCGAGCACACGTACCCTATAGCAAAAACCTCTCCAAAAAAAAAAAAAATGCTAACTGCAAATTGCACATTCTTCAGCTGGCTTATAGGAGGGTATAAGGCTCATTCTTCTTCTTTTCCTTTTTAATTTGCACCCGAGGACGTATGGGCCTGTGGGAGAAACAGAGAGAAAGCAAGAAAGCATCCCCGACAGGGCCTGGTCATGCCACAATCTCTTCTCCTCCATGCCTTTTTCCGCACACACATGCCTGGTGTGTTTTTCAAGCCATTAGTTAGTGTTTTTCAACTGGCAATCAGCCATGTAGGATCCAGCTGCCTTAATCACCACAGGCTGATCCCTGATCTCTTCTTCTCTTTTCTTTTTTTTTTTTTTTTTTTTTTTAGAGGTTTTTGCTATAGGGCGTGTGAGCTCACCAGAAAGACAGAGAGACATAGAGACAGAAAGCGAGAAATCACCCCCCAGGGGGGATGGCCACGCCGCAATCCCTTCTCCTCCATTCTCCTCTCAGGATCTTGGGCACGCACGTACATGCGCCCAGCGTGGTTTAAGCCACCAGGTCTGGGACTCGAACCACGGTTAACTACATGGTAGTCCAGCGACATAGCCATTACACTAACTGCTGGCCCCCCCCAATCTCTTCTTGAAGGTAAGTCTGTGATTCTCTTCTTCTTGGTTTTTTTTTTTTTTTTAAAGAGATTTTTTTGCTATAGGGCACATGTGCTTGCTGGACATACAGAAGGACAGAAAGCAAGAAATCACCCCTTGGGGGGATGGCCACACCACAGTCCTTCTAGGGATCTTGGGCATGCATGGATGCACATGTGTCTGGCATGAGTTTTAAGCTGCCACGTCCGGGAGTTGAACCGCGGTCGACCATGTGGGAATCCAGCAATGTAACCATTACGCCATCTGCTGGCTCCATAATCCTCTTCTTTTTGAAGATCATGCAAAGAGAGGTTTTCACCCAAGCACGGAGAAGGAAGGCAGTGGTGCCTGGACCACCTGCCGCTAAAGAAACTCTTCCTACCTTCCCTCGTGGTATGTAGGGAAGCAGAAGGGGCAGAGAGACCAGCTGCCGCAGAGAAAATGTGGGAAAAATTGCGGAGAAATCAATAAAACAGAAATGAAAAAAGAATGTGCTCTCTATGCCACGAAGGAGAATCATGATGAAGGCCCAAGTTAACTCCCATAATGCTTTCAGGGATCAGAGAAATGACACTGTCAAAATACAACATTAGTTTTCTGAAGCCTACAGGCTGAATTTTATTTATTTAAAGTTAACTCCCATTTTAATACCAAAAAAAAGATAGCATATTCTACATCAAAGGGAAAAAACTTTTCCTAATGTATCCATTTCTCTTCTGAAGCACATGAGCTGTCGCTGTAAAATGCTTTGTGGTGTTTTCTCAACTGTGCTTGCTTTTCTCTGCATCAGGAAATGCACAATAAACAGACTGAAGCCTGAGCCTGCTGCTTCTCAATGCCAAACTGGCAATCGTTTGATTGTGTGTGTGTGTGTGTGTGTGTGTGTGTGTTTTCAAACGCATTGTTAGTTTTAACCACGATCTATATGTGTGCCATGAATGATTTTTCAAAGCAGGAGAAAGAAAAAATGAGGCTCAGACAGAGATGCAATCAGTCCGGGGTAAATTTTACTAAAGTGCAAACCACATGCCATCAAGAGGATTGGGCTGGGGTAGCCTTTGGGGAATGCTGGTTTTCAGTGGTGACCATTTTTTTCTTCCTGGAAGGTCAGTCAGTGGTTACCTGGGTCTGCTCAGAACTTGACCTCTCTGTAGAAGATAAGCACTGACTGTCTACCAGTTTTCTGGACAAGGTTTGCCATAGCTGTGGGAATAGACTAAAATTACTATCTTTTTTTAATTGTTAGTTGTTATGGGTTTGGATATGTCAATCCTCCCCAACCTTCACCGACCCCAATCCATGCATTGAGCCAGTGTAGTGGGATTAAGAGGGCAAACACTTAATCTGATTATAGTGTCCAAAAGTGGGGCCTTTGAGAAGAGACTGGGTGGTTAGGGCAGGGTTCCCATGACCGAGTTGCGGTGGGGTTACAAGGAGATGAAATGAGACAGGCAGACACATGGAACACAGACCTTTTCTCTCTCCCTTTATATTGTGATGAAGTCAGAAGAATCCCTCCTAGGTCTTAGACCTCCAATCTGTGAGCGGAGTAAATATATATTTATAAATCACCTCAGTTTCAGGTATTTCCTATTACGAACATTGGAATGAACTACAACATTGGACTTCTCACTTTCTCCAAATATATTTTGCTCAATTTTGAGTCTGAGCATTAATTAGTTCTCTCTGTGTGTAAAGAAGTCAAGTTTAGAGCAACATGGTGGATGAAACCATGGATGTGGCAGTCTGATAGCCTGATTTGACATTCTGACCTGCCACTTACTAGTCATGAATAGATTACTTGACATCTCCAGCTCTCAGTGTCCCCACCCGAAAATGGGGATAATAAGATTACTACCTGGGCTGGCCCTGTAGTGCAAAAGTTAAGGGAGCCAGATCCTACATGTCTCAAATCCCAGCAATAGAAGCTTTAAAAATATGCTAGGCATATGTTTGTGTGCACAGGATTCTAATAAGTTGGAGAAATGGAGAAAAAAGGATTTGGGGCATGATCGAGCCCTACTGGGAGCTCTCTTTCTTGCTTTCTCTCTTGTGCATGTATTCTCTCTCTTTTTCTTTCTTTCTTCTTTCTTTCCTCCTTCTTTTATTTTTTTTTTAAAGATTACTACCTTACAAGGATGTTAAGAGGAATAAATAACTAATATATGAAAGTTACTTCATAGTACCAAGGACATAGTGAGTTGTTTATTAGAGTGTTACCAATACTGATAATTGTGGTTGCTGTAATTTGTCTGGTAACCACATTACACCTTTTCCCCTCTGGGAAACCACCTCTTCCCTGATCTTGTTCTGACATTGGTCATAAAGGGCTGATACCACCAGCCTCTTCCCAAGGTGGGCACATAACCAAGACTTGCCAACCAGTGAATTCTATTCTCCCACATTCACTGATTGACTTGGGGATGGAAAAATTATAAAAGTTGGTCCAATTAAAGAAAATAATAGGATTTCGTTTAGAATTATTGGTAAAGAGAAGTTGTTTTCTGTGTTGTGGTTAAGTAAATAGGAATTAGGCCTGTAGCTGGTAAAAGCTACCATGCAGACTCATTCAAAGACTGAAGCCAATGCAGAGGAAAGCAGAGCCAACTGATGCAGAGAGAAAGAGTAACCTAAAACTATAAGAGTTCAAGACCCCAGTCAGGCCTGAAGCCTCTGGGCCACTCCTGTATAAGTTGGTTTGTACTAGGCTTCTTTCCTTGGCAATCAAAAAAGCCATCACCAACCCAGGCTCCTATATGACACAACCTACCTCTACCTACTCAAATCTGGCCCATCCTTGGAGACACATTGCAAAGCTCACTCTTTCTGGAAATGATGCCTCCTATTCCAAGTTCCCATAGCCCCTACCATCTGTGCAATGTACTTAGTATTTATCAGCCACATTAGAAAGTTTCCTTTGCCAATGCCTTTACTGCATCTCTTCAGTGGTATGCATTGACTCCATGTTTATTCTTTGGTGAGCTCCATAGCCACTTGAATATCTGGTAGTTTGTCACAGGCTTACCAGTATTCATTATTTGAATTCCCTCTATCCTCTTATATCCAGCAGGAGTAGATTAGCTACCTCAGTACACAATGGAATGCAAGAATAGAAGCACATGAAGTAAATTGGAGATGAGGAATAACAAGGTTACATTACTCACATAGGAAACTCTTGAGGGAAGAGCCAGTCCCTTGTCACATGTGAGGAGCATCAGTAGGAGATGAGCCCATTTATTTGTGTTCTACCATATGCTTCATAAGAGCAAGAACTGGCTCGATTTTTAACACTATTCCCCCTGCTTGGCTCAGTGCCTGGCATATTCTAAGTGCTCAATAAATAAATACTTATTGAATGAGAGCTACATGTTACAGTGCAGGGGGCTCAGATCAATTAACTAACCCTTACCAACATGTAAAGGAAATGAATTGCTAGTTCCATGAAGCCAACACCTTCTTCCCATTATTCTGAGCTCTTTCTACCATCACCTCATTTCTCCAAATTACCAGAGAAAATAAAGCCATACCCCATATGACGGATGAGGTGTAACAACAATAGCATGTTTGGAATTTCCAGGTCTGCAAGAAAACTGGTATAAATTCCAGATCCAACAAGGAGAGGTTTACCATCAGCAGCTTGAGAGAGTGAAGGGGTAAGAAAGCTGAATCACATTTAGAAAAAGGCACCGTTATCAGAATATTCAATATACACACATAGAATTCTGGGTTTGAATCAGTCTTATTTTCTTAGGTAATACTATTTTCTTAGGTATTAAAAATTGAAAACAAATACCAACCATTTTCCTTTAAAGTAGTTGATCTTTTCCCACAGAACATAATACACATTATTTCCTCTCCCAACAAATAGTTTTCATTCATTCACTCATTGTTCACATGTCAAAATTATAATCCTAATATTTTATTTGTATTATGTCAATGCTCTTTTCAAAAACATTTAATTACTTATATAGCATAAAATCCAAGCTAAATCATACAGCCAAGATCTTCAACGATTTGATCCAAACCACCTTTTTTTAAAAAATTTACTTTTATTTTTTATTTCATACATTTAAAATCTTTTTAAAAATTATTTTATTCCATTTTATTTATTAATTAATTCATTTTATTTTAATTTGACCAGACACACACACACACACACACAGAGAGAGAGAGAGAGAGAGAGAGAGAGAGAGAGAGAGAAGTGAGAAAGCAAGCCACCAGGTTCGGAACTTGAACCATGATCGGCCATGAGGGAGTGTCCAGCACCCTAACCACCACGCCACTTGCCAGTCCCCCCCAAACCACCTTTTTGTAAGTGAACTTTTCCCCTGTTCCCCCATATAAGCTCTAATCTGTTGTCCATTACTGTCTTTCTCATTTGCTTCACAACCTTTGCACTTCTGAATCTTCCTATCTGCCTATTTAAATGCGTGTTTTCTTTTAAACAGCATATTTTAACCACTCCAACTGGAGACATAATGTTCTTACTCAATCCCTAGACCATTCATAGTCTATATCCCTAGTTTCTTGTATTGTCTCCACATTTCATGTAAGTGTGCTATATGTCCTTTACTTTAAGGGCAAAGATTACATCTTGGATATCTTTGCATTTTGATTTACATATAATATGGATTGTTTCAATGATTATTATGGTAATAATTCAGAAAATACATAGCTAAGACTTCTCACTGTTCATTCCTGAGGTTTTGCTCTTTTTCAGTTAGTAATGCCAGTGGCCATAAATTTTTTAAATTTATAAATGTCCTTCACGACTGAAATTAATGAGAACTGCCTTCCAAGTATGTTGTTTTCACAAAGATCTTAATCTACTGAAAACTTTTCAAACCAATAAGCAAAGGACAAAATATTCAATAGAAAATTGAGAATAGAGAATGCATAAATTAATGAATACCATCTAAAATATAAAAATATTCCTACCTTTACTTAAAGTTAGAGCTATGCAAATTAAAATGAGAGTCCATCTTTTGCCAGTGCACAGTGTGGGTGAAAGAATGAGGAAACAGGAAACTATACACATTGTTGGTAGGACAAGTTTGGCATGACCTCTTTGGAGGGTTATTTAGCAATATAGTGTACATTAAAATTTACCAAATCTTGTATTGAATAAGTCAACTTTTAAGGATTTTTTCTATTCTTATAATTGTATAAAATCACACACACCTATCTATAAGTTACAAAATGTTCACTGTATGATTATATTGGGATGTTGGAAAAGTCATGATGCATTTCTGCATAAAAAACATAAAAAAGTATGTCATAACTTTTCCAATAACTCAATATATGATAGCAAAAGAGAACATAATGCTCTTCAAGGTTAAGAAGCAAGCTATGATGGGGCTGGGATGTGAGTCCTTGTTTATAAATGCAGTGTTTTACTGCTGCAAATTGGACTAACTTAAGGCCATTTTCTTAGAAGCTCAAAATCCTCTATAGACATTGGTCTGTTTTTTTTGCCAGAGGAAAGAGTAGTTGGGAGTAAGTCATAAACCTTACTACATTCATTAAACTAGTCAGCAATAAAGACTATAATTCCCATCCTCTTGACTCTCCATTTATAAAACACTCTGCCATTCCCATCTCAGTTTTGAGTTGAATACATTTATTTAGCTTGGTTATGTTTCTGTTAAAAAAAAATTCTAATGAATCATGGCATCCTGATAGCTGGCTTGTTTTGAAGTATATCTGATAAATGATTTATATATTAGATTTATTAAAAACACACCCATTACTCTGGGGCCTTTCATGGATATTTAAAAGAAGAACATGGCATATTCAACCCAGCAGTTAAGATTCTCCTCAAATAGCCAAAGGATGGCTCGCCTTTTGATGCCAGATCACAAAGGTACTCCGAGAACATGAATGGACTTGACCTCTTTAACTCAAGATTCACAAGCAGGACCACCACAGAAGATAGCCTTGCCTCCATTCTTTGTGGCTCAGAACTTCAAACTTCTTTTGCAATGGCAGACAGCTGATTTTTCTCCTGCCCTGTATGACTTATCAAACTCACATTTGGACAATATGCAATTCTCAAACTAGGATGCAAACACAAATGCCAGTGTGCCTAGGAATTTAGGGAAGGAAGAATGTCGGCAAGTTCCAAGATATTTCTAAATCTACATTGGGTTCAACATATTCATAATTCCTTCTAGGAAGTCAGTTCTAAAAGAGGCACTAGGTGAACAGAACATCAGGGTTCACTTCTCTCTTCCTATCTCTGTATTCTAATTAAGTTTTAGGGCATGCCAAAAATATTTTAGGGTTCAGACAAGAAAAAGGTAAAAAGGTTACAGGAGTGCAAGATTTCAAAATTCATCTCTTGAAAGCTAGGCTAATATATCAACCTGGATTAGTCTGCTAAAAATATGAAAATATAAAAACATCATAAATTAGTCAGATGTCCATGGCTGTAACCTATTTGCCTGATACCAGATGATAGGAAAAACAGGTGGCTTTAAAATAGCTGGAAAATGGTAAGTATTTATATGACAGATTCCTTTTAGCTTCAAGTCTCAAATGGATTGGTATCTTGTTAGGGTATGCAATTTAAAAGAAAGAGCTATGATTTGACTTGGACCAATGATAAGTTTTCTCATTCTAGGATTTCAGTATTCATTTAGAAAACTATAATACCATATAGTACAAATCCTTTATTAAATCAATGCATTCATTATCTGAAATAAAAGTTTTATTCAATCACTGTATTTTGATAGACTAGACGATTGCACATGGATAGACGATAATGGATAGAAAAGAGTGTCTTTGAAGAAGAGGTGCCCAGACCTCCTTTCTGCGCATTCCCGGGGGATAGTTGGTTTCTGACGACACTGAGACTTCAGAAGGCCGGCAGGGGCTGTGAGGCAGCCCTACATAGTATAAAAAAATCAGCACATGAACCTGCGAACCATATAACTGGTGAGAGGAAAAAATGAAATCATTCCTGCTTAACAATGTCATCTTTTAACCTATTTAGGGTGATCAGCTCAGATGGCTTTATGGCAACCCAGCCATGTGTATGGTAAGGACTCACTAGAAGCCATCGTCAAAGTGAGTAAATCTGTGTCTGCTCTCTGCAAGCTCTACATGCTTACTTGATCTGTCCCTCGCCCTTATTACCCAATAATTAGGGAAAGAGCAGGAAGAGCTCTGAGGGGGACGAGCCTGAGACCTGTGAGGCAGATACACACAAACACAACACAGAACCAGAACAGAATATGCTAAGAGGTATTTTCACAGCCTGATACACATAAGCAAGAGGACAATCAAGGCTCATTACCAAAAAAAAAAAAAAAGACAACTCACTTTCCTGTAATACCTACAACTTCCTTTGTGCACTGATAGTCTCTTTCTCACTTTTGTGTTTTTGATGCTGTAATAGTCATTGGCATAGACTAATTTTGATATTTACAGCCATTAAATCCTAAATTCTGCTGGCAAGAAGATATGGTTAATAAAATCAAGGAAACAGAATAAAACCGACTTACAAATATTTTTGAAAGGTTTCAGAACCAAAATAAGAAAAAAAATTCAATACATATTTGTGTACCCAAGAGCAAAACTTAGCTAGTTAAATATTGATGTAAGGATCTGTCACCTAATGGCAAAAATTCCTTAAATTTCAAATCTTAAAGACGTCTCCCTCAATCACTGTGGCTTTCTTGCAGCCGTGTTCTGGATGCATACACTGCCACAAAGGTCGCTGGGAAATGCTCTTTGGCAGCAGATCTGGGAAATTACGATGAAAAAAGTACTCACAAGCACAAGTTGTGTAAAAAGGCGGTTATGCTACTTCCAGAACATTTAATAGCTGTTTGCATTTATTGACACACATAAGTGGCATCACCATATTAATATAAACTGTTTCTGTTAACAGCCTGAGGAAGTGAAAGGGAGAAGCTGGAGAGGCAAGAACTAGTGGCTTGGGAAGGCCAGAATCAGCAGCCCCTCACATCCAAAAACATTCCAGAAATTCCTTTCAGGAGGATTTTGCCACTTCATAAAAGGAAATAATTCTTGGTTGGAAAGGAGTTACTTATGATCACATCTTTGCATTATTTCCCCACCTTTCAATGCACGAGTGAAAAAAGGGCTAGCTGTATCTACCCACCTTTTGAAGTAAGGCGGGCCGAGTTGGATGTGTTCTATATCCAGGTCACAGTGTTGTATCCAGTGCATCTCTTACCTGGAGCGCAAATGCAGTGCTCAAACATGTTGGGACGCATGCAATGGCTTTTTCTGGCATGCAATATTCAGTGTCTTCATGCTGCTCAGGAATCCCCTGCCCACCCTGACTAAAATACAAACAAAGCAAATATGCAGGGCTCTGAAATGGCTCTCAGACATACTGTAGTACATGCAATGCTCTGCACTTAGATCCAGAATTAAGATGCTTTTAAGGGCCAGCTAGGTGGTGTGGTGGATCCCACAGGGCTGACTGCATGGTTCCAGTTCCAGACCCAACGGCTTGAAAAACACGCTGTGCCCAAAATCCTGAGAGGGAAATGGAGGCGATGGGATTGCAGCATGATCATCCCCCCGGGAGTACTTTCTCACTTTCTCTCTCTCTCTCTCGTAAGCACACACACTCTATAGCAAATCTTAAAATAAAAAAGCCATTGAAAGGTTGTGAAAATCACTGTTTGCTTCATGTGAAAAAACATTCATATCAATAGGTGTTTGGGAGTGGCAGTCCGAAAGCAGCCTGATAAAGACTAGGCAGCAAGTACCTGTTCTCATTCTCACTCAGGCTAGCATTTGTCCAGTTGAAGTGCTCAATATATGCACCTTTAAATTCCTCACTTAAAGTTTGAAATGACTGCACAAACATTTTTTATGATAGAGCACACACACACCTATACGTGACATGGAGAAAGAGTAAGGGAAATGAATACCATGCAGTCTAGTCATTCATACCTCAATCCCCTTCTTCTAGGTGCCCATCAGATCTTGGGCATTTGTGTGAATGCTGAGTGTGTTTTCGGATTCCAACTCCAGTCGTCACATTGCTCACTCTTGAGCAGTGAGTTACTGCTAGGCCATGGAGCCAGCATAATAGGCAGCTTTCCTACCTTTTTTCCCCTTATACTCATTATGGGACTTGGCTCTGGACAATTTAAACTCTGTGTGAGAAACTGTAGAACTCTGAGACATTGTTTTATTCAGTCATAAAGAAAAAGCCCTTTTCCAAAATAGACTTGAGGCCTAGACCATGGTGGCCTAAAGAAGTAAAATTAGGCTCAGAAGAACTGTCTTTGAAAGAAGCTCACCATGAAAATAGTGCAGAGGCACAGAAAAACAGTAGCTATTGTTTGTGAGGACAAATTAGATAACAGATATTGTTATGGGCTGAATTCTGTCTCTACCTCTCAAGTTCAAATGTTGATATTCTCTCTCTCTCTCTCTCTCTCTCTTTTTCTCTCTCTCTCTCTCTCTTTAAAAATTTTTTTAGAGATTTTTGCTATAGGGCACATGCACTTGCCAGAGAGAGAGACAGAATGTGAGAAATCACTCCTGGGGGGACGGCCACACTGCAACCCCTTCTCCTCCATTCTCCTCTCAAGATTTTGGGCGCGCGCACGCACACACACACACACACACACACACACACACACACACACACTGGCATGAATTTTAAGCTGCCAGGTCCAGGACTCAAACCATGTTTGACTGCATGGGAGTCGGGAGACATAATGATACACCATTTGCTGGTCCCCATGTGTTGATATTCTAACTCCCAGGACCTCAGAATGTGACGGTATTTGAGAAAGGGCCTTTAGAGAGATAATTCAATAAAATGAGTGAGCCCTAATTCAATATGACCAATGTCTTTATACAAAAAGATTAGGACACAGACAACACACAGACTGAGGGGTAACCATGGAAGGAAGGATATGATGAGAAGATGGCCATCTGTAAGCCAAGGAGAAGCCTCAGAAGAAACCGAATGTGCTGACACTTTACCCTTGGACTTCTAGCTTCTAAATCTGTAGAAAATAAATTCCTCTTGTTTAAGGTACCTAGTCTATGGCATTTTGTTATGGCAGCCCCAGCAAACTAATACAGATTTGAAAGTGTCTGGTAACATATGACATTATATACAAATGCTAGTCATCATCATTAATATTATGGAGAACATTCTAAAAATAAGAGTGAGGGAGGACAGGTATCATGAAGGAGACAGGGAGCGGAAACCTTCCTGGGCACTGGGAAGGAACATAATTCAGTAGAAATATATTGAATACTGAATACATGCTTGGGTGTACCAAGATAAATAAAATAGGCTTTTTGATCCCTAGTAAACGTCAACATGGTAAGGAAGATGCTGAAGGAATTACAGAAGCTTGGGAAAGGGCAATTATCTCTTTTTGTTGAGTGTGGTGAGTGATGTAGAGGGAGAAGCAGTTTGCAAAGTTTTAATAAAAGGAAGGTAGCATTTAAGGTTCAAAAACCAAGACTGCCATGACCAGCAGTTAGTGTAATGGCTATGTCACTGGACTCCCATATAGTTGACCGTGGTTCGACTCCTGGACCTGGTGGCTTAAACTCACGCCGGGCACGTGTGCGTGCGTGCCCAAGATCCTGAGAGGAGAATGGAGAAGAAGGGATTGCGATGTGGCCATCCCCCTGGGGGCTGATTTTTCGCTTTCTGTCTGTCTCTCTTTGTCTTTCTGGAGAGCGCACGTGCCCTATAGCAAAAACCTCTCCCCCCGAAAAAAAAAAAAAAAAAAAAAAACAAACAAGACTGCTGAGTAGAAGAGAAGACAGAGGAGGAAACTGATGCATGAAAGCATGCCATGTTGCTGGAAGAAGGCGCACAATGTGATGGAGGATATCAAAGAGGAGAGAGTGCTGGGAGGTAAGGCCTAAAAAACAGGTTGACGTCAGTCAATTTGTGAAGAGCCTTGAATGCTGTGTGAAGGGATCTGAAATTTATCACTTAGGCAATAAAGATGGAGTGTGTGTGTGTGTGTGTGTGTGTGTGATTATCTCCATAGTTCTCCACTCTCTGCTCTTATCTGTTCTTTTCTCACTTTCATACCTTTATCTAGATTTCACGCACCTTCTCTCTCCTAGTCTACCAGAGTCCTTTGGCAAAACAGTTCCTTGAAGGCCATCTTTTCTGGAGACTTCACTGATTTTCCACTGACCTATTTTGGAAAGGTAATTGGTAGTATGGATGTGACCTAGACTCTACGTAAGGTCTGTTACCAATTAGATGGAGATTTTAGGGCAAATCATTTTTGCAGTTAATTAAGAACTGACAATAATGGTCACTCAGAGAAATCATGGTAGCCAACGTGTGTTGAGGCCAAAGCATCTGTTGACTATATGAAGTGTATAAAGTTGATGTGCACCCTGTTCTCTGGTCTAGACATTCTTTTTTCCTTTCCCCTTCCCCCAGCCGTTTCCTTTCTTCTCTCTCTGTCTCCAGGGTTGTCAGAAAAGTCATGGCATATGTTTTTCTATGAAAAAATGTGTCATGACTTTTCCAGAAACCCAATAAAATAACATCTATCAATTATGGAGTGCAGCTGAATACTTAACAACAAGTTATAAGATTAATTGGAAATGCATGCTACCCCTTGGAGAGGTTTCAAGAGGAACCTTCATTGACTCGTGCTTATAAAGGAATAAGGAAAGTCGTATTCACCCTTTATTCCAAACAAACTCTCATTATATCTATTCAAATAGCCCCGTAGGACCTTTCGACTATGGTTGGAAAGCTGAAGGACACTACAGAATATGCATCCAAACAATTACGTTGTCATAGAAATGGCTAAAATAACAAAAAATAGTCATTACCAAATTCTCTGCTCCTGTGTACCAATTTGTAAATTAAAAGTAAGTGTGCACACCTTTGATCTCTAACTTTACCTTCAGTGCACTAATAAAAAGCTTCTATTCTGGACAGCAGTTAGTTTTTATGTTCTTAAAATTCATTCTTCTAACAAATCTAAAAAATCCATTATATAGCTTTAGTTATAGAGAGGCAATGCTTAGAGATGCAGTATCAATGAAGTGATTAAGAACAATAGTTCTGCTGTCAGATTACTCAGGTTGAAGTCCCGGCTCTATAGTTTGTAATGACCTTGTGCAGGTCATTTTAATCTCTTTGCACTTTAAAAAAATTACTGTGAAGATTAAATCAGATTATGCAAATAAAATGTTTCCATAGCACAATAGTTGATGACAACACCAGTTACTAAATAGAAAAAACATTCTCTCTAAATTCTGGGCCTCAAAATAGATTGTGCAAGTGAGCTTCAGTGTACATTTGGCTCTTTCCACATAGAATGAAGGGAGCTAATGCCAGATACCTCTTCTGTTCATGACTGCAACTCTATTGGATATGGGCAAGAAATGGCAATGCTAATGCAAGTGATAACCCATGATACCAGAAATAGCAGTTCAATTACAAGTTTCAACCAGGTCAATAGAAGCTCACTTTACATAGCTCTAACAGGGAGCTAAAAGGTCAGGAAGTTCATGCTGACAGAATATTTTTGAACCTTTGAAGCAAAGCAGATGTTTATACCTGGGTAGGTAGATTTATTTTGGGTCTAACTACTTAATAAAAGGGCTGCAAAAGGCACTATTAAAATCCTTAGCCCAACTTTGCACTAGTGAGACAAAGACATTTCACAATAGTAGTGTTCAGAACAGTTAGTGTGAAGAACTCACGTCTTGAGCAGAATGGCAGAGTTCTTGTTTGTCGATCTACATGCTAAGGCAGCAAACCTCATGGATAATTTCTCCTTTGGGTAAATGGGTCATGAGTACCAGAACCAATGCAGGTGCCATCTTGCCCATCTGTGCTTCTAGGGATGTCTGGAACTCTAAGATGCAAAACAGCAAAATGATGAGTTTTCGCTATTGATCTTTCACAGGTTAGGTACACAGTCCACAGTGGTTGAAATGCATTTATCTGCTATTGCAAAGCTGAGGTCTTTGGAGGTGAGATGGGTAGACCTGTGTGTTGTGTGGATCTGACAGCTAGCACCCATTGTGTTTGGTCCAATGGCACGTTTTTCCTGAAGAGTTTTCCATTATCACCCCAAATGGAGTTAATGTTAAAATATTTGCCATGTCCCTCAATTTTTCTAATTTCTCATTTGAGCAGAAATTTTACTTAAAACACAGGTGAAATGAAAATATCTTTCCTTAAATATGGAAGTGATATTCAGGTTAAGGTTATTTAAAATAAAACAAAGGAAAGCAAGCCTAGAGAAGCATTGAGGACAAAAATCTAATGATGTTTAAAAACCAGCAATATCAGAATGCATTTGCTGTTAATGTAATGTTAGTGAGAAATGTGAAGCCTGAGATATTGTATATTATAAATATGGGGATGGAAAAATAAGAAATATATTAGTTTACTAATAAATAATAAAAACACAAGAAGAAAACAGAATCCTTTTCACAGCATCACCCAACTTCTAAGTACAATAAGAATTTCTCATGTGGCAGAATTTCCTCTCTAAACTGAGAAATTCTCTTGTAACTAAAACTGTCAGGAAGTTGCCACATTAGACTAATGACCTTTAGTTATAATTGGATAATTGAATTTTAAATTGTCAAGAAATGGAACAGAAATTCATAAAATTTGCCAAGAGAATAACTCTTTGATATGCATTTGACAATCTGAAAAATACCACAGCTTAAAAAGAAAAAAAAGAAGGACCTTTTTCACATTATCCAAGGGCTAAGCGAGCACTCAAACATTCTTTTTACAAGCATTTCCCTCCATGATCTCAGGATTAAAAAATAGCTCAGCCACTTTGTTGAATTTCTAATACATTTGCTTTAAGAAGCCTTTACAGTAATTTTATCAGTGAAGCATTTTACATCTGTCCCAATCCTGTCCCACTGTGGGGCTCATTTATAGCTGTTTATTATAATGACATTTGATGATATACTCACAATGATCCCCAAACTCCAATCATTATTTAAGAGTATGGAAGAAATAAGCAGATTCTTTAACTGGGTAAGAATTATAATGCATGAGGATTAAATATTTTGAATGTGTGTGGATTAAGAAGGCTATCCACTCCTGAATTTATTCCACATTGAAAACTGTTGACACTAGAGGCTAATATTGACAGAGGCAGGGCTGATCAATATTGAACCTTCAGGGTCAAAGGACTTCATGTTTGGCGTAATAAGCAACTTAGTTTAGGTATTACAGTGTTTTGGTAAAGTAACAATTATTAAGGGTCAAGCAAGGTTTCTATTATAAACTCTGATTTGGGGAGGCTTGTACAGTCTCAGAAGGCATGAGATAGTATGATCAAGCATGAAGACGGCTTGGAAATAAATAAAGGTGAAGTGATCATTATACTCAAATTTGAAAAATTATTTTCATTCTTTGATTCAAAATATATCTTTTCTTACCGTCTCCATAGATCTTTTATGAACTCTCTAAACCCAGAAAGCTTGAGATAAGAGGTAAATCTCATTAAAATTTTTTAAATGGCTTGAAATCTTTTCTTTTAAAAATGATCTAGCACTTTTAAATATGTTATAAATGATAAATATGATCAAAGGGAGCTCTGTATCAATCCAACCAGATATGGTTCAAACACCCTCTGCACTTCCCACTTTGTCTTGTGGGAACACACAGAAATCAATATTCTTCACTCAAACATACTTGATCATGTTGGCCTACAGAACTGCTCAAGGTTTGTTTTTTTTTTGGGGGGGGGGATTTTACTTTGTATTTAACTAAGAAATAGTATTTCAGTGTTCGCGGGTCATGTGGACGTAAGACAGTTGGATCCCACATAGCCAACTATGTGGCTCGACTTGAAAAATCACACTGGGAGTATGTGTGTGTGTGCCTAAAATCCCTAAAGGAGAATGAAGGAGAAGGGACTGTGGTGTGGCCATCCCCTGGGGGGAGGGGTGCTTCCTCATTTCCCTCCCCCCTCTCTTTCTAGTGAGCACAAATGCCTTATAGCAAACTAAAAATTAAATAAATAAACAGTATTTTAATTGTTTGTTTTATTTTACTTTAAAATTTGTGTTAAATATATTGTGATCTGGGGCCAGCAGGTGGCATGGTAGCTAAGGTGTTGGACTTCTACATGGTTGATCACAGTTCAAATCCTGGACATGGCCTGGTGATTTGCTTTCTCACTTTCCTTCCCTCTCTCCCTCAATCTCTCTCTCTTTTCTGCTGAGCACACACACCCTGTAGTAAATTGAAAAAAAAAAAAAAAGATAAATAAAATTAAATAATTATTTAAAAAAAAACCATTGTGATTTGAACTTCAAAGAAAGCAAATAATAAATGTAGTATATACAAAATACTTTATAATCAAATGATGAGAAAAAATAAATAGGTAATTGCATAGAAGTATATATTGCCAGGCTTAGAATTCAACAATATAATTCACTTCCTTATTATTATAATTATGTTTAATTAACATTGAAATGTTTAAGATCATGAACTTTGGTTTGAAAGACAGGATGGCACATCTGACTACAGAGGAGGAGGTGCTCAAGTATTAACTCCAGTACTCTCTGCCTATGCTGGGCCCAAATCAACACTTGAATCTTCACGTCCTCCTCTGGGCAGACACTAAGTGCTCTGCCCTCTTGTGACCTTTCCTCTTGAATTTAGAATGTATAGCTACATTCAAACAACAGAAGTGGGCATTGATCAGTCAGGGAAGAAGCCGTGCACTTTCAGTTTCCATTACATTAAACAAAATACTCATTAGTGCTTGGCATTTTTCCAAGCAGACATAATCTAGGTGTCCACTGAGGCCTCATTGGGCAGTTAAGAAGTTTAAAAAGACCTTCTAGACATCAGCTAGGGACAATTAAAGGATGGGTAAAACTACTCCAGGGTAAGAATGCTGGAATTACTGGAAACAAACACACAGAAAATCAACTACAAACTAGACAACCTTTACCTTTAAGATTGTTAGATATTCACGGAGAGAAAGACTAAAGCTCCCCGGGTTTAATAACACTTATCTCTTTGATGAAATCAAAATATGCTTTATTTTATATGTGAGTATTCAGTCATATTAAAATCAAATCATGTCTAGTTATGTGGTAGAAAAATAATCTGATGGAAATCTGTCATCCCAACGTAATTGTTCCTATCATTTAGTCAACAAGGAAACTAACTGCTACTATTACTAATGGGTCATAATGATGTAAGTTAGCTGTGAAATCTATTTCCATTAAAACTGCTGAAACATGTGTTATTGCTGAACTTCCATCCCCAGATCAAAAATAGCTTCTAGAAAATATTACTACTTGCACAGACTGACCAAACTGTTTTTCTAAGTGTTTCCTTCCTTTTCTCCCTCCCTCTTCTGTCTCTCTCTTTCTCCCATTCATCCACCCAGAAGATATTTATTAAGGACTGACAAGCACTGTGCTAAGGGCAGGGGCTACAATAGTGGACAAGACAGAAAAGACTAAGGCATACATGAAGTTACAGGCTAGCACATGAAGCAAATGCTTTTATATGCTCTTTGTTGCTGTTGGTACTAAAACAACTACAGCTGAGAGATCTTAATTCAAGACTGTACTATGAATTAAATTTCAGACATCATTTATTTTGAAATGCTATTCTTTACTCTCCTCTGGGTAGGGGAATGAGAAACAAAACTTTTCATGTCAAAACTTCTCTTATTTTAAGGAGGTGGCTATCTTTCAACTTTGGCTGATGCAATTTAATTTACTAGCAAATTCTAAGTTAAATATAAATATAAACTCTTTCACAAAAGCATGCAGTGTACTGTATTTATGGGGAATGTATGAAAGAATATTCAGAAGGAACATATGCTTAACGTGGAGCATAAAAACATTCTTGAGTTTTCCACAATATATCCTCCTTGCTTTGTAACTCGAAGACACCATTCTATTAGTACTTAACACAGATCTTTAAATCTCAGAGCTAATAATGCTTCCCAGCTACAGCTGGATGAATCTGACAAGCAGCATGTAGTAGAAAACCTCACAGGGGATAAGGTTCCTAACAGTCAACTAAGAGTTCAAATCCCAAAAGAGGTGCCCCTGGTGTGCAGAGCACTTAACCCTTCGACCAGTACCAACATGACTATTCACAAATTATTGATGTCCCTAAATCCCTGGCAGATTGCAGACAGTTCTTGTATCCATTGAAGCTCAAGCATATGGTGCTAATGGGATGGATTAAAAAAAAATACATACACACATTTAGTCTTTGCTACATGAATGTAAAGCTACTGAAATGCTAGAAGGTGATCGAACTGGACGGAACACTGTTAAATACATGCTTAGCCTCATGTTATGGATCATTTCCATTGACATCTATCTGCATCCTTGGTACAGTTTAATTAAAGCTGTCTGGAACAAGTCTGCCCTCTGAATGATCGGCAGTGCAATGAAAAGGTGAAACACGAGGAGGCTTGAGGCCTTCTTTGTAAAGCTTTCAAATAATTGTCTCTGTGGTTAGGAACAGCAGTAGGGAAGAAATTCATTTTAACAATTAGGTAATCATTATACTTTTTTTTTTTTTTTTTCGTGCAAGAAAAGACAAAGCTGCTTCTGTTGTCATCTTGGAATAACCAGAAGCTGAGTTAGGCAATACTATACCAGATTTTAACAGCTGAACAAAGTTCTGGTACAAAATACACACACTTTTTTGGTCTTCATGCAGAGAAAACTGTCTTACTAGTAATTTATTTTGCAAAATTAACCCTGAATTAAACAATTTTACCTAACATAGCCTCTTAAGACAAGTTTGAAACCAGATAGCAGGAACACAATCTATTAAATTTGGTTTTATAGTATATTGAATAACAACATACCTGGTGGATAATTTCAAACAATTGAAGTATTTATTAAATATTAACATTAATATTTCTAACATTATAAGGTGCCAGAGAAACGAAATAAGCAAAACATGGGTTCACAACATAAGAAATGTGAGACATAGGGGTCAGTAGGTGGCACAGTGGTTACAGAGCTGGATTCCCAGCTGGTGTACTATGGATCAAATCCTGGACCTGGCAGCTTACTTTCTCTCTTTGTCTCTCTCTCTTGTTCTATAAACTCTTTCTGGTGAACACATGTGCTCTATAGCAAATTTAAAAAATAATAATAATAAAATTAAATAAACAAAAAAGAACATGAGACAGAAATAAGAGATTAAGCCTTAAATTCACTAATTATGCCTACTTTTTTTGTGGCACTTTCTCCTATTTATTATGATTTTATTTAAAGAGGTGTAAATAAAATTATATTTCTTTCTTGATACCATAATTAACTGCACTGTATAAAAGTATCCAAAGGACTATGTTATGTTAAAGCATTTCATTCATTGCCTTCTCTACATAAATCCATCAGTCGTACATGGTATGGGCTTTTTCTCTTCATTTAATATTTATTTGATATCTACTTCATATAGGATGTCAAGTTATATCCTGTGCTTGATACCTCCCACACCCCCAAAAGAGACGGTCTCTTTCTGTACATTCTAGCGTGTTAATCCAGACTAGTGAAAACTTAACAGAAGCATAAAACCCAAAAAGCACCCTAAATTCATTTAGTCTGTTATTTGGGAGTACAGATTATTTTTAATCCTGATGCCTAATGAAAGTGAGTCACACCTAGAAGATATTAAATTAAAGCAAATAAGTCTTTTTTTTTTTTTTTTTTTTTTTTTTTTTTGCTATGGGGCGCATGCACTCCCCAGACAGACAGAGAGAGACAGAGAGATAGAAAGTGAGAAATCACCCCCCCAGCGGGGATGGCCACGCCGCAATCCCTTCTCCTCCATTCTCCTCTCGGGATCTTGGGCACGCACGCACACGCGCCCGCCCACGTGCCCGCCCACGCCTGCCCACACGCCCAGTGTGAGTTTAAAGCCACTGGGTCCGGGACGTGAACCGTGGTTGACTACATGGGAGTCCAGCGACATAGCCATTACTCTAACTGCTGGTCCCAAAGCGAGTAAGTCTTAAATACTGCGAATCAGGGCAACATTTGGGGGGACCGGCACCAGCTTCCTCAATAAACTCACAATTGAGAAGACATACATTAGAAGTGACGAAGAAATGATGGGGGTCAGATGAGTCAAAACTAAAGTTACGTCAACAAGCTTTCTGAGGAAGATGAAGCTTGAGCTGGTCTTTGAAGAACAAGGCCATTTTTCCAACCCCAAAATATTTTAGGCCCATGGAGGTTGAGAGGCCAGGTGTAAAATTGCTGCCTTGGTTGGATACTTTGTATTGAGGACTGTCAGTGGGGGATCTAATCAGAACAGAAACCTCTTCAGCTTATTTGAAACGAGAGGAATTTAATACAAGGAATTTACTTTTCAGGTGATGAAGGGATGACAAACAGGAGATAGTATAGCAATTCAGAGATAAGCAACTTGAGGAAGTAGTCAACAACCCTTGGGCTAGAATGATAAGGGAAAAAAGGGTTTTGGGGAGCTCAGAGACCAGAGTCACCTAGTATAACACAGAACTAGAGAAGGCCTATTCAGCAGGAGTGGGAACAATGAAGGACTACAAATGTGATAATTTCTGGAAATCTGTATGAAATAGAGAGGAGAAAATGTCTTGACTTCTTTCTGTCTGTCATCTCCAACCTCCCAACAATGATGCCATTTGCCAAGTCAGCCTAAAGTTGACAAGGTATCTCAGGGGTCCATTTTTCCTATGATACAGAACAGAGTAGGAGAAGGTGAGGAATATTTATTAGAGCAAACAGGAAAGGGACTAATACAAAATAAGGTTAGATTATTAAGAGCAAGACTCTATTATACAATATAATGGCCCTGAATGCCAGGAAGAGAAGTGTAAACCAGGTAGACTAGAGAAAGTCATTCTAGGTTTATGGGAAAGGGTCAGAGAGAAAATTGGCATTGTAGGACTATATTACCAGAGTACATAAAAAAAGATCTGATGGAAGGTTATCAGTTAGGAGGTAATAATGAATCAAGGACGGTCACAGATTACTTGGCATTCTTACCCTTGAAAAGTGGTATGTATGTGTATATATATATATATATATATATATATATATATATATATATACTTCCTTTCTCCTTGAATTTGGGATGGCCTATGGAAGAAGTGCTGTTGTGCCAGTTCTGAGACTAGCCTGTAACAGGACTAGTAGATTCCATCTTGGATCCCAGAACTGCCTTATAAGAAGTTCAACCATTCTGCTAAAGAGATTATATACAGAGGCCCTGAGACTAGGGCAGGCAGAAGGATCCAGTTAAACAGATGCCCAGGTGCCTAGCTGTCACTCACCAAGTCACCAGACATATGAATAAAGCTGCCTTGAACCTTCAAAACAAGTCCAACTGACAGATGAATTCTAATGAGTCATTCTTGTTAATGCCACATAGAGCAGAATTGTTCAGCTTGGTCTTGGCCAAATTTATGATCCACAAAAATGATACTGAAACTGATTGACTAAAGGATATAGAAACACAGTATATAGATGTAAATACCAGATATAGTGTGTGTGAAAGAGGAGGGTCTGAGGAAGGACATTTAGAAGAAAAAGAGGGAGGCAAAGCATTAATGGGATAAAGAAATGTGGTATTATCTGTTGAAGATATTTTATAGTTTTCTCAACTGTACTAAGGATAAATGTTCACCTGTTGAAATAGTCATTTTGTAAGCTAAATGATGTGATTGAATGTATAAAAGAAAATGAAATAAAAAATGAAAAAAATTATACTAAGTATAATGATTATTTTAACTCACTAAGTTATGGGGTATTCAGTTATGCAACAATATATAAACAGAATGAGGACTGCACGATATATGACTATGTTGTAGTAAGTTCTCAAATTAGAGTTGTGTAATAAGAATAGAAGACAGGCAATCCTGAGTCCCCCATTGTTTTTAGAATAGATTGACAATTCTTTCTTTCTGTAAAGGGCCAAACAGTACATATTTTTGGATTTGTGGATCATATGGTCTGTATTGCTACTACTCAACTCTATTGTAGGACAAAGGAAGCCGCATACAATATGAAAGTGAATATGTGTAGCTGGGTTTCAATAAAATTTTTATTTACAAAAACAGGGAGGTAGAGTTGGCTGTGGAGCATAGATTACTGATCCCTGGTTTATAATGTTTGAGGTATTGAGGAAAATTCAACCGAAGGTAGGCCATATATAGATGATGCAGAGCAATGGAGCTTTGTGACATTTCAGGGCTAAATGTAGATAGAAGCTAACTATTCTAGAAGAGGGACTAGGACACTATTATATCATCTTTAGATTATTATGCATTGGTGTTTCTTTTTAATGATATTTGGATATGTGGTAAACATAAATAAACATATATGATCAGTAATGTCTGTTTTTCACTCAGTTGTGGTATGCTATTCCACAACTCATTTCCCCCATCTACCTGCATTCCTGTGCCTGTTAAATGCTTCATTTTCCTGATCTCTTCCTATGCCCCCACTTCCCTCCCAACCCCATCTTCTAGGCAGTCTCTAGTATCTAAATTTGTCCTTTCTATGTCTTCAAATCTTTTAATTTCTGCCACAGAGTGCAGACATTTGGTATATATTGAGCAAATACAGTGTTTCTCTTTCATAATCTGATTTATTTCTGTATTCTCTCTTCTGTTCCATTGGTCTCTGTGTTTTGGTGCCAGTACCATGCTGTTTTTATTATCACCGCTTTGTAATACATTTTGAGTTCACATAGTGAGATACTGCCAACTTTATTTTTTTTGCACAGTATGATTCTAGGAAAACTTTATTATTTTTTTTTCTATTTCTGTGAAAAATGTCCCTGGTAATTTAATTTAATTAAATTAATTAATTAATTTTTTTTTTGAGAGGTTTTTGCTATAGGACATGTGCACTCGCCAGACAGACAGAGACAGACAAAGAGACAGAAAGCGAGAAATCACCCCCCAGGGGGGATGGCCACGCCGCAGTCCCTTCTCCTCCATTCTCCTCTTGGGATCTTGGGCACGCAAGCACACATGCCCGGTGTGAGTTTTTAAGCCACCGGGTCCGGAATGCGAACCGCGGTCAACTATATGGGAGTCCAGTGACATAGCCATTACGCTAACTGCTGGTCCCCTCCCTGGTAATTTTATTGAAATCACATTGAATTTGTAAGTTAATATGGGTATAAATGACATTCCAATTATATTGATTCTTCCAATCCATGAACAAGGGATATTTTTCCATTTTTTTGTTATTGTTTTCAATTCACATTTTTGGATTTTTTTTTTTTTCATTTTCTTTGTAGAAGTCTTCCATCTCTTTGGTTATTATGATTCCTAATTTGTGTATGTGTGTAGGGTTGGGGGGTTGGCTATTGTAAATGGGATTGCTCTTTTAAATTCTATCCCACTCTATTCATTGTTGGTGTATACAAAAGCAATAGATTTTTGTATCCTGAGACTTTATTGAGTTCATTTATCATATTTAGGTATTTTTCAAGTATTCTTTTGGATTTTCTAGTGATATAATCATGTCATCTGAAAATAAGGATAATTTAACTTATTCATTTCCTAACTGAATGCTTTTTATTTTCCTCTCATGTCTGATTGCATTGACTTCCAATATTATATTGAAAAGGAGTAGAGAAAGTGGATAACCTTATCTTTCAGCTCTTCCCCATTCAATATGAAGTTATATGTTTTTCATAGATGGTTTTTATTATGTTGAGAAATGTACCTTCTATACCTATTATATTTTGCAGATTTTCAAATAGTATTCCTTGATGTACTGTCATTGGTTGTCAGATTTCCACAATTTCAACCCAACTTATTTTGGGGGAGAGTTTATTTATTTATTTATTTATTTATTGCAATAGGATACGTGCACTCGCTGGAGAGACAAAGAGAAACAGAGACAGAAAGCAAGAAATCACCCGCTGGAGGGATGAACACACCATAATCTCTTCTTCTCTATTCTCCTCTCAGGATTTTGGGCAAGCACACACACGCGCTAGGTTCGGGACTTGAACTGTGGTTGACTATGTTGGGAATCCAGCGATGTAGTCATTACACCACTTACTGGTCCCTCAACCCAATATATTTTATGAGTTACACTGGACTATTCTATTACTTCTTTTTTTTTTTTAAGTGTGGCTAATACCATTCTAATTTTTAATTTATATCACATTTATGATTTATTTGAACAATTAGGAGTTTGGCAATGTTTCTTGCCCATATTTGAAGATCATCTATAACATTAATCTCAGATTATTGATATCTCAAACTATCCTGAAA
This sequence comes from Tupaia tana, assembly GCA_026018925.1. NCBI lineage: Eukaryota > Metazoa > Chordata > Mammalia > Scandentia > Tupaiidae > Tupaia > Tupaia tana. The sequence goes on along the minus strand of JAKSZU010000023.1, from coordinate 37,335,219 downwards.
AGTCAACTGTTATTTTTCATAATTTATGATGTATTGAAAACATTTTATCATGCTATTTACTGTTATGCCATGGGAAAAAAGTGTAGCCTTTGAAGAAATATAACGCACAGTTTTTTAGTTCTCCTGCATATCTGCTAAGTTTATGGATATTTATTTTAGGCTTTATAAAAATTCCATCAGGCAGCTAAACAATTTAGACTCACACAGCATGTAAATTCTATTAAACAAGGGCTCTTTACCCTTTCACCTCTTGCCCTGCTTGTGCTTGGCACAGTGGTACAACTATTCAGAACAAACACTAATAGTCTGCTTAAAATCTTCAACATAACTAATGCAGGCATGCTAGAGGATTCTAGTGAATATTCAAAGGGGTTTTTATCCTTTTAAGGCAGAGAATGGCTTGAACAGTTCAGGTTTTGGCCACAAAAAGAGCAATCTGGTTAAGAGGTGAAGCTTTCTTGTAGTTCCTGCATTTGATAAAATATAGACCCTGCAGCATTCCCTCGTGGACCTGTGACCTCAAGCCTTGGCCTTCAGACTTTTTTCTCCTTGCAAGTGAAATGATTAGTGAGGCCCTTTTATTAGATATGTTAGCAGTTTCTGCTAAAAAGGAGATTTTAATAATACTAAATTGCAAAGAGTTATGAGGCAAAGCTTTCTCCTAGATACTAAGACAAACCCAGTTTAAGCTGACTACATAAGCTCCTATGCAGAGCCATCTGTTTAGCTCTAATAGCATTTTCTGTTTTTTTTTTTTTTTTTTTTTTTTTCTCTCCTTTGTAGCTTGGTTTCAAACTCTGTCTGGGACACCTGCTCAATGTGAAAAGAAATTGGCAGGTCTCAGTCCATTTGTGGCTGGCTGAAATTTTCCATCTTCTTTTCCAGAAAAATGGTCCGTAAGGAAATTAAGTGAACAGAGTTAGACGTCACACATGGCTTCATGTGTAGGTGTACTGAAGGCCTAGATAATCTTCCTGTGTGAAAAGTACAATATAAATTCAACACTGGTTCATTGGTTCATCCACTTTGCCTCTCGGCAGCTCTCTAACACCTGAGGTCTCCTGTATCCTGAAGATGATGTAACTTTTGGGACATCTTTTTACCATTCTAAGCCACTGCATAATTTGAGCTGAGATTGCAACGTGGCTTGAAATTGGCTGTGATTTGCTGCTTCATTTAAACAGGGATGGTGTATGAAAATAGTATAAGAGGTACATGTCCTATGCTTTTTTACATGATGTAAATAGATTGAAAGTCTCCATAAATAACAACTAAACAATATCCATAGCCAAGAATAAACAAACTAGATGCCTTCAGACCACATGTTACCTAAGAGAAAAAGCAGATCACCATGATTTATTATAACCCATGACATTATTACCCTAAAGTGGTATGAATTTTGACTTCAAAAGTTAATAGTGTCTTTTCCATGTAAATTTAAAACCACCAAAAATTTCACTGAACTTACTAAATACACAATTAACTTCTTGTTACAGATAATTTCTGCTGATTCAAATTTGATGTGTCAGCATAGATTAATCATCAGGATTGAGATATGGATGGTTCAAGGGATCAGTCCCTGGGCTAGGAGCCGTTCACCCTCAGGTCACTGTTTCCAGTATGAGAGTTTTGTGAGACCTAGCTGGTCTGAAACAAACCGGTACTTTCAACTCGGTCTCCTGTACAGATTCATTGCCCCTTTTGACTTTTCAAAAACTTTCTTACTTTCCATCTGAGGGTATAAGTAAGGTGAAAAGTTACTGCTTTATCAGTGGCCTTAGTTATTATTCCTAAATATGTCCATATTTATAATCTCCTATGTTAAGCAACAGCAGTTACTATCTCCAAGGCTTGCTGTATCTAGTTACAGAATATTTATCTCTGTAAGACATTTTCTTGAAATCTGGTGGGTTGCCCCAAGCTATTATATATTCTTTCCTTTGTGGAATAAACTGTAGAAACACTTCTTTTCTAGACACTGTATGTGTGTGTATATCTCTTCTCTTTGTTTGCCTTTTTTTTTTTTTTTTTTTTTTTTGAGAGGTTTTTGCTACAGGGCGCGTGCGCTCGCCAGACAGACAGAGAGAGACAGAGAGACAGAAAGCAAGAAATCACCCCCCAGGGGGGATGGCCACGCCGCAATCCCTTCTCCATTCTCTCGGGATCTTGGGCACGCACGCACACGCGCCTGGCATGAGTTTAAGCCACCAGGTCCGGGACGCAAACCGTGGTCGACTACATGGGAGTCCAGCGACATAGCCATTACGCTAACTGCTGGTCCCTCTTTGTTTGCCTTTTAAGTATTTTCTAAAAAGTGTAGGTTATAAAGTTCTAATCTTTTCTTCTTACATACAAACTCCAAGCCTATATCTTTACCAGTCAAATGACTTCCCTGAAGAAATACTTTCCCTGGCGATTCCTAGGTTAGATTATCCCTCACTTGCTCAGAGTCTGGTGTTCAGAGTGATCTCCTAGGTAGTATAAGGAGTCTTCAAAAAGTTCACGGAAAAATGCATATTATGAAAAGCTGTTCATAGATTTCACACTTTTTGCACCAACGTATAAACTTGCTCTTTAATTTAATTTTCCACATAGTTTTTGAAATCTTTTTATATGTATTCCCTGCTGTATTGCCATATTATCTAGGTCAAAGACACATGAAAAATCCTCTCTTAACTAGCCTTCAATATGTTGAAGCTCCTGATAATCTCATTTATTTAAGGTGAGTCAGACAACCCTGTTCTCAAGCTCTTTGTAGTTCTAGTCCCATAGATTTTGTTAACAGGGACCAAACAACCTGTTTTAATACATTTTTACTACAAAGATAATAATTATTCCTAGAAGAGAAAGAACACTGGTTACCCTGAATTCAACCCAAAGAGATTCTAGACATCCTGGATCATATGTGAAGTTTTGTTGCCTTTTCTTTACTAAAGCATTTTTAATTTTTTGTTCTTCTATGAAACTATGCATCTAGGAAGCCCAACATAGTGACTGTTACTTATAGTGACTGCTGTACTGTGAATGCAAACTTTTGATTTTTATTCATACAGAGAACGGGAAGCATCTAGTGCATTCTGACTTACTCTCAGAGGGAGGTCATGGTGATCTTTGGATATTGTATAGGAGACACCATAGTTCTCCACTAGTGGGCCATATCCATACAGTGAAGCTAGGTAGGCTGAGTGACTCTAAGAAGAGGTCAAGTGTTAGGAGGGATGGCCAGGGATTTGGTAGTTTTGTTGCTAGTTATCCACATGTCTGTGGCTGCTTCATTTCAAGCCCCTTTGCTATGGGATTTTAACTGATGGTGTAGGAAGGTACTATTAAATCAAGCAATTTATCTTCCAGATATCAAGGAAGTAGTCCAAAAGAATTATCTTCATGTTTTAGATTGTTGACCTAAATTACTCCTAAGTTATCTGAACACTCTTAGACATATAGTTAGATGTGTGGGAGGAAAGAAGACAATCTTTTGATTTCAGATAAATTCACGGAGGTGACCTAGCTAAGAGATTGCCTTCTCGGTGCAGAAAAGGAGAGGCAGCTACTTTCGCAGAACGTAACAGCCAAGGATCAAGCTATGCTGAAGTCTTCCCTCAGAGGATCTACTGCTCTCCTGGAGTCAGGCTATCACTAAGTGAAAACACTGAATTCCTTTGACTAATGTCCACCCAGTGTTCCCATAACACCTTGTATAAATTTCAATGACATCACCATACTGAACTTAGGTTGTTTTTATTAGTTTTCCTTTCTAATTAATAATAAAAGTAATTACTATATGGTATTCAACTTTATATCCTCAGGCTAATGACAGAATCGGACTTACTACCTGCACTCAACAAATGTATGACAAACGAGTGAATAGGAAATTCCAGAGAGAGACATGGAGTGTTCTACACTTCTTTCTTATCCTATTCTTTCTCTTTGATGATAAGGACTCAGAAATTGAATCACTGCATATTTGTATGGGATGGTTGGTAAGTATTTGAATGACATGTGCTTAATTCGAATGCTGATTCTAATATTTTTTTAGCTATGTTATTCTGAATAAGACTTAAATGCCTTCGTCTAAAAAATCAGAATAATATTTATCTCATTTGGATGTTGTATGGGTTAAATAACATGTAGTTCTTTGCACACTAAGTTACATTATTCTTAGTATTATTGTCGGCAAAGGGAGAACATGACCAGTTTGCTGTTGCCGAGTCTAGGCAGAGTGAGAGAAACAGCTATAGCAGCAGGTAAGAGTGCCGAAATTATTATTTTGGACACCACTAAATAATTAATTAACCCCTAGTTATTGTGCATCTCTCAGGTGGTTTGATTTTACCAGGTAGAAATACATGGCTTCTCTGTTCTAATTTCCTTTAGAAGAATAAGATCTGATTTTTTTGTTAAGAAGATTCTTTTCTTCCTTCTAGGTGCTCAGAGGGTTGGGGAGGGGGTTATGGATTGATATGAACTACGTTTCAGTATCCAGCAAACATGGAGGATGAGAGGCAGTGTGAGAAGTGCAAAATTATGAAATGCTAACATTCTGACCAAGCCAGAGAAGCACATAAAAGCCAAGGTGGGGAAATAGAAGGAGAAGGAGAAAGGACAGAAAGTTCTGGAATAAGCCTGGCACTGAAAGGGTGGATCTTGCAATAGAGTAAATATGAACAAAGCCTGAAGGAGAGAAAACAGCTTAGAATCTCTCTCTCTCTCTCTCTCTGTGTGTGTGTGTGTGTGTGTGTGTGTGTGTGTGTGTGTTGGGATTCTTCTGCCTCAGCCTCCCAAGTAGTTGGGATAAAAGGTGCATGCCAGCCCATTCAGCTCTAGCCTAGAGTCTTTTGTCAAAAAGTAGAGGTAATGAGTGCCCATAGAACCAACATGAGCTAAGGAAAAAATTTCTAGAAAATTAGACAATCTCTGGAACCTAAATTTCTCTGGAGGAATGTAGTCACTCCATATTTACTAGGTTTCTTTCAGTTAACATCTTGTACTTAACCTTAAATCTCTATTACATTTTTTTTCTTTATTTATACTCATAACTCTGCTGAAATAAGTTGAAACTACTAACTTGGAACTACACAGATTCTATTTTTCTCTTGCCATTGGCCTATTCTAAATAATCAACAAATAAAAGAGCCTCACACACTCTGACCTCGATATGAAAGGTACCCTGAAGATTTACAATATGCTAAACCTGGGGAAAAACTTGGGAGTAATCAGCACAATACGTTTTGCTCTCCATCATAATGTTTTTCAGCCTCCATGTCGATAAAACTTTTTCTCCTTTTACACAATGGTTTACAACTTAAATAATTTAATACAACAGTTGTTATATTTTTATTGCAAGCTTATAAAACTGGTACCATAAGTCTTTTTTATGCAATATATTACCAAAAAGTGACACTGGAGAAGGGGAACTGATGATTACTAAAACTGTAATTCAATCTTCAAGTTCTGAAGATGTCATAAAAACGGCTTCTGCTTTACTTGTACAGAGCAGATACTATCAGGATGCCTCGAATGAACTCTCTCTGGGTATTCAGTCTCTCCTTAGGCATTATTTTATATACAATAAAAACGGGACTTCACAATGCAAATGCAACCATGATTCAAACCCAGCAGTTCTTTTGTCAAACAGTATTTTCTTTTGTGAAGTTTCATCTTAGAAATTAATTTTGATATCAATGCCTGTCAAACTGTGGCAACTGAGCTGCACTGAGCAAGTCTACCCCTCTTTGCAAGAAGTGGTAATTAGAACAAATGCAGAGATTTTGTACTGTGCTAAAGAAAATGTAACTCATCATGGTCCTTGTCGTCAATCTCATCAAAAGTGTAGGAGTGGCAAATAGCAATGTTCTATAAATATCTGTTTTTTCGTATGTGTTTAAATCTACTGTTTATTAGTTTTCATCTTGCCATGTTAGCTCTCAGGACACAATTTTCTAATTGATGCTATGATCTGGAAGGTTTATGAAATTAAATAACAGATTATTGCGGTGTTCCATGGAACTTTGGACAAACAGTCCTTTAAATAAACGGGATGGTTAGTTATTTGTACATTCTTGCATTCTTGTCAATTATTGTCATTCAGTGTCATATTTGTACTGACTGTGGTTTAAGACAAAGAAGCATCAAATTCCCAAAACCTCTTCTTTACGTGTCCAAAATGTAGTGAGTTTACTGACGATGTTACAAATGAAATGTAAGAACTGTTATCTTTGTATGACAATGTCTCTGCTTTCTGTATTAACACACTACAGCAACATTTTACAAAGTACTTTTTGCATCTTCCCTGGATGAAAAAAAAATTAGCTTTTTGAGGGATGTGGAGGAATTGAACTTTCATAAGATGGTTGTCCGGAGATGAACACATATAGCTGGAAAGTGAAATTTTCCATTCATACTCCAGTCTGAGAATGCAGGCAGCACCATGTGAGTTTCCGAATTTTGTCTCTTAGCCAATGCAACTCTGGCTAATTCCACAAGGGGCGAAAGGCCACAGACGCTATGTGAGTGCTACTTAATTCTCACCACAACAGAGGCTGCTAATCACATAACATTAGGGTGAATTATGGTGATTATAGCGGGCTGAATACAGAGAGATTAAACAACAACAGCAAAATCGCAGCTGTGATGGTAGTGATGAAAGGTGGTGCTTTCACCTTGTGGTAATGGGTTTGACTGGGATCCTGTAAACCTTGGTCAAAGACACTTTGCCCCTCCTAGGTTAGCTTTTTCTAAACCACCTCCATAAGTAGACTGACAATAACCCATGTTAACAGGTTCTAGTGATGGGAGGGCCTCAAAACACCCTCTTCCAGTATGCTGAAGTCCCAGCAGGATAGAGTAAAAATTCATTCCAGTTCCTGTTCTCTAGAAAGTTCTTCCCACTTTTACAGTTGTTAGCTTCTGCACCCTCCCTTAAAATTTTCATTTGTCTGCTCTCATGTACTCTTCTATGTTTGTAACCCCATGCAATGAATTTCACTTTTCCTTAGAAAATTCGAGGAACACTAAAGGAGAAGAGACTATCCTTGAGTGTTTTTAAATTGAAAAAAAAAAAAATCAGCTGTATGTTTTAAAATAAGAAAAAATCAGGCACTGGGTACAGAGTGCAGTGAAAAGCAGCTAACTTGTACAGTTAGTCCCTATTGTTTAGAGAATTTGCTTTTCACAGTTAAGGAAAAGGAAGCTTAACAGAGTATCTGTGGTTCACCAAGTTGAAATACCTTGCAACGAGAGTTGTTTTCATGAATCATGAGAGGCGGCAATATCTAGAAGCTACAAATTGAAAGGGGAAATTGAGCCACCATCAGTCTTAAAGTTTGCTTTAGGGTTGGCTTCTGAGGAGCACTTTTTAACCTGGAATGATGCAGAGGAAGATGTAGCATGTTTTAAAAAGATGTAATGCTTTAGTCATAATTATAAACTAAAGGGAGCATACTGAATCTTACTGGGAAGTCAAAAAGTAGTCTGGTTGACAAAATAAATGAAGTAGTATATATATTCTGTGTAAATAATGCCATAAAGCAAATAGTATCATATGTTCTAGCTAAGCCATCTGGGTAGTTTTTAAAGATTTTTTTCTTCTTAAAATATGATGCAATGATCCAATGCGAAAGTACCAAAGGTGATAAAATCTACTGCAAATCTGAATCATCAAGGAAAAGTTCAAAACTTTTAGGCATAGTTAATAGAGGCAGTACCAAATACTTAAAAAAAAAGATACTGCAGTGTTGGTTCCAGCCGTTGGCCTAGTGGTTAGGTGCTGGACTCCCACATGGCCGACCACAGGTCAAGTCCCTGACCTGGTTGCTTGCCCCACTGTCTCTTTTTGGTGAGCATACATGCTCTATAGTAAATTAAACTAATAATAATAATAGCAAATAAAGTAAAATAAATAATTATTTTTTAAAATACCATAGTGTCAAAGACCAGCTGTGATGAGGTAAAAAGAATTGGAAAACTATAGTCTAGGTATTTTATCATGTATACTCTTAACAGAAGCCCACCTGTTCTTTGATGTTAGCTTGGTGATGCAGTTTTGAGCTAAAAAACACTGGAGGAGTAAGTTCATTTTAAACGTTCAGCTGATATGATACATTCATATTGAGAAGTTGCAGAACTACATGGGCAAATTACCAATTAAATGCATACATCTTTATTGGGTTCCTGGACAATGAGGTAATGATGAATAACAACCATGATAATAACCAAAACTAATATTATTTAATAAATATAGACACTGTATTAAGTGCATTGTATGCATTATTTCATTTAATCCTCACAACATCTGGAGGCTGCGTTTTGTTATCACTCCTATTTTACAGATGAATAAGTTGAGGTTTTGAGAAGTTAAATAAGCAGGCTTTCTGAACTGTCTGAAAATATGGGCTCAGTTGCGTCTCAGAAACATTCTAGGATAACAAATTGAATCATCCTGCTCTTCAGTGATTATTGGCTCTTAGCAGCAGTGCAGCTTTAGGAATCAATATAGTCCACGAGTTCTATAAATGTGCCTCTTAATAAGTTAATAAAACAGAGATATTCTCATTGCCTCTCCATCAAAGTTTCAGGGAAAAAATGAGAATATTAAATGCAGTAGGAGAGGGAAGATCTGCTCCATTTGCTCTGCAATGATAATCTTTTACAAAAGAGGATTTTTATTATTAATTCTTTGCCTTCTGGGGATATTATAATTTTCTAGAATGTAGAACTGCCTTAAGCACAGTAATTTGCTGAGCTAGACTGAATCTCAAAATGTTTCAAATGAGCTGATAAACAACTGCATAATTAGCCATTATTAGATCAAGTCTGTATGTTACTGATATCCAGATGAACAAACCAATGGGTAGGCAAATTGTAGATACAGTTTTAGAAACTAAGAGCCTGTTTTATATTTCTATATGCTTGTAATGTGTCCTTTAAAGAATTAAAAACTACATTTCATTTGCTTTTTTAAATGGAAACTTAGATTATTCTATCAAATAAATCCTTAGTGACTTAATCATTAAATATATACTTCCATGTATGAATAATAAAGGATTTGTGTGCTGAATGCAACTCATGCTCTAAAAATGACTAGATGGTAGGATTTTTCTTTTCAATTAAAACTTGCTTTAAATCCATAGCTTGCATGGGTAATGCTCTTTCATCCCCCTTTTGAGTTTTAGTTTAAGTCCATTCGGCACTGATTATGAAAGTAAAAGGCTTTGCATGTTCAAATTATAAAAGGGAAACATAGTCAGTTTTTATGCTCAAACACGAACACCTTGTCAAGCGGTTAGTATTCAGTCCAAAATGGATCCATTTTATGGTTAAATTTTTCTTTCCTCTCATTTTTCAGGGACCTGACATTGAGTCATAAAATGTTGTCTGGGCTAGAATTTGTCTTACAAGGCTACAGCCTAGAAATACATTTTGTTTTGTTTGGCTTTTTATTTGTTTGTTTTTTTAATATTAAAATAACTCAGTAATTTTGAGGATCAAATAAATGAAAGAAATTTTCAGAAGGAAACAAGTTTCTAAGCTGGTTTAATTTATACGAAATTATAGTTTATGTTCTGCATTCAGAGGCCACAAACAAAACAGATAAATATATTAAGTCACCTTTAAACAAAAAGAGGAACTACAGTGGCATTTTCCTGAAGATTTCTAAAATTGGACAATTGATATTTTGTCTTAAATGGGCAAGGTGGCCTTTGTTTGAGGGACAGACCAGATAATTTATTGAAGTTCTTAGCAGATCGATTAGACCGTGACTTTTATCTATCAGTGTTTTAGGTGTCAGAGCATTGTAAACTGCCAATCTGAAATTGTACGGTGGGCACAAGGCCACATGTGAGCTTAGGCGAAGAATGGTTTTGTCACTAGTTTTAAAAAGTATTTTGATCTTGCATGGTTTTAACAGCTACAAAAATTTCTAAACCCTTCTTATGTTTCTCATTATCATTGATCCTCCATTTGATGACAACCAACGACCTTCGGTAAAAATTTATTGTCGCTGGGTTCAACTTTTGCTTTCATTACAATGATTATTTATCCAGTCTGATTTTTGTTTGAGTATCCACCCTAAGTTATTACAGAATTTGAATCCCTATTACTGTTCTGATAGTTACATCTATTCAACTTTTCCTTCTGTTCTATAAATTGGCATTCATTCCATATGTGTATTTGCACGGTTGCAGAAACAGATAATTTATTAATATACCTTCATCGTTAAAGAGTAAGGCTATAAAGGTTCTGAATCAACAAGGAGTGCCCATTTCTCTTCCCAAAGGTGCATGAGAAATCCATAATGAGAAAATAAGACCTTTGGCTCATGAGTTATCAGCAATAATTGCTTTAGTGTTTTTTAAAGGCATTAGAAAAAGCACTATAGGCATATAATAGTTGAAATAGGCATTCAACTATTTTAGAATGTTCTTACTTTGATGGAAATATTTTGCCTTCATGTATTTGATAGGAAGTCTTTATCTTTTACTTACTTAATCTCATAAAGATGACACAAGTCTTCTCCAAAGTCAAAGATACCCCCCTAGGAGTTTATTAATAACCTTTTAAAGGTATGCCCTCCCTGAAAGGTAAGTTACATTTGGTTCAGAATGAATGAATTTACACAATGAAAGATCTAAGTTAATTTAAGGGTCCAAATCTGAGAAACCTGAGCAGATTTCAATTCTAGAGTAATATACTATTATGGCCCCAGAATAAGAATATTATTCCTAGTTTGAATGTACCATCACAATATGTAATGCTACATATCTTTCCAGAGTTTGGTAAACATCATTACAGAAATATGGGTCATTACTGCCTGCAGTTTAATGTATAAATAAAATTGGGAGAAAAATTTTACCAAATTTTATTTCAATTCCTTGTTTTACCACTGCCACTTTTTTCATCACTATTTTCTTGTAAAACAACCACAGTTTTGTGGTTAATGACACATGTAAAACAGCTTGTCTGGCATTTATTTCCTTTATAAACTTTGAGGTCAAAAGCTATTTTTGACAAATGTACAACTTCAGTGGGTGAATAGGGCTAGGCTTTTGATCCTAAAGAATTTTGAAAAAGACCCTTATAATGGACAATATTTGTGTTGTTATATTAAAACACTCAGGATATCAACTGAAAATAAAATTGATAGTACTATAGTCAAAGGTGGAAAAAAGTTGTTTCCTTGTAAACATGGATGAAAAAATATTACAAAATAAACTACCAAAATCAAAAGTTAACAGACCATGATCTTAACTGTCATTTATTTCTGACTTGTAAGATGAAATAAGCCAAAACTACAGACAAAGGAGAACAAGCACCTAAATTCTGATGAATAAATTTCACAGTAGATAATTCTTTGTTTTGGGGTTTTTGCTGTCAAAACAGAGTTAATAATTAAGAATCAGAAGCCATGAATCACCAAGAAGAATCAGTGGACAGCTGAGAGAGAAAGAGAGAGAGAAGCACATATGGCTTTAGATGTCCTGGACTCGAAACAGTGGGACTTGTGCAAAATGTTTGCACTGGCAAATAAGAGCTATTAGAGGGAGGGTATGCGTTTTGCCTTAATTATTTTTCTAAAGCCAGTAATGAGGATAATAATTATTTGCATTTAAGCCTTGCTACCATTATCCTAACTACATGAGTCCTGTAAATAACATTCATGTTGAAGTATGGTGGTTCATCCAAACATTAAACATACACTTAACATATGATCCAGTAATTCTACTTCTGGGCATGTAACCAAAATAACAGAAAGAAGGATCATGAACAGATACTTGTATATCAATGTTCGCAGAAAGATTATTCACAATAGCCAAAGGATGACATAACCTAAATGTTCACTGGCAGATGAATGGATAAACAAAATGCAGTATATACTTATAATGGAATATTATTTAACCTTTAAAAGGAACAAACTTTTGACACATTCTATTATATAATTTGGATAAACCTTGAAGACATTGAGCTAAATGAAATAAGCCACACAGAAAAGGACAAATATTGCATGATTCCACTTAGATGAGGTACATAAAGTAGTCAAATTCATAGAGACTGAAAAAAGAATAGTGGTTATCAAAGGCTGAGAGAGAGGGGAAATGTGGAGTTACTGTTTAATAGGTAGAGTCCTAGTCTGGTATGATGAAAAAATTCTAGAGATCGACAGTGGTGATGGTTGCACAACAATGTGAATATACTTCATGTCACTGAATTGTACATTTATCAATGGCTAAAATGGTGGGCTCACCTCATAGCACACTAGTTAAAAGAGCTTAATCCCACATGGCTGACTATGTTCAAATCCTGGCCCTGACTATGTGAAAAACAGTCTAGGCATGTGCGTGCATTTGTGCCCCAAATTCCAATAGAATGAAGAATGGAAGAGAAGTGACTGCACTGTGACCACACCCCACTAGGGGTACTTTCCCTATCTCTCTGTCTGTGTCTCTAACGAGCGCACATGTACTCTGATAATTGAAAGCAAAAACTGATAGGATAACAGTGGGAAAGTTGTTCTAGTTTTACAGATGCTCAAAATGTGAGATAAGGGTTATTTTCAGAAGCTTTCCATGGGAGTTTCTGAAATCAACTCTACTTTTTGACAGAGTCGTATAATTAAGGAGTTCCCCAGTAAGAGAAGTCATGAAATACAACAAATAGAATCTATACAGTGAGCTAATTAACAGAAACTGCAACAGCGTTGTAAGGGCTCCCTCTGGTTTTGGAAAACTACATATAAAGTTCCAACATTTCATTCTGCATTGTAATTTTCTTTGTGTGTCAGAATCCCCTTGCTTTACTTAAGTCCCTGACCTAGTATCTATCTAGAGTATGTGATCAGTAAATACTAGTTGAATGAATAAACCAATAAGTGAATAAACGATAAGTAAAATGGCATTTCTCTTCCTTTCATTCCCTCTAAATGATAGGAGCTGATATGTTTGTCCCGCTAGGACTAATTCTGGGTTTTGTTTGTTTGTTTATTTGTTTTCTGGGTGGTGTGAGCAGTTTAATAGAAGGATGTTCTACAATCAAATAAGCCACAAAATAAAGCTGATTAAAACTGAGAGTTGAGGGAACCAGCAGTTAGCATAATGGTTATGTCGCTGGACTCCCACGTAGTTGACTGCGGTTCGCCTCCCGGACCCGGTGGCTTAAAACTCACGCTGGGTGCGTGTGCAAGATCCCAAGAGGAGAATGGAGGAGAAGGGATTGCGGTGTGACCATCCCCCCTGGGGGGTGATTTCTTGCTTTCTGTCTCTATGTCTCTTTCTGTCTGGCGAGCGCACGCACCCTATAGCGAAAAAAAAAAAAAAAAAAAAAAAAACCCCAAAAAAACCTGAGAGTTGAAAGGAAGCCATTAAAGAAATACCTTTATCAAGAAAGGTGAGATATGTCTTATAGAAGAAAGACTTCAATGGGAACAAAAATTGAATCAAATGAACCTTTTCTCTGCATAAAGGATAAGATGTTCAAAAAAATTACCCTTCAGGAAAATAATGAATAAAACTTTAGAAATGAAAACATTGCATTTTTGGAAATTTAACTTAAACTTTTTGAGAGAGTGAGTTAAGGCATTATTTTCCCATTAAAGAGTGTTTCAATTTTAAGCTTGGGGAAATGGCAGGTTTGTCTTGCCACTTGGTAAGTGACTCTTACAGTTATACCCATTAGAAGTCCCCCCCATCATTCCTGAGTGAGTAATTATTACTTGAAATAGCTCTTACAGAGTGATTATTTTAAAATATACCTATCTTATGTTGATCTACTGCTTTATTTATCTCACGTTAAAAGATCTTTAGAAACCTTTCTATCATTAATGGACAAATTCCATTTCACAGATACATCCATTAGTTGCCAAGAATAATTCTGATCTGATTAAAGGATAACTGTTTAAGACCACTAATTCACATATTAAATACTTAGGACTATACATTGTTAAAGACCTTGTATCTCCAGATCCATTATCTTCTTTTTTCCCCTTGGTGGAAGACAATAAATGAAACCTCAAATAGTAGACAGATCTTCTTTCGTCTAGACTGGAGAAAAAAGGGGCTATAAAATAAGCATGTTGTTTGAGAAATCCTTCTAGAAGGGTGTTATAGGATCAATGTAGATGTTATGAGATAACAAAGTAACACAAATCTCTTTGAGATAGAGGGAAGCTCATTAAAAAGAAAAACACTGTTAGAATAATAGATATCAAATAAATATTTAAGGAAACAAACATGACAAAATATTTCTTACATTTACAAAGTGTTTATCAGAATGATGAAGGTTAATTTGTTAGTCTCGTTTAACTATTTTCTATATAATTAAGGTAATTAAGAGTATTTATCTGCTTTTATGAGGGGCAATATTAGAGAGGCAGAAAAAGAAACACACCAATTTTTAGCAAAATTTATGCATAAATTATAAACCCCTTGAAGGCAGGGACCTAAGTCATCTTATTCCTTATCCTCAGAACCTGAAGTTAATCCTGACAAATGCTGTTAATAAATGCTTGTTGAATGAATAACTTAAATTAGTACGTAACAGGTTTCCTAATCTCAGTGGAGAATCCACAACCTTCAAATGTGCTAAATTTCTAAAGGATTTTGTGGCAGATTGCAACTTAAAATACATTTCCCTACAGAAAAAAAACTATTATGGATGATGCTAGGGTTGGCAGGCTGGCCTATGAAAGTCATTTAATCCACAATGTAGCAGAAACATTACATATAGCAGGAAAAAAATACTGCAGCAATAAAACCAAAGAGAGAAATCATAAAACTGAATAAAAAGTCAAAATGTTCTTGCCTCTTGGTGCTTGAAGAGAAGTAGATTTAAGTATAAGAAGATGAAGAGATGTATGGAAATTGTCATAGAGACTCATATTCTCAAGGAGTTGAGAAGCTGATGGAATTTTGAAAATCATGTAGAATTTCTTTTCAAAACATAATTTTACTTATTCATGATAAAAATAATAACACCATTTTAATGTTTATTAGTCAAGTTTAAAGTAATTTTTTAAATTCAAAAATGGAAACGTGAGGAGAAAGAAAAAAGGAAAGAAAAAATAAGGTAAATAGAAAAAGAAAGGTGAAAATACTATAATACATATTAATTTAGCACTCACTGTGCTTCAGGCACTGGATACTAAAGAGGATAAAGACATAATCCCAGTCATCAAGAAATTTCATGTAGTAAGGGAAGTCAAATTAATAAAGCACTAAATGCATAAAGTCTGTGAAAAAGTTACTGAGTACACCAAAAACAAGATGTCCAGAGCCTCCTGAGAGTTTGCAAGGGCTTGTGGTGAATCCTGAAAGACGTACAGGCTTCTTGTAAGCAGATAGAGAGAGTAAGAACAATCTAGGCTCAAGGAACAGTGTGAGCAAATGAAAGTGTACAGAGGCTGAGCTGGAGCAAAGAAATACACTGGGGCAGGGGAAGGTGTTGGTGTCCACCCACAGGGCTTGGTCCTATGAAGGCAAAAATTAGAGAAACGAGGAAGACGCAGAAGCAGAGATGTAGGTGAACACAGACAAGCTGTGCTGCTCAGTCATGCTGAGCTTCTTTATTTATACATTTTACTAGGCACAGTGAACTGTCTGAAAGCTTTCAAGGATGCCGTTGAAGTTCTACAGTTAGAGATAAGGACTTTAGTGTAGACATTTTCTGACCATGTTACTATCATGTGTGATCCTGTTATGCACCACAGGTCAAGCCAGTTTACTTATGCTGTTCCTCTGCAACTCGGAGGAAGGCTGAGTATGCATCAGAGAGGTTAATGTGTAAGCCATAACATTATATAGAACAGGCATTGCATGACCTAGCCAGGGTCAGGATGTTCCCCATGGCCTATAAATACTTCCACAGAGTCCCTAGTATCTAAGGCATGTATCAGCCAGCTCAAGTGAGTAATTAACAAGGCATGCAGATAGCTGCTTTATACTGTCAGGCTACATACCCTCACAGGAAGGGAATAAAAAAGCAAGTTAGCACTGGATCAAAAAAGGGTTTCTGTGATCCCCATGTGAAAGCAGCCTTACTTCTGAAAATCTGAGCAATATATATAATATTTAATATATAATTTTTTTTAGAGGTCCCCCTCCCCCCACACACACACTCAGGGCACATGCTTGCCGGAGAGACAAAGACAGAAAGCAAGAAATCACCTCCCAGGGTGGATGACCATGTGGCTATGTCACAATCCTTTCTCCTCCATTCTCTTGGGATTTGGGGCACACACACACACACACACACACACACACACGTGTGCCCAGTGTGAGTTTAAAGCCATTGGATCCAGGACTTGAACCACAGTTGACTATGTGGGAGTCCAGAGACAACCATTATACCATTACTGGTCCCTTGTTTTTGTTTCTGGTTTTTTTTTTTTTTCAAAGAGCAAGAGAGAGATTTAGATTTATTTCTGACAAGGTCTTTCCCTATTGTGATCCTCCTGTCCCAGTCTCCCAGCTTCCTAGGAATATATGTGGGTGCTGTCATGCCCACCTTGTCTAGATTGGGTCAGGAACCAAACTAGGGCCTCCCATATAGCTTCAACCTCTGAACAGCAGTCTCAGGAGCATGAGCTACTGTAGGTAAGCCTGAGCAGGGGTAGGGGGTGTTTAAGAAGAGAAAATGATCAAATACTATATTTGGGCATTTTTCAAAAGCTCATGCTGGCAGCATTATGGAGAATGGATTGCAGATGTGAAAGACTGGTGGCAGGGAAACAAGTTAGAAAATTGCCTTTTCAAGGGAATAAAGGCCAGGATAAATGACAGAGCTAATCACAGAGAGACAGGAGAGACATTTGGTCTGTACTCATCTATTTGAAGGACCTCAGATTTAAACTCTTGATGTTATGCCCTAGTGAGGTTATCTACACCGTCATTGAAATTCATCATTAGGACTAAACTTTTAAAATATGCTACAGATTTTGTAACCTTGTCTTAACATTTCTTTAATTTTTAATACACTAGGAACTTCACTAATGGAAAGAATCCAGTGATGGAGAACGGGTCAGCATTAGAGAAACCTGCTGCTAACTTGCTGTGCCTGGATTGTGTACAGTCTTCTTGAATTAAAAAATGACAGGTAAAGACAAGAAATGACAGCTAGAAAGTTGCCATTACTGGAACCAATCTGGGTTTTTGCAGCTCATTGAGGACAATGTGCATCCCTTTACTTACAAGTTTTTGATGTTTGCAAGATGGAAATTCATAGCTTGGGAGTGCCTTAGTGTTATTAAGTAATCCTTTCTTTACCGAATTATAATAAAGATCTTGGATTAGAAATATTTATTACAGGGTATTATAATTCTCTAAATTACTCTCGATTTTCCTAACATAGAAGATTGACTTTGAGAAATGACCAAGGGTTAATTGCTTTAAACTAAGTGATTGAAAATTCCTCATTTTCCCATATTTATGTCTCTGGTGCCATACTTGTTAATTTCTTATAAAAAGCATTATAATCTTCTGCTAAAAAAGTATTTTGTAGTTGTTGACTACACCAGATAAAATTTGCTGTTAATTTTTGCTTTCTAAATATACTTTACTAGTTATTGCTGAAAGGAAGACTAGACATGTGTCAGGGTTAGTTAGGGGCTATTTATCTCCAGGTAATCATAGCATAATTACCTTGGTACACAGAACTAAATATTAACACAGAAGGTTTAAAGAGATTGATTTTTAAAAGTTTTTTAACATTAATTTATTAAATGTAATTAGTTATTATGACTTTGCTAAATGATTGAAAAATATATATAAAATATTATCACTATCACTCACAAAAGGTCTGTAAATCTTATCTCCACAAAAATAGAAACACACCTTTAGAACAAAGTAGTACGGTTTAATGTCAATTTTGATTTAAATAATATATCACAATTTAGTCTTGTACACATTCAGACTCTAGATAAATTTAATTTATACCTTCTGAGTTCAGTTGTCTTCGATATGCAGAAAAACCCCAAAGATATATATCTCTTTACAGAAAGAAAATACTTTTTCCTTCTACTGTATGATTAGATCTTTATCCAAATGGGAGAAAGTGATAAAAGTGATAGAAGAATTACAGTGTAAAGATGGAGAGAGTCTTCATGCTTTTAAAATTAGCCATTTCACAGACGCTAACAGCAGAAAAGCTCTCTCTCTTCTGGAACATTTGACTCGACATGGATATTTAGGGCTCTGAGCTTCCTCGTAGGGATCAAGTCCCACTTCCTCTTCTGCCTCTGCCTTGGACATTCCCTAAACAACGTGGATGCTGAGCGGACCAAGCAAAAGAAGCCACTGTTATATGCTAATTAGTGCTCTAATTAGTGCTGTGAGGCCTAAGAGAATCTTATATATATATTTAAATATGCCAGAGTACTCTTGTGCATGCATGAGACACACACACACACACACACACACACACACACACACACACACCCCGAAAATGCCCCCCACAGGGCTGGTCATGCTGCCATCCTTTTCCCTCCACTTCTTCATCACACCAGGATGCATGTGTTGGCATGTTTTTCAAACAGCCTGGGCAGGATTCAAACGAATAGTCAGCTATGTGGGATCCAACTCCCTCTGCATAGCACCTAGCCACAATGCTGTGGGGTCAGCCCAAGAACATGAGGACGTTTGAAAGGAATCAGTTTACTCTTCTTGATATTTGCAAGATGGAAATTCATAGCCGGGGAGTGCCTTAGCTGTTATAAACAATTCTTTCTTTACCTACTTATAAATATCCTAGATTTGAAATATTTAGTACAGGGGTCAGTTTAGTGAAGGTGTCAGTTTACTCTCTTCTTATTGTTGCATCAAGCTTAGCATGGTTCTGATAGTTGGCAATGAAAAAAGAGTTACCAAACAGACAAAATTGTACAACACTACTGACTGAATGAATCAATGACCTCAAGACCATTCTTTTAATGTTTGAAGTGGGATTTGTACAGTAATAATTCTTAGCATGCCTAGAGAGTTCAAACTATTTACTTCATCAGTTATCAGTTTTTTATCCTAGAATTCTTATAAAGAAGATGCCTTAGAAATGATCATCTATGAAGTATATTCTGGCCCCCATTTATGTTTAAATACATTCTCTCATTGGTGTGTTGATTTTATCAGACATTTTGGGGGTGTTATTTGTGAGGAAATGGTCACTGTCAAATATGCAGTTTTTCCTAGGTTTTGGCATTTTTTTATCCAAGATAGACTCAGCTTCACAATGAAGTAATTGGTTATTGTAGCCCACACCTAACTAATGTGTCAGCAAATATTTTTACCAGTAGTTTCGTCTTATTTTTGCTTTTTTAAAAAACTGAGCCAAGGGACCAGCAGATGGCAGAATGGTTACGTCGTTGGACCCCCACATGGCTGACCGATTTGAGTGCTGGACCTGGAGGCTTGAAACTCATGCCATGCACGTGTTTGTGCCCAACGTCTCAAGAGGAGAATGCAGTAGAAGGAACTGCATTGTGGCCATCCCCCTGGACGAGAGGGGTGACTTCTTGCTTTCTATCGCTCTGTCTCTCTCTGTCCAGTGAGCGCATGTGCCCTTATAGCAAAAATCTCCCTTAAAAACAACAAACAGAGTCAACATTACTTTTTATTTAATTTAGAGAGAAAATGGAATGGTCTTGTCTGCAGAACAGTTTACGTGGCCCTTCTTAATATATTGCTTTTAACTCTGTATCTCAAAAACAAGAGCCTCCAAAATGGCTACAGTGAAGCAAGCAGTCTCATGAATAAGGCTGTAGGCATGATATAATTAATACTTGCTTCTATTGGCTGACCTTTCTTCCTTTACTTCTTTTTTCATACGACAATGATTAATTGGAAACTGACAAGAGGAATTTGGATTTTATGGTGAACATCCTATAAGTATATATTAAACATCTATCCATCATTATGAAAAGGGATAATTTACTTTTGAGTACTCAACTCTCTAGTAGTTGAGTAGTCTAAATGTCAGGTTCCCCATCACACAAAAGCAGAAAGGGTAACGTGTGCCAAAACTAGTTCCATGTTTGAAGATTCCTTCTCATGAGTAGTATTTACTGGCCCCAGCCTATCTTTACAAAAAAAAAAAAAAAAAAAAAAAAAGAAAGAAAAAAAGAAAAGGAAAGAAAAAGAAAAAAACTGATTCTAAGTATGGAGTCTATATTCTAAAGCCTAAGAATTATAAATAAAGTCTGAACTATGGAAAACTGAACAACTTTCTAAAACATTACTATTTTCCAGGGACATTTGCATTTAGCTCTTTTCTCAAATTAGATCTCTGGCATTCCCTTCTTGCTTTCTAGCATTGCTCCAATGCGGTATCTGTTTCATGGCTGGGAGGAAGCCAATTTCAAGGATATATTGCACAAAGAACTATTTACTGAGACATATGTAATGCTTTCATACGAAATAAACAGGAGTAACATGCCTTTAATATAGGTTTTGACAATAAGAAATGAGACTAATTTGTCTTTAGCACCCTCATGCTATGGAATGCAGTGACAATACATTTGCTATTTATTATAGTGCAGTATCTTCCATAGTTTTGGAACCACAAAATTTTTTTAGCATAGTTTCACATTTCACCTTTACATATGCCTTTGCATTGTTGTCCCAAAGGTGAAAATCTATTATATTTGTTTAAATGAGAAGGCCTGTTCAGATCAATGCACGGGTGTTCTGTATTCTACCAATGGTGATGCCATTCTCTCTGCCTGTCAGATTGGGAACTAAGTCACTTACACTCTTCCCTCTACTTTATAAAATTCTAGTCTCTAAGGTCTCTAAGTCTCTCAAATCAAGATACCACTTTAGGACTTTCATCATCTTACCTCTTCTAGGGAAATCATTCTCAAAGTATGGCATGAATTAAGAAGCACTCGGGAAGCTCATTATATCCAGATTCCTGGTCCCAAGCTTAGATGACATAGTAGGAGTCAGGAAAAACATAGGAAGCTGAATTTTAATAAATCACACAAATATAATCCATAATCCAGATTTTGAAAATAGTTTATCTGACAACCTTCTTATTTTCACTGGGTCTTATAAACTGTTTCCATGCAAAGCATCCTTGAGATTATATAATTTTCATTTATTATATAATTTTCATTCCATCATGCCTTCAACTATCTATTGAGCAGTACTGTTCTAGGTATTAGGTTTATAACTGTGACCCAAACTAACATCCTTGACCACATGAAATTCAGAGTCCATGTTTCTCTAGGGTTAAGAAAAGGCCCCTATACCTTAAATTTGACTCAAACTTCCTCAGTCTGATGTGGAAGATCTTACCATCTTTTCTCTTACAATCATTCAACAAAGATACTCTCCTCTAATCAGGTCATTTTCATCTAGTGTTCCTTAGCCTTTCTGTCTCCATACTATGTCGATCTACCTTTTGATATAATCTGATTCATGTTTCAGAAAAGCTCTCTTTGGCTATTGTGTGGAAATGAGATTACGGAGAGTCAAAAAGAGATCAAACAGAAGTCACTGTCCAAGCCCCGCTGAATGATAATGGTCTGAAGAGGCAGCATGAGTATTCAGAAACAGACAAACTGGGCAGATACTACAAAAGTAGTATCAAGGGTCTTGACAATGGGTTGAATGTGGTGGATGAACAGAAGAGTCAAAGATACTAAAATGTTTGAGTAACTGGTTGAGTGGTCATATCTTTTACTCATCTAAGGAAGACTGGAAGAGGAGTGGGTTTGGGTGAGGGTGTGGTAGTGTGAAATACAAGTGGTGGATGAAGTGGCTGACTAGATAGCTGCCATAGTCAGACTGCAAAAAGCTTACAATGAGAGATCAAGAAACTTGAACTTCCTGAATTGTGACTCAGGAAACATACTGTGACATTGGCATGTAGCATCCTACACTGAAAGGGGCAGAAATTGCATGCCTGTAATACAGTTATGGGAGGAAGTATAAAGGGGAAGGAAGACTGCATATGAAAGGAAGCAAGTCGAAGGAAGCAAGAATAATTATAAAGAACCACATGAGCTGGGACCAGCAGTTAGCCTAATGGCTATGTTGCTGGACTCCCACGTAGTCGACCGTGGTTCGAATCCCAGACCTGGTGGCTTAAACTCACGCCGGGAGCATGTGCATGCATGCCCAAGATCCCGGGAAGAGAATGGAGGAGAAGGGATTGCAGCGTGGCCATCCCCCCTGGGGAATGATTTCTCATTTTCTGTCTCTCTGTCTCTCTCTGTCTGTCTGGAGAGCTCATGCGCCTTATACCCTATAGCAAAAACCTCTCAAAGAAAAAAAAGAACCATATGGGCTAAGAAAAGAGGTCAAACAAAGTATAAACAGAAAACACAAACGTTTATTTGCAGACATAAAGACAGTAACAATAGAGGAGGATTAATTATCAAAGGCTTCATTTTTGAGAAGAAGAGATGCAGAGAATAGAAAGGAGAGATTGCAACATACTTCTGAGAGAGGGCCATGCCTGCTGCTCCAAAAGCAGGAATTAATAGTCTATTGTTGGATCTCACTTGGGAAAGAACGGGTTGAAAGAGAACAGACTTTTTTTTATAATCTAAATCTGGGCATTCCCCCTACAGTGGTAAGAGGTGTGTGTGTGTGTGTGTGTGTGTGTATGTGCCTGAATAACAACCGCATCTACATTTTAGTTACTATATATATGTTCACTATAGAAAAAAATCAACAACTACTGTTACTATTAAAATAATCTAACAGGATATCTGATAAAAATGATGTATTATTGTAGCATTTTCAGATTTGGTTAACAAATTGAGAGAATTTTATCTACTCTTATAAGTTCAAATACCAATGAACAAACAGTACCTCAAATCTAGCATATTTGTGGGACCAGCTGATGACATAGTGGTTACACTGCTGGACTCCCACAGAGCCAACTGCAGTTCGAGTTCCAGACTTGGAGGTTTGAAACTCATGCCAGGCACATGTGCACATGTGCCCAAAATGCTGAGAGGAGAATGAAGAAGAAGGGACTGTGGCATGGCCACCCCTGCCCCTCCCGCCCCCCGGGGGTGATTTCTTTCTTTCTGTCTGTCTCTCTGAAGAGCAAACACAGCCAATAGCGAAAATCTCTCTCAAAAGAACAAAAAGAAAAACAAAATCAGGATATTTGTAAGGAGGATCTTTGTTGCGTCAAGGAAGAGATACTGTTGCTCTTTATGAGAAAATGTTTTTTTTCCAGTTTTAAATTAATTTTATGTTTTCTGACTGAATTTCTTTCTACAGTATAACAGCCTAGATCAATAAGAACCCTTCATCTATAACTTAAGAAATGTAGACCGAGAAAATCATCAAAAAGAAAGCAAATGATGAAGAAAATTGATGAGCTTACCTACTTGGTGTCCTATCCTTCATTTTTCACTTCTTGTATTTACCAAAACCTAGCCACTGATGCTAAATGAATCAATAGAGTACATTTTTAAAAAGAGCCAAGTTTGTCTGTCTGTATCAATTTCAAAAGCAGCTGTTTCTTTCTTACATGAGCTATTTCATGAATAAGTAGATTGGGGCAGAGGGGAGCTTGGTAAACTGAGTGATTTTGCCTTAGTCAATAGTTGGCATTATCATCAAATAGATGGCAAATTAGTCGCTGTGAATGAATTAGTATCTTGTAGAATCAGAGTTATTTATGCCCTGAGTGATAAACGGGAACTGTTCATCAGCAACACTGACAGAATTTGTAAATGAGATCAATGCATCATTGTTGGGGATCTTCCAGGAATGATAGAGGATAGGAGAGATGCCAGAGACTGGATTCACTCGTTTGTTCCTTCCTCTTTTTTCTTCCTTCCATTCCCATTCTCCCTCCCCCCTTTCCTCCTTTCATTTCTTCTTTTTTTCCTTAACAGGAATAGCAGATCTCTTCTGTATTAAGTGTCAGGGATATCCTTAAAGAGACCACATCCCCTAAGTTTCACAATCGACTGGGACACATACCTGAAGCCATTAGATGTTATTAACATATAATGTATTAAGTACAATACTAAAGATCAATAAAAGTGTTTTAAAGTACACATGAGAAAGACTCTTACTTGCACTTACAGGGGTTAGAAAGGGCCTACTGAGAAAAGTAAATACAAATACGCTAGGTGGACAAGGTATTATTTTAGGCAGAAGAAAATATATGTGCAAAGTCATGGAACTGTAGAAAAATATGATCACTTCTACCACAGCAACCACAATAACAACTATCACTATGTACTAATATATACTAGACATTATGTTAGGACCTTTCATGAATGAATATATTTGTTCTTGGATATAACTCTCATTTTTCTGACAAGAAATTGAGTCCCAAATAGTTAAGAGGCTTGTACCGAAGAACTGTATGCTCTAGAGTTGTAACTCCTTCAGTCTATTGGTTGTGAGGGGTGTGAAGAAAATGTCTGGAGACCCATCTGGAAAGACTGCCAGAAGTTTTCAGAAACACTAAACTGCAACAGAGAAGGGCTTTGGTCCATCTTAAGGAGGACAAATTTGTCTGTCTGTCCACCCGCTCATTTATTGAATATGTTACATAAAGGATGTTAGGCAGCACACAGAAATCACATGTAGAATGAGTGACAACCAGGGGGAAGGAGAAAAGATGAGGTAGAAAGTTTAACCAAATTAGAAATAAGGCCAGTGGAGCAGGTATGTGAGAATTTTGGCAGACGCTGGAGCTGTTTTACAACTTTGTGTGAAGTTAAAGAACCAACAAGGAGAGAAGGCAATCTCACCCTTGAGGGAGAAGAAACTGTACCCATTGGAAAGGTCACGATTTTCCGAAATAATCATTTTAGAAGTGATTTACTCAGATGAGCAGATGGGTGATAGAGGTCTTGACATGCTCTTTCTTATAATACAGTTAATATAGTTTAGCTTGAAACAATTTTGAACAAGATATAACCAAATGCTTCCCACAACTAAAATACAATCTTTTTTTTTTTTTTTTTTTTGAGAGGTTTTTCGCTATAGGGCACGTGCGCTCGCCAGACAGAGAGAGAGAGAGACATAGAGACAGAAAGAGAGAAATCACCCCCCGGGGGGGATGGTCACGCCACAATCCCTTCTCCTCCATTCTCCTCTCGGGATCTTGGGCATGCACGCACACGCGCCCGGCGTGAGTTTTAAGCCACCGGGTCCGGGACGTGAACTGCGGTCGACTACATGGGAGTCCAGCGACATAGCCATTACGCTAACTGCTGGTTCCCAAAATACAATCTTAATAAAACACTCCTCATGAAATAACTATCTTTAATAATCCTAATGCTTGAATATTCTCTAGAGTGACTTATGACATTTATACCAGTCCAATTATATAAGCCAAGTTTGCGGGTTGGCTTGTTATTTTTAAACTAATTAAAAGATCCAGACATCTAACAAATATACTAACTTTGGTTTTAGAATGCTTGACATGTAGCACATCCTTTTGACAGTGATTGGCTAGCAGGGGGAGTTGCCTGTTCAGGCTTCTCCAAGTTTGCAAGACTTGAACTGCATCAGCCAACTAGTCTCCATTATCAGGGAGTTTTAATTGAGGATATCTAAACATGCTTATACAATTATTTAGAAGCAAGTTAAACAAACGAACAAACAAACAAACAAAAACACAGATGGGCCAGAACACAAACTAAAAATGTTTAACTGCTCTGTGAAATAATCATCCAACCAATACTAGCAATAGTGTAAGTAATCTGATTCTATTTTTGTATAAACATTAATAGAGAAAGGGTGACAAGAATATGTTGAACTCATTTCTAGGATGATAACCAGTTTCTGTCCACAGAGGTAAAAGTTTATAAAAGTTGTATAATCTGAAAGTGTTCACAATATCTATTTCCATGAAGCAGTAATAAACATGATAGTATGGTGAGTCTAGCACAACAGCGAGGTCTAGAGGCCACTGATTCCTTATGAGAAAACCGTCCTGAGTAATGAAGGCTAATAATTCGTCAGGCACATGGGTTGTGCATAACTCAGATAAACTGCCAACTGGCCTAGTAAGTCTATGGTTTGAGAGAACGGAAGGTGAGACTTTCTGAAAATGGAATAAATCATAGACTCCTACCGGGAGGTACTATGCCCAGAGTCAGTAAAAGTGCACAACAAGCCATTAAAGAAGGAGGGTCCTTAGTTCAGAAAAGTCACTGAATAGCTCCAAGGGCAAAATATCTTAACCAGGGACTTTTCTGGCTTATACGAAATCAACTGCAGAATCAGTCCCTGTTTGATAGAAGCTGGAGCAGTTATCTACATTGCAGATGATCTGAGCTCTTACCTCTTGGTTGGGTCCCCCCAATTTTTTCTCCACTCAT
The DNA here is from genome assembly GCA_026018925.1 of Tupaia tana. NCBI lineage: Eukaryota > Metazoa > Chordata > Mammalia > Scandentia > Tupaiidae > Tupaia > Tupaia tana. Next base: position 37,308,929 of record JAKSZU010000023.1, on the reverse strand, counting down.
TTCAGACCTATGTTAACTCTTTGTAGAATCTATCCTTATCATCCAGTGAAATCTAACGGCATAATTCAGGTTCTTCTCTTTTTTCTTATTAGAACCAAGGTTCTTCAGAGCTAATAAACCGTATTAAATAAGATTTAAAAGCTTTAAATTTTACAAAGCCATAGCTTTTGTTAATTTTTTTAAAAGCATTCAGCATATCTTGTCAAATTAAGTACTAGAAAAGTGAAAAGTGGGACCTGTATTTGCTGTAAAATTTGATTTTTCAGGTAAAACTGTTTTTATATCCTGCTAATCTATAGAAAGGGATTGATTTCACCCTCAAGTTACATAGGCAGAGATTTATCTGGTCATTACTGAATTGAAAGAGATCCAAGTGGTCTTCAGTGAAAGTAGAAAGCCCCTTATTTGGTCATTCTATTCGGTGCTTCCCTCATGCCCGTAGTACAATCATGTGTATTCACAGCTCACACGTGTGTGCAGGATAGTTATGTCCAAGATTATGTTTAGGACAAAAATAGTCACTTCTCAGTCAGTTCAATTATCCTTTCAATGGAAGGTAAGAATCCCAGGAAATCTATGGAGCTGGCTTCTAGAACAGAGGCTTGGATAAAATCTTCTCTTGATTTTACCAGTGTATTGTGATTCAGTTTCAGATAAATGAAATGAATCTGTTGGGAGAATTTTCATTTATATCAACAAATTTATCTCCAATAGAATGGGGACACAGTTTTCATTCTTCACCAATGTCGGTTTGCCACCGATGTCTAGAGGACAACTTGGCCTCAGGGTGACATATTAGCTACTTTAAAATATTTTATAGACTACTACACAAAAGTGGTTTTACAGTTACTCTCCTAAACCATCTAGGTGGAACAAAATCTTAACAGTCATAACTGAAGAGGATAACAATCATTTCAGAGGGAGTGACCCCCGCCTCCCAGGAACCATCTAAAGAGATATTCACTGGAGTGTGGATAATAATTTGCAGAAAACTCATGTGTCAGAGAATATTTAAACCAAATGCTACAGGAGGGATCTCCACATCTTAAAGTTCTAAGAATCTATAATGAGCATTTATTTTAATTGCCAGAGGGCACTGTACTCAGCAGATAAAGACAGGGATAGAGAGAGAGAGAGAGAGAGAGAGAGAGAGAGAGAGAGAGAGAGAGAGAGAAGCACTCTCCAATGGGGGTGGGAAAAGTAGCGGTCATACCAATAATCCTTTTTCCATTTCTCCATCCTGTTGGGATTTTAGGCATATACAAATATGTGCCTGGTATGTTTTTCAAGCTATGAAGGCTGAAACTCAAAGTGAGGTTGGCAATACAGAATTTAGCTCCCTTAACCACTGCAGACTATGGGGTCAGCCTGGCAATAATTTTTTTTTTTAATTGTTTACATATTTTTGTGGGGGGAGGGTTAGGGAGAAGAGTTTGCATAAAATCTGAGGAAAAGCTTTCTGCTGGAGACAAAAACATACACCTATGCTTTTATATTTTTAAGTTTTAAAATGGTTGCATTATTTTGATCTCTTTTTAGAGAGCTTACTAAAAATAGATAAATTTCCTAAGAGGCTAAATAACTAATAAGATCCTACCTGAATTTGAAGTAATAACTTAATATTAACTTTTCTAGACATCATTTCTCATGTGATATAAGATGCTAAATTTATTTCCAAACTTTTCACTTTGGTAAAGTTAAACTCTATAAAAATTGATAGGCTAATACAATGAATTTCTTTTTTTTTCTTTTTTAAAGAATCATTTTTTATTTAATTTTATTTATTCATTCATTTATTTTAATTTGACCAGAGAGAGACACACACACAGAAAGAAAAAGAGAGAGAGAACTAGTGAGAAAGCAAGCCACCAGGTCTAGGACTCGAACCGTGGTCAGTCATGTGGGAGTGTCCAGCGCCTTAACCACCATGCCACCTGCTGGTCCCAATACAATGAATTTCTCTAGCATCAAGAATTACTAACTTACAGGGTGCATAATGGCCCCCACAAACATGCCCATATCCTAAACCCAGAATTTACAAATATGTTAGATTACATAGCAAATAGGATTTAAGGTTGCAGATGGAACTAAATTGCTAATCAATTAGCCTTGAGATGAGATTATCCTGATTGTCTAGGTCAGACTAATCTAATCACATGAGTTCTTACAAGTGCAAGAGGGAGACAGAAGAAAGAGGATCAAATAGCAATGTGAGAAGGACTAGGCCTGACGTTGCCAGATAAAGATGGGAAATGGTACTCCAAGCCAAGGAACACAGGCACTTTATAGGAACTGGAAAAGGCAGGGGTACAGATCGTACGCTGGGGCCTCCTGAATGAATGCAGACCTGCCAGCACCTTGAGTTTAGCTTAGTGAGACCCATTTCAGAATCTTACCTATAAAACTATGAGATAATTCATTTTTAGTGTTTTAAACTACTAAGCCCGTGATAATTTTTATAGCGGCCATATGAAAAAATTATTAAAAAAATTTTTTAAAGAAAAAAAATAAAGAACAGCTGTCAAAATATAAAGAGACTAAAATAATCCATAAGGATATAAATAGAAATTTCTTTTTTGTGTATTTTCAAGTAAAACAAGTATTTACAAACTTGGCAAAGAAAGAGAATGTTTTACTTTTTGGGCTTTGACTAAGAGGGTTTATAAGTCTGACTACCTATGAAAGAAATTTGAATATATGCTACCAACAATTAAGTCGATTTTCAAATTATTTCTATGATTAATTTTATTAATGATCTAAGTGATTTAAACTCATCACTCTAATTTTTTTTTGGTATTATTTTTGTTAAACTACTTATTTCCATTTCTTAAATTGCAAATTAGTCTGGCTTACTAAAATGTATATATTATGATTGCTCTTGGGAACTTTCCTTTATATGCTATTTATCATCCAATTTAAATAAAAAGGCAAATATTGGAAAGAGAAAAAACTATTATAAAAGCTATTTAGTAAGATATGGTACTTTCAATTAAACAATTAAAATCTATAATCTGTTTAAAATATCATTATTAAAATTTCATTTATATTCATATGGGTTTTTTCTAGTTTTGATTAGATATAACATTTAATTTGAATCCACAAACCAATCCTCCAACCAACAAACTAACCCACACTACAAACATAAACATAAGCAAAAATGAAATATAAAATGAAACAAAACAAAGCAATTAAAATTTATAAGCAATCACTTTAGAAAATCAATGCAAATGGCTTGAATAAAAATTTTTATTTTAAAAAATCCTGTTAGAGGATCAATGTCTAGATTACTAGGTTATTATTTATTTATTTTTATTATTTATTATTATTATTATTATTATTATTATTATTATTGTTTTAAATGCTTAAGGCCCTTCCTCTCTAAGATACTAGCCATGTGATTCAGAATCTGACATAAAAGTTTAATGAACTGTTTATTAAATGTTATGATTGGAGGTAGACTCAGCTACAGTGTTTGAAATGTACAGATGCTATTCCTTTGCAAAGCTGCATGAGAAGTGCTTTGACAGCATGTATTAGCCCTTGAAAGCATAAGTTACAAACATATACCCATAAACTGGAGCACATGGCACCTACTTTAACACACAGACACACACCAAACAACAAAGTTCAGAAACACATGTAAGAATTGACATTCTAAATAATACAACTATTTTCAGAAATGTATCTCATTTTTCCTAGGCACTCTGAGAAGATAAAATGTACAAAGATGAGGGTAGCCTCTAAAGCTATCTTGGTGTTTATCTTATACATAATAGTTAATTTTATGTGCTAGTTTGGCTAGGCTACCCCATCCAGTTGTTTGCTTGAAAACACAAGTCTAGACATTGATGTGGAGACAATATAAATGTAATTTTGTAATTTCTTTTTTTTTTTTTTTTTTTTTTTTTTTTTGTGGAGAGGTTTTCGCTATAGGGCGCGTGCGCTCGCCAGACAGACAGAGAGAGACATAGAGACAGAAAGCAAGAAATCACCCCCCAAGGGGGATGGTCACGCCGCAATCCCTTCTCCTCCATTCTCCTCTCGGGATCTTGGGCACGCACGCACACGCGCCCGGCATGTTTTAAGCCACCGGGTCCGGGACGCGAACCACGGTCAACTACGTGGGAGTCCAGCGACATAGCCATTATGCTAACTGCTGGTTCCCAATATAAATGTAATTTCTATGATAATAAATGAATAAATATAATCTATTTATTTTAAACTTTTTTACTGTCAGAAGGTGTACACACTCTTCAGAGAAAGAAAGAAAGAAAACACCCTCCAACAAAGCATAGTCAAGCTGCAATCCTTTTTTCCTCCATTTACTTCTCCTTCCCGTAAGGAATTTGAACAAGCACATGTGTACTCAAAAGTGTTTTTTCTGTTGTCTTTAATTTTGTGCCATAAGGCTTGTGAGCTTGTCAGAGAGAGAAAGAGAGAGGCAAAGAGAGGGAAAGTGAGAAATCACCTTGGGGAGCGGAGCGGGGGGGGGGGGGAGGGGGGGATGTACATGACACAACCCTTTCTCTTCCATTCTCCTCTAGGGATTTTAGGCAAGCATGCACATGTGATTTTCAAGCTACTGGGCCTGGGACTTGAATTACAGCCATGTAGGAGTCCAGCACCTTCACCACCTCTGGCTATCCTGCTGGGAGTGTTTTTCAAGCCACCTGGGCAAGGATTCATGGCTACGTGGTATCTGGCTCCTAATGCAGAGTGCTTCATCTCTATACTCTTTCATTTCTGCTGTTTAAATCTTTCAGTGACCATCACTACTCTATTCTGGTTTGTAAATGCTCCCATTGGCGACTATTTTCTAACAGTCTGCTTAACCAATAGGTCCAAAACCTGTGCTAGTAATTTCTGAGGTAAGCTTAAAGGCTCAGGATTGATTACAAATAAGGTCGTTTTTAAGAAGACTTGCTTTGTCTGCATTAAAATAAGGCCCTTTAATAGTGTTTAAGATTATGCTGTCTTTTGTTTCTTCCTTAGGTTTGGAGTAACTAATTTTGACTAAAACTGTAAAAAGATTGGAAATAGCCAGCTAATTAGAAGAAATACAGCCTATGGTCAGGAGGCCCAAGTTCCTTTCCAAGTTGATAAACATATTTCATAATGCAAAGTAAATATGGGGCTTATTCAAACAGAGATACACAATTCAAAACAACAATACTATTCCGCTGTTGTGTAAGAATGGTTTCCATCCTACGCAGTTTATGACTCGGATTATCTTCTTAAACAATGTTACCCAGAAAAATCTGACTTGAGATCAACTGTACTAGTATTCGAACATTTTTCTTTAAATGAAGTTAACTGTGTCCTCTATCATCTGATTGAACCAACTAAAGTCATTTCTCTTAAAGACATCAACAGCTCAAGGAAAAAGAAGTTTTCTCCCCAGGGCTGGGGGAGGACTTTTACTTTGCACTTTAAAATGTTTGCTCTGTTTTAAGAAGATATTAGGATCAGTTGACTGACAACAGGAAAAATTTTCCTGGCAGAGAAGGAAGCCAGAGGAGATTCATATGCAGACAAAATTCTAACTATCAGGCTGTTTGTATCCCCCATGTCTATTCTAATATGCCAAGCTGGGATAAATCAAATGGTCTCTAAAAATGGTAGATAAAAATGTGATTTCAAAATAATTCTGGAGTTTTACAGAATATCCATCTTAAGCGTTCCTTTTTTCCAGAGTTATTTATTACCGGGCAAAGCTAACAGCTATTCCAATACACGCACTACTCAAAGAAAAAAAAAAAAAAAAAAAAAAAAAAAAAAAAAAAAAAAAAACACTCCTTGAAACCCTGCATTTTAAAAGTGTTATAAAGACACGACAGTTTTGCTGAAGTGCTAGTGTGAGTTTAAAGAGACTGGGACCCAGACAGAGACGTCTGGAATCTGTTTGAAAGGAGGGAAAGCAGGTCAGATGTAGTGCTGGGTGGGTGTGTCCACTCTCCGGCTGGCCATTCCTCCCGCGGAGAGATTGGGATTGAAGTGTCCTGTCCTGATCTAGGACGTGGAACAGGGTCTACACAGCCCGTCTCTATTGTGTCTTCAGATCCTTAAAGTTGGTAATCTTTTCTGGATGTGGAAACTGGATTCCAGGCATAAATGCAGAGGACAAGCACACATGAAACTCGTTGGTGTAAACAGTATCAAACGCTTCAAGGCCCTCAGGACTAATGCTATTCAGCAGATTTTAGCAACTTTGTAATTGTTCACTTTCCTTGGTTTCTCAAAGAAAATGTGATCTTTGTGAAAATTAGTAAAACAACTGTTTGCGGTTACTGTATCTTTAATCTAAGCCAATATATAAAAAATCTCTCATGTGAGGCCTGCAGATGGCGTGGTGGTTAAGGGCGTTGGACTTCCACATAGCCCACCATGATTCGAGTCCTGGAACTGACAGCTTGCTTTCTCACTTTCCTTTTCTCTCTCTCTCTTATTCTGTCCCTCCCTCATCAAATTAAAATAAAATAAAATAATACATTTTAAAAAGTTAAATAAAATAATTCTTAAAAATAAAACTCTTACAATGCAGAAAACTCTAATTTCTCAAAGTAAGGGAAATTACTACTACAAAAACTCTTCTCTCTGACAGCTTGGCCCCTTTCCCCAGCTCCTTTATTATCTTTGGTGCATCACCTGTCCCCAGTCTAAAGCCTCCAGATTGTGTCTTCTAACCTCGTCATCCTCCCTTTGTTGGTATGAGCCTCGGTCTTTTTTCTACTCTGACATTTCACAGGCAAAATGAGGCACCCAGTGTTGATCCATGGCTTCCTAAACTTGTCTACATTCAACTTTAAATAACCATAGATTTAAAATATACTTGGACTTGGGGCTGGCAGGTGGCATGGTAGTAAAGGCGCTGGACTTTCACATGGCCACTCATGGTTCAAATCCTGGACCTGGTGACTTGCTGTCTCACTTACCCTCTCTCTACCTCTCTCTAGTGAAATTAAAAAAATAATAATAAATAAAAATGAATAAATAATTTTTAAAAAATACACTTGGTCTAAATATAAATCTTATCTCAGCAATAAAGAGAATATTTTCCCTGAAGAAGATTCATTTTGAGGACCACTGGAGAACAAATTTAACCTAAATTTAATATAAACTGGGCCAAAAAGCTAGACAGTAATTATAAAATAACATAAAAAAAGAAAAATCTCAAGACACTGATGACCCTAGGATATTTTTAAAAAATAATTATTTATTTTATTTGTTATAATTTTTCTTGTTTTAATTTGACCAGAGAGACAGCGAGAGAGAGAAAGGGATAGCAAGCTGACAGGTCTGGGACTGGAACCACAGCCAGCCATGTGGGAGTCCAGAGCCTCAACCACCACCTGCTGGCCCGACCCTAAGAAATTTAATGTAGCTGGAAATTATTTACTGTATACAGTGTACAAGATTCTATTCAAAAAAGCATAAGATATTCAGAAAGACTTGAATCTACTTTATTAATGATAACTTTGATCAAACTGTTAACTTCCTACTGATCTTTTCAAGTTAGAAATTTCCTTAGGATTCTTTCATTTAATTTTTAATTTTAATTGAATTAATTTACTATATGGAGGGCTAGTCCCCAAAAGGTATTACTTTTTACCACATGCAGTAAATGTGTAGTGTTTTATAGGAAAGGTATCTTTCTTAAAAATAATTCTTTTTATTCAATTTTATTCACTGTCATTATTTTATATTTAATTTTTTTAAAGTTGACCAGAGAGAGATGGTGAGAGAAGGACAGTGAGAAAACAAGCTGCCAGGTCCAGGACTCGAACAGTGAAAGAGAGAAAGGGATAGCAAGCCAGCAGGTCTGGGACTGAAACCACAGGTCAGCCATGTGGGAGTCCAGCTGCCTTAACCACCATGCCACCTGCTGGTCCCAGAAAAGCTATCTTTTGTTAGATATATATTTTTTCACCTGCTATGGAAGTTGGATATTTCCTCTCTCTCTTTTAAAAATTCAAGTTGATTTATTTCAAGCCAGTGGCCATAAATAGGAATTTTAAAAATCTAGACTACATAGACCATAGTAATCAACCAAGAGTTTTAGGAACTGAGTTATTAGTCTACTTAAATCTGTCTAAAATGGTTTGTATGCCTTGAAATCACAAACAACAAAAACCAAAAGCACTGAATAAAGCCTTTCCCATAATTATGGCATATTATTGTTAGTGAATTTTGGTTTGTTTTTTTCCCCTTTTATTTGCTTGCTATGCACTTTGAATTTTAAGGGTAAAACTTTAGCTGCCATATAAGCATAGAAAAATAACATTAATCTTAAAATTAAATATGTGGGTGTCTGTATAAAGTTCATAGAAAACATGTATCATGACAGACTATGCATGGATTTCAAAAATGATTTGCATCAAACAAACTCTTGACTTAATTCCATGTTTCCACAAATTTGTGAAGTAACTCGTATAACTTAATCTGCTTTCTTCTCTAAGTTATTCATGAAAATAACTATTACTCTGTTTTACTGTAATATGCAACATATGTAATAAGAAAGGAATACCAAAATCCCACCATTCAGAGATAACCTCTTAACACTTTGCTGAATTTCCTTTCGGTCTTTTGTGTGCATGCATCCATTTCTAAGTGACTCGTTTCAGATTTCATAGCATAGAGGTGCAATCGTTTAGATTTGGCACTGACAGTGAGTTTTGTTTTTTACTTTCTTAGCTAGGATTCTTTAACTGAAACTTGTCTGTGGAAAACACACTGGCCAGGAATTCAGAAAGACCAAGGCCTGACAACTATTTCCCATCAGAGGAGTTAAGAATGTGAAAATACTTCTCGGGAACTGGTCAGCTGACAGAACACTCTGAGGAGCCAGCTCCAAGTGTGTCCTTTACGCTGGCAGTCTCCAGAAGGCTCAGAATACACTCACACAGAAAACAAGCATCCCGTTCTGTCTGTGGGTGGCAGATCCCCTCAGTTTGTCAAAATTCTGCCATTTCTCCCTCTGCCGAGAGCTAGTTCTGACCACTTAATGAACAATTATTGACTTCACTGCAACATGCAGAAATGAAAATAAGTTCAAATTCTAAAGTAGTGGCCTTTTCCGGCAATCGAAGAACAATGTTATATATGCACTGTGGAAAGAAGGGCTGGAGACACTTCTATCTATATATCCATCCGTCTCTCTCTCCACCTGTCTAGTTTTTTTAAAAATTTTGAAGCACAAAAACCACTTTTCCTAAATAACTTTAAAATAAGAAATTTTTAAAAATAAGAAATACTTAGAAAAATAGCAGAGGAACATATAAATCCCCTTGGAAATACCACTCATGTAGTATTTCATAAACAAAAAAAACTCAAAGCACTGGAAGACAACCAACCACCAAAATGTGCATAGGGGTTAAATGCATGTATGCACGAGAACTTTATTCAAAATTTCACTCACTGAACATATATTTCTTTTATGATACCAATAACAAAGAAAGTTCATGAAGAATTTTTTTAAAGCTTCCACTGCAATAGTTCTTGTTCTTAAAAATATATTCTACTCTAAAATGCTTTTTAAATGTAATATCAAAACCTAAGACTGTGAAGAATATTTACTTGCTTAAACGTTATGGGTGCCTCATGTTTATTGTAATGCTTTTTTTTTGCTTCTAATTTCTCCTTATTTCCTCTTTGATACCCCCCTGCCCCACACACAGTTATTGCATACTCTTATATGCATACCTATAAACAATATCTTTTCTTTTTGGCATTATGAGAGTGAGTGAAGAAAATAAGTACTTGTTTTTACCCCTGTATTATTTTAGCATGATCTCTTATAGTAATTTTTAACATTCTTTGCCCTGTGTATTTTCTGTTCTTTCCCTTCTCTTCCCAATTCCCTTCCTTGACTAGAATAATCATGATGACCTGCATATTGCAGAAGTATTACAGCACTAAAGGTGCTACTGAAGGTGAAAACCTTACATAGTGTCTTGGCACAGATGTGCGTGTACACTAGTGATACATGGAGCACCTAAATTGTTTAGGCTCTTTAGTTTAAAATAGCATTCATTTGGTGAATTGTCTAACATTTCCTTATCACACACGTCAGCAAGCAACTAAACTAATCCAATCGTTCTGATGTTCTACTATTAATGTTACTCTGCTTATAGATGTCTTGGAGCAGTTGTAATTTAGTCTAGAAAAATCAAAGTGAAGATAACAGTCCTGGACTTTATTTATTTATTTTTTTTCTGGAGAAAACACTAGTTACTATAAACTTCATATATTGGTGTCACATTGACTGAATAAATTAAGCTCTAAAATGAGATCATTATCACTGTCAAGCAAGCATTTATATGGTACTTTCTCTATGGTAAGCAGCATCGTCTACCTACTGTTTGAACAGAATCCTAACCTTTTCCCTGGCTTTAAGTCTTAAGCATATTTTTCTTAACAGTTTTCTATTTTGATTTACTAAAGCTAAAACTGCTTTTCTTGAAATTAAAAAATACCTTAAAGATACCTATTTAATAACTGCAGTAAGCTATATAACCTCAGTGAGGTGCTACTTTATAGTATGTCTATTTTACTCACAGAATTTTATGCCTAAAGTCAGATATGTATTTATACATATGTGTATATGAGCTGCACTTGCTATTGAAAGTATTTAGATTAATTAAGATCTTTTGTAAATCAGAAAAAGGGGGGGGGAAGGCATGGAAAGCAACCATAGATACCAGAAACAGTGTGGGAGGTGGGAGGAGGGTGGGAAATGGCAGAGGCTGAGGGAGAGTATTAAGGGGAACAAAGAAAGCAAAATATATAAGAAATGAGAAATGGCAAATTATCTGTTGATGATAACATGTATGGTAATATCCTTGATTGAGCCAATATACAGTGTATTCTGGATGAGAAGTGTCATTTGGTATGTTGTAATGATGTACAGTGAATGAGTGTAAAATAAATTTTAAAAAAAGAAGGAGGTACAGAATGAAGGGAATCAAGGGGGATAGAAGAGGCAAAACATTTAATGAATATGAAAATGGAAAATTATCTGTTGATGATAATGTATATGGTAGTATCTTTGACCAGACCAATATGCAGTGTAGTCATGCTGGGAAAATTCATTTTACATGCTGTAAAGATGTACAGTAATGAATGCAAAAAATAAGAAAAATAATAAATAAAACAAATGCTTTAGTTAAAAATAAAAGTAAATACATAGAGGCTAGCAGGTAGTACGGTGGTTAAGGTGCTAGACTGCCACATGGCCAACTGCAGTTTGAGTCCCAGACCTGGCGGCTTGCTTTCTTGCCTTTCATCTCTTTCTTTCTCTCTCTAATTAAATAAAATAATAATAATAATAAAATTAAACAAAATCATTCTTAAAAAGTAAATAATTAAAATTCTTCTTTTTGACCAAAAAATTTTTTTAAATACAAATAAATGTGTGATATATATTAACCCATTTATTTCTCTGTCATTCCTATAGATAGGTACCATATTATTCCTGTTTAACACATGAAAAAATTAAGGACCAGGGAGGTTAAAGAACTTGTCGAAAGTCATGCAGCTCCTAAATAGCAAAGCTGAAATATAAATCCAGGCAGCCTACCTCTCCAGGAAGCAATGGTCCCTCTCTTAACCACAATGCTATCCTACTTCATTATATTACACACACACAGGGAACATTATAATACACAAAAAAGTATGAGTTTCTGCCTTCAGGAGTCTGTATTCTAATTACCGTTGTAATTAGAATATTACAATATAAAGCTGTGAACAAACTAGGCAACAGACACGGTGTTAAAAGGGTCATTCTGAAGAGTCATCTATGATTTTTAAGGTGGCCAGGTCACTAAGAGGAAGAGAAATTTGGAAAGACTTCATGTATCCTAACATTTGAGAGGGTTAGACCAAAACATATTATGTTCTTTAAAAAGAGTCATCCACAATATGGGTAGCTTCAGAATGCACCTCAAACTCACTAAGACAGATGGTTTGAAATAACTTGTATCATCTGTGGGTAGAGGACTTGATTAAACCCCAGCAGGTGAGTGAGAATTGCTAATACAAAACAAAGGGATTTAAAACACCATTATTGCGCTGTTAATATAGAAGAATTAGAGTGATCAGATAATGCAGAAGATGCTTGTCTTGATGCCTTAAAAGTGGGACATGCAAGGCCCTGGGCTGTAAACAATTAGTCCTGAGTGTCATAGAAGCTAGGAGTGACAAGACCCTCTGACAGCTCTGAAAGACGAGCCAGTGCCCAGGAGAACAGTAATCTAGAAACTGACTTGGTTTGCTACTCCTTTTTATTTAAAGCAGCCAACATTTCAATGATCCACAGTACTCTGGGGTTATATTTATCTACTCTTACTATAATGCAATTGTTTCAGAAGAAAAATGAGTAAGTTAAATAACAAGGACAAATGGCACCCCAAGATAAATAAGAATATAGGAAAATTTAAATTCTTAAAGATCCTGCATATCTATTCCTCTTACTCTTTTAAGTAAACAATAAAATTATTTGATTTTTCTTCCAGGTACCTCACATGCTATAAAACTGTACTATAGTTTGGCTTTCCATTTGAACTACTTATAGTTTATTTTATAAATCCCATATTTTTAGGAAGCATTACGTATCAGTTTCTTAACATTCATTTTGTAGAATGTGTTTAATTTATATAAAGATTGAATATATATAACTATTTCAATGGCTCCTAATAATCCAGTATTATCATTTCTTTCTAGTTTTTCTACCATCTACCCAGTTATTCAAAATTAAAAGTCTGAGTGCCCAGCAGGTGGTGTGGTGGTTACATGGTCAGCCACCGTTTGAGTCCCGGACCTGGCGGCTTGCTTTCTTGCTTTCCCTTTCTTTCTCTCTTTGTTTCTGTCTGGTCAAATGAAAAAATAATAATGACAAATGGAATTAAATAAATAAATAATTCTTAAATAAAATAGTCTGAGGACTGTTCTTGATTCTTTCCTCTCCCTTCTCTTCTCATACATAATCAACATGTGCTCTTGATTACACTGCTTAAATATCCTATACATGTGTATAATCCATAAAAGTTAATAATTTCTATGAACCCAGAGACATATATGATTCTCCTGCGACTTGAATGTAGAACTTATGGTTCCTGGTTCGATCCTCTATCTGATCTAGAATACTTTCACAATATGAACTTTTTAAAAATTCTAATCTGCTCTTTCTCAATAAGTAACTACACGGTAAAAAATAATAAATGCAAGTCCTTGCAAACATAAAAAAAAAAGGGCAAAGAAGGGGCTGGCAGGTGGCATGGTGGTTAAGGGCACTGAACTCCCATATGGCTGACCGTGGTTCAAGTTCTGGACCCGGAGTCTTGCTTTCTCACTTTCTCTCTTTTCCTGTCCCTCTCTGGTAAAATTAAAATAAATAAATAAAGTTAAATAAAATAATTATTTAAAAAGAATAAAAGGCAGGGAAGTACCAACTACTATTAGTGTACATCAAACACCACTGATATTACCAATGACTCTGACTTCTGAATTTATCACTCTCATGCTTTACTGAAGAACTTGTTACTGTATATCCAACTGGCCAACCTCTCTCCTTGTGCTATGCATCTTACCTGCTTTTGCTTCTTCAGAATCTTGTTTCAGAAATCCTACCTCTTTCTGGTATTCAACATCCTCTTTCCCACTCCCTTACGCTTTCCCTTCAGCCTAGAAACACTTATAGGTCTTCTCCAACTTAAGGCACAAAACCAAACAAACACATGACACACAAAAATAATAAAAAACTAAACCAAGAAAACAGTCCCGGTTCCTCTCAACTACCACTATGTCCCTCTTCAGTTAAGCTACTTACAGAGCAAGTTTCTGCCTGGAGTCTCATCACTGCCATGCACCCCTTCACACACAGTAGTTTCTGGCCTACCTGTCACCATGGCTACGATCACCTTTGCTTTATAAAAGCCAATGAAGACTTTTCTATAATCTTGCTGGGCCTTTTATAGACTTGACACAATTGGTCACTCATTTATTTAATGAGCAGTTATTCAATTTTTTCCATGAGCCAGGCATTGTGATACGAGAGACACAATGGTGGGAAAACCTCAGGAAATAGATTTCATTTAACACTATATTTTACTGGTTTTCTTTTTACCTCTCTCTTTTTCTTCTTCTTTTTTTTGCTATTCTCTCTGTAGGCTCTCCTCTGCTTACCCCTCTAATGTTGTAACAAATGACAAACGTTGGCTAAGCATTATACACTACTCCTCATAGTCTCGTTCACATAACTAAACATCTACATGTAAAATGAGTAAGAAGGTTCTTCACTCAGATCTTTTGTTTAGGAAGGAATGACTCAGCTGCAGTGAGTGCAATCAACGCAAAACCTCTAGCCGTCAATTCTATAGGATCAGCCTTAGATGAGCTGACTTGTACATGATCAAACCTTTTCTGTAGGACTAGATCCAATAACTAAACAGGGGGATATGTGAAGATCCAGTTCTGCCTATGGGGCAAATTGTCCAAGATGAATCTGGAAACCTTGATCCACAAGAAAGTAGGGATGCATCAAAGACTCTGGATTTAAAATTTCCCCTCCTAAAAATGGGGCAATTTGAGTATTAATATGAATAATAATAGCAATGATTAAAACAAATCAAATATATTAAAAATCCATGACTTCATAGAGATCTACTGAAGGGAATCCATAAAACTGTACTATCACGGGAAAAGACTAGGAAGTCGTAATTGCCAAAAAATCATAAATGAAGGCTTTAGCCCAATTTTTCAGTACAAGTTGGTCCTCACTGTAACCAAATAGTTGATGAAGAAAAATGTTTCCTTATGGAGGTATTTCTTTTAATAACCAACAGAATTAATGATTGATAAATTTAATAAGTGAAAAAAGTATAATTATCTTATTAATCATTTGTGAAATAAGGGATTAAAGCAAAGATTGTATAAAAAAAAACTATACCATTGAAGCTCATTTATAAATACTACTGTTGGGGCCAGCAGGTGGTATGGTGGTTAAGGGTGCAGGACTCCCACATGACCGACTGGGA
This sequence comes from Tupaia tana, assembly GCA_026018925.1. Taxonomy (NCBI): domain Eukaryota; kingdom Metazoa; phylum Chordata; class Mammalia; order Scandentia; family Tupaiidae; genus Tupaia; species Tupaia tana. Next base: position 37,293,900 of record JAKSZU010000023.1, on the reverse strand, counting down.
TTCGAATCCTGAACCTGGTGGCTTGCTTTCTCACTTTCTCTCTCTCTTTTCCTCTTTCTTGCTTGCTGTCCCTCCTTGGTAAAATTAAAATAAATAAATAAAGCTAAATAAAATAAATCTTTGAATTTTTTTTTTTTTAAAACTATTGTCAAAAAATCATGGGAACCAGCAGTTAGCGTAATGGCTATGTCGTTGGACTCCCACGTAGTCGACCGCGGTTCGCGTCCTGGACCCGGTGGCTTAAAACTCACGCCGGGTGCGTGTGCGTGCGTGCCCAAGGTCCCAAGAGGAGAATGGAGGAGAAGGGATTGCGGCGTGACCATCCCCCCTGGGGGGTGATTTCTCGCTTTCTGTCTCTATGTCTCTCTCTGTCTGTCTGGCAGGCGAGCGCACGCGCCCTATAGCGAAAACCTCTCAAAAAAAAAACCCATAAAACATTAGCAAACAGATATCAATTATTCATTAAAGACACATGCATGTCTATATGATATTTATGACAGAAAGGCAAGAATGGTTCATAATAGAACATAGGTTAATGTAATTCATCAAACTATAAATCTAAGAAGACAAAATATATGATCATCTGTACAGATACTGAAAATACATTGGATAAAATTGAACAAGTATTCTTTAAAAAAACACTCAATATAAAAGAAAGAAATAGATTTGTCATTACTTAATTAATTAAACATATCTCAGCCTGAAAACCAATATCTAACTTGAAGAAAAAAAAGGAGATTTTCTCTAAAGTTGGAACTAAATCAAGATGCCCACCATCCTATCTGCATTCAACATTGTCTGAGATTATAGGCAACAAGTCTATATAAGAGAAAGTAATTAGAGATTTAAAAATTAGAGAGAATACAGAGCTTTACCTTTTGCAGATGGTATAGTTATAAACCTGGAAAACTCAAGAAAATCAGCTGAAAAACCAATATATATAAAATAGGATAATTTGGGAAGATAGCTGATGTTAAATTAATACACTGAAAAAAAAAAGCCATTGATGCATACATATACCCAATTAGAAGATATAATCAAAACAAAGACTCAAGAAAATATTTTTTAAAGAAGGCAAAATAATTAGCAATAAGCTACAAAAAATGTGAGATGGTGCCAGCTGGTGGCTGGTGGGTAAGGTGGCAGGACCCCACATGGCTGCCTGTATGGTTTGAATCCCAGATCCAGGGGCAAGAAAAAAACACCAAGTGCATATATGTGCATACCCAAATTCCTGAAAGCAGGGAGAAAAGATTACAGCATGAACATTTCTCTCTTTCTCTTTTTCTCTTTCTTCAGCAAGTGCATGTGACCTTTGGCAACTTTAAAAAAGAAAAAAAAGAAGAAAAAAAAGAATGCAAGAAGGAAATACTCCTGATATACACAAAAGTAGACCTGAAGCAAATGTAAAGACAAACCACTTACCTAAATAAGAAAGCTCAACACGTGAAGAATGAAGATGATTGTTTACAAATTTAACAATATACTCTCCCTCCCTACCCCACAAATACCACCAGGTTTTGATGTTTTTCCTTGGATGCCACACTATACAAACTAACTCTGAAGTTCATTTGTAAAAACAACAAAGAGTCACCAGAAGACCAATGAGGGGAAGACTATATATATCAGATTCTGAAACAAACTAAAGCTTTAAAAGTTGTAGAATTCTAGTACATGAAAGAGTTTCAAAATACATTATAGGAAGTTGGTATATGATAAAAATGGCATTTTGAATCAGTGGAGAAGAAATGAGACTTTAAAAGTCTTGATGAGATTAGGTAGGAGCCCTGTGGAGACATGTCGTATACTTTGTTTTGCCACCTTTATCAGAATAACACACCAAATGGGACTGGCGGTGGTGTGGTGATAGGCACTGGACTCCCACATAGCCCACTGCAGTTTGAGTACTGGAGCTGGCAGCTTGCTTTCTCACTTTCCCTCTCTCTTTCTCTTTCTCACTCTCTCTGTTTTCTTCTAGGAGTTTTATGTTTGAGATCTTACATTTAAGTGTTTGATCCTCTCTTTTTTTTCTGTAAGATTTTCACCATAGGGCACATGCACTCACAGGGAGAGATTAGGAAGTGAAAATTCACACCCCAGCAGGGATGGCTACTCTGATGTGGAGCAACCCACTGCTGGTAACTGCTTGAACCTTCTGCTCTGATATGGAGGAACTTGTGAGCAACCTCAGAGCGGTCCAGGGCTGAGAGCTACCTGGGCTTTCCATTCTCCTGCCAGCTGGTTGTCCCTCCCTGGACTGCTGAGCAGCCAGAGACCTGGAGCAGGCTGCATTTCCTGCTTCTCTGTCAGCTCTGTATTAGGGCAGACACTGAGCTCTTTCCTTGATAGGACAGTCCAAGCGTGCTGAAACTGCCCCTCCCCAATTCACTCATAAAAGACTATGTCCAACTCTCAGCCAGGGCCAGAGATTCAGAGTAATAACTCCTCCGTGCCCACTGACATAATAAAACAATTCTCCTATCTCTCTGAGTGCTGTTTTTCCATTCTTCAACATCTGTTTTTCTGCAACAACTACACAGTCTCATCTCTTCGATTTTCCTCTTGGGATTTTGGGTGCACACACACATGCACCCAGTGTGCTTTTCTTTTTCTTTCTTTTCTTTCCTTTTTTTAAAAATTAGGTTTTTGCAGTAGGGGGTATGTGCTTGCCAGAGAGGGGCAGAAAGAGGGAAAGTGAGAAATCACCCCCAGGGAAGATGGGCACACTACAATTCCTTCTCCATTTCTCTTCTTGAGATTTTGGGCATGCATGCACACACTCCCAGCATGACTTTCAAGCCATGACATGATTTTCAAGCCACTGGATCTGGCGCTCAGACTGTGATCAGCCACATGGGAATCCTACACCTTAACCACCATGCCACTTGCTGCCACCCCACCCCAGTGTGTTTTTCAAAACTAATGGGTCCAGGACTTGAACGCAATGGCAACCAGCATCTTAACAATCATGCCACCTGCTGAGCTGTGCTTAATCCATTTTGAGTTACTTTTACTATATGGTGAAAGAAAAAAGTCCAATTTAATTCTTTTCTATATGGGTGTTCAGTTTCCCAACATTATTTATTTCCTCATTAGATATTCTTGGTGCCCTGGTTAAAGATTCGTTGACCATATATATGTGGGTTTATTTCTGGGCTCTCTATAGTGTTTCATTGATCTACCGACCAATGATCAATTTATCTTTTATTATTATTTTTAAAATTATTTATTTAATTTTATTTATTCATTAATTTTATTTTAATTTGACCAGAGAGAGAGAGAGAGAGAGAGAGAGAGAGAAAGTGAGAAAGAAAGCCACCAGGTCTAGGACTTGAACCATGGTTGGCCATGTGGGAGTGTCCCGCACCCCAACCACCACGCCACCTGCTGGTCCTGATCTTTTATTATTATTATTATCATTATTATTATTATTATTTAGAGAGATTTTTTTCTACAGGGTGAGTGCACTTGCTAGAAAGAGAGAGACAGCAAGAAATCACTCCCCCGGGGCTGGGGTGTGGTGTTGGCCATGCTGCACTCCCTTCTCCTCCAGCCTTCTCTAGGGATTTTGGGCACTCGTGCACATGTGCCCAGTATGCATTTCAAGCCACCAGTTCTGGGACTCAAACCACAGTCAGCCATGTGGGAGTTTAGCAACACAACCATTAAACCATTGGCCAGTCCTTTGATTTGTGATTTCAATGCCAATACCATTCCTGTTTTGTTACTATAGTTTTTATAATATAGTTTGAAGTCAGCTTTGTTGTTCTTTTTCAAGATTGCTTTGACTATTTGGGATATTTTATGACTCTATGCAAATTTTAGGATTACTTTTTCTACTTGCACCTCCAGGTGCTAGGGGTGAAATTTGAAGGGATGGGGAAAATGGGAAGATGTCAAAAGTTACAAACTTTCAGTTATAAAAATGAATAAATTCAAGGGCCAGCTGGTTACATGGTGGTTAGGGTGACTGGATTTCACATGGCCAACTAAACAGTTTAAGTCTCAGACCCAAGGGACTTGAGAAGCATGCCAGGTATGGGTGTATTTTTGCCCCAAATCCTAAGAGAATGAAGGAGAAGAGATTGTGGTGTTGCCATCTCCCCTGGGATTTCTCATTTTCTTTCTCTCTCTCTGGCTGGCGCATGTTCCCATAGCAAAATTGGGGGGCAGAAAAGAAGAAGAAGAAAAAGTAGCAGTAGTTGTGGGAACCTAAGGTGTAGCATGGTGAGTTAGTTAATCATTTTGTGTTACGGGACCAGCAGATGGCATAATGGTTATGTTGCTGGACTCCCATGTAGTCAACTGTGGCTTGAGTCTGGGACCAGAGGCTTAAAATTTACACTGGGTGTGTGTGCATGGGTGCTCAAAATCCCAAGAGAAGAATAGAGAAGAAGGGATTGTGGTGTAGCCATCCCCCCAGGGGTGGTGTCTTGCTTCCTGTCTGTCTCTCTCTGTCTCTTTGGCGAGTACACACCCTACAGCAAAAATCTCTCTCTATAATAATAATAATTTCTGTGTCCTTTACTTGAAGTTTGATGAGAGCAGATTTTAAGTGTACTCACCACACCTATACCCCTGCCACATAAATAGTAACCATGAATAGTGACAAGTGTGTTAATTAATTTGACTGTGGTAATCAGTATACAATGAATACATACTAAGGGAGTTCAAGATGTTCATGATAAAATGGAATTAAAGTATAAGTTTAAGCCAGCTCTGTGACATAGTGGTTAAGCACTACACAGAGGACTGGGTCTCACGTAGCTGACCAGGGCAGCTTGAAAATCACACAAGGTGTGTCTACAGATGTCTAGCATCCTGATGGGATGGAAAAGTATTAAAAAAAAAAAGATTGTGGTGTGACCAGACCCCATGGGGGGTTCTCTATCTCTCTTTCCCCCTTTCTCCCTTTATCTCTGTTTCTCTTTTGTGTGCACATTTTCCCTCTGGCATTTTAAAAAGTTAAAAAATAAAATATGAGTTTATTTTAGTACAAAAAATTTAATCCAAGTATAGCTTTTCCATAATACACATTTTGCATAAACTGAAGACACTTTGTATATCAGATCATCACATTGCACACCTTGAGTATATGCAATTTTCATTTGCCCATTTAATATTTAAAAATGGCAAAAAAAAGAGAACCATAAAAGTTCTAAAAGAAAACCCAGGCAATTAATTTATAAAGCTTGAAAGGCTCTGTAATTAACACAAAAGATGACGTTAGTAGTAAACCCTTCTGCAGCATGTACTATGTGCCAGACACTGATCTAAGAGCTTCCATATATTTACTTATTCAATCCTCATAACCACTGTATAAGAATTGATAAATCACTGCATGAATGCTTTATTCCTTCCACATTAACATAGTCATAGCACAAAGCACAATGATGTTACATGTTTTCTGAAGGAGATACAACATATAGATTTAAAAGCAAAACAGCTCTCAGGAGAAATAAAAAATGGTTTAATAGCAGCAGCAGAACTTGGGTCCAGAAAGGTAAAATGGGATGAAAATATTGTTTAAATCCTAATTCAGGGAACATGATTCACACGTGAGCTATTTAAGAACTTGCGGCCTAATTCAGGTTTATGACCTTATACTTGACCTTATAACTCATTATTGACTGTTTTGAAGTGGTGAAATATCACACAAAGGTCTCAGTTTTATAGGAAACTAAGGCTGAAATATTTGAGCAGATGAGTCTTACAACAACTGACCACCTTGAACATGAGCAGAATGTACACAGAAGGAGTTATCACTTCATTATTATACAAGAGACCACCACTAAGGCCAACTGTTCATAGGCTATCCTTGCACTAAAGTTACGTCCAAGAACCACTGCTGGCGATAGGGTCTTTCCAGTGCCAGTGCAGTGCGGGGAGTGAGTGATGCTTGTATTACATAGATCCACCCGTGTTAAATACGTTTGTGGCCCAGATGCATGTTCTGCTCCACAGCCCACACATTTCTTTAATGCAGACTGCTTGCTCTGGATTCTCAGAGCTTTGAAAACCTGGTCCAATGGGACTCTTATAGCTTTTTAATCTTATGTTCTTAACCGTTTTGTAAAAGGGACTGACAAATTGGAAATAGGAAAGATTTTCACAAAGAGGGACAATGTGGATGCTATTTTCAATTGTGCCTCTTGTGTGTGCACATTTTCCCTCTGGCATTTTAAAAAGTTAAAAAACAAAATATGAGTTTATTTTAGTACAAAAAATTTAATCCATGTATAGCTTTTCCATAATACACATTTTGCATAAACTGAAGACACTTCACATTGCACACCTCGAGTATATGCAATTTTCATTTGCCCATTTAATATTTAGAAATTTTAAAAAGGCAAAAAAAAAAGAACCATAAAAGTTATAGAAGAAAACCCAGGCAATTAATTTATAAAGCTTATCTTTTAAGCTCTTGTCCACCTTTTAAAGTCAGATTACTTTTTCTGAGGTGTTAGAGAGAGAGAATGACATATCAGAATTACAGCTGGAGAGTAAAATTGGGAACATATTGCTTATCATATGGTGCAATTTAATGACGGTGACAACAAAAGGATGGGAGCTTGAGAGTAATAATAGAGAAGTTCCTTAGCCATTTGAACTGGTGGTACACAATAAAAATTTATATGAACCCATTTAAGAATCTCATTTGGTTTTCAAACAGTATCTGCCAATAGCGAAGTACAGAACAACTCCACAGCTGTTATTCATAATAAGCACTTACAAATATAAGAAAACTATTTGGCCATGGATCATGGGAGTTTTAAACAAATATATGTCCGGAAGGCAAACAAATATATGTCCGGAAGGCAAAGCTTGTGTTGTAAATTTTATGTGAGGCTCTCAGAAATCCACTTACAGTAAACAGCAAATTTTGCTGTTACTCTACCTAGATACGCAAGCTTGCAGTGAAGAACACATGCTAGGACTTTTACCTGGGAATCATCATATTCACTCAAAGTAATAAAAATAGTAACGATGATTTAGCTGCTCCTTGAAAGAATCCTGAATATATTTTAAAGTGACAGTGACGATGATTACAGTATCAACTAAAGAATCAGAAATAAAAACAAAGGTTTTTTTTTTTTTTCCTGGTTATATTTCTGGCTCCAAAATGATGTTTCTTTAAGGTTTTGAAGCCATTCAGAACATGGGATCAATTACTATATCTTCCCTAAGCATATTTTACTATTTTCTTGTCCCTCTTCCATTCTTCCAACCACACAGAAACAAAAGAGTAATAAAAGCAAATATCTGAATGTAATGAGAAAGTAAGAAGTAAAGATAACTAGACTGAGTTATTCAACTTTAACCCATAAAAGTGGGTTTTCTTTCATAGCAATTAAAATTTCAAGTAATTTAGGTTATGATTTATTTTAGCTTTTGGATCTATATGTATTTTTTTTTTCCTTCTTAAAGTTTCCTTCTTGGAGTCAACAGGTGATGTGGTAGTTAAGGCACTGGACTCCCACATGGCTGATTGCAGTTCTAGTCCCAGACCTGGTGGCTTGCTTTCTCACTTTCCCTCTTTCTCTCTCCCTGTCTCTCTCTGATGAGTATAGTAAATTGGAAAAATTATAAATAAATAAATAATTAGAAAAAAAGTTTTTATTTATTTATTTATTTATTTTTCCTTAGAAGGACAAGCCTTCAGCAGTATCTCATGCCACAATCTTCAGCCTGGCCTATAACCAGCCAGGATCTCAGGTGCTTGCTCATGCCTAGTCATGTACCAGGAACTGAACCCTGATCTTCCATATGGCTTCCAGCATTGAAGAGTATTGTGTTACTGCTACACTCCCAAGGATGGGAATATGCTTTTCTTTTATTAATAGCTTAAATTAGTGGATTGTTTGTAAAATTATGTTTTTTTTAAACTGTTTATTTTATTATTAATTAATTAATTAATTAATTTTTATTTGACCAGAGAGAGACAGAGGGTGAGAGCGAGAGAGAGAGGAAGTGAGAAACAAGCCACCAGATTCAGGACTTGAACCCTGGTTGGCCATGTGGGAGTGTCCAGCACCTTAACCACCATGCCACCTGCTGGTCCCTGTAAAATTATGTTTTATAGCATTGCTTTTAATGAGTATTTGAGATATTTGGGGATCATATTAAAATGAAGATTCTGATTCAGTAGGTCTGGGCTGTGGCCTGAGAATCTATTTTTAATAAGTTTTTAGGTGATGTCAATGTCTCTGGTCTGTGAACCGTAATGTCAAAGAAAGGTATGTAGATTTGATTAATTCCTTGAGATGCTTGAAGTAAAAAGAATTCTGTGTCTAATAAGTTAGGAATCACCACATACCATATCATCCTTTTGGAGAATCAGAATTGACATCAGTATATGTAAGAAGTTCTGAAGAACTTAAAATTGTGTAACAACAGCAACAACAGAAAAAACCATGTGTCACATCGTTCTGCTTGGAGAAAACTTACTTAAGTTTCATAGAATCTCTCCCTCCATTTTTTTTTAAAGAACATATTAAAATCTAGAACAGTTTTAGTTTGGGTAGAGGTAGTTTGGGAGACATTGCCCCAAAGAGTACACCCGAATTAGCCCACTTCCCCCAAATCTATTTCTTCAGAAAGAATATTATATTCATTTTTTGTGTGTGGTGAAAGAAAGAAGTAAGAAATAATGGTCTGGTACAGGAGGTGGCATAATGGTTAAGGCCCTGGACTCCCACATGATTGACTATGGTTTGAGCCTCAACTAGCAGCTTGAAACTCACGCTGAGCACATATGCATACGTGCCCAAAATTCCAAGAAGAGAATGGAGGAGAAGGGACTGTGGCATGGTCATCTCCCCAGGGGCTGATTTCTCCCTTTCTGTCTCTCTATCTCTGTCTCTCTGGAGAGTGCATGTGCCCTATAGCAATAATATCTCTCCTAAAAGAAATGAAGTAATGGATTTAGTTGTACTTAGTAAGAACAGTATCATTTCTCTCTAGAACATATATTAACGCTTCTGTCACCTAGGTGGGTAGGGTAGCAAACCATAACAATAGTTAAATGTATATTTTTGCAGCTGTAAAGGTGGCAGGAAATAAGGGTTGGCTAACCTCAGCCTATGTGGATAGTTTGTGCATGGAGCTAAGAATGCTTTTTGAATTTTTAAATGGTTAAAAAAATCAAAATAATAATAATATTTCATAATATGAAAATTATGTGAATTCAAATTTGCATGTTCAGAAGCCAAGTGGTATTGAAATACAGCCCTACCTGGTCACTTACATGTGGCCTATGGCTGCTATCACTGTACAAAGGAAAGGTGACTTGTCACTTAGACTGGTCTGCAAAGAAAAACAAGTTATGATTTGACACTCAGAAAAAAACCCTGCCAACTTCTTCCGTAATAAACTTTAAAAAAAAAAGTTTAAAAAGAGTAAAACTATGATACTTTATATATTACTTTCCCTATCCTATTTTAAAAATTAGAAACAGTTTATTGTGAAAAATCAGAATTAGGCCCGATCTTGAACTTCACTGTTGAACAACAACAAAGATAAATACATAGATATTATTTGTATGTAACTGTTTCTCAAGGTTTAACCCAGTAGGTCCTTAGAAACTTAGAACTCTGAGTGTGTAATATACCATCCTAAACAAAGAAAACATTTTTAAGAGACATAGAAATGAAAAGTTGTCTGTTGATGATAATGTATATGGTAATGTCTCTGATTTGCCTACTATGCACTGTATTTGTGCTGGGAAATCCATGTTGTACACTGTAAAAAAGGTACAGTGATCAAACGTAAGTAAAAAGAGAAAAGTAAAAGAAATAATCATGGAGCTTGTGAAATGGAAAATTTCTGGTTCTGCAGAGCATCATAATAGATTTAGTACGTAAGTCTGACCTGGGATTTGTGGAGAGCAGGAGTTCTGTAAAAGAAAGGAACAAAATAATGAGCAGTCCTAGAAGAAAAGACAGGAGAAAGCGAGGGAGAGACAGAAAGAAAGAATGAATGAATGAATGAATGAGTGGAGGAATGGAAGTAGAATAATGCGAGCCTTTTCAAGGGATCCTTTAGATTTCCCATGAGTCAGAAAATGACATGAATGCTTGATACAGGGGGTTTTTTGGTGGAAACTTGGGAAGGGTGGAGTTTTGTATTCAGCATGAGCCACGGCTGGAACCTAGGAGACAGAGGAAGCTAAGAAAACTAGTAGAAAAGTTTGGGTAGACACTGGGATTTCAAAAGCTGCATAGTTGAGTGGTCCAAGACCATTTTACCTACGTCTCCAGAGAGAGGAAGACACAACTGCTCTCATTTATATTATCGATAAATATTTGCTGAATTATGAGCTTGCTGAGTTACTTAACTTTGTTAAGTCTCATTTCCTCTTGTAGCGAACAAGGACAAGATTAGCTACCTCTCAGTGCTATTGTGAGGATTAAACTCACAAAGCATGCAGCCCTGCATCTGGCATGCGCTAGGGTCTCAATCAATGGTTACATTTTTGTTACCATTACTCTTACGTCATCTTTCTAAGCATTTTATCAAGCTCATAGTAGGTGTTCAAATGGCATTTGTTGCATATAGAATAGAAAAATTTCTGTCCATGATAAATATAAAACCAGTAAAAATGACATTTGCTTTTTTTCAAGTGCTCCACTTTTACATTTTGATTATGACTGAAAATACACCAATAAGACAAATTGCCTGAACTGTTATGAAATTGGGATTATTATACTAGTAAGTTCCTTTTACTCACAGTAGCCTTAATATTATCAGACCTATGAGGCCCTGGAGACACATTGGCCCTACACTGTTGTAAGATATCGTGCAGAAATATCACAGCCCATTGATGATTATAATCAGACATTCACAAGTTTGATTGAGACAAAGAGGCAAAGAAGATAGAAGGAAAAAAACCACTCCATTAATTTTAGAAAAATGTGAATAAGAGAGCCACATGAAGGAAATGTTCTTTTTCTCTTAGAGCATTTCGGAAAACTGAATGTTCTACAACTGGCTGCTTCCACCCTCTACATTTGAAGGCATGACAAGTTCGAATAGGAAAATGGACCTTTAATCTGGCCTGTTGGTGACCTTCAGCAGAGGTTAATTGAGATGGAAAAGAAAAAGTACAAGATCTTCTTCTGCACAATTATAGTGCACATTTCCCAACCTTTTTTGCATCATTATAAAGTATTAGAGCTAACCATAAAAAAAGACTGGATTTATGAAACTCCTCATAACTCAAACAAGAGCCAGAGAACTATAAAAGTCAGAATCCAGATTCTCTCTTACCTGTGCGTGTGTGTATAGTGCAGTTTTTGAAGCATGTTCACTTATATTATCTCATTGGAGTCTCATAACAACTCTTTATGAGGAAGGCAGACATAACTGCCCTCCATTTGATGGAGATGCACATTGAAACTCTAAGAGTTTAAGAGTCTCATCCAATTTCACTGGTTAGATGGAACTAGGTCTTTTAGCTCTTTGTCCACTGCTCTTTCTACCACACCACACCGTCTTGGTCCACAAATCCCCAGGGTCAAGAGCAAAGGGAGATTATTCATCTCAAGACCTTTCATGTGCTAGCCACAGGCGTGGCCATCCTTATGTGCAACACATGCCACAGTGACATTTGTCATGTTTGAATGTGCATGTAAAAGTGACACTCAGCTTGAGGGAGACTGGGTCACTCATGAAAAAGGTAACCATAGATGAAGTTCAATCTCATTTGAATCATGTGTTTTTTTGTTTTTTTTTTTTTTTTTTTTGTGAGAAAGGCATTATTTTATGAGACACTGCTATTAGTACTTTGAATCAAACTATATTTCTTTCACTGAAAATAAACTATTCTTACACTATTTTCAATGTTTGTGATTTGCAGGCATAGTTTGAAATAGCTATTCAAAATCTATATTGAAATTTACTATACTACAGCATCACCTATCTTTTTAGAGATAAGGAACAAACTAGGAGTCTGACCAGTTTGTTGTCTGACCTCACAGACAACATTGAAATAATTTTGTCTTCTTTCACCTCCAATAAGATTCACATTTGAAAAGTTAAGAGAATCCTGAATGTTTAATAACTCTTGGATTCTCTTTTATAGAAACCTAGCCCAGATCGAAGAAAAATCATCATGTGTTTTTCTCATATTAAATATGAACTATATGATATCTGTCATCTTTCATTTTTCTCTGTCTCTCTTTTTTTTTTTTAAAGACACTAAGATTGGTTTGTGAGGCAAAGTTCTGCAACCAAGCTGTAAGAGAATCAAAGTGACTCCAGATTGTCCTTAGTCTTGGGAATCCATTTTAACAGATTAACCCTTAGGCCTAATGCTTACTAATGAAAGTTAACAAAAACTTTGTGTAGTTTTTACAGATACCAGGCCAGGAGACAGTGAGGAGAAAGACTCCAACAGTCCCTCCCCTATAACTTACTGAGAAGATTTTATCAGCTTAAGCATTGCAAAACCACACTAGACCTTTGCTTTGATGCTACCAGGTCTCTTCATGATCCTGCCTGAAGACAAGGAACAGGCCTTCTCATTTTGCTCCAAACAATGAATAACTTACCCTTTGCTTATAGATATACCTCACACTGAGTACTTCCCCTATATGTTTCATTGTGTCCAATATAGTAAAGATGGTATAATCTCTGGTTACTTCTCTCCTTGTTCTTGGCCTCACTGAATAAATTCCTTTTCTTAGTCACTAATTCTGGTCTCTCAAGGCTGGCCTTTGCCACGGAGCATGGGCCTGACTTTTGCTCCTCTGCTTGATGAGCATCCCTGCCTGTTCTAGCATCAGTTTTATACTTGTGGGCAGCTAAAATGTGCCACCCCCAAAATATACTTCTTTGGCATATTCTGAGATAGCTATTGAGAGTATCTGGAGACAGAAGAATTACCTTACTAACCTTTTTTTTTTTTTTGGAGAGGTTTTTGCTATAGGGCGCGTGCGCTCGCCAGACAGACAGAGACAGACAGAGAGACAGAAGGCGAGAAATCACCCCCCAGGGGGGATGGCCATGCCGCAATCCCTTCTCCTCCGTTCACCTCTTGGGATCTTGGGCACGCATGCACACGTGCTCGGCATGAGTTTTAAGCCACCAGGTTCGGGACCGCGATCGACTATGTGGGAGTCCATCGACATAGCCATTACGCTAACTGCTGGTCCCACCTTGCTAACCTTTTATGAAAGAAATTTACATCTACTTTCATCAGTAAAGCAGCAGATGCAAGCAGTCCTTCCTGATGTTACTTCCGTACCTTTCTTAGAACAAGAAGACTGATAACCAGAATTCACAAGGAACTCAAGCAGCTGTTTCGAAAAAAGACGATCAATTCTATTAAAAGATGGGAGAATGAGTTGAAAAAACCACTCACTAAAGATGACATACGAATAGCTAAAAGGCATATGAAAATATGCTCAACATCCCTCATTATAAGGGAAATGCAGATCAAAACAACAATGAGATACCACCTAACCCCAGTCATAATGACTAAGATTAAAAAAACAGTAAGTGCTGGCGGGGGTGTGGTGAAAGGGGAACTCTCTTACACTGCTGGTGAGAATGTAAATTGGTCCAGCCACTGTGGAGAACAATTTGGAGATTCCTCAAAAATCTACACATAGAACTACCACATGATCCAGCAATCCCACTCCTTGGTATCTACCTAAAAGGACAGAAGAATACTTAATTGGAAAAGTGTTTGCACATCGATGTTTATTGAGGCACTATTCACAATTGCTAAGTCATGGAAACAACCCAAATGCCCATGAACAGATGAATGGATAGAAAAACTGTGGCACATATACTCAATGGAACACTATTCGGCCATAAAAAAACAACAGAACCTTGGCTTTTGACAGGAAGTGGATGAATATGGAAGATTTACTGCTGAGCGAAGCAAGCCAGGCTATGAAGGAGAGGCACTGTATGTGCCCACTTAATATATACCGAGTGTCCGCACTTTGTAACTGAAACTAATTGACTAAAGGATATAGAAACACAGTATATGGTTGTAAATACCAGATATAGTGTGTGTGAAAGAGGAGGGTCTAAGGAAGGACATTTAGAAGAAAAATAGGGAGGCAAAGCATTAAATAGGGATGCAAAACACAAAGAAATGTGGTATTACCTGTTGAAGATATTTTGTAGTTTTATCAACTCTACTAAGGAGAAATATTCACCTGTTGAAATATCCATTTTGTAAGCCAAATAATAATGTGATTGAATGTATAAAGGAAAATGGAAAAAAAAAAAAGAACAGGAAGATTTAGGTATGATACCTTTTCCAGAAAGACATGATTTTTTGCATTCCTCTCCCCTCCCATCCTTTTCTTAGCTTAACTTCAAACATCCTCTCTTGTAGGATATAAAACCTTCAGTAATTTGGCCTTTCCATAGATCATATTTTGTATGGGTCCTGAATGCACAGGTATATATTAAATAAATCTATATGCTTTTCACTTAGTGTTCTATTTGTCAATGCTTTTTCATCAAACCTCAGAAGTCAAATGCCCCTGAGACTGATCCATACAAATTTGGTTCTATGAGCAAGATAAACCAATACCACTCTGCTCTTCTTGGAAACCACAGTGATAACTCCGGACGTAACAGGCTGGCAAAAAGGGCAAGAATTTATCTATCAGACTCCTGGTCTTTTCTGTAGAATCTAGTTGAGGTGATGAAAAAGTCACTGCCTCTTATCCTTTTCAAATTAAGATTAATGAGAGAAAGGGGTCTCTGTAGACTACTCTTGGATGTAGGGACTGTAGTGTTTTTCTGGTGTGAGTATTCATATTCTGATCCTTCCTCCCAGAAGTAGTCTGTTTTTCTTATCTTTGTGTTTCCATGACTTTTGACATAAGGAAGAGATTCATAGAACAGAACAGGAACTTAGAAACCTTGTAAGTCCACTATTTAGCTGGTCCACAAGCTGGTGAATTTATTCTCATGAGACTAGCATCTGTTTGGACATTCTTGGCTAAAGGTCCCTCAAAACAAAAACTGGATGAGGTTCTCTCCTAATCTTGTTTTAGGTATTTAAGAGCCTGATCTATGACCAAGTGGAAACTCTCTTTGGGTCCCTGTCATCCAAGGGTCATGTCAGGTGGCCAGCCTGCCAAGGTTGGGAACTTGAGCCATATAAGACTTTTCTTTTTAAAAGGTTTTTGCAATAGGGCAGGTGCACTCGCCTACGAGAGAGACAGAGAGAAAGAGAAATCACCCTCCAGAGGGCATAGCCATGCTGCAATCCCTTATCCTCCATTCTCTTCTTAGGATATTGGACACATATGCACATGTGCCCAGTGATTCTCAAGCGGCTGGTTCTGGGACTTGAACTGCAGCCAGCCATGTGAGAGTCCAGCACCGTAACCACTATGCCAACTACTAGCCCTGAGCCACGTAAGAATTCAACCAGCACACATCTTGTACCAAGAAGTAAAAGGGTGCTGTCAGAGCCTTTTGTTGCCTTTATACTGGGAAAGTCCAATCCCAGAAGTGCCTACTATGTGTCAAAGATTAGTAGGTCTCTGTGGAGGCACACTTACAGCCCATGTGACCATGGGGATATTGGAGATGTTTTTGCATGGACACCAAACTTAACCATCTGTTGCAACAAAATCTTTTGCTTTCTCAGTCCTTTTCTGGGAACAAATTTTTAGGAAGAGAGGTTATCTTTCTCTTCCCTCTCTGAGAAAGCCTCGTAAAGAAGTTTTTTTTTTTTTTTTATTTCGTTATTGTCATTGAAATAGGTATACCTTTGCAAATTATTTGAGATGCTGTCTGTTAGTGATTCTTTTCCCTCTAAAAGACAGATTTTTTTTTTTTACTTTTTTTTGTTTTGTTTTGTTTTTAATTGCCAGAGGGTTTGTGTACTTGCCAGAGAGAGAGAGAGAGAAAGGAAGCATGCCCCAGTAGGGATGGCCAAATCACAATCTTTTAATTTTTCAAGCCCCTGGGCCTGGGATTCAAACTGCAGTCAGCCATGAGATCTAGCTTCTAATGCACAGCACTTAACCATTGATTTACTGGGCCAGTCTTTTTTTCTCATTTCTATCTAGCAGGGACATACAGGGCCTTAGACCTTTGTGTGGAGAGGCCCAACTAATTTGGGACCCCCAAAATA
The DNA here is from genome assembly GCA_026018925.1 of Tupaia tana. Taxonomy (NCBI): domain Eukaryota; kingdom Metazoa; phylum Chordata; class Mammalia; order Scandentia; family Tupaiidae; genus Tupaia; species Tupaia tana. The sequence continues at coordinate 37,277,786 of JAKSZU010000023.1, read as the reverse complement.
TGGTCAGACAAAATGTGTTTTTTTTTTGTTGTTACTTTCATTTAACTTTATCAATTTATTTATTTTTAATTTGAGCAGAGTGAGAGAGAGAGAAAGTGAGAAAGTAAGCTGCCAGGTCTGGGACTCAAATTGCAGTCAGCCATGTGGGAGTCCAGCACCCTTGACTATCGCGCCACCTGCCAGCCCCCAAAATGTGGTTTTATAGCATATTTGTGACTTGCAAAACTTTCCAAATATTTTGCTTGTCTTTGGGAGTGATCTGGATTTTGTTTTATTAGTTCAGGTACCGCTTGGTTTAAATTTTGTCTTTTTTCTTAAATTTGCCTCATCAATATTTATGTTCTACCATTATCATGGCTCTCAATAAAACTAAATTCACTAATGATTTTTTGCCTTATCAGTATTTAAGTTCTACCATTATCATGGCTCTCAATAAAACTAAATTCACCAATGGTTTTCATGGGATTAAGAAATTATGAGACTTCACTCTCCCGTCCCCCAGATCTAGCCAGGACAAGCCAATCACCAGCCAAATACATTTGAATCCTGAGCAATCCGTTTCAGGGACTAGGACATCTGAAAGTTTTCTGCCTAGACTTCACCCTCCTGCCCCCCAGATCTAGACAGGTACAGCGCCCTGTTTATTCTATCTCTCTCCAACTCTGTCCCTTTAATTTTTTTCTTTTTTTTTTTTTAAATTTTAAACTTCTTAGCTCTTTGATGCTCTTTTATCTTGATAATTCTTACCTTTTCCTCTTCCCACATAGAATCAACCCAAGAAGATCTTCTCCAAGGCACATCATAGCCAGATTGACCAAAACCACAGACAGAGACAGATACTAAAATTAGCAAAAGAGAAACATCAAGTTACTTATAAAGGTTATCCCATCAGGCTTACATTGGATCTCTCATCGGAAACAATGCAAACAAGGGAAGAATAGGAAAATATATTCAAAGTGTTAAGTGAAAAGCAGTTTCAAACAAGAATACTATACCCAGCAAGATTACTCTCCATATGAGAAGAGAAGACAGAAACATTTTCAGATAAACAAAACCTGAAAGAATTTACCAACACTAGACCAGCTTTCCAAGAAGTGCTGAAGGGAGTGCTATGCCAGGAAAACTGAAGTCGGACACACAGAAATAAGAACACAAAAGCAACCAAGAGGATAGCCAACTTGATGGTAGGGCTGAGTCTAGAAAGATCAATAATAACTTTGAATGTTAACTTCCAGAATTTAAACGGAAAGATCAGACCACAGTAACAATGCAAATTCAATAGAAGAGAGATTAATTTCTGGGGACTGAACTGGTGAAATAGAATTTTTACACCTTTTGACTAAAACATTACTGATTTTCTTCTACGCTTTGTTGTCCAGATTTAAGGATTTTTGTCTTCTATTAAATTTTTGATAGGTTCATTTACCTACTGTTTGAACTGAATCCTAACCTTTCTCCTGGCTTTAATTCTTAAGCAAATTTTTCTTAATTTTAAAATTTCAATCTATTAAAATCAAAACTGTTTTTCTTGAAATCAAAAAATGCACTAAAAATAGCTGTTTAATGACTGCAGTAAGCTACATAGCCCCAGCTAGATGTACTTTATATTATGTTCATTCTACTCACTGAGGTTTACCCCTACAGTCAGACATATGTCTATGGATATGTATATATCAGCTGTGCTTGCTATTGAAAGTATTTAGATTAATTAAGATCTTTAGTGAATCAATAAAATGTGAAAAAAGGGGGGACATGGAAAGCAACTGTAGATACCAGAGACAGTGTTTCTAAGGGTGAGAAATGGCAGAGGTGAGAGATAGGGGATCAAGGGGGTGGGGGAAGAAGCAAAATACATAAGAAACAAGAAATGGAGTTATTCATTGATGGTAACACATACGGTAACATCCTTGATTGAGTCAATATACAGTGTATTCTGGATGGAAAATCTCGTTTTGTATACTGTAATGATGTACAGTGAATGAACGTAAATAAATAAATTTAAAATAAAATTATTTAAAAAAATAAAACGTTATTTGATCTTAAAAAAAAAGAAAAAAAATTATATGCAGGCCTGGCAGGTGGCATGGTGGTTGAGGTGCTAGACTCCCACGTGACTGACCATGGTTCAAGTCTTGAACCTGATGGCTTGCTTTCTTGCTTTCCCTCTCTTTCTCTCTCTCTCTCTGTATCTATCTGGTCAAATTAAACAATAATAATAATAATAATGGTGAATAAAATTAAATAAAATAATTCTTTAAAAAAGAAATTATATGCATTCATTAAATATACTCTAATTCATTTTAAATAAACCTCTTTATATGAATAGCATATTTTTCAGAACATTCTTCTAACACAGTGTTTTGTAACTCAAAAGCACTAATGTTAACAACATCCATAATTATTTCTCTATGATTTACGCTATTACATATTATATAGAAAAAACTGCTAAGAAGGATTAAAAAACAAGAATTCTCAACTTGAATTAAATATGTGAGAGATAGAACAAATTATAGTTCTTATGCTAGAAAAGCTATTTTTCAGCTTTTGAATTTTTTAGGTATGGCATGACTAAGAAAAAAATTGAATGCCTACATACCAGCTTACACAATGAGTTTTAGTTAGAGAAATTGGTTTTAGCAAAAGACAAATGGAAATGATAAAAAAAAATAATAAAACTCAAACCTTCCTTTCTCTTTAACTCTGTCTCATCTAACAACCCTAATCCTCTTAAAGTCCAATTCTCCACCTACTCCCTTCCTGTATCAAAGCAGCAAAGGTGGTTAAGAAAAATACAGGCTGACTGACTTCATTTTAGAGAAATGTTCTTTGGTCTCATCTTAAATGGGCTTTCAGCCATTCTACTACATTAACATAGTCAAGTTATTTTTCTATTGTCTAAGGTAAGAGTTTTACACCCACATCCATTTCTTTTTCCTCTAACTTCCTACATTTCTCTCTCTTCCTCACTGTCAGCTAATGATCTTGCCTCTCACTTCAGTACAAGACTGAAAAATCAGAAGGGAATTCATTTATCTTATCACTACCAAGTCTATTCCCATGTACTCTGCCTTTCCCTCCTTTACATTTGGGAACTACCTTCCTAAATAAGGCAGTTCTCTCCACTCATGCAAGGGATCCTATCTCTCCGAAACCTTTTAGGACTTCACTTCCACAGTTACTGTACCTCTGTTTTTTATCTTCAATTTTTCTCCTTCTACTGGGTCATTTCTTCCTTATACATACTGAAATAGCTCCTATTAAAAACAGCAACAAACTCTTCTCTAGGCTTTACATCCTAACTACTGTCCTCTTTCTTTGCAGGAAATCCTTTAAAGGCTTTGTGTCTAGACTTTCCATAGGCCCCTGGTCACTTACTTATCTCCCCAACTTGTTCTATTCAGACTGTCTCCTCCATAGCTCCACAAAAAACATTCTTGTCAAGATCCCCACCATTTTTCTTCTAGCTAAATCCAATGATCAATTTTTAGTTTTCTTCCTCTTTGACTAATCAATAGCATCTGACACAAATAAGTAGTCTCTTTTTTAAAAAACATATTTTTGGGGCCAACCCAAAAGCACAGTGCTTGAAGGAGTTGGATCTGTGCCCAGCCAGTGACTTGGTGGGTAAGGTGGCTGGATCCCACATGGACAACTGCTCAGTTCAAGACTGAACCCAGCACGTCACATGAATGTGTGTGCACATCCATAGTTCCAAGAGGAAGTAGAAATAAAGGAGGATTGTGGCATGACCATCCCCATGGGGGGAAGCATTCTCACTTTTCTTCTCTCTCTGTCTCTCTTTACTGAATGTACAAACCCTCTGGCAAATTAAAAAAGGAAAACAAAAACAAACAAACAAAAAAGGAGCTGGATCCCAAAAGGCCAACTACAGTTTGAGGCCCAACCTTGGAAGTTTGGGAGCATGTGCATATATGCCAAAGTCCTCAAAGGATGGCAAAGTAGAGGAAAACAAATTGTGGTATGAGCACACCCCATGGGGGTGCTTTCTCTCTCTCTCACACATGCTCTCTGCTGATAAAAGAAAAAGAAAAAGAAAAGAATATAAGATACATTCTTCTATCCTTGATTTGTGAGATACCATATTCTACTAATATGCCTCAGGAGCCTCTTAATCTCTTTTGCTCTTGTACATTTAAAAGGAGTCCCACTTCTAAAGGGCACTTGTGCTCACCAGAGAGAGACAGAGACACAGAGACAGGGAAAGTGAGAAATCACCCCTCAAGGGTGGGATGGCCACACCACAGTCTCTTCTCTTCTGTTCTCCTCATTGTATTTTGGGCCCACACACGCACACACACACACACACACACACACACACACACAGGTCTGGCTTGTTTTTCAAGCCCCCAGGTCCAGGGCACAAACTGCTGAATTGACCATATGGGTTCCAGCACCTAAAAAGCACCATGGTGACCCCAATTCTTAACATTTTTTCCTTCTCTTTTAATTCCCTGGGTGTTTACAACCAGTTTGTAGTTTAAATATACTGATACCCTCCAAACTAGTGTCTCTAGCCTCAGACTCTCTCTGAGCTCCATAATTCTGCATTTAACAGTCTGCTCATCTTCACTTGAGTGACTGATATACCTATCAGCCTCTGCAGTGAAGAAAAGCAGAAATACAGCCCAAAGTATACCTCCTGGCCCAGCAGATGGCGTGGAGGTTAAAGGGCTGGATTCCATGGGGCCTACTCTGTGGTTCGAGTCCTGAACCCAGCAGCTTGAAAAACAAGCTGGGCACATATGCATATGTGCCTCAAATCCTGAGAGAATAGAGAAGGGACTGCAGAGATACTTTGGTGAGGTAATTAGGAGTAAATGACATCATAAGAGTGAGGCCCTGGTCTGGGAGGTCTTTTTAGAAGAGATACAAAGAGTGCTCTCACTTTCTCTTGCTCTTTCTCTGACATATGAGGACACAGAAAGAAGGCGGCCATCTACAAGTCAGGAAGAGAGTCCTTACCAGGAATCAAATTGGCTACCTCCTTGATCTTGGACTTCCCAAGTTCCTAAAACTATGCAAAATACATGTCTATTGTTTAAGTCACTCGGTCTATGTACGACATATGTTATAGCAGCACACGCTCACTCAGAGACTGCCTTTTGCCTCCCGAATTGCTCATTCTCAGGCTGTACGTTTTTGGTTATCGGCATCAGTATTTACCCACTTTCTCAAGACAGAGAATAAGGAATCACCTAGACTTTCTTTCCCACCTTTCTCACTCCCATTTGTCAACAAATTTTTATCAATTCTTCAAAATGTACCCTGAATCCTGACCATTTTTTGCCACCCTGACTGCTGTGAATTATAGTCCAAGACACTTACGTCTTCAGCATGAACTATTGTGCAGTCTTCCAATGGGTCTCTCTGCTTCCTCTTCCTCTTTAACTCTAACCTCAGCAAAACATTCTCTACATAGCTGCCAGAGATCTCTTTAGAAAGGAAGTCAGAAAGTAGTAGTTCCTTTGCCTAAAACTTTTCACAGCATCCAAGGACATTCAGGAATAAAATCCAGCTTCCAAAGTATGACCTCAAAAGTCTTTCACAATCTGGACACTGTCTGTGCCTTTTTCCTTCCAGTTTTTGGTTGATGTGTTCTTCTCTGGCTGCATGTGCTGCTTTTAAGTATGCTACCTTGTTCTTTTCTTGGAGCCTCTGTGGGAGCTATTTAGTCCTTCTGAAACAGTCCTCTCAGAGCTTTGCAAGGCCCACTCCCTTATATCTAGGTCTCTGTTCAAATGTCACCTCCTCACAAAAACTTTTCTTGAGTGTTTTGTTTAAAAAGCCACCATCCTGTCTTTCTCTCCCATACTCTGCCCTATTTCTCTCACAACACTTATAATAACTTTATTTGTTTGTTTGTTTGTTTGTTTTGCCTTAGGGTGTATGCATTTGCTGGAGAAAGACAGAGAGACTGAAAGAAGGAAAGTGAGAAATGACTCCAAAGGGGGATGGCCACACTGCAGTCCCTTTTTCTCTATTCTCCACTTAGGATTTTGGGCACACACGTACATGTGCTCGGCGTGATTTTCAAGCTGCCAGGTGCAGGACTCAACCATGGTTGGTCATGTGGGAATTCAGGACCTTAACCACCACACCACCTGCTGGCACCATAATACTTTATTAAAACAACAACTCTCTCTCCCACCAGAATGCGAACTCTATGAAGACAAGATCTTGTAGAGTTTACCACTGAATTCCTACCACCTAGCAGAGCCCCCACTAAAGAGCAGATACTCAGTAGATTATATATGTATATATAAAGTGATTGAGCAGTTCACAAATATTTCTCCAAAAATGCAGAATTTTCTATTTATGAATTCTGTGGTCTAAAATCCATTTAAAAAACTGTGTTCTCCTTACAGCTGCTGTGGTGCAGAGGTCATGCAAGTGCTCTGCAAGGCTGGAAGACACATAGTTGGTCAAGGTTTTGATCTTTGGTTCAGCTTAAAAACACACAGATGTACACGTGGGTACCTAGGAGACTGAATAACTGGAGGGCTGAGAAAGGAGATCGCAACATGACGAGACTCTGTGAAAGGTGGCTCTCTCTGTCTCTCTCACGTACGCACATGGACAAGCACTATTTTTTAAAAAAAAGTTCTCTCCTTTGAATGAGAAGAAAATGAAAAAAGAAAATCCATAAATGAATGCCTATTATAGCCACAGCTAGTACCCTGTAAATAGAAACGATTACAAAGTGGCAAAGATGGGGTATCAACAAAACTTACAATCATAATGAGAAACTGAAGTAAATGGAGAAAATAAATTACATTTGCTCTTTGGATCCTTGGTGAGAAGCAGGGCTCTACTGCGCCAATGATAATCATCCCAACTCCACATCTTGTGAACTAGTGATCACATCTTATTTGGGCTTTACTAGAGATTGTGCTGACGCTACTGTTGACACCAGCAAACAAGGTAGCTGCTCCCTTCCCTCACAGCCAATAACCTTCCATGTTGTCCAAATTTTACTGCCATTTATCTTCCTCTATCCTGAATTTCCATACTGATATTGCCTCCCAATAAAATCATCCCCCAAACTGCAGCCTCTCACCATATTTCTTACTTGGCCTTTATAGTCTAACAAGAACATAATCATCATCCCTGAAAAAAAGCAATAATATTATGTTTAAAATATTAATTTGGGAACCAGCAGTTAGCGTAATGGCTATGTCGCTGGACTCCCACGTAGTCGACCGCGGTTCGCGTCTCGGACCCGGTGGCTTACAACTCACGCCGGGCGCGTGTGCGTGCGTGCCCAAGATCCCGAGAGGAGAATGGAGGAGAAGGGATTGCGGCGTGACCATCCCCCCTGGGGGGTGATTTCTCGCTTTCTGTCTCTATGTCTCTCTCTGTCTGTCTGGCGAGCGCACGCGCCCTATAGTGAAAAACCTCTCAAAAAAAAAAATATTAATTTGAAGAAACAATCAGGACTTTTCATTCAACTGTGAAAATGTACTAAAGCAAATAGAATAAACCGAAGCACATTTGATTTCATAAACGGTGGATCTAAAAGTTATGCTAAATAGTTTATCCAGTTACCACCTCAAATACCTTTTCAGGTACTGACTGGATATAATTGGGAGTAAGAATAGAAGGGCAAGCACTGAAATATTACCTCTAAATTAGTCACCATTCAATGAGCAAACTCTTTGTGGATAGTAATGGTGATGACACTGCACATCACTACCCTCGGATGACATGCTGGGACACATGCTTAGAACAACTAATTCTTTCCATGGTTGCTAGGTTGGCCTTGAGCAGCAAAAGGCAACTGGATTTATTTTGTCCTGGCAGCAGTGCAGTGGGAACATAAACTAGCAATGCTAGGGAACAGAAGGTCTACAGAGAAAAGGAAGCTCTACTCATATACCATACTAAACTCTCCAATGCCAACTACTCTTAAACCAGGGCGATGTGAGTGGTAAACACTAACATTTTCACAGAATTGTCTAATATTCATGGCACAATCTATAAAAGGTGACTTTGAATAATCCCTTCCCAGCAAACCTGTAAAAGTTTTATAAAATATGCTGCAAAAATGACTCACAGTAGATGTAATTACCGTGCAACCTTGGAAACTGATGTAAAAGATTCAGCCGCCAGCATGTTAACGGCCACCTAATATATGGGCTGCTTGATTGGACTCTTTGGGCAAAACTGCAAAATTCCTAACCCATTGCTGCTATATATTTTATCAGGGCCAAATTTAGCTACTTTCATTTTTTAAAATGTCACTTTAGACATCACAGTGAATCAAGTTAGTGTTGCTTAATTGCTTGCATACATTACAAGCTAATCAATTTCCCCAAACACTAATTTAACTAGTTATTATTTATTTTTATTTTTTGGAACAGCAGTAGAGTTCTAATGCCTGCACTATAAAACTTGGCAAAAGTATCACTTTCTTAACAAAAATTGTAAGTATCAGCAGTGAAATTTCCTCCTTTATAAAGCAGTCAGCAACTGTTTGTTTTTCTTTTTAACCGTATTCATCTTAAATTAACAGTTTGGTATAAAAATAGTTTATTGCTCATATTCTGCTTGTAAAATAGCATTTCTGTGGTGAAGAAAAAAGCCAGATTTTAAAAGGGTCACATGCTGTATTTTAAACCTGTCTATGGCCTTGGCTGGAGTGATCCGGTATACAGTATTGTCACTTTAACAGCTAATGCCAACCAAATATGTCAACTTTTGAAAGATGTCCTCTTATTATAAAATGCTCACTCTATAACCATCATCACCCTAGGCTTTGGTCTTATGGGCTGTCAACTCTGGAAAATTGAATGTAAATTGAATTTTTGCAAAATCGATTCTATGTTAATGTCACTACAGGTGTTTGCTAGTTAAATGACCTTAACAATGAATCTTTTAGAAAAGAGGCCATTCCCCCGTATTTTGTAAAGGAAAAACAAGTCCACTTAACCTCCTAACTTGATCTGTTTACCAAATTTACATATATAACTTTTTCTCCAAAGTGGGGCCCATCAAAACGTAGGTAAAGTTTGGGTGATAAAGAGATGTTCTTATCGGCATTCTTTCAGATTACGAGAGTTACTAGGATGACCCAAATACAATAGCTATACAACTGAGTTGAGCTCTCAGCCTAACACCTTCATTATCTATCTCTTTTTTACCCTAAATCTTAAATTGAAATCAGGCAAAGACTTTGTTTTACTAATCTATGTACCCCGTAAATATGTATCAAATTGAATTCTTAGTTTTGTTAAGTTCAAATAATACTGTATTACATGGTTCACTCTGCCAGAATCAAATCCCTTTGATTTACTCAAAAGAAACTAAAATTAATTTTGAAGATAACAATTTTTTTGTTCTTTTAGGTTTTAGCCAGAAGGTGTGTGTACAAGAGGAAAAGAGAGAATGAGTGAGAAAGCACTCCACAGCAGGGTCTGGTCATACCACATTCCTTTTCCCCTCCCTTTCTCCGTCCTGTTAGGAACCTAGGCACAATGCATGAGCCCAGTGTGTTTTTTAGGCCACCAGGGCCAAGATTTGAACCACAATCTGGGTTCTTCTTAAAGTACTTTACCTCAACACCACAGCCCTGAGAGGATTTTTTCCCCCAAGTTTATTTATTTATTTCCACCCAGACATAGAAAAAGAGATAGAGACAGAAAATAAGACAGATATCCTCAACAGGGTCTCGTGCCACAGTGCTCCTCTCAGCTTTCCCAGTCAGCGAGAATCGCAGGATGCGTGTGTGAAGTGGAACCAACCCCGGATTTTCCATATGGATCCAGCATGACGGAGCAGTGTGCTACCTCTACACCACTGCGGCTGACCTGAAGAGAATTTTCAAAAATCATGGGGCTGGCAGGTGGTGTGGTGGTTAAAGGTGCCAGATTCCCACATGGCCAACCGCATTTCAAGACCTGGACCTGGTGGCTTGCTTTCTCACTTTCCTCTCTCTCTTTTTCTCGCTGTCCCTCTCTGGTCAAATTAAAAATAAATAAATAGATAAATAAAGTTAAATAAAATAATTATTCTAAAAATTATGTATAAATTTGCTAAGGAGGATTGATGATGAAGCTTTCAAATACATTAATAAAAATAAAACCTGTTTTTTTTTTCCTATTCCAGATTCTATAACTATAGGTATTGAAACTCAAATGATTGTACATAATTAATTTCAGTTTTATGTGAACATACTTGTAAATACTATATAAAACTGAATTTTCCAGCACTTGATCTGTCTTGACAATTAGAATATTTTGCTCCTGGTATGGTAAAAAAGAGAAAATGCTAAGTCCAGAACTTCAAGTGCAAACATCATTTTTGTTCTGTTTTCCTTTTTTTTTTTTTTTAATATAGGTTTTTGCCACAGGGCACATGCACTTTCTGGAGAGAGACAGTGAGAGAGAAATCACACCCCTACCTCACCCCCTGGGAAGGATGGCTATACCGCATTCTCTTCTCCTCCATTTTTCTCTTGGGATTGTGGGCACACATGCACATGTACCCAGTATGATTTTGAAGCTGCCAGGTCTGGCACTAGAACTGTGGTCGGCCATGTCCCCAAACCTCTTCATAATGTCATTACATTCTAAATGACACAACTACCAGCATGACTGTTGACAATCACCAGGGAAAACCACTGGAAGAATGCTTAGAAGGAGAAAAAGGAGATGTGTTTTGGAATTCTAGAAGTCCATGCCTTTTCCAAGAAAAGCTTCAAATATTTCTCCCCTTTATTACCCGACCCTATCCACTAATTACCCAGTTTACTGCATCTTAAACGCAGTTCATGATGAGTGGGAAGTTGATTTGCAAGCTCACCTCTCACTTTGGCATTCTTAGGCCACTAAATAAAGCGTATGTGTGACACTCATTTTCCGTTGCTTACACCCAGTCCATTCCACCGAGTGGGGAAAGTTCCCATCTTTGAGAGTAGATTAAAAATTGGTAACATACCTGACCCTTTCTCTGCATCTGCTTTGATTCGATTATGCTCTCAAAGAACAGGGAAGACTGTGCTCAGACATTCCATTACCGCTCTGCACATCAGCTCTGCCAAAGGACTGAACATCTGCCTTCATCTTCCTCTCTGAGATCCAGCCCATTAACTAGTTCCTACCTCAGAAGGAAGACTGTCACACACTGGACGGTTGTCAGGGACTGCTGCCTTTCTCCCAGGTTCATTCAGCTCCCAAGGAGACTTATTTACTCTCCACTTTCTGAACACTGAGCCCATTCTTTCCTCCTTCAAATTTGTGACATCTGCCTTTTTATTTTTCTTTTTATAAGTTTTTGCCTTAGGGTGCATGTGCTTGGCAGAGAGAGAGAGAGAAACAGAGAAGATGAGATGGAAAGTGAGAAATGACTCCCTGGGGAGATGGCCACAATACTTCTCCATTTTCTTCCTGGTATCTTGGGCATGCACACATAAGCACGTGGTGTAATTTTCATGCCACCAGGTCCGGGACTCAAACCATGATCAGCCATGTGGGAGTCCAGCGATATAGCCACTACACCATCTGCTGGCCCCTGTGACTTTTGCCCTTAAAGTCACCCTGAAATCTGCACACACTAGTCAAAGCAACCAGAATTTTATAAGTCTGAGTTTAATGTACTAAGCTCTGGCTTAAATAAATCATTTTCATTTCACTTACTATGAAACAAAGCAGGAGCCCTCTAACTGGGGTTGGCCCTTGTTTTCCTCTTCCGCTGAGGAAAACCAAATGGAAATTTCCCAATCTGAAAATTAATGAGTGCTGGATTATAAGTAAAGTCTGTTTCGGGGCCAGCAGGTGGTGTGGTGGTGAAGGGCGCTGAGATTCCCACATGGCTGACTGTGGTTTGAGTCCTAGACCTGGTGATTTGCTTTCTCACTTTCCCTCTCTCTAAATCTCTTTCTCACCCTCTACCCCTCTCTGGTCATATTAAAAATAAATAAATAAAGTTAAATAAAATAATTCTTTACAAAAATAGATTTATTAAAATAATAAGTAAAGTCTCTAAGTTTCTTGAAATGCGGGGTCCATTTGAATTTTAATTTAAGTAAAGCTAAGACTCTAGACTTTGGTTATACCTACTTTATGTCAGGGGTAACTGATGTTTTACTCACATGATGTTCACGAAGGTCACAAAATAGAAACCGATTACCTAAAGCACTACCAATCACAAAAGCCCATGAGATGATCATGCTCTCTTTAACCAATCATTGAGCTGATCACATTCCTGAGACTTCCTACCCTTAATTTTGCCCTTAAAAATGCATGCTTAAAATTCCTCTGGGAGAACATGCTTTCTTCAGCAGTATCTGCCCACTCTCCTTGCTTTGAGCACTGCAAGAAAGCCGTATCTTCCTTCATCACAGTCCAAGTCCAAAGTTTGTTTTTTAGCACATGGGTTGGCAAACTTAGTGGATTGAGTTTGGATAACAACTATACCTTAGCTTTCCTTTTAGATTGACAATTAAAATCAGTAATTAGAAGACTCAAGTCTTCCTGGCCAGCTAATCTTAATATATAATTCTGAACAACCTAAATTTCAGGATGACAGCTTCACTTCAGATGTCTATAGAGAGTAGAAGATTGAGAAGGCTTTGAATTGTTCAGAAACTTCTAGATATCAGTAAAATTTGATGTGCTGACAAAGTTTTAACATCTTTTTTTTGGGGGGGAGGGTTTTTTTTGCTATAGGGCGCGTGCGCTGGCCAGACAGACAGAGAGAGACAGAGAGACAGAATGTGAGAAATCACCCCCCGGGGGGATGGCCACACCGCAATCCCTTCTCCTCCGTTCTCATCTCGGGATCTTGGGCACGCACACACATGTGCCCGGCGTGAGTTTTAAGCCACCGGGTCTGGGATGCGAACTGTGGTCGACTACATGGAAGTCCAGCAACATAGCCATTACACTAACTTCTGGTCCCACAAAGTTTTAACATCTTTGAGATATATCTTATCTCATAAAATTGAAGGGCAAGTTTCTTTTTTTGTTTGTTTGTTTTTTTTCTTTTTATTTTCCCAGAGGGCAAGTATGCTTGCCAGTTATGGAGAGACATAGAGAAAAGGAGAGGGAGAAAGAATCTCCCTACTGGAATGCAATCAAACTGCAACCCTTTCACATCCATTTCTCCATCCTGTCAAGACTGTGAGCACATACACACATGCACGCAGTTTTTTTTTTTTTTTTTTTCAAGCCACAGGGGATACGATTTCAATAGTGAGGTTGGCCGTGTGGGATCCAGCTCCCTTAACTGCTAGGCTGTGGGGCTGATCCAAGGACGGGTTTCTTATACTAGCAAAAATGATCAAATTGTTATCTAAAACATCATCAAAAGAATTTCTAGGGCTGGCTCAAAGGTCTGGTGGTTGAGGCAGCCAGACTCCGCATGACCACAAGTTGTTTGAATCCTGGCCCTGGTGGCTTGAGAGGCATGTGTACATGCAAGTTCCAAATTCCAACAAGTTGGAGAAATGGAGGGCAAGGGGTGATAGCATGACTATGCCACATGGGAAAGTGCTTTCTCTCCCTCTCTCTGGCAAGTGCACATACAAATTAAAGAGAAAACGAGAATTTCGATACAGTGAATTTCCTAGCATACATTCCTGTTCACAATGTAGGGCGTTATTTCCCATGGAAACTGATGAGATTCAGGACGTGCTGTCCCAACGTAAGGCACTGTAGGGAAGTTTTAGAGTTTCTTCTTTCCCTTTAAAGTTTAGATAAGATCTTTAATCTATGAAATAAACTAAAACTAGATAAATGGGAAAAATAAGCATATTAACTTTGCTTAAAATGTACACATATATACATGATAATTCATCAAATGAAACTCAAAGGAGGGCCACGTGACTGAAGGTTTTTATGCCTTATGAAAAGAATAGAAGTTGGGATTTCTGCTCTGAATGGGTGAGAAGAGAAGATGCAAGGACAATCCTGTTTTTCTGGGTTAGATGTCAGATCTCTAATCCTCCTCTTCCTCTGCCTAGGCAGATAAGAGGCAGATAAGGGGAAGCATCAAGAAAAAGCTTTTTTTTTTTTTTTTTTCTTTTTTGCTAATTCTTGTGTGGGCAGCCCCTCTTAATGATCCTTTCTAATATACCAAAGGGGACCAGCAGGTGGCATGGTGGTTAAGGTACTGGACACACCCACAAGGCTGACTATGGTTCAAGTCCTGCACCTGGTGGTTTGCTTTCTTGCTTTCCCTCTCTCTCTCTCTCTGTGTCTCTCTCTTGTCAAATGAAAATAAATGAATGAATAAATAAAATTAAGTAAATATTTTTAAGAAGAAAGAAATAAAATGAAAGAAAATGCCAAGGAAGTATCTGGGGAGGTGACATATTTCCCCCATCTTTTGATGATTTATGTACATTCAATCACAGCACATCTTTTTTTTTTTTTTTTTTTTTTTTTTTTTTTTATGAAGAGGTTTTTGCTATAGGGCGCATGTGCTCCCCAGACAGACAGAGAGAGACAGAAAGTGAGAAATCACCCCCTAAGGGGGATGGCCACGCTGCTTTCCTTTCTCCTCCACTGTCCTCTCGGGATCTTGGGCACGCACACACACGCGCCCGATGTGAGTTTTAAGCCACCAGGTCCAAGACGCGAACCGCGGTCGACTACATGGGAGTCCAGTGACATAGCCATTATGCTAACTGCTGGTCCCTCACGGCACACCTTTATAGCACACAATATGGTTTTTCAAAGTATGCTTGTGAAGGATTCTAGGGGTCAGCAGGTGGCGTGGTGGTTAAGGTGTTGAACTCCCACATGGTCAGCCACAGTCCAGGTTCCAAACCCAGCAACCTGAAACTCAAGTATGTGCTCATAATCCCAGAAGGAGAGTGGAGGAGAACTGATTGCAATGTTGCCATCTTCCCTGGAAGATGACTCCTCACTTTCCCTCTCACTGTCTCTCTGGTGAGTGCAGGCGTCCTATGGCAAAAACGTAAAAACAAAACAAAACAAGGATTTTACCCTACACATCATTTTCAATAGAGAACTTTACATTCTTGTGTCTGTGTTTTTCCCCTTTGCCTTTCCCACTCCCCTCTACCATTCATTCTGAATGCACAGTGTTTGCCCTGAAAGCACATTTTTTTGTACTCTAATGATTACCACGCTTTCCCTTTCACCAATCATTTTGCCCATATCACCAGCTGCCTCCTTCACAATTCCTGAAAAGCCTCTAACCTCCTTCAATCTAGGAGTCTCAATTTGAGTTTTAACTCCGAGTTCCTTGCAGAGTTGCTCTCTGAATTAAAGCCTTTCCTTCCCTGCAAGCTCATCTCTGTTATTGTCAAACTATGGGAGGGGTAAACAAACTCCAAACTCAGGTAGGTGATTCTAGTTAGCATTTTACAGAAAAGGACACTGAAGCTTTGAAGACAGCTCCAGTTGTTTTCAGAAAGGTATTTGTCACTCTCAGAGGAAAAACAAAGTTTGGGTCAGTGGGTGGCACACTGATTAAGGTACCTGGATCCCATACTCTGTGGTTTGAGAAACATGCTGGGCATGTGTGCGTGCATGCCCAAAATCCTGAAAGGAGAAATGGGGAAGGGAATGTGGCATGATCATTCCCTACAGGGAAGGGGGGGTGCTCTCTCATTTTCTCTCTCTCTCTTTCTCTCTCTGTCTCTCGGCCAAGCATACACATCTTGTAGCAAATTTTTAAAAATATTTATTTGGCCAAATTAAAAAACAACTGCATTCATAGAGATGGAAAATTTATTGGCAATAGCTGGTACTAAAAGTTAGATTTTATATTACACAGTATTTCTTTGTTTTGCAAAAGGAGTTTTTTAATTTATTTTTATTTCATTTTATTTTAGTTTAGTTTTGAATAAGGCAAAAAGCTCAAATACCTGGCCATCTGCACAAAAATCAGACATCTGGCAACTCATATGTTTAGACATTTTAAAGGAATTGAGAATGATCTCTAACTCAGTCTTGCTCCAAATTCAAAACTTTTTGCACTGATCTACAATATTTACAGACATACTCACACACACACACACACACACACACACACACACACACACACAGAGAGAGACATACACAGACATACACACAGAGTCATCTTCTCTGGTCTTATCTTTTCTTGGTAACTTTTGAAACTGCATCAGTGACCCAAATTGTAATGGAATTGTGGATAAGGGAAGGGGATGAGGACTACCAATTGCAATGATCCTCTTGATTTATCTCAGGTGTTAACTGTACTACACTTTCAGAGGCTACACTGAGCTTATCCTCAAATGGGTAGAATTTGGCCCTGTGCATCGAGTTCTGATTTTGTTGCTGCAGATTACAGAGAAGTAAAAGCATCTACTTTGCTTCTTAAATGATACTGGAATATTTAACATACTTCTGAGACATAAAGGACTTAACAAGACTTAATTCAAAACTCTTTTCACTAATTTTTTCCACCCATTCACTAGACAGCATTTATTTATTATATCCAAGGAACTGTAGTGGGAGCAAAATGCTTGAAATAAAATTTTGATATGAATAATTTTTAGTTAAATTATGAATATAGAAATATTGCTTTCAGGGACTAAAAATGAAGATTTTTCTGCTGAAACTTCTCCCTCCATATTCATTTCTAGAGTGGTAGGGCAACCTCTGTATCGTTCTTTCAATCTCTCTCTACCTCTGTTTATCTGTGTCTTTTAATTTTTTTAAAAAATTTGTAAGGTAAAGTATTTTTCTGGCCTCTCAAGCTCCTTCTTTATCTTGCTAATTTGTGCCTTTGCCCTCTCCTTTTTAGCAGAGACACAACCAAGCCTGTCTGAGATGGCTACTGAGCTTGAGCTGTGAGATATTGCTTTCATGCACATCACATGGTTTTCATATCTTGCTTTTTAAAATAAAAATATTTTTTTATTGTTTTATTTCTTTTTATTTTACTTTTTAATTTTTTTTTCTTCCTTCTTCTTCTGTTTTCTTTTCCATTTTTTTTTTTTTTTAGCTTCATCCCTTGACTGCTCAGTCTCCATGCACTGAGTGTCTACACAGGTCTAAGTGAACAATATCCAAACATTTGAATACTATTAGGGTCAGACTGTTCCTCAATTCCCACTGAATCTGACACACAAAGAGTGAAAAACAGAATGGAAGAGACACTTCAGATCACCTCCTCCTGCACGCCTCTGAACGCTCAGATTGAACTAGGAAAGAATTAGGGAAAAATGCACAACCCATAGATGACCAGAAATTACTGCAGGGGCATAAGAAATATGAGAAAGTAAGAAAATCCCTCTCCTCCAAGGTAAAAGAATAAGTACAATGGAATTCATGGAAATGTCTGATAAAGAATTTAGAATATTCATAGTGACAGAGTTAACAGAGATGCAAAAGAAGAAAGACAATAAATTCCAGAAGACACAGGAGAAAAGAGACCATGAGTTCCAGGAGGTAAGGAAGTTCTTGCAAGAATGAAAGAGGAAATGTGCACCATAAGAAAGAATCAGGGACCAGCAGTTAGTGTAATGACTATGTCGCTGGACTTCCACGTAGTCGACCGCGGTTAGCGTCTCAGACCTGGTGGCTTAAAACTCACGCCGGGCACGTGTGCGTGTGTGCCCAAGATCCTGAGAGGAGAATGGAGGAGAAAGGATTGTGGCGTGATCATCCCCCCGGTGGGGGGGGGGGGAGAAAGAATCAAATGGAACTGTCAGAGATGAAGGCTATAATATACGAAGTCAAAACCTCCCTTGAAAGTATTAAAAGCAGACTAGATCATACAGAAAATAGAATCTCAGATGTAGAAGACAGAATCGCTGGATTGGAAAAATCCACTACGAAGACTGAGAAAATAGTCCAAAAAAATTAGAATAATATACGAGAAATACTAGATATCATTAAATGTCCAAACATCTGGATAATCAGTATCCCAGAAGGTGAGGAGGCTAGTAAGGGCCTTGATATCCATGAAATCCTGAAAGAAAACTTGCCAAACCTAGAGAGGCACTCAAAGATCCAGTCCCGAGAAATACAAAGGACCCCAAATAGAATCAATCCAAGAAGATCTTCTCCAAGAAACATTATAGCCAGATTGACCAAAACCACAGACATAAACAAGACACTAAGATTGGCAAGAGAGAGACGTCAAATTACCTTCCAAGGATATTCCATTAGGCTAACAGAAGACCTTTCATCAAAAACAATGTGAGCAAAAAAAACCCAAAAAAACAGAAAAACAATGTAAGCGAGAAAAGAATGGGAAAATATATTCAAAGTGTTAAGGGAAAAGTAATTTCAATAAAAAATACTGTACTTGGCAAGATTATCCTTCATATGGGAAGAAAAGACAAGAACATTCTCAGATAAACAAAACCTGAAAGAATTTACTAACACTAGACCAGCTCTCCAAGAGTTCTGAAGGGAGTGCTATACCAGGAAAACTAAATACAGACACACAGAGATAAGAGTTCAAAATAAACTAAGAAAATGGCCAATTTAATGGTAGGGACAAGTCTGGAGTTGAACATTATCTTCCAGAATTTAAATGAGAAGATCGGGCCACAACAAAAGATAGATTAAGTAGATGAGACTGAACTGGTGAAATAGAGTGTTAAGACTTTTGATAATACTGATCTTCTTCTGTGCTTTTGTTTTCCAGAGCTAAGGATTTTTGTCTTGTCGTGAGCTGCCTATAGATTCATTTACCTACTATTTGAACAGAATTCTAACCTGTTTCCTGGTTTTAAGTTTTAAACAAAGCTCTCTTAGCATTTTTTATTTTAATTTATTAAAGCTAAAACTGCTTTGCTTGAAATTAAAAAAATTATTTTAAAATACCTATTTAATGACCGTAGTAAGCTATATAGTATCAGCTAGGTGCTACTTTATAGTATATTCATTCTACTCAGAGTTTCATGCCTAAAGTAAGACATGTGTTCACAGATATATATATATATATATACATATATATATATATATATATATATATATATACATACACCAGCTGAACTTGCTATTGAAAATAGTTAGATTAATTAAGATATTTTGTTAATCAATAAAATGTGTGTGGGGGGAAGGAATGGAAAGCAACTCTGTAGACACCAGAGACAGTGTGGGAGGAGGGTGGGAAAAGGCAGAGGGTGAGAATAGAGGGTAAAATATATATGTAACAAAAACCAGAAAATTATTTGTAGATGATAACATGTATGATTAAGCTACTATACAGTATATTCTGGATGGGAAATCACATTTTGTGTGCTGTGATGATGCTCAGTGAATGAATATAAAATCAACAAACTGTATATAGAAAAATAAAATAATTTTTTTCAAAATTATGAATACATTTATAAAATGAGCATAAAGTAATGAACATAAATTTCTAATAAAAGTTTTATTTATAATTAAGAATTTTCTTATGGCTAGTCCCTTTGACTTCTAATATTTAACACTGGAACTAGCCTGTGCTTTATTTTCTCCTAGCTAAGTGATATAGCCTTAAAAGAAGAGAACATCTTAATCACAAACTTTATAAAGAATATTACCTAATTGCTTCTACATGAACTTTTGGTATACCGTGTCTAGGAATATGCATGTAGTACTATTTCAGATTCTCTTTACCGATCATTTTAATGCTGCCTCTAAATTTAATGCCCATTGCCTTTACACCAGAAAGCAGTTCTTACTGATGATAATGATGATGGTCATTAGGGCCTTGGAGACTTTTTAAAGGATCCAAGGATGAATGAATAAATAAAAACCAGGATGACTCATTCTGCACCCAATGCCATTAGTATAAAACACAGCTAAGCCCAGTTCCTCTCCCCCAAACTGAACTATTTAAATGTATATTAAATATATTTTTTAAACAAAATGAGTATAATTTCTTCAGAGAATATTATGAGGTGTGGAATGTCAGCAACCAAGTAGGCAAGCTGCAAAAAAGAAATACATTTTTACCAGGCTGATTTTTTTTTTCTCCAAAACTAATACAACAACAGCCAGATTCTGTCAGGCTCAGTGCTCATGCCTCCCTTCCTGAATAAGAGGAGCTTGCTCGCTGCTCCATTTTTATTGCTCTCTTTATGTTTTAAGTCTATTAAATAATAGGTAGTTGAACTCCCTTCTAATAGGCTTCATGTTAAGTGGGGGCAAAGTAGGATAGTGGAATCTTAGACAGTGGAACCTTCTACACCGATTAAATTAATATGGATCAATTAGTATTTTATATTCATATTTATAAAAGAGTGAATGCATAGACTTTGCTCTTAAACATTAGCATGCCCAATAAAGAGATATACCCAAAACTATTTTTATGAAGACGTGTGTAGTATTTCCCCAAAACCTAAGCTGTCATAAATGGTGTGTTCTGAGCCATTATGGTGCATTTTATATAACAAAGGATTGAACTGTGGAAAATCCCAAGGCTGTGAAAAGATTTGGTTATGCTCATTAAGCACTGAGTTTATTAGTACAGTCGCTGTTTTCCCTTTATGAGCTGATTTCAAGGCCACTGATAGGCTTCTAATGACATAAGTAGTAGGCAGCAACTTCTCTATTTTCTGTACACCTATTTTCCCTTTCTTCTAGCAGCAGATGGTGAGGCAGAGAAAAAGACACTGAACCAGAACTCATATAAAAAGGATTCGATCCCTGCCTATCCATGAAGAAGCCTGAAGACTGATACTCAAATGCTGACCAGAAGTTCCTGTGACTTGTTCTCTTCCCCATAATACAGAGATAATAATGCCACAGTGTTAGTGGGAGATAATGAATTATTAGTATGCCATTTAGTCTACACAGAAATGATCACCAAAAGGCTTACAGATTCAAAGTTTGCAACAGAAAAGTTCTTGCTTTGGGACCAGCGGATGGCATAATAGTTAACATCACTGGACTTCGAGTCTCAAACCCAACAGCTTAAATCTCAGGCTGGGCACGTGTGCACATGTGCCCAAAACCCCACGAGGAGAATGGAGGAGAAGGGATTGCGACATGTTTTTCCCCCTAGGGAGTGATTTCTTGCTTTCTGTCTCTCTGGTGAGCGCATATCTCTCTTAAAAAAAAAAAAAAAGTTCTTGCTTTAAACAGATTCAATAAATTAAAACCTGTATTTAAACATAGATAAAACAGGAAGCTTGAACCATAACAGAAGTTAGATTAAGTACATGAAACTGAGCTGATGCAATAGGATTTTATGGCTTTTGACTAAAATAATACTGATCTTTTTCTATGCTTTGTAGTCCAAAGATAAGGATTTTTGTTTTATATGTGTATATATATATATATACACACACACATATATATATATACACACACACACACACACACACACACACACACACATATATATATAGTTCAGTACTATCCAGTTATAATATATATATATATATATATATATATATATATATATATATATATATATCACACACACACAGACATATATATACACTTTGCTTTTATCTATACATACATACCCATGATAAAGTTTGTCTGAAATCATTAAATAGTTCACAATAGTGTGTATTTGCTAATTTATCTGTAATCAAAAGAGCCTTTTGCCTAAAAGAGAGGTCTGACTAGTATACAAAATATAATCTTTTGTGAAATTATAGGTTTTTTATTACTTTGTAAGAAATTGTTATGAATTCATATCACTTTTGTTTTTGGTACATGTGAAATTGCAACTAAAATTTATTTTGCCAATGTTTTTTGAATGAACTGAATAAAGTTTCTGTTTAATAAAAATAGTGATTATCTAGAGATAATAGAATTAAAGGACACATTTTATTTTTAAAATATAATGAAGCCTTTTATATTATTTAGGAAAGTGATGAATATACAGATGGTATATCTTCAAAACTGTATGCAACCTTTTCTTCCCCTAAACTTGCTTTCAATCAGTGAGTCTTCCTACAGCTTCTGTTCATTTCTAGGCCAATCTGCCCATTTTCTGACTACCAGTATCCATAATGGAAAAATCATTATCAGGGACAGGACAGATACTCTAGTTTTCTGAACTGAAAAAAATAAATATGTTTGAACACTAGAATTAAATATATACTTTCTATGAGCCCAAGATTACTTGGAGAGAAAAATGTCTTTCTTGCAAACCTAAGAAACAGCCACAGTAAATTCCGAAGCTGTTCTTCAGAATTAGAAACGAAAATCTGGAAGACAAGGAAAGGGCTTTTAATGTTTTGAAGCCTCACTGATTTTCTTTTCCTTCAGGGCAAAGGAAGACTACAGCAATATTTTGGTTTTGAAAAGAATATATTGGACGGATTTGAAAATTCAGGAGCTAATTACTTTTAAGATGACCTTTGGAAAAAACTTTAAGAGTTGGGATCTCTAATATTCAGTATGATTCCATAATTCCTTTGCAAAGCAAGTATGATTAATGCAGCATTTTAAATAATGGTCACTAAATTGGATATTTCTTACCTGTTTTCTAAACATATACATCTTTATTCAAATAAGTTAATATTTCCTGGCCCTTATGTGCTTTCTACTTACATACCACCCTAATCTTTTTTCAAAGCACTGTTGGTTGTTTCATTTTTGTAGAGATCATGAGTCCACTTGATATTAGTGACTTATACTTTCCTCTGCTCTGTGCGTGTAGGTAATAGCTTTTTTGTATACCAATTTGCTTATACTGCAGTCCATGCTGTAATACTGTACATTGCCTGACCTCTGAATGGAAAAATAATAACAAGTTAAAACAGTCATTTTACCTGAAGTCGATAAGGCCATAACACTCACCCTGTTTTCAATTCACATGCTCAATTTTCATCCACTCACTCTCGACTTTGAGAGGAAGGAATAATGACAGGTTACAGGCACTTTATTTCAAAATTCACTCACAAAGTTATTGACAAGCATTTTTCACAGAAACAGCTCTTCTCTCTGACCCTCGTGAGCTGTTTACATGAAAAATGCTCTTCCTTGTAGATTAATGAGAGTGGAACCTAATTTCATACCAAACATGTAGCAATTGCTTTAGCATCTCTGTTTTTGATACGGGAACAAAAATAGGGATAATTTGCCTCAAATTGCAGTCACTTCAGTCATAATAAAATCTCAAAGAGTACTGTTTGCTTTCAACTTTCATTAGGTAAGCTGGGGCTGTTATTAAGGTACCAACACATAAATGTTATATTAGCACTTAACAGAAGCATAGCATTCTCTTCTAGGAGATAAATTCTACCCTTGTCAATATAATTCCGTACTGAGTGCAGTAAAAGAGTTTGAAAAGATGAAATAGTGAAGCTTTGCACTAGAGGAAAAGAAATACTTTGTTCATTCAAGCTTAAAGGCCATTTTGTTGGCCCAAGGTGCTAGGGTACTGTTTAGAAAATAAGTCTAAGAGAAACTCTCTTAGGTCAAGTCAAACATTGAGACAAACTTTCAGACATGTTTTCTTTGTCTGAGGTTGTTAAATCAGTTACTTTGTATTTTTGCATGCCTTCAACTGGCATTTCAATTGTGAAGAAAAATCATTTAAGGCTAAGTGGAGTTCATTTCCAGAAAACAAAGGATAATCACTTTGTGTGAACCACTGCAAATACAATATTACAATTTAATTTTTTTTTTAAGTGTGGTAAAAAATATGTAGGTTATTGGGGGCCAGCAGGGTAGTGTGGTGGTTAAGGTGCTGGACACTCCAACAGGGCCAACCACAGTTTGAGTCCTTGACCTGGTGGCTTGCTTTTTCACTTTCTCTCTTTCTTTCTTTCCCTCTCTGTGTCTCTCTTTGGTCAAATTAAAATAAATGAATGAATAAATAAAATTAAATACATCATTATAAAAATATGTAGAGTATTGTGTATAGCTTTAAAATTAAATCTATGCTTATCTTTTTTTTTTTTCCCCACTATGTCTTTTGATATGCTTAAAATAACAATATCCAGGGACTGGCACATGGCATAATGGTTATATCAGTTGGAGTTCCAGGCCAGCAGCTTAAAACACACAGGGTGCATGTGCGAGAGTGCCCCAAAATAACCAAAAGGAGCATGGGGAAGGGACTGCAGCATGGCCATCCCTCCTGGGAGGGAGGAGTGATTTCTCACTTTCTGTCCCTCTGTCTCTCGCCGTCGCTCTGTAAGTACACACACTCTATAGCAAAAATCTCTCTAAAAAATAATTTAAAAAATAACTATCTCCAATTTGGGGCTATAAAATGTGTTGTTGCACTTAGAGAAATAAATATTATTTAATCTAAAATAGAACAAAAAAGGAAAGGGGGGCAATTTAAAAGCTTTGCTCTCACTAGGCCTAACTTTACCATATTTCATCTTCTTTCTTAGATTGTCAGAGTTCTTTATCACACCGTCATTTAATAATTGTAAGGTTTCTAAGGTGTCTATTGCCATTTGGATTATTCAATAGCCTTAATTGGACAAAATTTTCTATTTTAACTACCATAACATTCAGGCCATAGTGTTTTTCAAGCGACTTGTGAAATATCAAAGTGACTAATGTCCCTCTGTTTTCCCAAGACATGTGTTTAGAAATAGCAATGTATGCAACATGATTCTGTCTAAAGACGTTGGTGAGAAGACTGTTTGAGTTAAAATTATATTTATGGAATTGAATACATTTGTATTTGCCAATTAACACCTCTATTAAACTGGGAAAATACTGTCACTCGGCCTTTCCTACAAGGCTAATCCAATTCCATCCCTCTTCATATTTCTTGCATTCTAGTAATTCTGAAAATGGCCTGGACATGCTTCCTGCAGCCAGACCTACAGAGGAAAGAGGTCTTAAGAACATTTGTACGGATATTAAGACTCCAACGGCATGGATTCAGCAGTTGTTCACTGTAATCGAGGTTCAAATGACAGTTTTGATGTTTAACATCTACATGAACAAAGAACCATTTCCTTTTCAAGACCAAATTAAAATAACTTGCAATCCATAAGGAATTTTTCAAAAAGTAATTTTTGGGGGTAAAATGAGAACTAAATATTGTAATCACTCTTCCTGCATTCACTATCATTGCCTTCGGAGTCTTTTGTTAGTTATAAAAACAAGATTTTGTATTGTTCTAAACATTCACCACTAAAAAAAAGAATCACTTAATAGAATAAGATTTTACTTCTCTAACTTATTTATTAAATTGAGATTATAATTTGACATCAGGAAATGATATTACAGTAGAATGTACAGTTAAAATGAATCATTTTAACTCTCTTATACTGATTGCTAAAGAACTTAGGTGTGCTTAATACATACACAATGCCCTTGTGCCAAGTGGAGGCCAAATGATACACAAGGAGAATTTTACAATGGCTCCCATGGAGAAACAGTGAGAGAAATGCATTATTATATGACATACTGCAGTTTATCTATACTAAGTAGAAGAGAGAATTCAAACCATAGCAGTTGACACTTATTTGGTAAAGCATTATATAAGTCCTATTTTTGTTTGTGTTAATTTGCAGTAGCTTACTAGCAGTGTGTAGAAGTAAATGTTAGACAAAAAAATTCTTTGTTTGGGACCAGCAGATGGCATAATTGTTATGTCACTGGACTCCTACATAGTCAATCGCGGTTCAAATCCTGGACCTGGTGGCTTAAAACTCAGACCAGGTATGTGTGTGTATGTGCCCAAAATCTCAAGAGGAAGATGGAGGAGAAGGGACTGCGGTGTGGCCACCCCCCCACCCCCACAACCTGGAGGTGATTTCTCAGTTTTCTGTCTCTCTGGCAAGCGCACACACCTCTTAGCAAAAATCTCCCTAAAAATAAAAAAAAGTCTTTGTTTAATGATATTTCTATGCTAATCAATGATATAAAGAGGATTATTAAAATTATTGTGCTTCTAAACAAAGACGTGTAGGGGCTAGACACTGGTGCAATGGTCATGTGATGTTCTGCAATGCTGGACACATACGGAAAGTCCTAGGGTTGCTTGCTGAGGCCTTGTTGTCCATGCCCATAATCAGGGCTGGCTGAGGTTGGGAGTGAATCACAGTGCGAAGACCTTGCTGAGGTACCTGTCTCTTTTCTGGCTTTCTCTCTCATAGGGGAAATAAGTAATGTTTTTAAAAAAGAGAGATGTATACGTGACTAAAAACAAATTACAGTATATGTTATAATAAAGTATGCTTTTATATAGCTGAATTGGTTTTGTAGTTTTGTTTTTATTTAAACTTTACATTTATTTTGTATAGTTGTATAAAAGTTATAAGTAGTTATAGATAGGCATAGTAGTTAAGGCACTGGACTCCCACATGGCTGACAGTGGTTCAAGTCTCAGACTCAGAAGCTTGAAAATCACACTGGGTGCATGTGCATGTATGTGTAAAATCCCAGGAGGAGAATGGAGAAGAAGGGGTTACAGTATGGCCATCCCCCTGGGGGGGGGGGGTGGTAAATTTTTTTTTTTTTTTTTCGAGAGGTTTTTGCTATAGGGCGCGTGCCTCGCCAGAAAGACAGAGAGAGACAGAGAGATAGAAAACAAGAAATCACCCCCCAGGGGGGATGGCCACGCCGCAATCCCTTCTCTTCCATTCTCCTCTTGGGATCTTGTGCACGCACGCATATGCGCCCGGTGTGAGTTTTAAGCCACTGGGTCCGGGACGCAAACCGCGGTCGACTACATGGGAGTTCAGCGACATAGCCATTACGCCAACTGCTGGTCCCCTGTGGGGTAATTTCTCACTCTCTCTCTTACTTTCTCTGGCAAGCACACATGTCCTATGGCAAAAGAAAAAAAAAAACTATATGTAATAGAGTTCATAGCTACTTTTATAGTTTTAAATGTAGAAGTAAGTAATACGGACCAAATGAACATCTGTAATAATCTTTAAAAAAAAAAAAAAAAAAAAAAAAAAACTTTTGAAAAAGCCTGAGAAATGGTGTACTACATTAACCTTTCACTGCACTGTGATTCAAACGATATCATTACCAGAAGTAGAACGCGATTTGGTTGAAATTTTAATCCATTTGGTTCCTATTTAAGGACTAAGAGGGTAGGACAATGGTGCAGAGGTAATGCAGTGTTCTGTGAGGCTGACCCACATGGGAAAGTTCCAGGTTCGTATCCTGAGTTCTCCCTGAGCAGGGCGAGCAGCACTTGCCCATTGCCCAAGGCTTTCTGAAGCAGGAGGTGGATCACAGCATCAAAATCTTCTTGGGGGTGCCTGTTTCTCTGTGTGTCTCTCTCCATCGCTTACTCATGGAAGAAGAGAGAAAATTTAAGAAAAAAACTAGAGTAGAATTTGGTTTTAATCATTACTGACAAAGGTGAAAATAAAAGTGAGGATGTTTCTGCCAATCTAAAGGTGATTTGCCTATTCCCCATCAATCGGGTGTGCACTGACTCAAATGAACCCACTGACAATTTTCATCCAGTTACGTTAAATGGCATGCATTTGCAAGTTTTCATCTATAAAATGAATGCTATCTATCTGATTATCTTGGAATACTGAAGTGAGGAACAAAGAAATGTATGAAAGTTCATAATTAGCAAGAGTCTATGGTTATGAGGGGTCTATTAATCCTTTGAGTTCTTTTTGTTTAGGTGATCAGGTAATTAGATACAGGCTATAAGAAGTTGAGTAGAGCAAAGTTCATTATTCTTTGGCTATAATAAAATACTTTTGCTGAAACCTGTTTTCAGAGGCTGCACAGCACTAAAACCTTGGCACCACTTAGAGTATCAAGGAAGCTTTAAAAGAAAAAGAAAATGGTATTACGTGATAAATACAAGGCGTGGTAGTGTGGATGCACAATGCAAAACAAAGGCTCTGCCTCCTGAAGCTGCAGCCCACCTCAGAGAAAGAGCTGGGGCTGAGAAACAGCCCCAGCTTCACCACCTGAGCTTCTGTCCTTGAATTGATATTAAGTAACCATATCACTCATTATAGCCTTTAATCTCCCTCGTTGATACCTTTTAATTTTTAAACAGCTCTGCTTTACAAATCATATCCTCTTTCATGTGTGTTCCACGCTTAAGAATTAATTTTGCAAGCAAAATATCTAAACAGTAAGCATAATAAGAATGAAACAGGTTAAAGCTCATTAGCAGCAGGGAGCAGATGTAGTAAAACTATGCCAGTTCCCCTACATTTCCTTCCCAGCAGGGCCTGGGCACCAAGCTGTGAGTTAGTTCTACAGCACAATGCTTGGCTGCTGTTTTGGCAATTGCACCTCTATTGCTTCAAGAATAATACTAAGAATTCAGTTTGATTTTTGATTTTTCTTTGCAATAATAGTGTCTAAAAGGACCCTGCTGAGCTAAAATGTAAAGTTAAGCACCAAGTGCCAGCTAATCAGGAGACTATAAAAATGTAATTGATAAGGAAATAATTATAGATTATAAAGTAATTTTATGTTTAAAAATATTAACTTTTTGCCAAACAGAGGTTCTAGGGTCTGGATGAAACCCGTAATTGCTTAAGTTACACTTCCTTAATATATCATGCAATCTGACATTCAGGAGAATGACTGTTAGACAACAGAGAATTGATCACTGTGTAAGGATTCAAGCTATATACTGATTATGACATAAACTAAAAAGCAAATGATTCTGTTACTAAAAAAGCAAAGTTTAGCTAGGATTTCTTCCTTCATGTACAATGTTAAGGTAGAACCACCAGGGTTGGCAGGTGGCATGGTGATTAGAGGTGCTGGATTCCCACATGGCCAACTATGGTTCAAGTCCTGGACCTGGTGCCTTGCATTCTCAATTTGTCTGTCTGGTCAAAATTTTAAAAATAATAATAACAAAAAATTAAATAAATAAATAATTCTCTTTTTAAAAAAATATATAACCACCTTGAAGAAACAGCAACTTGAACCTAATTAAGGTGCCTATCGATTTGAATATTAGCTAAGCTTTATTAAAAAATTATTTCATAGGCATTAAAATCCTTTTCTGGAGCTAAAGGTAGCACGTTCTTAGATGTTCTAAAAAAATGCTGGAGATGATTTCTGATCACCAGTATGAATTTACCTGCTAGACTGGATGTTTCGGAGAGATTGCTAGGATATAATTTATTCAGACAAATGAAAATAAACTATAGAATACAAGTTATGGAATTTTCAACAAATTAGACTCTAGCCAATGAAAATGTAATAATCGATTCACTTGCTTCTTCTTACAAGACTGTGAGTTACTCTCAAAGTTGTGTTTTTGTAGACTTAGTTTTTGCACTGGATTCTGTCAGGCCAGACATGATCCGCGACGGAGTTAGAGGTGGCAAAAACGTTAGAACTAGAGTCAGGCTTGGGATTTAGCAAAGCCGGTAAAATTTATTTTGTGAAAAGCTCTCAGGTGAGGTCTCATGCTCTGAATAGAGGCAGTATTGTTGCTTATTCTCTTATAGGGGCCCTTGTCCAATGAGTGGTTGCCACAGCGTTATGGCATCCTGTTCTGGCCAATGGGAGACAATGTTTCTGTTTAACTGGTGGCAGGTGCACCAAATGCAGAGGGCGGGAAAGTCCAGTGGTGGAGGCGCGCCAGATGCAGAAGGTGGGAAACTTTCCGCCATATTTCTTTTCCCTTCTCCCAGACGCTACAGATTCATCCAGTGCAGTATGATAGGCCGAACACTTAAAAGAAAAATATTAACAGTGTTTCAGAAAAGCTACTCTAAATTTTTCTGAGAGATTAAAAAAAAAAAAAGTTCTCAGAAGTGTAGTTACTGAGAGGGGGAATGCATACTCTAAGTGCCCTGGTTCTGGGCTTCGAAAACAAACTCATAATCTAGTCACCAAAGGGTCATGGGACTGGTCACAAAGCCTGGTGCAGTGCTAAATCTCCAGGTAGGGACAAAAATTCCTCGTTTCATAAAAATTTAAATGGCAGGGTCAAGAGGATCATTACAGTATAAAGAGGTTGATGTTTTAAAAAGTGTTCATCTATATACTAAGGTTGATTGAGTCCTTTGAATTACTTGATCCATCTTTCATTGTAAAGGAGAAAAATTGGGGTTCCTGACATGTCTCTTCCATGGCAAAAGTTTTTGCTTTTTTCAGATGCAGATAAATCCCAAAACCTTTTATCAGTTAGAGCATGACTCTGGAACCCTGGCTTAATTTTTTTTAAATTAGTAAGTTACAGGTAACTTTAGAAATCATACTAGTAGTCACTTAGGACTTGTGTGACTTTGAAATATAACTAAGACAGTGGGTAACTTTGTGATGTCAGCATTTTACTGTGTAGTTTGTTTATGTTTTAGAGGTTTTTGCCTTAGGGGGTGTGCACTTGCTGGAGAGAGACAGAGACAGTGAGAAGGAAAGTGAGAAATTACCCCCTCACTCCCCCCCAGCATATGGCCATGCCGCAATCTCTTCTCCATCCCCCTCCTGGGAACTTGGGCACACACACAAACACACATACACACAACCCATGTGATTTTCAAGTCACTGGGTCTGGTACTTGAATAGTGGTTGGCCATGTAGGAGTCCAGCAATGTAACCACTATCCACTGCTGGCCACTTACTGTGCAGTTTTAATAACTCTAAAGATAACTAGGCTCCCTTAGCTAACTCCACCGGACATCTTATGACTTTTAAAGATTTTCTTCAGCCTTTCTATTGGAAGCATGGAAAGCATCCAGTAAATTCTGCTTTTTGGTTTCATTAGAAATTAACTAAGGCTTAGTCACAGTATGTATATTGGGCACTTCTGCTTGACAGTCTGAGTTCTCACATGGGAGGCCTGGTAGGATCTCTAGCCCTTCCTAAAAAGCCATTTGCAGTGGTATATGCCTGTGATCACAGATACTCAGGAGACTTAGGAAGGTTATGACACAGCAAGGTGTTGTCTAAAGCACCCCCCCCCCCACATACACATATACACTAAAGGAAATTAACTAAGAAGAGCACAATTGAATAGAAAGTAAAAATGTAAAAATAATTCTTTTTCTTTGTGCACTCGCCAGACAGACAGAGAGAGACATAGAGACAGAAAGCGAGAAATCACTCCCCGGGGGGATGGTCACACCGCAATCCCTTCTCCTCCATTCTCCTCTCGGGATCTTGGGCACGCACGCACACGCGCCCGGCATGAGTTTTAAGCCACCGGGTCCGGGACGCCAACCGTGGTCGACTACGTGAGAGTTCAGAGACATAGCCATTATGCTCACTGCTGGTTCCCTAAAAATAATTTTTTAAATTTTAAAAAAGAAGGTGAAAATATATTTGCAGAAACTTGACAAAAATACAAAAATACAGCCTTTTTTTTTTTTATTATTTTGGAGAGATTTTGCAATAGGGCACATGTGCTTGCCAGAGACATAGAAAGACAGACAGAAAGCAAGAAATCACTCCCAGGGGGCAATTCTCCTCCATTCTTCTTTCAGGATTTTAGGCACACATGCACACATGCCCAGCATGAGTTTCAAGCCTCTGGGTCCAGGACTCAAACTGTGGTCAGCCATGTGGGAGTCCAGTGACGTAACCATTATGCCATCTACTCAAATACAGCTTAAATGTGGCCAACCCTCCTCCCCTCAATCCACAACAGACGACTTAGAAAAACGGTACTGTCTAATATTCTATGGGTACATAAAACATAGAAAACTTTTTCAAGAAATATTTATTTATTTATTATAATTTGACCAAAGAGGGATAGAGTAAGAGAGAGATAGGGAAAGCAAGAAAGCAAGCCCACCAGGTCTGGAACCTAAACTGCAGACAGCCATGCGGGAGTCCAGTGTTGTCAATCACAATGCCATCTGCCGGCACTCAAAACATGGAAAACTTCTGACATTATATCTACCCTATGGAATAATTTCATCTCTGTTAGCTGCCATCCCAACTGAATATCAAGAGACAAGAAAAGAGTAATAATGATTACGTTTTTTAAAACAACCAGACCACCAGGATTGAAGGGATGCTCATCAGAACACAATGCTACTGACTGATCAGGTATGAAGAAGAGATGACAGCAAGATACTCAGCAACCTAGAGTACAGTGTTCTGAAGGATATTTCCAAACCAGGGGGGATAGAGAAATACTTTAGATTACTACTGAGATTGCAGAGCCTAGAGTAACATGGTCCTATATTTAATTAACTGTGGGTGACATTAGGGGACAGAGCAGCCCAGTATATAGCCACAAGAAAAGAGTTGTTCGGTAAAAAGCTTCAGGCTGATTACTGCCTAGAAGGTAGAGTTACCGGGAGAGATGGGCCTTTCAGGGAGCAGCTGCCACCAGATAAATGACAATCTCCACATGAAAATTCCTGAATATACAATGTACTTAAAACCACAGAACTATAAAAATGCAGCACTGGACAAAGCCATAAGCATCATCTGTTCAGTCTTCTCATTTTATAAAAGGAAAACAGAATTCCAGAAAGGTATTTCTTGCTCACCACTCAGAAGCAGAATTTACAGTTGAATTTGTGTTTCTGGATCCCTGGTCTAGTCAATAAACTCTACTCAATACATTTTAGAAGCATCGTCTTAAAACAGAGCTGCAATATTTTCAACTAGCAGAAACCTTGTATGAACTTATCTTCAAAGATAATTTGAGGCGGGAATACAGTAATGTGTGGGATCTGTACACTCAAAATGTACAAGGGATTATTAAATATATCACCTTGATGTCTTTGAATTTCCAATGCAGTTCCGTGATTTTTAGTTCACCACATAGAACTACTGTGGATTCAAAGGGATCTAAGAGGTCATCTCCTCCAGCCTTTTCAAAGATTAAGAGGGCTCTAAATTAATTTCCACATAAACAGCCCTGTTCACTTTCTCTGTAAACACAGTCACTGATAGTCATGACAGGACAATGATTTGGGCTACTAGCTCTTTTCCAGAATCCCCACTACTATGCTCCTATCAGTTGACTTGTGTACTTATTAGATATCAGTTTTCTTTATTCGGAAATTGAAATGCTATTTGCACTTGTTACATACTTTCAATGAAGTATTACATAAGCCCCTGGAGTATGGATGTGAAACAAAATACAGTTGTTTCTATAAAACCTAAGGTATCTTCCATAGGCTTTACAAAAGTGGACTGTTTATACCATACTATCCGTGTTGGCAAGGATGTGAATTTGCATTTTTGCAACTTGCAACACCTTTCCTCTTTTGGTGGAAAATGCAAAATGGTACAACCTCTATGGGAAACAGCATGGAGGTTCCTCAACAATTTTTAAAAGGAGAGAACTGGCCTTGCTGTGGTAGCATGTTTCACAAAGACGCTCTGTAGGCTGGGGCCATAGGTTTGATTCTCAGTCCAACTGAAAGCCCGGGGATATGTGGTATGTGCCTGTAATTCTAGCAACCCGGGAGACTGAGGCAGGAGGGTCATGAGCTTGACGCTGGCCTGGGCAACACAGCGAGGTCCTATCTAAGAGAATCGGGTGTGGTAGACACACCTGTGGTCCTAGCCGAGGCCGGAGGACCGCAAAATGGCAAGACCTTGCTTTAGAAAGAGAGTGTGTGTGGAGAGAGGGAGAGAGAGAGATAAAGTGGGAGAGAGAATCAGCATATAGCCCAGCATTTCCACTTCTGCTATTTATCCCAAAGAGCTAAAATCAGGATCTTAAACATATACGTGCTCTTCCATGTTCATTGCAACATGGTTCACAATAGCCCATTAGTGGAAACAGCCTAAACGTCTACCAATGGATTAATTTATACGGAAAATGTGGTAGATGCATATTCAGCTGCAAATAAGAAACATCTTGTCATACACTATGACATCACTAAAACAGTATGTTAAGTGAAACAGGCCAGTAGCAGAAGGACAAATACTGCATGATTCCACTTATTTGAGGAATATAAATTAGCCAGACTCACAGATGCACGAAGTAGCATGGTACTTACCACAAACAGTGCAGAGAGGGAGACAGGGAACTGCCGTTCAGCGGATGTGATGTTTCAGTCACATAGGAGGAGAAAGTTCCAGAGACCTGCAGTAGAACGTGGTCTAATTGTTGAATAGAACAGTGATTTACACTTAAATATTTAGAAGACCTCGCATGATTTTATTTTTATTTAGCAACAGAGTGTCACTGCAATCTCTTCTCCTTCATTCTTCCATCCTGTCAGGATTTGGGACACACATGCACATGCACCTGGCGTGTTTTTCAAGTGGCTGGGGCTAGGATTCAAACTGTGTAGTTAGCTATGTGGTATCTAGCTCCCTTAGCCACCAGGCCACGGGACCAGCCCATGTTACATTTTTATGTTTCCCCCCATAAAAATGTGTTGTCAAATTATGCATAAAACATTTTAAAAATTGTTCGAATCTAGAAATCTTTTGCACTCAGATTATATCCTAAATGTCTTTTAGTTCTTGCTCCATTTTATACAAAAATAAGAAAGTGAAAATTGTAGATAATGCACAATGAGTAGGTTTATGCAAGAAAGATAGTATCCAGCTCAGACAAGATGTGCCAAGACAAGGCCTAGGCTCTACAGTAAAAGGTCAGTAAACTGCGGCCAGCAGGTGGCATGGTGGTTGGGATGCTGGACTCCCACATGGCCAACTGTGATTTGAGTTCCAGACCTGGTGGCTTGCTTTCTTTCTCTCTCTGACTCTGTCTCTGGTGAGCATGTGTGCCCTGTAGCAAAAAAAAAAAAAAAAAAAAAAAAAAAAAAAAAAGAATTAAATAAATATTCCTTTAAAAAAAAACATTAAAATATGAGGCCGGCAGGTGGCATGGTGGTTAAGGGTGCTGGACTCCCACATGGCCGGCCAAGGTTTGAGTCCCAGGCTTGACAGCTTGCTTTCTCACTTTCCCTGTCTCTCTCACTCTGTCCCTCTCTGGTCAAATTGAAAGAAAGAAAGAAAGAAAGAAAGAGAGAGAGAGAGAGAAAGAGAGAGAGAGAGAGGAAGGAAAGAAGGAAGGAAGGAAGGAAGGAAGGAAGGAAGGAAGGAAGGAAGGAAGGAAGGGAAGAAGGAAAGAAGGAAGGAAGGAAAGAGAGAGAGAGACAGAGAGAGAGGAAGAGAAAGAGAGAAAGAGGGAAAGGAGGAAAGAAGGAAAGGGAGAGAGAGAGGGAGAGGGAGAAAGAGAAAGAGAGAGAGAGGGAGGGAGGGAGGAAAGCTCTTTAAAATTTTGTTTTTAAAAAATCAGTGAACTAATGTACATTTATCAGTTTAAGTTAAGATGCTGGGCCAGCCTTTGGTGTGTTGGTTAAGACACCTGGATCCCACATGGCAAGCTGTGTGATTCGAATCCCGACCCAGCGGCTTGAGAAACATACAGATCACATGTGTAGGTGGCCAAGATCCCTAAAGGAGAAATGGAAAAAAAGTGATCATGGTGTGACCATCCCCTACGGGGAGTGCTTCATCACTTCTCTTTCTCTCTGTCTCTCTCCGGCACTCACACATGCCCTCAAGCAAACTGAAAATAAAAATAAGATTAAGCAAAATGTTTTATGGTGTGTATAGTTCGTTTCTTAATGACTCCCTGATTTTAACCACTTTTGCAATCAATAGTTTGCCTATAGGTTTTGCCACTAAGTTTTTCATTGAGATAGAAAGTTAAAGGTGACTTGGGTTTAAAACTGTAAAGAATAAGTGTAATGATTTAGTCACTTCCACTATAATTGTTTATTCACTTCAGTAAGTATATCTTGAGGTTCTGATTTATGCATGTTATCCTATGGTATGGAAAGAACGTACAATTTGGACTAAGACTTGAATTAAAAGCCTGGATCTGTTTTTAATTTCTATCTCATTGAGTTTACTAGAAGATTTAATAGGAGGCTACCTGAACAATGGTAGGTGCTCAATAAATGTAATTTTCCCCAAACATATAATGGCATTGAATCACTACATGGGAGTCTAGCAACATAGCCATTACACCAACTGCTGGTCCAGAGTCATCATGACAACAGACAAGTAGGTACCATTATCTTCATTTTGTAATTATGTAGTTGATAATCTGGGAAGCCTCTGTTCAAACCCAGGTCTGTCTAAAGCCTGTGGTCTTTTGCCTATATCATGCTGTACTATTATGGTATAATTCTGAGTAGAATTCCATTGTGAATGATATAGCCAGAATGATTTGCAAATGCACCACCAATAGCTGAGTGGATTGATTTTAGGAGAATGATTGCTCTGGGATTTGAGAGTCTGGTGTCAATAACAAAGTATTACTGTTACTAGTGCTGTTATTTGAAGACCACCCTCGTAACTGGGGAGAACAGTAGACAGGGATTGAATGATCATACCCTTTTCTTTCAACTTTTAACTTTACAGTAAGTTTCCCAAGCAGTGAGATGATTATTTCTTTGTTTAAATTCTTTTTCCTTCTTCCTTCCTTTCTTTCATTTTTTTTTTTTTTTAAGGTTATTGCCACAGGGCATGTGCACTCACTGAAGAGAGAGACAGTGAAAGAGAAAGTGAGAAATTGGTTTCTGGGAGTATGGTCACATCGCAATCCCTTCTCCTCTCAGGATTTTGGGAATGTACACACACTTGCCTGACATGATTTTTGAACTGCCGGGTTCAGGGCTTGAATCATGGTTAACCATGTAAGAGTCCAGCACCAGGATCAGCAGTTAGCGTAATGGCTATGTCGCTGGACTCCCACGTAGTAGATCGTGGTTCGAGTCGTGGACCCGGTGGCTTAAATTCACACTGGGCGCGTGTGCGTGCGTGCCCAAGATCCCGAGAGGAGAATGGAGGAGAAGGGATTGCAGTGTGGCCATCCCCCCCGGGGGGTGATTTCTCGCTTTCTGTCTCTCTCTGTCTGTCTGGGGAGCGCACGAACCCTATAGCAAAAACCTCTCCAAAAAAAAAAAAAAAAAAAGAGTCTAGCACCTTAATTATCATGCCACCTGCTGGCCCCTAAATTCATATTCTCAAGGCTACATTTAAATAATTTGTAATTTTTAAATATTAAGCATTTCCACCAGCTTTAATTCATGCTACATTTCAGTTTTTCCATCACTGTTTTTATTTTTGTACCAGAAAGGTCTATGTCTTGGTACTCTCTCCCCCATTTTTTTTCACACTATTTTAGCTTCGAGGAATGAAATTATTTAATTTAGAACCAACCAAACTGGTGACTTGTCAGAATATTTGCTTTATTTTATTTTATATTTTTAGGTTTTTGTCATAGGGCACATGTGCTCACCCAAGAAAGAGAGAGAAATGGAGACAGAGAGAGGGAAAGTGAGAAGTCACCCTCCGGGGGAGAGCTATGCTGCAATCCCTCCTCCTCCGTTCTCCCCCTGGAAATTTGGGCGTGCACATGCCTGGAGTGATTTTCAAGCCTCAGGACCCAGTCCTTGAACGCGGTCTGCTCTGCGGGAGTCCAGCACATTAAGCACTGCACCCCTGCTGGCCACCCAGAATATTTGCCTTCAAGCCCTCAGGCTTCCATTACATTCTTTCTGTACTAAGCTTCAACTTCTCCATCTTCTCCTACTGCTTTTCCTCAACCCAAACTCCATATCAGTGAATGTTCCTTAAAAGTAATCCACTTTCACCTTTTTATTTCTGCCCAATTACAGTTCATTAATACCCAGGAAAGCCTCAAACTTGGACTTACCTTCTAAACCTGGAATCAGCTTTCCTTGTTTTCTCTTCTCTACTGCATCTATTACAACACTGATTACAGATTATAGTATATTATATTTGCAAATTATTTGAAGACACCTATGTAATCTTCCTCTCAAAACTGTTTGAAATTTTAGTGGATTTCAAGATGTACCACCACTCACAGTTTAATGAAGCAAATAACAGGCAAAAATATAAATTCAATTTTATATGCCATATTTCATTGTGTGTCAAAGGCATTTTACATCAAACTGATCCAGACCTCAAGGTATATCCCCCTTGTCATAAAATCATCTAAGGCCTCCCTGGGACATCCCCTTCTTTTTCTGTTCTGTTCTGCTCTAATGGCCAAGTCCTCTAAGCAACATCACCAGGCAGAAGAATGAAGTGCCAGTCTCCTCGGTCGATGATTCAAGCAACTGCTATTT
Organism: Tupaia tana; assembly: GCA_026018925.1. Lineage (NCBI taxonomy): Eukaryota > Metazoa > Chordata > Mammalia > Scandentia > Tupaiidae > Tupaia > Tupaia tana. The sequence goes on along the minus strand of JAKSZU010000023.1, from coordinate 37,239,910 downwards.
TTTGGCCCTCTCTCTTTCAGCTATTGTGCTTATCGTTTGTAAATCTTCATTTCAAGAATGATCATTAAAGAGTAGCATAATGTTTGCAATTAAAGATTAAGTAACCTGGGACCAGCAGTTAGCGTAATGGCTATGTCGCTGAACTCCCGTGTAGCCAACCACGGTTCGAGTCCCGGACCCAGTGGCTTAAAAACGTACGCCAGGCGCCAGTGCATGCGTGCCCAAGATCCCAAGAGGAGAACGGAGGAGAAGCGATTGCAGCATGGCCATCCCCCTGGGGGTTATTTCTTGCTTTCTGTCTCCCTGTCTCTCTCTTTCTGGCGAGTGCACACACCCTATAGCCAAAAAAAAAAAATAAAAAAAAAAAAAGAAAAAAGAAAAAAAACTCTCAAAAAAAAAAAAAAAAGATTAAGTAGCCTGTACAAAATTATTAAGAGGCAAAATAGGAACATCGGTGAAGCTTATTTCAAGTCAAAGTCTGCAGCCTTCCCTATGAAGACCGTCCCTCACACTCACTCTCCCTAATGCTGAGATAGGTGTGAATTCTGTTGAAGTTGGTGGTAATAATTTATATAACTGATTTATGTTCTACCATATTCCAGGAAGGATTTAACACAGTGATGATATATGATCACAACCTCTGTTGTAGTGCAAAACAATGGGCTTTAGATTATGTGGCCCTAGTTCAAATCCCAGGATTCTAACTCAACAGCTGTGAGAAACCCGTTTTCTCAGTAATAGAAGAGTAACAACCCCGAACTCCTAGTGCTATTGGAGGAACCACAGGAAGCAACGTGCAAAGCTCCTGGCACAGTAGTTGGTACAAAGTAAAGGTCATAAATATTAGTTGCCTCTTCATTCTTCCCCACCCTTTGACCCTGACATGCCTGACTTATCTGAAGGCAGAACAGTTCTGTTTTTTTCTCCACTGATAGAAACTTTCAGTTTAACCATCATTTCCCCCATGTGCGAACAAGATTCCAAAATTTAGGAAAGACCAATGGTGACCACATACTCCTTGTTACATAAATTGGAACCATATAACCTGCTTGAGATTAGACTTGAGTATTGATCTTTATAGGAGTCATCTGAAGGTATATTAAGGCACAAATAACTAATTGACAGTATTTGATAAGACTAATCAATTTGAGAATTTATAGCAATCCTACACAACTCTCATGTGTCTATAACATCAGCACCATTCATTTATTTATACAACATTTATTGGGCTCCCACTATTTGCCAAGGCACCATGCCAAGATCCTATGTGTAGAAAGGAGTGAGCATAAGGCAAGCAAGGTTGCTGCTTTCTAGAAGCTGCCAATCTTGGTGGGGGAGGGAAGAAGAGGATGCTGAAGTGAGGAGAAGACAGAGAAATAAACTAATGTTTATAACTCAGAATAACATGTGCTATACTGAATTCTATTCAGAGTTCTAATATATTAAAGAGAATGCCACACACATATAGACTAATAAATTCTTACCTTCCACCTCAAAATTAATATTAATAATGAGCACATATAATGTGTGCAATGAAAAAATACAATCTCTATGATTAATATCTTTTTTCTCAAAAAAGGAATGTGTCTTTATTAAGAAAATACATTCAATTGAATATAAATGTGTTAGCACATGGCAACCAATGTTTTAACTGATAATATTTAATTACATTTATATAATCTATGAATGTTAGGATTAATTAATCAATTTATAAATATTATTAAAAATAAATTTTGGTCTTAGCTTAATACTAATGCACAGTTTAAGGCCTATAAATAGTTAATTAAAATCAATCTCACTCTGTTTTATTTTTATAAGCAGCAAAACAGTGATAATAAATAAACAAACCAACTGTTAGTTCTTAAATATTCTATGATTTGCACTTGTATTCTTGGTTTTTATCATGTATTTTAAATTTTTCTATACTTCGTACAATTCTTCTATAGTAACATTTAATTGGGCTTTATTTTTACAAATCTGTGTTTAATATCTGAAGAGTAAACATTTCGAACAAAATAGCATTATTGAAAAAAAAAGTTTCCATATGTCACCTTTATAGGAATGATGCAAAGACAGAAATTAGGTTGCTCACTAAAACTGGCTTTGTTTTAACTTTACAAAAAAGGACAGACTTTTTTTTTTATTAAACAAAGGAAATGATATCAACATGCAAACCTAAGATGACAATAATATTCAGATATTGAGTAAGTTCTACAATTATTATTTAACAATTCTCATGTGTAAATTCAGTTTCACATCTTTCTCTCCTTTTTGTTTTTGGCTTTTATTTATTAATCTAGATGGTCATAGTAATTGCTTAGTGGTAGTAATAAGGTGGTTGTGTAGAAAGTGTTTTCAATAAGATCCTCTTCAAAGAAAAACCATCATCATTTACATATTTTTCAGATGAAGAAATTTTAGAGTTCAACAGCAAACAGTTTGGGCTGAGAATTCACAACTAGAGAATTAGCTGACAGTCTCAAAATGCATCAGAGAGATATATTCCACCTCATGGATGATGATGAAAATATCCAGAAAGGTTAAGTAATTAGTCAATACTAAACTAATATGTGATTAGGACAATGACACATATCTGTGCACAGAACTTTCAAGAAGGGAAGACAGAACGCAAGAACGCGTGTTGTGAATATGATAAACCACCAAGGGGGCAAAGGGAAGAAATGGACACAGTTCAAATGAGCTCTCAGCAAATGGTATGCCACAGCGCCTCCTTCAAACTCTTATTTTGATGTTGAGTCTTCATCGGGAGTCTAGATGATAATTGACTTTTGCTTAGAGCACCTTAAATGACATGGTTCAAATGAAGACTCTGATGCCAGTCAAAGAGGATGACAAGAAAATCTTGTTAAAAATACTCATTTACTTGTTAACAGAGTTTTTTATACACTTTTTAATGCTGCCCTCTAGGATTCATTTTTATTTATTTCCTCCTAAGGTTCCATATCTTTTATGACAGACTTCTGATTCATGTTGCCCAGAAACGAAAGAGCCTGAGGTTTCCTGACATTGGTGCTTTTAAGATACGCTGTATTCCCCAGTTTTGAGCAAAAGTCAAAGGAAAAGATAATATATGAGTACAGGGAGACCTGAAGCTTAACAGAGGATCTCCCTCTTCCCAGAGAGAGAAATACCCCTTCCTCATTAGGAATAAAAGCCCAGAAGCCACAAGCTGACATCAGCCCCTGAAACCCTAGGCATCTTCAAGTCATCAGAGCTTACCGTAGCCTAGGAAAGCCTGAAAACGCCTCATATCCAATAATAACCTATTTTCCTGGTCATCTTTTTGTTATAACACAATGCACAGCATGTGTTCCTGTAGTCAAATGTACCGAATCAATGCAACTGCATATAGGATTTTTAAAGCTATTAATTGCAGATCCCATGACACGGGGATAATGGCTGGCATTAACTATATTACAGGTATTGCACTAAGGACTTCACTTGCATTATCTCACTTAAACCTCACAGCAACACTATATGCTGAAGTACTATTCACGCAAGCATTATACAGAAGAGGAAAGTGAGGTTTAGAAAGAAGAAATTGAAAGTTAGGGTAAACAGGTACCAAAAGTCCTACAGGCATTGAACTGCCATTCAAAGTAGAAGGCGGCAAGATTCAAGCATGGGGTTGAGGAAACAGCAGGCTAAAATGCCCATTTACCCCACGCACTGCCTTAAGTCTGTAGATCCAGTTTCTTATGATGAGTCATGAGCAGATCTGATACTCAGCTAGTATTTACAAGTAAGGATGCAGACCGTTAAAACGTTTTTAAAAAGCTTTCCTACAGTTGGTGAAAGTGCCCCAGCTACGCTGCCTTCACATCCAGAACTCCCTTGGAATAGCAAAGAAAGGGTTACTGCCTAGATTTCCAGGATCCTGCTCTGACTCTGACTGGCTGATATTGAGACCAGCAGATCCCTCAAAGCCCTGCCTCCTGGGCCCTTCCAGTGGCTCCCACAGAATCGCTATAATCTGGCTGACTCTTGTCCCTTTTGTAACTATCTGTGGGATAACTTCAGCCTCCAAGGCAATTTGGCTCTGAGAAGTCAGGGAGAGACAGAAGAACCTGGAAATGTGGGCTTGCAGTAGGGAGATGGGTACTAGTAGTATATAGCATATATACTATATAGTAGATGCTGTATATTTTAAATGTCACCTTTGATTGGGAGAACAGGAAAGAAATGCAGTCTTGACAAAATGAGATATTCTTTATTTAGCAGAATAGGATACTAAATTTATTTTTATTATGGGACCCACAGGGAAAAGAAAAACTGACCTCCAAATGCAGCATGAAATTTAAGACAAAAAGTTCTCAAAATATTAATAATAATACGATGCTATGCTAAATTAATCATGAAATAAAATTATGCAAATGAACACACATTATGATGTCAGAAACTGCCACGACTAATGAAGAGATAAAAGAATTCCTTAGTCTTGGGACCAGCAGGTGGTATGGTGGTTAAGGTGCTGAACACTCCCACATGGCCAACCATGGTTCCAGTCTTGGACCTGGTGGCTTGCTTTCTCACTTTCCCTCTCTCTCTTTCTGTGTGTGTGTGTGTGTGTGTGTGTGTGTGTGTGTGTGTGTGTCTGGTCAAATTAAAATAAATGAATGAATAAATAAAATTAAATAAATAATTCTTAAAAAAATCCCTGAAGTTTTAGCAACTTGTCATTTTTAATCACTATAAATCATATATTTAAGTGATAGAGGAATCCTTGATAGAGATACTAAGTCTAATAATAATGGTAATTTTCTTAAATTCAGTAAGTTCTGATTACCCATTAGATGGAACTCAGCTTTATGCCTGCCTCATTTTTTTTTTTTTTTTTTTTTTTGTGGTAGGAGGTGGGTAGTGTGGTCATATGTCAGGAGGAGAAGAAATGACAGGGGTCCAGTAAGATAGTAGCAAAAACCTCTCAAGTACTGAGTAGTTGATCTATAGAATAAGCTTATAACAATTTATGAATTCTTTGAGTATGAAATTCGATGGTGGCTTTCTGCCACATTTGAGCTTGCTTTATGAGACACTTGACAATGTGTTGAAAAGAGGTTTGCCAAGTTATTTGTGTCCTTGTCTTTTTTTCCAAGCCACCAGTAAGTAAGTTCTTTAAGGGTGGAGATACAGCATTGGCACATAAATATCCATTGAATGGACTTGAATTTATAGTTCCAAACAACTAAGTTATGAGCAAAGTTTTGGGAAGTTATATTCAAGTAAACTGGTTATTACTTGAAAGTCTTATCATCTTTAACTGCTTTAAATCAAACATATTTTTGAGACTCTTGAACAAATAATTCATTTTTTTCATACTTTTACACTTTCTGAAATTAAACAATGAACTGATTATCTAGTTACCACTGAAGGTTAAGTTGCATTGGAATTTTCACCTCAAAAAATTTCTGGACCCAAATATAATAATTCTTGTGAACACAATCCTCTAAAATACAAGGTATGCTAATACAGCAATTCACAGTAGAGCTCTGAAGTCTTTAATGTAATAAAATGCAACCAAGAACTCACACAACTGGAAGAATATTGCTGTCTAGTGTTGAAATGGATCATTTAAGAAATTAGAACTAAGTGCTGAATAGGGAAATCCACAATAAAAATGGCAGCAGTAAAGGGAAAAAGCTGCTTTCATAAAGAATGTCAACATTTCCTTTCATGTGGATGCTTCTGTTAAAATATGTTAATCTGATCATTTGGTTTACTGGTTTTGCTTAATATTTACAAAAGACCAACCATGTAGAATTTTACATCTTGTGGTAGGCACTCTATGACTCTCAAGTATAATTCCCCCCACTCCCCAGCAGTGAAAGAAGAAAAAGCCAATTAATGGTTGTGGCCGGGAGAATGAGTGCTATAAAAATGAGACAAGATGGTAACACAGTCCTTTTGTAAAATGCAGTAAGGGCTTCAAAAGGTGTGATGGATCTTATTTTATCAATGGAAAACATATACATGCTGTTAGTGTACCCTATCTACTCCTTCAGAATTTGTAGATATTTCAGAATAGTTTGTGAATGAAATCATATCATCTAGCAGTTGCACTGTTTCACCCCATTAAAACAGTTTTCCTGAACTACTCTTGGGCATGGGTCTGAGAAACACACACATCGCACTCTCTGGTATTTGCCGTAAAGATGGTGAAGAGTTAAGCAGTCTCCTGAAAAGGTAACAGAAAATTCATTTTTCTGGTTTCAGCATCATTCATTCATCGTGGAAATAGTTTTTTGTTGTTGTTTTTAGTTTTTTCTTGCCATAGGGCACATGTAGTTATTAAGTCCCTAGAAATAGCTGGGCTTCTACTGAGCAGCCAGTTTGTTTTTGTCTCATGGACATTAAAGATTTTGTCACTGACTGCATTTCCCTTTTTGCATAGACTGCTAGAAAGCTCAGAGCCAAATCTGACAAGGACATAAGACCTCATGGCACATATTTTATATTAAAAAACTAATCCCCATCCTGGCCCTCTTCATTTTATTGTATGTTAACAAAGACTTAGTGAACATGCAACATGAACCAGGTGTTCTTCTTGGGTTTTCTTTCTTTGTCAAATTTCTTCATTTAATAAAAACAAAAGTTTTGTATCTTATGCACTTTTTTTGAAGCTATCAAATATAGAATACTAGGCTCTTTATTTTTAAGGGTACAGATTGCAGTCATAAGACCACACTTCTCCAAACTAGAGAATTAACTCGCCTCAATTTCTGGCAAGAAAGATGGTTTTCTATAAATTCCAATCACATCATATGGTTTGGTGCAAAATGAACTATCTATATGCATGAAGCTAATTGCTTAATAGCCCTACTAACATATGCTTTCTGAAAAAAAAATGTACACACATGCATACAACAAATGTAATTGGAAGAATCCTTTTCTTAAAGGTCCCTGGAATCTTAGCAGAAAGTTGTAAGCAAACCAAGAAACTTGCATACAAAATTATTCATTTATTCTACCCTTTGAGTCAAGTGCAAGACAGTATGATTTATCTCAGAAAGCTATCTGGCTATTCTTTTTTTTAAAAAAAACAATTTCATTTTATGAACTAATAGGAAAGACATTAAGTTTTACCTGAAGGATAGCAAAAATACACCTTTCTCTATTTTGAAAGTAATGGCATAACAGGCTCAAAAGTCTTTATCTGAAAAGCCATCATGAAAAAAGTTGCCTTATCAAAAGTAATTCTTAGAAGTTGAATCACTGATGTGATTATAAAAATAGAAATATATTTTTATAACCAGTAACACTCCAAATACTTTTAAATACAAAATTATTTTTAAAATTTTTGTTATCTTCTTGACAAAATGATGTAACAAAATTTAATGTTTTGTTTTAAAGATCTCAGATTTAGAATAATCGTTACCATTTTAGTTTCATGAAGAAAGCAATGAATTTGGTATTATGGAGGTGAGAATGTAACCATTTTTGTAATCCAAATAATTAGTTTGCACAGTATCAGGAAATTCATGAGAATTTAATAAATGGCACTGGTTGAATGAAGAATAAATAAATGAATAAATAAATAAATAAAATAATTTGTTAGAGACAGAAGATAATAGTTAGATATTTTGTAAGAAAATATTGAGTCCACCACTGATTTAACTACCATTCATTTTAACTTCTAACTGAGGGGGAAAACAACACAGACTAGAACCCAAACTTCTTGACATCTAGACCAAGTCTTTCTCATGTCATTAAGTTATTTTTTATGTAAACCAAGGATGACAGATTACCTAGCTTTTTTTTTTTTTTTTTTTTTAATAGGTGTAGAATGTTATATTGTTAAAGTCTAGGTTACAAAGTAGTGATTATAAAATCATTTTTGAAAAAACCATACGTGTTTACTATGTGCTTCATTGCCAAGTCCACAACGTAAGACAATGGTTTCCAAACCTTATTGCACTTTAGAAGCACTTGAGGTCTTTTTAAAAAAATACTAATGCCTGGGTCCCACTTCCAAATATTCTGATTTAATTGCCCTGGGGTTCTGGTTGGACAATGAGAATTTTGTTAAATTCCCAGTAAAATTTAGAAACCCCTAATATAATCCTTTTACTCTCCTTAGAAAACATATTTGTTCATTTATACAAGAGACATTTATTAGGATCTTCTGTGCATCACACTCTAGGCTAAACGCCAAGGTCTATTGGGAGGACCAGACATAAAAATACTTATCATCTGGCACATGTCATTATGTTAAGGAATCCTGGAGGGACAGAGGGTTCTGTAAGAGAAATTTTAGAAACTGGGTCTTTTTTTTTTTATAAATTTTTAATTAATTAATTAATTTTTCATTTCATTTTCTTTTATACATTCAATTCCATTATTATTTGTCTTACAAAATGGATATTTTAACGGGTGAACATTTCTAGATTACCTAGCTTTTATCTGGAGAGTTCTTGTATCATAAAAAGGAATTAGGTAATTTACTTATAACCCAAAACAAAACGGCTTCAGGGGCAAGAATCATCTCCCTGAACAGAACAGGGCAATGCTCAGTGGGAGGGAAGAGGAAGAAAAAAACAAAAAACAAAAGCAAATCTCTCAAGATGATGAAACCAGGAGGTGGGGAAAGAGATAAATCCAATACTGTGATAACATTACAATATGGGTTCCAGGGAGTTGCTTAATGCAGAATGGTTCCCTGATAATTAAGTTGAGCTCTTCAGTGGTGAAGTAGAGTAGAGTGGTTTTTCTTTTCCCATGGGAGAATTTGTTGCGGCCTCCCCAAAAGAAAGTTGCTGGATCCCAAGTAAAAAAAGAAGCTAATCCAAAAGCCCAGAGTCTCTAAAACAGAACAAAAGATAGAAAAGGGTTTGGAACAATACAAGATATTATAACTGCAATGGAATTGGGTTTCCAAAAGAAAAATTCCCTTGGAAGATTACAGAATTCTAGTGCTACCTTGAGCAAGTTGGCAAGTCTTGTAAAATGTTTCTTTGGCATTTTGAATTCTTGCTTTTTGCACTACACTACATCCAGAGAGATAGTATACAAATAAAAGCAAGAATGTTTTGAACTGATCTACATTAGAGACTAGATGATCAAAAGATTAACATTCCTTGACTAGATTGTATCCTAAGAAACGACTGTTATAGGGACCAGCAGTTAGTGTAATGGCTATGTCGCTGTACTCCCACGTAGTCAATCGCGGTTTGCGTCCCGGACCTGGTGGCTTAAAACTCACGTTGGGCCCGTGTGCATGCGTTCCCAAGATCCTGAGAGGAGAATGGAGGAGAAGGGATTACAGCGTGGCCATACCCCTGGGGGTGGGGGGAGGTGATTTCTCACTTTCTGTCTCTCTGTCTCTCTCTGCCTGGCGAGCGCACGCGCCCTATAGCACAAAAAAAAAAAAAAAAAAAAAAAAAAAAAAAAAAAAAAAAAAAGAAATGACTATCATAAAAAAAAAAAAAAAATTTAAAAGAATCAATTCACTGGACCAGCCCATGGCTGTGGGGTTAAGGCACCTGGATCCCATAAGGCTGACCACGCTGCTGGAGTACCTGAAGAACATACCCAATGCAGCTTGAAAAACACACCTAATTCATATGCATGCGTACCTAAAATCCCTGAAAGAAGGGAGAGATGGAGGAGGAACAGTGGTGGAACCATGCCCCATGGGGAGGAGGGGTGTTTTCTCGCTTTCCCTCTCTCTCTCTCTCTCTCTCTCTAACAAGTGTAGAATCCTCATGCAAAAATTTTTAAAAAAGGAAGTCATCATTTTTTTTTTTAAATAATACTACTTTTATACTAATTAATCAGTCTTTTCCTTAGGCAGATATTTACTGCATGCCTATATATCAAGCATTCTGCTAGGTGTTGGATACATAATAGTGAACATTGCTGTATAACCCCTGACTACAACTCTCATTCTAATTGTACATTGCAAAAGGAGAATAAAAAGCTTTCCCATTTTAGGGATTAAAAACAACAATGGGGGGACCAGTAGATGGTGTAATGGTGACATTGCTGGACTCCTACATAGTCAACTGTGGTTCAAGTCCCGGACCTAGAGGTTTAAAACTCATGCCAGGCATGTGTGCGTGCATGCCCAAAATCCCTAGAGGACAATAGAAGTGAAAGGATTATGGTGTGGCCATCTCTCCTGGAGGACAATTTCTTGCTTTCTGTCTCTCTGTCTTTCCAGTGAGTATACATGCCCCATAGCAAAAAATCTCTAAAAAATAAATAAATAAATAAATAAATAAATAAATAAACAAAAAGACCAAAAAACAATAAAATGGTATCTTCTTGAAACAGGTCTGTACTTATTTTACGCTAAAAAATACATAATAGTTGTTACGTACTTATGCAATGATATAAATGGTTGCTTTAAGGATCAAAGAGAAAAACTTACTTTTCTGATTACAGAGTTGGTTATTACTGAAAAAAAGTTGGAAATTACAAAATGTATAAAGAAGAAAACTAAAATCACCTACAATCATATCAACCAATTTCATTCTTTTTACCATTTCTATCATTTTGGTATAATTCCTACTAGTTGATTTTCCATGGACATACATATATGCACATATTTTATCTAAGTTCCTACTATACAAATATTTCCATAGTTTTTTTTACTGTTTTATGAGATTTCTGTGTAATTTTAAATTCCTCAAAAATTTTACTTCATGTCTGAATTTCATCATATCACTCCTTTTTTTCTCTACAAATTCTAGACAAATCCTATCTATCCTTCACTGAATTATCTACTCTAGTTATATTCTTAGGGTCTTCTCTTGTCATATTTGGTTTGCAGAAATGCTAGGGTTTTCTTAATTTTATTTTTTCAGAGGGAGACACAGAGAGAGACAAAGTTCCCTATAACAGGGTCTCAGCATGCAACAGCAAACTGCCCTCTCCACTGTCCTCCTCCCAACCCTCCAGCCATCCAGGTTCAGGGCATGCCTGCTGTATTCAGGTTCACCAGGGACTGAACTGGGGCCTCTCCCATGGCTCCAGCACCCAGAGGTATTGCCCTTCTGCCTGTGCCATTGTGGCTGGGCTGTTAAGAGTTCATTGTATGCTTGTCTGTGTTATTCCACTAATCTATAATAGCAATATGTAAAAATTCTAGCTGCTGTAATACCACAGAATTTTAAATATTGTAGTGTTAGAATACATTTTTCATATTTAATAGATTGTATTTTCTGTTTTTAATATTTTTTAAAATATCACTTACTACTCCAAGTTCTAACCATTTTAGAAGAATTTCTTCATGATTCTAAAATAACTCCACCAGAGTTTTGACGAATGTTCTAAAGTTATACCTGTAAATTGATTGCCATTTTTACACTATTCCCATTCAGAAGCACAATTCTTGACATTTATTTACCCCCCCCCCAAGTTTGTTTATTTATTTCTTCAGTGAGAGAGAGTGAGATGGCACTGAAAACAGGGGCCTAGTGTCACACACTACCCCCAAACCACAGTCGGCTTTGGATCATGGGCACACAAGCAGCCAGAATTCTCAGAGTGGTCTCCAGACTAGAACTGGAAACCTTTCCATGTGGGATGGGCCCTCAGAATGTCATGCTCTACTGATGTGCTACCATCTGGCCCCTATTTATCTTTTTAAATGTTGTTCTGTTAAGTTTTATAATTCCTTCCAGAGAGAGATCTTGTGCATTTCTATTCAGAATATAGCCAGATATTTTGTAATTGAGGTTATTACATAAATTTATTTTCCTCTTTCCCACTCTCAAATCAAAATTATTGATGGATGGAAAATTTCAAAGTAAATTATATATTTTGTATTCTGCCATTTTAATGAATTAATTTTTTAGTTCAAGTAATTTTTCAGTTGGTTTACTTGGGTATTTCCTGTGTTAGAATAAATTCAATATAAACATACATTTACTTACAGTAGAAGTCTGAAATTGCATTAGAAAAAGTTGTAATGTTAGCCCATTCCCATTATTTCAACTTAGCATATTCTTCTAAAATAGGGAGAGTAAGATCTGTGCAATTTTAGGTATGTTTGTCTAAATTATATTGAATGACTACAAATTGTGTAAAAATGAAAGTTTGCTCTCCTTTTTTTCTACTACGTCTTTTTTTTTTTTCTTTTTGAGAGGTTTTTGCTATAGGGCTCATGTGCTTGCCAGACAGACAGAGACAGAGAGACAGAAAGCGAGAACTCACCCCCAAGGGGGGATGGCCACACCACAATCCCTTCTCCTCCATTTTCCTCTGGGGATCTTGGGCACTCACACACACATGCCTGGCGTAAGTTTTAGCCACCGGGTCCGGACTCGAACAATGGTCGACTACATGGAAGTCCAGTGGCATAGCCATTACACCAACTGCTGGTCCCTCTACTGCATCTTTTATCAGTTCATTGTCTTACAGTGGCTAGAACCTACAGAATAATCTTAAATTTCAGTGCTATTCCTAGATACTCTTGCCTGATTTCAAATATTAATGTGGACTATCTCTTCTATTTGTAATATAGTGACTCTTTTCTAGGCACATTGGCAAGGTCTTCCTCATCATGAACAGCAGTTGTATTAATATCCTCCTCATAGTGTATGGGAAAACCAAGGATGGTGTTCACATAGCAGAACTTCCATGTTCACCACAGGAAGTTTACCAAACAGAAGATTTTTCCTTGTTTAATAATTTCTGCCTTTCCTGGGACCAGCAGTTGGCATAATGGCTATATTGTTGGACTCCCATGTAGTCGATCACGGTTCGAGTCCCTGACCCGGGTGCTTAAACTCACACCGGGCGCATGTGCCTTCATGCCCAAGATCCCGAAAGGAGAATGAAGGAGAAGGGATTGTGGCGTGCCCATCCCCTTGGGGGATGATTCCTTGCTTTCTGTCTCTCTGCCTCTCTCTGTCTGGTGAGCACACGTGCCCTATAGCAAAAACCTCTCAAAAAAAGGTAACAATTTCTGCCTTTCCTGAAGTCATTGCTGGATTTATTGAAACGTTCAAAACAAGGTTCCGTATTAGAATGTGCTAGACTAAATACATTTCCACTCAGGGCAGAAGGCCACAACTGTATTAGAAAATGTATCATTTTAGCCTGTTACATTGACCCAACTTAACACATTCTTCTGGGATAGAGTAATCTAGCCGTGAGCAATCACTGAGTATGTTCTAGCTCTAAAACAGTTTCTGAATATTATTTAGCACTCAATGAATTTTATTGACACATGCAATCTTTTGTACAGAATCTTTCTCCATGGATCAGGTGACATCATCCAATCTCGTATAATTTTAAAATGGATTTTCAGTAGCTTGTCATGCAGTGACCAGACAGTTTTCACACACAGCCTGATCCAGTTTAGTAATTATTATTTAAACAAAATACAGGAGACACAAACAGCCCATATACAAAAAAGAATTTATTCCTTTGGCTTAAGCAAAATCAATGTCCTGAGAGAGTTTGTGTTGTTAATATACTTCAGCACTTCAGTGAGAAAAATGGAAAATCGCTTGTAGTGCTCCAATGAAAACACTGCTACAGGGGAAAAAAAGAGGCTGGAAAAATCTGTTGTGGGTACATAGCTCTGCTAATTCTTTCACATGTCTGTGGGCAAATAAATACAATCCCCCCCTCCATTATGAACTAAAAAGGGAACGTTAAGAATTTTTAAAAAATAAATTTATCTCTGATTTTCTGTAGGTAAGGATTTTTAATAGTATCTCATGCATTTCAAATGCATAATTATTTGATTCAAATGCTGTATTTTCTCAAATTCATTTGAGCTATTTGTATTCTTTTCTGCCAAAGATTTTATTAGATTCATAAATAGGATAATATAATATCTTTCAACAAGGCGTGGTAATCTTTTTCAATCCCACTGTGGAACGATGTATAAAAAAGCAAATTATTTCTAAACACTTCCAGGGTGCCACTATTCTCCATTTGACCCATGTTAAATATTCTCATTACAATTACTTCAAATGAATACAAAATCTCAATTTAATCCCAACCCTAGGGAAATGAAACATACTGCTCTGAGATGAAAGACCCAATGCTACCTAGTTATTTGAATGCACTGCATGTTCTTAACTTGGATCATAAGCAAACTGTATTTTAATAACTCAAATCATTGCACATTCAAAACAATGTGTAGCTACCAAATAAATGCTATAAACTTGATAATGCAGGTGAAATAAACAGAAACCTGTCTATTTTAGCTATTGAATTTATGATGGCATCTCACATGGTTCATGTCACTGCTTTTTCAACTCTTAGCTCTTTCTTAGTAACATACCGATGATATTTACTGTCTATAAGAGATCATTGACACTGAAATCTAGGGCATAGTTTTTTTGATAACTTAACCGCACAATTTTTGTTAACATCAACCATCACTTTGTACCTTTAAAATTCTACTTTTGCATTAATTGTCAGACTCCAGAGTTGTTTCTTGGTGGAAATCTTACGTTCTGTTTTTAAAAAGGAGGCCTGATTTCAATTAACATTTCCTTGACAGGGTCTAACAATATTGTATGTCTAAATTTTTATTTATTTTCTCTCTCATTGTTGGCAATCCTTTAAGCTTGAAAACATATTTTCTTCTCTCTGATTTTACATTTGGCAAACATCAATCTTTTCTGTACTTACATGCACCATAGTTGACAGCCTGCTTTTGTTCAAGAACTCCAGCTTATACACTGCTTTAATATGCCAAAATTTATTTCTTTATTCACCGGCATGATCAATTGCTATTATCCTGTCTTTGAAAATTAAAGCTTGGATATTTTTAAAATAAATTTGATTATATCACAGTCCAAATGACTCAGGATTAAATCTAGAAATTTATTATTTAGCACCTTTTATATTATTTCTCTTGTAAGAGCATGACATCTTAAAGATTAGTTGCATAAATATTCCAGTCTTCTTAAAATATTATAAAGAAAATATGCCTCCACATGAGACTTGCTTATCTAAAAACAATTTTAATACTCTTAGTTTATCTTTAAAAAAACGGGGCCATATGAAATTCTTGGAACACAAATTAGATATTGAGATTTAATCTTCATGTCTTATTTTTAGGAATGAGTGATCTTTTTCTGAGGGAGGAGGTAGGGCATAACTAAAACTCTGGAATTAAACTTTTATGAGAAAAATCTATAGCAAAATACATTGAAAGGAGTAACTGATTCATTGTAAATGTAATCCAACCACAGTTCTAGAGAATGTTTCTTCTTTCTGTCAATGATATATTTTAAAATACAACCAAATATACAAAATTTAAATAAGAAAGGACAAATAATAAGATGACAAGAACATAACCATATTTCAGTATTGTCTGAGAGGAAGTTTGAATGTTCAGTGATTCAAAAATAATAACTGATACATCAGTCTGTCTGTCTCTTTGTTCCTAGTGTGTAATTGAGTAGTAAAGGAAGAACAAGAGGAGAGAAACACAGGTCATGAGAAAATCTAGAAAAGATCAGACAAAAGTAAGGGATGCAAATGTAGGTGCAAAGTTTGAGTAAGAATTCTTCCTAAATTTTATTGGAATGCACTCCTATATGTGATTCCATAAACGCAATAAAAGCTTTTAGCAACAAATATACATGTCTTTTATATTACTTATACAGTATTTATTTTTAAGAAACAGTAAGTGCATGTAGAGCTTTCCAAATTCTATACCACTTCCACGAGTGCTGGTCATTTTCTTGGTTTATTATTGATGCTGAGATTTCTATCAGATTATTATCTATGCCTTTTTAACCAATGCCTTTGAAATTAAAATGTTGGAGATATCTGTAGCTATTAGAATGTGTTTGGCCCATTTGTACTTTTCCAGAGAAATAGAAATGTAACATTTATTTTGCTCTAAATTATACAGCAGAGTCTGTATGGGCTATCTTGAGTGGGCTGTGTCTGAATAGATCTAAGTTACCTTGTCCTCTTTTTGATTAAATGAAGCTTGGTCAATTCAGCCTTTCAATATAACTACATAGTCTGTTTTTATAAGAATGTTTTAAGGGAATAATCATATCAAACTTTGGAATAAAGTTCCTATTTTATTAGTAAGATCACATTACCATTTTGAAAACATATTGTCAAATATTTCATATTTCCAAATGACTTTGTGAATGCATACCATCCCACTTTGTTTATTAGTATCACAATCCACAAACATCGCTATGTGCAAGGTAGTGTGCTAAATACTGGGAATTTAGTGGTATCAATTCTTAATTAAAGTAACTTAATAAATTTATAAATAAATGTAAAAAAGTTTGGTTTTTATGCTTCTGTAATTTTCTCACAGTAACAAATTTATAATTAAAAAAAAAAACCCTACTGTTGGACCATGTGTCCTGATTTTTAGTTTAGAAAGCTAAAGTGATCAGTAATGTTGAAGAATTTATATTTTTTTAAATAAAATAATAAGCAATTTGCAGGTGCTATCAGATAGCTCCTAGCAATGTTTAAATACATACTAGCCTTCGATAATAGGGATTGGCTGTATTTCTAAAAATAAAACAATGACAATAGAAGTTTAGGAATGGCAAACTATAATTTTTAGCTTTACAGTTACAAATGTCAGCTATGACTACATCCTTTCTGTAGGAATTTACAATACAAAAGTATATGTAATAGAGAACAATGTCCTGTTTCCCACTGGATTTTCATTTATTTCTACTAGTGTGAACATGGTTTTGAAATGATGTCAAACATTTGGGAGGACTTTGCATTAAGGATACTATACCAGCAGTCACCCTTCTGCAAATAACTCAATTCAAAATTGAAAAAAATATATAATTGGACCCTGAATTACATCATATGTCTTTATGTCCACGGTTATATTAGAATTTGATTTTAGGCACTCTATTGAGAGTAAAAATTCATGCAAGAGGCAAATGTAAAGACAGTCTGTAAGATGGCTCTATTATTCTCTGCCTCCCACAAAACAAAAATGGTAACTGGGGAGAATTGTTATGGAATCTTTGCTTCTTTTACTTCTGGGATCTTATCTTTAACTTAATTTCTACTCCAAATTATTTATATTTAGTTTTAAAACCCTCAGGACTGAAATAAGAGCTTGGTCAGACATCAGATAAGTAAACAAAAATCCTTATAAAAAAGAAATGTCCATCATGTAAAATAAAGTATTGACTAAAAGGCAATTAATGCCACAATTCACATTTTTATATGATTAGTTAGATACATGATATCTGAATAAATTACTTAATTGGCCAGTTATTACAGAAATTGAAGTATTAAAATTCATAAGTCAGAGTCCATTGTATGTCATTATACAATAAATATCTGGAATTTTTCCATTTATCAATAATGCCATCTGTCCTATCCAATACAAATGGACTACAACCCATATGGCTCCGTTCCCCATTGATTACTCTGATGAATGAGGTAGCATAACCACTCAAAAAACCATCATATTATATGACACTGTCATCAAAAAGATATGGAGAAAGGAAAACACAAGATGATACTTAATTAGAAACTGTCAAATCAATTTAGTTAAGTTTTAACAACTGACATTATGATCCTAAAAAGTATCAGTATATTGAATAATATTGTGTCAGTTTTGTACTCTCTTAGCACCTTCAAAGAAAACCAAAGAAAAAATTTCTGGAAAGACTATAATAGCCTATTATAACATGTTCCATTAATAATTATCCCAATAAGAATATACTCAATATCCTTTTAGGCCTGGGTAATTAAATTAAAAACACTTTTCTTTCACTTCATAGAAAATCATAGAACGATCATTAACTTTTGATAGTAAGTCATTTTTTAAAGCAAAACTAGATACAGTTCTTTTTTTTAAAGAATTATTTTATTTAACTTTATTTATTTATTTTAATTGGGAAAGTTTATGGAAAACAGAATTGAAATATGAGTTTATTTTGGTGCAAAAATGAACTCCATGCATGTTTTTTTCACAATACACATTTCCATGAACTTTTTGAAGACTCCTCATAAGTACTACCTACATTAATATTGACTAAGCAGAAAACTGAAAAACATTAACTTCAATGATGAGATTGTCTGTTTGATGTGGTAATTTGCATTCGTGGTAATACATTTAGTTATAAAGTAAGTAGACTTGGCATGCCTAAAAATTACCTTTATTTTTCAAGCTCTGTTAAGATGACCAGTATTTAATTGGCTATTAGTCTCACTGAAAATATTCTATAAAGTGTTTCCTTGGTGAAACTCATTCTAATTGTGATCTGCATTTTTATAGATGAGAAGAAATACATTATGAACAAATAAATTTACTCTGTATTAAAATGTTAGTTTAGCTTAAATAACTTAAAATTTTATATGACTTTCTCTTTTTATCTTTCATCAGATACAAAATGAAGTAACTGGTGGAGTTATATGTGGAATTTGTAAGACAGCTTGAGTTCCTATGTGTCAGCCACAGGAAAAAAAATTAAAATAAAGATAAATCCAGGAAATATTTTCCCAATTGATTGAAGAAAGCCACTCTAACAAGAATTCTATGGACTCCAGGAATCATGGTGAGAGAAAAAGCTTTCAGATATGCAAGCCTTAGATTCAGCCAAATTCAGAAAACCTACAGGTGTCATGACCAAGGAGGAAGCTAGTGCCAACTGCTTCCCACCTGCACCTTGCTAGCAGGTGCAGCACCTAGAAATCTCATTCATGAAAAGCAAACAATTTCCAGGTAAGGTTTGCCAAATCAGCAACAGACAGCATGACTTCTATTCCTGCTTTAAAAACCTCCAACACTTAGACAAATGGGACTACATCAGACTAAGAAGTTTCTGCATGGCAAAAGACACAGTAATTTGTGTGAATAGTGTGAATAGACAGCCCTCAAAATGGGAAAATATTTTTGTAAACCATGTGTCAGTTAAGAGACTGATAACCAGAAGTCACAAGGAACTCAAGCAGCTGTTCTGGAAAAAGACAATCAATCCCATTAAAAGATGAGAGAATGAGTTGAAAAAAACCACTCTCTAAAGATGACATACGAATAGCTAAAAGGCATATGAAAATATGCTCAACATCCCTCATTTTAAGAGAAATGCAGATCAAAATAGCAATGAGATACCACCTAACCCCAGTCAGAATGACTAAGATTAAAAAAACAAAAAATGGTAAGTGCTGGTGGGGGTGTGGTGAAAGGGGAACTCTCTTACACTGCTGGTGGGAATGTAAATTGGTCCAGCCACTGTGGGGAACAATTTGAAGATTCCTCAAGAATCTACAAATAGAACTACCATATGATTCAGCAATCTCACTCCTTGGTATCTACCCAAAGGACAGAAGAATACTTAATCAGAAAAATGCTTGAACCTCGATGTATATTGCGGCACTATCCATAATTGTTAAGTCATGGAAACAACTCAAATGCCCACGAACAGATGAATGGATAGAAAAACTGTGGCACATATACTCAATGGAATATTATTCAGCCATAAAAAAAAAAAAACAAAACCCTGGCTTTTGACAGGAAGTGGATGAATATGAAAGACATACTGCTGAGTGAAGCAAACCAGGCTATAAAGGAGAGGCATTGTATGTCCCCACTTAATATATACAGAGTGTCTGCACCCTATGACTGAAACTAATTGACTAAAGGATATAGAAACACAGTATATAGATGTAAATACCAGATATAGTATGTGTGAAAGAGGAGGATCTGAGGAAGGACATTTGGGGAAGGGATAGGGAGGTAAAGCATTAATGGCACCAAGAGGTGTGGTATTGTCTGTTGAAGATATTTTGTAGTTTTAGCAACTGTACTAGGGAGAAATGTTCACCTGTTGAAATATCCACTTTGTAAGACAAATAATGTGACTGAATGTATAAAAGAAAATGAAATTTAAAAAATAATTAATTCATTCATTAAAAAACAAAACAAACAAACAAACAAAAACCCTAACACTTTCAGTTGGCAGGTAGTATGGAGAGGTTGGAGTGCTGGACTCCCACATGACTATGGCTCAAGTCCTGGACCTGGCAGCTTGCTTTCTCACTTTCTCTCTCTCTCTCTCTCTGTCAAATTGAAAAATGAAAATAAATAAAATTTTAAATAAGTAATTCTTCTTTTAAAAAAATCTCCTAACACCTCTTCAAATGTGAAAGCATATAATTTTAAAAGATTTTTCAAGTTTGAACCACTGGTTCTTACCTGTTTACTTTCTTTGCCAGCGCCACATGATTTCAATTATATCTTTTTTTTTTTTTAATTGCCTAGGGATGTGAGCTCATGGGGGAGAGAGAGAGCCCTCCCCTCAAAAGATGTGTTTAAGCCACAATCCTTTCTCCTCCATTTTTCTATCCTGCCAGAAACCAGAACTTCGGGCATGAATGCAGACTTGCCAGCAGTTTTTTTAAGCTGCCAGGGATGATGAGACTCAAACCACGGCGGGCCATGTAGGATTTGACCCCCTACATAGCACTTAACCACTGCGTTATGGGGATGGGCCCTTTAATTGGATCTTAGCAATGTATTTAAAGTGTATGGCAGCGTAAGATTTTCTCATGCTTCTACTTTTCCATCCCTGGAGCCCTTAGTCCATCTTCTAGCAAACATTTCTAGCTACTGTTGTCTGCTTTATTCTTCCTATATCTGCTTCAGAATCAGTGTTAAAAGTTATTCCCTATGAGATTTGATTCTAATGAAATTTAAAAAAATTTTGAAATTCATTTATTTCTTCTAAGAGAGAGACGGTGTGTGGAGGGGAACACACCTAACAAAGTCTTCATTTCTGGCATGTACAGGAAGACATGCCAGGGAAGTGAACCCAGACCTGCTCATAGGATCTCAACATCATGGAGCATGGTATTACAACTGTGTCCACTATGGCTGGCCTCTAAAAAAATTAAATTTATTTTTTACAGGACCAGCAGATGGCATAATGGTTACATCACTGGATTCCCACGTAGTCGATTTCTGTTCAAGTCCTGGACCTGGTGGCTTAAAAATCAAACCAGGCGCATGTGCCCAAAATCCCAAGAGGAGAATGGAGGAGAAGGAATCATGGTGTGGCCATCCCCCCGGGGGGGTGATTTCTTGCTTTCTGTCTCTCTGACTTGCTCTGTCTCTCTGACAAGTGCAAAAGCCCTATAGCAAAAATCTCTCTTAACAAAACAAAACAAAACAAAAAATAAAAACCTTAAATTTATTTAAAAAATAAAACTGCAGAAATTAAATGTATTTTTAAAATTATTTCCAATCAAAAACATGTCATATCTTAAAGCATCATCTTGTCATTAAAAACTTATGGTTTTTTGGGGGCCAGCAGGTGGCATGGTGGTTAAGGGCAGTGGACTCCCACAGGGCTGACCATGGTTCAAGTCCCTGGCAGCTTCCTTTCTCACTTGCCCTCTTTCTCTCTCTCTGGTCAAATTTAAATAAATAAATAAATAAATAAAGTTGAATAAAAAAAAATTTTTTTTTTTTTTTTTTTTTTTTTTTTTTATAGTGGCCCTGAAATTGCTTACAGTTTTGATGCCACCATTCATGGGGTCTTCTTTTTCCCCTATTATCTTTCTAAGTGGTTTACCGCTAATAGGTAAAAGATGTATTTTTCATATTTTCTTTGTACTTAGCAATATTACTAAATTAGTCATCTAAAAATGAAATCGAATTAGTTTTACCGATTACTCCTGTTTTACGTGTTTACTCGGTAGATAATATTATCTGCAATGAATAACTACAGTATTGCCAACATAAGTTTTAATGTCAGTAAAGAACAGATTCTTGTTTAGCCTAGAATATATTCCAATCATCAGTTTACTCTATTACTTACTTTGAAAAATCTTTTAGTTTTTGATGACTCAATAATATGAATGACAGTAGGACCTAGACTTAACATATTTCCAAAACTACTTTTGATACCATGGGATAACTGTAAGTTCCAACTCTATACCAAGGTACAGATCTCATGCTAGAAAAAAAGAATCTCTGTTAAATATTTTAGAATAGAAAGATGTGGCCTTACATAAATGTCTTTGGAAGAATAAAATAAAACTTACCTTAAACGAACAAAACATCAGAAAGATTACCACAACCCCAGTTCCCAGAAAAAACACTCTGTTTATAAATATTTCTGCTCTATGTCACACTAGGGTATTTTTTAAATTTTTCAAAGAAGCCTGAGCTGCTCTTAAAGAACTCTTAACTTACTGCTTTGGGGAATTAGGATCAAGTTGGTGATGGCGATAATTTTCTATTAAGCAATTTTCTTTCTTAGTAGTGCCTAGCCACGTTTTAGGCAGAATGCAATAGAGTAATCAAACCTTATTATGCCAGAAATAGTTCAAATCTTTATTAAGTGCACTGAGAAAGACTTCATACTGCCTGAAAAAACAAAAAACAAAAAAAAAAAAACAAACAAAAAAAAAAAAAACCCAACTTTGCAAACTTGGTCTTTTGTAGGCTAGAAGTAAAACAGATGCTGTAGGTACCTGTTTGTGTGTCCTTAAGCTCTTCGGCCAGGATTCCCGGCCAGTGGCAATGAACTTGCTGCCCATCACGTCACTGAGCCATGAGACTGTGGTGAAGTCTGGAGCTGCTGTGCAAAGCCTCCAGAATTTTCAGGGTGTGGCTTAAGGATATAGTAGCTTCCAATTGTATTTCCCCACTGACAAGTTTTATTGTGCAAGATACTAGTGCACTTTGCCCAGCAAGGTATTGGACTGCTCCAACCTAAACCAGAAAAGGGAAATTAAGGTCCAAAATAAGAAAAAATTTCTCTCTTAATTCAAGTATTCCCCAAATTCTTACTCAATTAGAAAAATGGAGATAATAACAATAATACCTACTTTGGTGGGTTATTCTGGAAATTAGATGTATATCCAATATCTATTATATAAACTCGGGACAGAGCAGGGAATTGATAAATGATAGCCATCATTATTATTCCTAAATCCAGACTTTGGCCCTAGTACAACACAGTTGACTAAGTTTATTCATGTCCCAAATCAAGGTACCGGTCTGAGTAATTAACACTGTATTTGTTTTACCAGGTAAAATTAATATGAGGATAAATACTCATAAACACTGGGCCTTAGAAGAATTAGCTCTGGGTATGTGTCATTAATAACACTTTTATAATATTGAAGTGTAAATCCTAAATCACTGGGCACAGATAGCATTAGGACATAATTTATCCTTAACAAACATTTAAGGATTAAGAGAAAAATCTTGCTTCAAAACTGTGTTAGTCCTCAAAGGTGGTACCATGGTTCAGTGGAATGAGGAGCTTTTAGGACATAAAAAGGATTTCAAGTATGTGTCTTTAAAGTCAAAAACATATTCGCATCTTATCTATTCCAGACTAAAGACATAAAATTTTTGGCTCCTAAAGACATGGATAGGTCACATTTTTCTGCAAATCAGTCTCTATAATTGAACCTAAGTTATAAGAGACCCTTTTACAAAGCATCTGCTTCTTTATTTTCTGTTGAGACGTTTCCTAGATTTTGCTCCAAAAGAGCAAGGAGTATAATAAAGGCTCTTAACTTTTTTATGATTTTCATAAAAATTCTGTGATAAGCCCTGAATTCTTTTCACTATTGGAAAGGGTAAACATATGAACTGTCCAGTATTTATAGATGCCAAATACAGTACTGTGGTGAGTGCAAACTTTTTTCCTTCCCCATTTCTGAGTTGTATAAATTCTTTAATAGAGACTTTGCTGAACTTTTACCGCAACTAAAAATTCCTCTGTATTAAAGCTCAGTGAAAAGAAATCTCAGTGCCTGGAAGACAAGGCAATCAAACCATGTGACAGTCCCATATGCAACTCCAAATCTGTCCTCATAACTGTCTGTAGAGCTCACAAAAGAGTCACACATGTAGTTATTGGAAGAATATCTTACACAATTTGGCATACAAGTTCTAAGATTAGCAGCTGAGGAGGGGGAGGAAGTAGGGAGGAACATAATAGATTAACTGACACCCATCCACTATCTTTCTAAATTCTTTGGAATGTTAAAAATATTGTTTTGATCAATCTATATATACACCCTCAAATTTGAAAGAGAAATTCAAAGCATGTTGTGGTTGAAAGAACAAATGGTTCAAAAAAAAAAAAAAAAAAAACCACTATGAAATATATGTCACTGAACAAGGGAGTCCAGCCAGCTCCCAAGTGGCATGTTAACATGATGAAAAGCAAATCCAGGATGCTGTGAATCAAAGAGACATGGGTCTATTTTTAAAGAGGGCTGTGTCTCCCCATCCTGTTTGCCAAGTACCATTTTTTTTTTTTTTTGAGAAATTCAGCCTTCTGAATAGGTAAGTATCTAAATATTCCAGGAGTTATCTACCCAACACTTGACCACTTCTTCCCCTTATAAGGCCTTTAGCTCTACATATATCATCCATGTTAATTACTAGACAAACAGAAGAGCTGTTCAACTAGTTCACTTCCCCTATTCTTGAACAGATTGTTTGAGACATAATATGAATACTAATTAATGATAAAATATCTGTGAGTGTTTTGAAATATGGGCGAAGATAGCACTTTTAGAAAATGCCCAGATAGATCAAGTGTAACAAGCCCCACTGGTCATATGTAGGGTCAGGATACAGCTCAAAGATATGAGAGTAAAATTGGCAGAGTTTTTGGCTTCAATTCAGTGGGAAACTAAAGACCACTTTTTTTTTTTTTTCTCCCGAGGGGGAAATGACTTTCTTTTGACCTTTTCCTCTGGTTAATTGGAAGTTTAAAATAAAAATTATCCTCACAAACAAACGAAGAGCTTAAAATGAAAACTATCCTCACAAACCAATAAAGATAAAAACAGAATTTTGTTAGAGATCAACCTGAGTAGTTTGAGGACCGAGACTGTAACATGTTTGATTGGGAATTTCAGGTCTATACTCTTCAGCAAAAGAAATACAAACCAATTGGGTCTGATCCAACGTAAAGTGCCCAAGGCTGACCCAAGCTCTTTGATGCCAGGGGCAGAGAAAAAGTCACTTGAAAGAATCTGATCCTCTTTAATTCAATTACCCTTTCCAGCTAGTTTGCTTAGAAGCAAAGTATGCCCTTAGAGACATAAAAAATATAATTTTCTGTTAAAGAGCAAAGTACATTATTAGGTTCAATTACGGAGACAACTGAAATAATGTTCTTTGTGATAAGTGTCTAAGTCACTGCCAAACTACATTTGTCTCCCCTCTTTCCTTTATAAAATTGAGTATTATACTTTCCCCTTAAAACTTTTTGAGAACTCAGAAACTTTTTTCCTTTAATATACTAGTCTTTGTATTCTCCTCTAATTTTGATATCTAAAGTGAATGAATAAATAACAATTTATAATTTTTGGACTTCAGTCATTTCAATCTTTAAGGTTAAAGAGAAAGAAGATTATCCAATGAAAAGAGAAGTGGATTATCCAAAACTAAACAGGACAACAAAGTGATTTATATTTGACATTAGAATTACTTTGCATTGAATTTTAATAATGCATGTATAAAGTTTTCAGGAATTGATTTGACTCCCTCAAAGAAATAAAAATATTTCTTGAAAATCTGATTTGGGAAAAAATTAAGGTTGACTACGGTTCATACTGCATGTTCACCTAGTCCTATTTCTCTGAGGATTAGACCTGAAATTCCTACATTTTCCTGTAATAAGATAATTTTTTCCAAGACTGATTCAAGGTTTCCCATGTTCCAATTTTTCTTAGGACAAGAGAAATCATCAAGTATTTCCATTTCAAAGCTTTTCTTTGTATTCAACTAAATTTAGAAAACTAGAAAATGAGATAGTTGCTTAAAATAACAGCAAAGTAAGGTCTTAAATAAAGAAAGAATCATAATAAAGATCTATCCAAAATAAAGCATTATGGATATAAACTTTTGTTATACCTGTTTATTTATTCATATTTCTTTTTGTATGTGCCAATCTTTCTTCTACCTCCCCCATTAGACCTGTTTTTAGTACAATATTTGATGGTTATGGCAAGGCTTTTTCTAAATATTTGAAAGAAGAAGGATAAGAATATCTTCTACATTAACTGGAAAAATACATATCAATGTTCTAGGGCAGGTTGTTTCCTCCTAATTCATTGTTAGAGTCAGTCTGACCCCTTGACTTGAGATAGTTTATTCTGGGCCTTGCTTCCCAAGTCATCTTACCTGGATCCTCTACCCCCTGAATGTTTCCCCACACAGAAATCTAAAGCCAACTGAAATCATCCATTCTCTTTTTTTTTGAGAAGTTTTTCCTATAGGGCACGTGCACTCACCAGAAAGACAGAGAGAGACAGAGACAGAAGGCGAGAAATCACCCCCCAGAGGGGACGGCCACGCCACAATCCCTTCTCCTCCGTTTCCCTCTCGGGATCTTGGGCACGCACGCACATGCGCCCTGGCATGAGTTTAAGCCACCGTGTCCAGTACTCAAACCACGGTCAACTACATGGGAGTCCAATGACATAGCCATTACCCTAACTGCTGGTCCCAAATCATTCTTTCTCACCCCAGGCCATAAACCGAAGCTTCAAACCCAGGCAAAGCCTTTTAACTACATTTACCTAGGTGATGAGACTGATAATCAACCATAAAAAAGAGAGGACTACATTCTCTAATTCTTCTGTATGTCTCAAGAATCTTTATGCTGATGTTACGCCATTCATTAAATAATAGAGATGGTGTCCTCAGAAGTGATAATTAGTAAAGTGATTTACATCGGGTTATTCAGAATTTACCCAGAACATTCAAAGTGCAGTTAGGATTGGCTGAATTTCTACCAGTTCTGGAGAATAGAAGAGCAGCTAAAATAGTTGACATATGGAATCATTACGAGCCCAAAGTGTAGAGGAAAAGATTTTTCCATCCCTTTTTTGTTCTTATGTTGCATGGGCCCAGATCTTAGAATTTTCCTTAAATCCTTTCTTTCACTCCCTACTTTCTATCTGCCAGAAAACTCAGTTAGTTCCACCTTCAAAATACATCCAGAATCCAATCACTTCTCACCAAGTTCAACGCTACACCCTGATCCAAGCCACTATCATTTTCATCTGGATTACTGATAGAATTTTGTGGTAAGTACACCTGCTTCTACCTCCTTGAACACACTGGGTGTACATGAGCCATAATCTGAGGTTGGCTGAAACTGGGGGGAAACAGGTATTAAGACCCTGTTGAAGATATTCTCTATATCTTCCTCTCTTGCTCTCTTCCATTAATTAGTGGAAATTAATTTAGACTTTAAAAAGAAATACCAAAACTCATAGGAAACGTCCTAAAACCAGAAGAGAAAAAAATAATATGTCATTCTACTTCCAATCAATTAATACCATTCCTTTGTTTAAATAAATTAAAAGATTTTAAAAAAGGGCAATCCATGCTGTCATGCTTTGTTTTAGGTGAGCACAGAGCTAGAGAGAATAGGTACAAAGTATGCAAAGAAACATTAGCTGCTAGTATAGAATAAAAAGTGATGAAAAAAGAATAACTAATAGTAAAATAGGTTTTACAGCTGTTCTAGGCATGCTGAAGCCAGTAAAATATAAAAAACTTCACTTCTTTATGATTATATATCAACAATAAGTACAAACTGTGATCATTTCAAGACTATCTAAACAAAAGTTTAAGCTGGCGTTACTGATAGAAATCTAAGATTTAAAATTTTATCTTAAGTAAGAGTACAAGTCAGTACTGGATTTCTACTTAAGTCTGAGTGAAAATGAGTTCTGTGGATGTAAGTGTAGTATTTCCAACAACCTAGCATAAGGTCTAAGCAACAAGCTCATGCAAGTGCTCAGTAAATGTGTACTCATTAGTATAATGCACAAGTCAACATAGTTGGTGTATTTGAATGTATGAATTTACCTTGTTCCTTATTTTTCTCCCTGAAGATAGAGACTAATAATTCTTTAATAAAGAGGTAAAAAAGTAGTCATATATATGCTTTATCTGCCTGTCTTATCTATAAATCAAACAGTAGAAGTTAGTCAGATCTTTTTAAAAATTATTATTAAATGAATACTATTAAATTAACTAAGCAAAATTTTTTCCAATCTGTAGGGAGATGGGGCCAAGATCAGATGGGAAAAGATGAGGAGATTCCCTGTCCTTTAACATCAGGGCTTCTCTCCCTCAATATAGAAATGAAACAGGAGAGACAAAAGGTTGATGTGCATCAGAGAATTCTGTTTCAAGAGATCTCTTTAGCTCTGAATTAAACTCATAATTCTGATGGGGTGTAACTAAGAAAGCCTCACAGAGCCTGAAGCTCAAAATGGCAAGCTCTGTGAATTTAGTTTGTGAAGTATAACACTATCTTACGAAGTAATTTACTAAAGAGGCTAATGTCTTTTATGGCATGTTTGAGAAGCATTATGAGGGACGAGGAGGAAATAGTTCACTCTGCACAACGTACTCTCTGAGGTGCCACTTGTCCACTTGCTATAGACTGTCAAAAAAGAGACTCCTGGGTGACTCAGTGGCACAGCAGTCAGGCACTGCTCAAGTAAAGCCGGATCCATATGGGAGATTGTGGTTTCAGTTCCCCCGTAGATCTGTACATGCCAGGCATGTGCACATGATCCTGGAGGACTGGAAAGGCTGGCAGAGAGGGGATGCTGTTGAGGGTGCTTGTCTGTCTTTCCCTCTCTCTGTCCCTCACTCTCATGAGAGAAGTAAATTTAAAGAAAAAAGAAATTATGTCCATAACAAACTTAAATATTTAGATATCTTCTGGGTTTTTTTTTTTTTTTTTTTTTTTTTTTTTTTGAGAGATTTTCGCTATAGGGCGCATGCGTTCGCCAGACAGACAGAGAGAGACATAGAGACAGAAAGCGAGAAATCACTCCCCAGGGGGGATGGTCACACCGCAATCCCTTCTCCTCCATTCTCCTCTCGGGATCTTGGGCACGCACGCACACGCGCCCGGCGTGAGTTTTAAGCCACCGGGTCCGGGACGCGAACCGCAGTCGACTACGTGGGAGTCCAGCGACATAGTCATTACGCTAACTGTTGGTTCCCAATATTTAGATATCTTCTAAAAAAATGCATTAATGGGGAACCAGCAGGTAGCAATGTGGTAGGGTACTGGATTCCCACATGGCCGACAGCAGTTTGAGTCCTGGCTATGGTGGCTTGCTTCCTCATTATTCTCTTGTCTCTGGTGAGTACATATACCCTATAGCAAATTTTTAAAAAATTAAAATAAATAAAATCTAATAAATAATTCTTTTTAAAAATATATATTAATGTATTTATCTAATGAGGGTATGGGGAGAGAGAGAGAGAAAAGAGGAATTCTTGGCATAGTCTCATCATGCTGAGATCCCCACCCCAGCACCATGGACACGATCACCATGTTCAAGTGGACCCAGGTTCAAAAGCAGGAGCCTCTCCTATGGCTTCCAGCAACTGCAATATGGCGCCTGACTGCCTGCGCCACCATGGCCAAAATATCTTAACTTTATGACGACATGATCATCTAGGTATCAGAGTAATATATGACCCTTAGGGATATATTACAATACCCGAGTACACAGAATCAACAAGAGATAAGAAAGTACATAAAAAAAACCCAAACTATTCATTTTTGTAGAAAACCTTTATTCCCAACAACCACTAGTATTTACTGGGTCATTACAATGTGCCACTTACTATGCTAGGCATTTTACCTGTTTAACCTTATTTTGATCTTCATAGGTCCACTCATTGGCACTATTATTATATTTATTTTGAAGATGAGTACACTGGAAATTGGAGAGGTCAAGTTATTTACTCAGGGTTATACAGACAGTGCATGACAGACCTGAGACATGAGTATAGGGATGTATGATATCAAATCCATAAATCTATCCCCAAAGTGGATATGAACCATTCATATACATTTAGTGAATTTAACAATAATGTGAAATGCTCTTTCAAAATCTGACAAACAATACACGCTTACGATCAGATTAGTGTGGTAGAGCTTGAGCATTAGAGCAGGAAAGCCTGGGTAATGTGCTTCAGACAATTTACTCTGTGAAGCCAGTTTCCTTCTCTGTAAAATGAATATCATGATACCAACACTACATGGTTCACTGTGTTTTAAAGTTGGTTTCTTCCATGAGTAAATGAGAGAGAGAGAGAGAGAGAGAGAGAGAGAGAGAGAGAGAGAGAGAGAGAGAGAGAGAGACAGAACCTTACAGGGTCTTCATGTCAGGACCCATCCCTCATTTCAGCTAGCCCCAGATCATAGGCGCATTTGCCCAAGCCTACTCTGGGAAGTTTCTGGATGCGAACCAGAAGTGTTTTAATGTGGCTTAGCCTTGCAGAGCACTGCATTTTACCACTGCACCATTGTTCAGTCTCAATGTTACGCCATTCTTAAAGGAGGACTATAGGTAATGTATATAGAATGCTCAGTGCTTTGTAGACAATCATCACTTTAGTCTCTATTTACATGTAGCATAAAGCTAATTATGGTCTTTCACTTATTTATTCAGTATATTTTTACTATGTACCTATATGTGTTAAGCACTGAACTGTTTACTGGGAATAAAATCTGAAAACAGACTAGCCCTACCCTGAAAGAGATATAGTCTAGTGTTAAGACATTCATGGCGACATAGGGTCCTTCAATCAATTGGAAAAACAGAGAAAAGGTATTGTAACAGTTCAGTTAAGAGACAAGTGGCTGAACTGGGGCAGTGACAATAGGTCGAAGTGCAGGGCACTTATATCTATTGATGATATTCAGTAAACAGAATTGATGGAATGTGATTCTTGATGAGACAGATATTTAGGGAGGGTAAAGTATAAAGGGAAGAATATAGGTTAATCAGGTTTTCTGTTTGATCTAGAGGAACAACTTGTAAAGTAGTGAGCTAAACCAAAATATTTTCTCTTTAAAAATCTAACTCATGGGACCAGTAGATGGCATAATGGTTACATCACTGGTTTCACACATAGTTAACCATAGTTCGAGTCCCAGACCTAGCAACTCAAAACTCACGCTGACCATCAGAGGAGAATGGAGGAGAGGAGATTAGAAGGGAAGGGACTACGGGTGTGGCCATCCTTGCTGGGGAGTAATTTCTTGTCTTCTGTCTCACTGTAAGCGCACACACCCTATAGCAAGAATCTCTCTAAAAAATAATAAAAATTGGGAACCAGCAGTTAGCGTAATGGCTATGTCGCTGGACTCCCACGTAGTCGACCGCGGTTCGCGTCCCATGGCTTACTCAAGTGCGTGCGTGCCCAAGATCTGGAGGAAAAGAGATTGCAGCGTCTCCCCCCTGGGGGGTGATTTCTCGCTTTCTGTCTCTCTGTCTCTCTCTGTCTGTCTGGCGAAAAGCAAAAACCTCTCAAAAAATAAAAAATAATAATTTTAAATATGGGACCAGCAGCTGGCGTAATAGCTATGTAACTAGGTTCCCATGTTAGTCAACTGTGGTTTGAGTGTTGGTCCCAGTGGCTTAAACTCATGCTGAGTGTGTGTGCGTGTGTGCCCAAGATCCCAAGAGGAGAACGGAGGAGAAGGGATTGCGGCATGGCCATCCCCCCCCGGGGGTGATCTCTCCCTTTCTGTATCTCTGTCTCTGTCTTTCTGCTGAGTGCATGTGTCCTATAGCAAAAACCTCTCCCCCCAAAAAAAATTTAAATATAAAATAAAATCTAACTTATAAAATTTTCAGAGGTATTTGAATCAGTAATAGAAAGTTAGGTAATAATAATGTTAAAATTAAGTAGAAGAGGATAAATAGAAATAAAATTAAAACAAATGCAAGTTTCCTTTCTATCTATATAAATTAAGTGTAATGCTTTATGATAATTAAACAAATCATTGGGAGTATAGGCAAATATTTTAGATTTTCATTTACAAGTAATCTTTAATTTTCATTTTTCCTTTGTTCATTGGCAAATAGCTAATCTCCCATGTCAGCAGTAGGTACTTTTAAGGCATGCCAATGTCCTCATTAAAGCAAGACTCAAAAAATGGGTCTAACTTTCAACTTTGAAATTGTTGTCTGAGAGCCATTCTAGCATCAGCATGCCCAAATTGCTACAATTGCAGCACAGCTGCACAGTAGGAAAAAAAAAAAAAAAAACAACAACTTTATATTCCAAAGGGATGCGGTCATTGGGTCATGCTGGCTCTTTAAAAATCTATTTAGAGTTACAAGTGCAAGCTTCTTGCTGAACAAAAATCCCAAAACAATCAACCACAGGATTTCAACCAAACCTCAAGTATTTCACAAAGAAATGATTTATTATTTGTTCAAAGAAAATGAAACACCTCTAAGAGTGATTTAAGTCAATAAGTAATAAGCTAAATCTTTGTTATGAATGCGTTCTGGTGTCTGAATGACTGTTGTCCTTTTGGAGGGCAAAGTGCACAAAAGATTCAGTGACCTTATGACTTGACAGTCAAATAACTATCATTATGTTCAGTCAATATAAATAAGCATGACTGACAATTTGCTAATTAGCTGCCTATGGTCAACCAAGTGTACTTGCAACCTTAATGAGAACCTAATCAATTAATACTCAGGGCAATAAAGACCACTTGCTGATTAAGTCAGACAGAAATCATCTTTTTCTAACAGGATTAATGCTGTAAAGTGGCAAATTTTTAATTTAAAAATGATAATCCTCCTTCCTAAGACCCTCTTTTTTAGCTAACATGGTAAAATTGACATTAAATGTGAAATCTTTCATTCAACTATGTTTAAAATCTTTAAAAACATGTATTATAATTTGAATACTAAGAGGAGGACTTCTGGGGTTCATTTTAATTATACACTAATCAGCTGAAAATGATGTGATCATTGAGCCGAAAAAATTTTTTTCCTTAAAACAAAATAGTCCATACTAAAGTTATAGAGAAAATAATGAAATTCAACAAAATTGTTTTTCAATTTGGGCCTCTCTTCTGACAACTACTAATATGACAGAGAAAGCTTTCCAGGTGCATAAAGTTCCCCTTTTAATTAAAAAGAAAGATGTTACTACCAGCTTTCATGTAGATATAAAATAAGCTGTTAAAAGAAAAAGTTCTTTACATTATGAGTGATATTGTCATTTTAAGTCACAAACTGGAGTCCCCTCTCCTGTGACATGGTCGATATAAAACAGCATCTTTTTATTGCTGTGGAGAGAAGGTAAACAGCCTCGAAGTTGCAATGCAGTCATAATTTGCAGGAGCTTCCAGAATTACTTTCTGTTTACAATGTATAATATCTGACTTGGCAAAGGAACACGTTTATCATTTTAGGTTAAAAATGTATCATTTGGACATAGTGACTACAAATTTATAATTCTCCTTTGAGAATAAGTTTTCCTCTTTAAAGCTTTGCAATCCTTTGGCTCAAATGATGCATTTGTAAATGCATGTATTTTATATAAGAGAAGAGAGATGGTTTCCTTAAAAAATGGCATAAAAGCAGCAGCTGTGTATCTGCAATAACAGTTTCATGAGGCTTTTAATACAGATAAATATGCAAATATGTCATACTATTTTTAATACACCATTTTTTACACAGTGTAGTGACTGAAAACAGAGCAAACATTCTGTGTATTTAGCTTCATGAGAGAGATGCACCATTCAAAATGGGAATTATTGTCATGTTGTAGCAGGCAGTTAAAAAAATATGTTTTTGGAGAGTAAATAAAACCTTCAGTCGTAACAAGAACACTGACAAAGTCCAGAGAAGTAGTTCAGATTCTACCACTATGTCATCAGTACTGCTTAAAAAACTAGAAAGCACTGGTCATATTCTGCTGATGAGAGATCACACAGTTAATATCTAGTGGATTGCTCAAACAATAAGACAACTTTATTGAAACTCTGGGTTTTTTTTTTTTTTTTTTTTTTTTTTTTTGGAGAGGTTTTTCGCTATAGGGCGCGTGCGCTCGCCAGACAGACAGAGAGAGACAGAGAACAGTGAGAAATCACCCCCCAGGGGGGATGGTCACGCCGCAATCCCTTCTCCTCCATTCTCCTCTCGGGATCTTGGGCACGCACGCACACGCGCCCGGCGTGAGTTGTAAGCCACCGGGTCCAAGACGCGAACCGCGGTCGACTACGTGGGAGTCCAGCGACATAGCCATTACGCTAACTGCTGGTTCCCTGAAACTCTGGTTTTGAAGGCAAGACCAACTGGGTTTCATAATTTAGATTAGTAAATTCAAGTAGTTAAATTAAGTTTTGTATTTTTTTGCTGAATCATATAAGAGATCTATAATGGAGCTAGAATTAAATCCCACAAGTTCACTGGGACCTTCCTATGCTTTTTCCTAATATAACCCATAATGACTATTTTTTCCCCAAATACAGAACAAAGCAGAGTTTCACAGTGGACATCTATACATACCATAATCATTAATATTTTACTATGCTTCCTGTATCATCTATTTACTACAAAAGTTTTATTTATTTATTTATTTATTTATTTATTTATTTATTCATTTATTTAGATTTTTGCCCTAGGGAGCATGCACTAGGAGAAAACCAGAGATAAAGAGTGGGAGAACGTGAGAACTCACTACCCCCACCTGGAGGGGACAGCCATGCTGCCACCTCTTGTTCTCTACTTACTTCTCAGGGCTTTTGGTACTCACACACATGTGCTTGGCATGTTTTTCAGGTCACCAGGTCTGGGACTTGAACCACAGTCAGTGATATGTGATCCAGCATCTTAACCACCACGCCACCTAGTGGTACCTTAATTAAAAAGATAGCCTTTATTTTTGGGGGGAGCAGTTTTAGGTTTACAGAAAAATTAAGTGAAAAATGTAGAGTTCCCTCAAGCCCTCCTCTTAGTTTCAGACTAAAGTGGTTACATTTGTTACAACTGATGAGTGTCTTTTGTGCTGCTAAAACAGACTATCACAGAGTGACCAATGTAGAATGAACAGAAATGTAATGGATCACAGTTCTAGAGGTTGGGAGGGAAGTCCAATATCAAGTTGCCAGTATCTGGCCAGTGCATTCATACTGAATCATAATATGGCAGAAAAAAAACACATGATGGAAAGGCAAAGAAAAGGTGGGAAAAAGAGGGAATGAGAGAGAGAAAGTGAGAGAAAGAGAAAGAGACTGAACCCATTCCCAGGATAATGAACTCACTCTGGAATAACAGCAATAGTCTATTCATGAGGGTAGAGCCCTCGAGGTCTTACCATCCCTTAAAGTTCTCACCTTCCAATACCATTACAATGACAATTAAATTTCAACATGAGTTCTAGAGGTGACAAACATTTAAATCAGAACATTCTGTCCCTGGTCCTCCAAAACTCATGTCCTTCTTACGTACAAAATGAATTCATTCCATTTCAATAACCCTAACAGATGCCCCAATATCTACTGGAAACTCCAAGTCCAAAGGCTAATTTAAATAATCTATGATTGAGACTCAAGGCTTGCTTCATTCTGAAGCAAATTCTCTGGCTGTAAGACTGTGAAATCAAAACAATACAATTGTGGGAAAGCCGTAGAGAAGATATTCTAATTCCAAATGGAGAAATAGAGAAGAAAAAAAATAAAACAAAACAAAAGCACATCCTAGTAAATCCAAAACCGAACAGGATAAATAATAATAAAGCTTAAGACTCCAGATTAATCTTCTCTGATGCCATGTCTTGCCTCCTGAATACAACGGGGTAAGGTAGGCACCTTTAAGGCCTCAGGCAGCCCCGTGCTACGTCTTTGCTGGGCTCAGCCCATGTATTATAGCAGCTCTCACAGGTTGGATTTTCATGTCTGCATTTCTCCTAGACTGTGGCTGCACACTGGTAGTTTTACAGTTCTGAGTTCTCAGGAGTGGCCTCACTCCCATAGCTCCACTAGGTATTGCCCCATTGGGATTCTCTGTAGCAGCTCAGAGCTGGCAACAGTTCTAGGCTTGAGGCTCTCCAAGGCATGTATTCTAGGTGGAAGCTATCATTATTCCACAGCTCATGCATTCCCCACAACTGCAAGGTTAGTACCATGTGAATGCTGACAAAGTTTACCTTCTGGAGTGATAGCCAGAATGGCAGCCAAGTCACTCCCAGATCTGCTTGAGCCATGGCTGTGGGAGGGCAAGGAGCACTGATCTGGAATGTGGGGGTTCCGTACTTGAGGTGGCACAGGGTAGTGAATGCTGAGGTCCCAAGGGTACCTCTCTAGAAAACTTGCCGTCAAGGTCCTTGAAGGAAAGGACCTTGAAGATCTCCAAAATGCCTTTGGAGACTTTTTCCCGTTGTTAAAGAATAGCACTTGGCTTCCTTCTAAGCCATACTAATTCCTCCATCAGAGAATCACATGGCCACACTCTTGGTATTCTTTCCCAAACATTTTCATTCTTTACATGGACAGGCTGTGAATTTTCCAAATCTTTAGGTTCTACTTCTTTTTTAATTATAAATCCTGTCTTTGAATAATTTTTCTCTTTTCATATTTTATTATACAAGTTAAAAGAAACCATGTAGCACCTTCAATATTTTGCTTAGAAATTTCTTCTTCCAGATATTTTAGTTCACTGCTCTCAAATTATGCCTTTCATAAAACTCTCTAGGCATGAACACAACTCAGTCATTTCCACTTTATAACAACGACCTTTAGTCCAGTTTTCAGTATCTCAGTTCTGATTTCCATCTGACTTCATCAGAATTGATTTTACTGCCCATATTTCTACCAACATTCTGTTCACCACCAGAAGTAATCTCGAAGTTTTGGTCTTCACATACAGCTCTCTTCTTTTTCTGATACCTCACCAGAGTCACCCTTAATGTTCTATTCACAGTCACAGGTTTTTGTCTAACTGTGAAAAAAGCATCTCAAAACTGTTCCACGTTCTCCACACTAACAATTTATTGACTTGAACTAACTGAAGTTAATTTCTTAGGGTTTCCAGGATCACACCAATCATGCAATTTCAACTTCAAATTTATTTCAGAAAAAAAATCCATGTGTGAATTCCCTGGAAGTGTGTTTTATTTTAGTATCTACTCAGGGGCAAAGCCAAAACAGACACATTTCTTGTTGTCTCCTTTTGCAATTTTCTTTTTTTAGCATTTCAATTTATTTATTCAAAGAGTTCTTTTACACTGACTTAGACTGTTCTTACTAATTTCTCAGTTCATCTTTTCATGGAGATTATAGACCCTGAAGAATCTTGGCTTGTATAGAGACCTCAAATCCTAGTATTCAGTTTATGCAGTTTCAAACCTTGTTTCCTGTCCCTAAGTAGCCAAACACACACATTTTGGTTACTGTGATCACCAAATAATTTCCATAGTTTTAGCTTCAGTTGCTGATTTCTTTTCCTTTTGATCTTTTAGAGATTTCTTTTCCTTTCCTATGAGCTTAGTCACACACTTTAAAAGGAAATTTTGTTATTTTAAAAAATCTAGCATTTTTAGTATATTTTTTCAGACTACTTACGATTGCAAGAAATGCATGTAGTGGATTTCATGTAAATAAAAAAAAACTCCTTTAAGGTAAATTTATCCCAAATTCTGCATGAGCCATATTTAGTCTAAAAGAATATTTATTGCTTATCTGAAAGTTAAATTTAACTGGGCAGTCTGTGTTTTTATTTGTAATTTCTGACAACACTAGAATATAATCCATCATATTTTGAAAATATAATGCTAGATTGAGGCTTAAGTACAATTTAAGAAGTCATCCCTTTAGTGGATACATTCACACAACTGAGAATTTTTTTTCTTAATTATATCAACTTGTTTTTTTTTATTTTATTTTTCTTTCTCAGATTAATTAAATTCACATTTTACATAAAGTCCCCATTATGATGTATACAATATACACATATATATATATAGTTTTCAACAGAGAACTCTACATTTTTTTGGTGTTAAATGTTTCTTCCCTTTGCCCCTCATGCCCACTCTCTACCACCCACTCCCCTCCCTTGCAGCCTCTGGTATCTACATTTATCCTTTCCACTATCTTATCTTCAGATCTTTCTCCTTTTGCCAGAGTGCTGATATATATATATATATATATATATATATTTTTTATCATTGCACATCTTTACAGTGTACAACATGGTTTTTCCCAGCATGAGTACAGTGTACATTAGTCAAGACAATGATATTACCATATACATTATCAACTCAAGTTGGTTTTCACATAGACATGCTATAGACAATTTTCCAGTGTCTTCAATGTGAAAAATTCTGAGCCCCTAAGAGCCCCCCTTCTTTTTTAAAAAAGAATTATTTTATTGGGGCTGGCAGGTGATGTGGTGGCTAAGGGCGCTGGACTCCCACATGGCTGACTGCAGTTCGAGTCCGGGACCTAGTGGCTTGCTTTCTCATTTTCCTTCTTGCGCTCTCTC
Organism: Tupaia tana; assembly: GCA_026018925.1. Classification (NCBI taxonomy): domain Eukaryota; kingdom Metazoa; phylum Chordata; class Mammalia; order Scandentia; family Tupaiidae; genus Tupaia; species Tupaia tana. The sequence goes on along the minus strand of JAKSZU010000023.1, from coordinate 37,201,645 downwards.
TCACTCTGTGTCCCTCTGGTCAAATTTAAATAAATAAATAAAGTTACATAAAATAATTCTTTTGTTTATTTTATATAACTTTATTAATTTATTTATTTAAATTTACCCAGAGAGGGGGAGAGAGAGAAAGTGAGACAGCAAGTCACAGGTCTAGGACTCGAACTGTGGTTGGCCATGTGGGAGTCCAGCGCCCTTAGCCACCACATTATCTGTCTGCTTCCCTTCTAAGTGATCTGCTTTTTCTTTCTAAATGCTTTCTTTACCCTTGCAGTTTAGTAACAAAAAGCTGTATTTCAATATTAGCCATTCTTTGTAACATTTTCTATAAAATAAATGGAACCTTTTTGATCTATATTCAGGTCTTTTCTTTACACTCCTGGAGTTTTTTCTTTGAATTTCTGTGGGTTGACATATTATCTCCACCCCTTACTTCCCCATATAACAATCTTATGCTGACTTTCCATTGTTTTTCACATCTACTTTGGTGCTTTTAAGTGCTTCACTCTGCATGACCTCTTATATTTGTTGTTTCCACTCCCTTAAAAATTATTTCCCTTGTGGTGCTTTCTCTTAGTTTCTTTAGTTTTGCTGGCTTCCTTTTCATCTTATTTCTTATCTCCTATTTGATCCATTATCTCATGATGTCCAGATTCTCTTCCATTTTTTTTTTACTGTGTAAAGCAGTTGAGAAAATTTTATACTGTATTTGAAGTGCATTTTATTTCAAATTGCCCTATTTGATTTTTTTTTTTTTAAAGAGAGATTTTTGCTATAGGATTCATGTGCTTGCCAGAGAGACAGAGAGACAGAATGAAAGAAATTACCCCTGGGGAGATGGCCATGCTGCAATCTCTTCTCCTCTAATCTCCTCTTGGGATTTTGGGCACACACACACACAGACACACTCAAACACACACGTCTGGCATGAGTTTTAATCTGCTGGGTCTGGGACTCAAACCGTGGTTGACTACATGGGAGTCCAACAATGTAACCATTATGCCATCTGCTGGTCCCATCCCTTAGTTTTTCTTTCCTGAATGCCTGACACTCAGTAAATTCTATTTAAATGTGTGTAGTAGGTGTAATGCTCATGTTCAATATTATTTGTTTTGTGTCTCAGGTATCAGAGGAATTTTTTTTTTTTTTTAAGAATTATTTTACTTTTATTTACTCATTTACTTATTTTAATTTGACCAGAGAGAGACACAGAGAAAAAGAGAGAGAAAGTGAGAAAGCAAGCCACCAAGTCTGGGACTCAAATAGTGGTTGGCCATGGGGGAGTGTCCTGCACCTTAACCACCACGCCACCGGCTGGTCCCAGGAATTCTTTTTTTTTTTAAAAAATAGCCTCTTCTTCATTCTTCTGATACATCAGTAGAGTTCGGGGATGGGTTGTACTCCTGGGCTTCACTTTCACTTCATTTTACATTTCCCTATTTCAGCACAACTGAGATATTTTCTGGTGTGGTTTGTGTTGCTTGACCACGCATTTACTCCCTAACTTTGTTGACTGCATCTTGCTGATCCTGATTAAGCCAATTGCTACAGAAATCATTTCCTATTTCCTTCTCACCTACTGGGCCCAGAATAGAAATGACCAACCTTGGGACCAGCAATCGGCGTAATGGCTATGTCGCTGGACTCACATGTAGCTGACCGCAGTTTGAGTCCTAGACCTGGTGGCTTAAACTCATGCTGGGCGCGTGTGCATGCGTGCCTGAGATTCCGAGAGGAGAATGGAGGAGAAGAGAATGAGGCGTGGACATCCCTCCTTGGGGGTGATTTCACGCTTTCTGGCTCTCTGTCTCTCTCTGTCTTTCTGGAGAGCGTACATGCCCTATAGTGAAAACCTCTCAAAAATAAAAAGAAATTAATTGGTCACTGTGTTCACCAAATAATTTCCATAGTTTCAGCTTCAGTTCACTGATTTCTTTTCCATTTGATCCTCTAGAGATTTCTTACATTAGGCCAAGCTTAATGGCTCTTCAAGCCAGGGGAGAAAGAGCTGCAGGTTATTGTACTGAAACAATAATGGACATGTTATATTCCCTAATGGGAACAGACAAGACTTTTTTTTTTTTTGGTCCTACTTTTACCCTTAATTTCTGTGCCTTCAAATTAAGAATATATTGGGACACTATCAATGAGGTTTTTTTAAAATACCTTTAAAAATTTTTTAATTGTCAGAAGGCATGTGTTCTTACCAGAGAAAGAGAAATAGAGAGGAAGAGGGAGAGAACACTCTCAATGGGACGTGCCACAATCCCTTCTCCATTTCTCTGTCCTGTGGAATTTGGAGCATGCACATACATGCCTGGCATGTTTTTGAAGCTGCTGGACTGGGACTAGACCTGCAGTCAACCATGTGGGATCTGGCTTCCTTACCCACTAGGCTATATTAGCCCTAAACACTTTTTTTTTTTTTTTTAAGAATTACTTATTTATTTACTATTCTTATTTTCAATTTGAACAGAGAGAGAGAGAAAGAGGGAAAGTGAGAAAGCAAGTTGCCAGGCTCAAGACTCAAACCAGGGTTGGCCATGTGGAGCCTAGTCTTTTAACCACCACACTACCTGCTGGCCTTCCTAAATACTTTTTTAAAAATAATTTTCTTCACACTATTAGAGGAGGATCTCTGTGTAGATTCCTATAATTTTATTTCAATTTGGTTTAAACTGTTTTGTATTTAGATATTGCATTTTCATCCTTTCCCAGTGTTAGCGTTAGTTACACTTTTTAAAAAAATGTTTACCTCCTTTTGTTAATTTTTGGCAAGTTCTACAGAAAAAAAACTGTGAACCTAAGTTGTTTGTCATTTTCCCTCTAATTTCTCATTTTTTTAAAGATATACATTCCCAAGAAAGTAATTTTATTTATTAAGATCTCAGCTTTTAAAACGAAGAAAAAGTAAAATGATGTATGGGGTCTGCCCATTTCCATGATGACATAAGTTATTAGATTGCTCACTTTGACGTCAAAATTCATGAAGAGATAGACAGCAAATCTGGAATTCCCTTCCTTGCCTGGCCTATATGCAAAAATCGATGTTCTCCATAGTCAGTATTCCCCTTTATAACTTCAAGTTCCCTTGCCTCAAATTTGGCCTTAGATAAGTGCTGAGATAGTTTATCTGCAGTAACAGCAGGGAGGCAGATGTACATAGAATATTAAATATGGAGAGGGAGGGAATGGAAAATTTTCTCTGATTCCTCCACTATCTTGTGAATTAAAGTTATCAACAGAGAGAGAAGAAGAAGGAGGAAGTGTTAGAAGTCTGAGAGAAGAGGGAAAATTTTGAACTAATTATCAAGGAATGTCAGAGTGAATGGATCAGAGAATATAGCAAAAATATGGATTAGCACAAAGAGTTCTGTAAGGGTAAATGTTCATAAATTTAAAGTCAGACTAGTCAGTATGACTATTTTTTTCACTAGCCATGTTTAGTTGTCCAGGTGCAGGTGAAGAATGGGTAGTATATTAGATTTAACTAGGGGTGGGGTTTGTCAACCGAGTGTAATGGAGGGAGTGAAAGGGGACAAAGATGGTCAGGCTAAATGCACAGAGCCATCATAATTATGCACCATGAAAATTGTTGAAAATTTTAGCTAACTATATGAAAGAGGACAAGAGGGATCTAAGAAGAAAGGGCAAGAGGGAATAAGAAACATCAAGAAATGGTAGGATGAATGAATTTAGGAATCAGTGTAATCAGAGTACTATAGGAATTAAACAGAAAGATAGGTGGTGGCCATCAGAATGAGATGCTCAGAAAGGCAATATAGAGAGCTTGTTGTTATTGGTAATGACAAGGCCCAACACACGACCGTGAGATTTAGTGTCTGTAGCTGAAGAAGAGTAAGTCAGATATTGGAAAGACTACCTAGACTACTTACCTTAGAAGGAAACTGTAAATAGGCAATAATTGAGAGAGAATCTGAAGTTAAAATACTCAAGGAATGGGAAAAATAATCTAAGAGTTTAAAGTTGAATAACAAAGAACCTTTGCAACAATATTTTTCTAAAAGATTGGCAAAGATGAAAAGGACTGATAGGTTCCAGTACTGACCACATATGGGAAAAACATGTTTCATACAATAGTTTCATAGCCAGTTTAGCAATATTTATCATAATTCTCATACTTTCATTCAGCAATTCTACTATGGGGAATTTATCCTACATAAATTATTACATAAGAACACAAAGACATTTGTACAAGAATATCCAACTGCAGAAATGTTTATAATTGTAGAGAACTGTAAATAACCTTGCTATCTATCAATAGACATTTGGAGAACTAGTCAATACATTATCATATACCCATCAATAAAAAATTATGCAACCAGGGCAGCAGGTGATGTGGTTAAAGGCACTCAATTCCCACACAGACTACCGTGGTTAGAGTCCCAGACCTGGTTGCTTTCTCTCTCTCTCTCTCTCTCACACACACACTCTCTCTCTCTCTCTCTCACACACACACACACACACACACACACACTGTCCCTCTGTGGTCAAATTGAAAAAACACAAATGGGGGAACCAGCAGTTAGTGTAATGGCTATGTCGCTGGACTCCCACATAGTTGACCGCGGTTCGCGTCCCGGACCCGGTGGCTTAAAACTCATGCCTGGCGCGTGTGCGTGTGTGCCCAAGATCCCGAGAGGAGAATGGAGGAGAAGGGATTGCGGCGTGACCATCCCCCCCTGGGGGGTGATTTCTCACTTTCTGTCTCTATGTCTCTCTCTGTTTGTCTGGCGAGCGCACGCACCCTATAGCAAAAACCTCTCAAAAAAAAAAAAAAAAAAAAGAAAAACACAAATGAATAAATAAAGTTAAATTAAACAATTCTTTTTAAAAATCATGCAACCATGAGAAAAAATGAAGAAGTATGTATAAACATGACATAGTGCTCATGATATTTTACTAAGTAAAGGAAAAAAGATTTTTTAAATGGCACAAGTTCTTTTTGTTTTAAAAAAATTTCTTTTAAATCTTGGATTTTAAAAGTTTGCACAGGTTCTAAAATAAGAAATAAAAAGCTGTAGGATGCTTGTGCTAGCTAAAAAGAGAGAGAGAGAGAGAGAAGAGAGAGAGAAAGAAAGTGAGAAACGATGGCCCAGAAGCTGGTTTCAAAAGTGATAAATCATTTCCAATGGGTGGAGGATGTCCATACTGCAATCCCTTCTCTTCCATTCTCCTTTCAGAATTTTGGGCATGCACACAAACATGCCCAGTTTATTTTCAAGCCTCCAGTCCAGGACTTGAACTGCAGAGTCGGCCATGTGGGATCCAGTAGCCTTATCCTCCATGCCACCTGCTGACCCAAGAAAAAAAATACTACTATAAAATCAATAAAGGCCCTCTGGCAATTAAAAACAAATAATATCAAAATATCTTCTGTAAAGGGTGGTTGTGACGACTACATGAGTTAATATATGAAGAAGTGTAGAATTATAATTGGCTCCCAGTAAATAACAGCTGTTATTATTGGTGACAGTGAAAAACTCATGAGATCAGAAAATTAGTTATGGGTTGAGTGTTATTCTTGACCAATAGTTTTACTAATCAAACTGGGAGAACTAGTAGTGATTTATAGATTGTTCATATGGCTTTAGGACCAGTTGGCTTCTTTGTCATCATCCATAAATCTTAAATCAAAATAATTTTTCAAGTACCTCTTATGTGTGTGGTAACTTAGACACTAAAAAAATTTAAGAGATTCATGCTCCCAAATAGTTTATAAGCTGGAAGGGAAGCAGATGAGCTTATTGCAAACTGTGTAAGACAAAGTATATAAAGAGCTCAGAGTTTTAAAGAAATAATTGTTTAGTTTCAAGAGTGATAATGGAGAAAGGGAAAGCAGGCATCATCAAGTGACATCATCATTTTTTTTGTGTTTTTTTTTTTTAATAGATGAGAAAAGGAAATCTTTGTTAGTGTAGCTAAAAATGGCAGAAGCAGAATTCAAACTATCTGTCCAATTCCCAAGTCCACACTTTCAATGTCAATACTAAACCTCACACTATCTTAGATACTATAGTTGTTATATTGTTCATCATGATTTGTACTGTTTTTCTTGGGTGAGAATGGGTGCCTTTACATATTGTTTGGCTACTTGAGTTTTCTTGTACAATTTCACTTTGATCGTAGTCCTTACGTAGAATTTCTCCCAGTGCCTGTCTGCCTGCCTTCCTCCTTTCCTTCCCTTTTCCTTTCTTTCTTTTTACTTTTTAAAGAGGTTTTTGCCTTAGGGTGTGTGCACTCACCAGAGAGAGAGAGACAGTGAGAGAGAAGTGAGAAATCATTCCCTAGGGGAGATGGCCATGCTACAACCCCTTCTCCTCCATCCTCCTCCTGGGATCTTGAGTACGCATGCACATGTGCCCAGTGTGTTTCAAGCCACCGGGTCCTAGGACTTGAACCATATTTGGCCATGTGGGAGTCCAGTGACATAACCACTCACCAACTACTGGTCCCATGATTTTTCTTTCTTAAAAATAGTTCATTAGGAAGACTTAGATGATTGTATGCTAACTTGAGCAGTGAGGTTATACAAGAAAGGGCTTGAAAATTCCCTTTCTAATGTCTTCTAAGAGTTGGGTTCCATTTATATACAACTTGTTCTTTCCTCAAAACTCTAACTTCAGCCTGGAGTTAAGCAGAAACATGGCTTAAAGCTTCCCTCAAATCATTCTTGGGCTTCAGACAAGATGGTGGATCGTTGACTCAATAAGTCTGTCAGTTTCTTCATTTGAAAATGCAGCACAGAAATAGTGGCCATTAAGTGGTAACTCTTGTCTTGCTATCAGGATTATATAGCAAGAACTACTTCCTGCTCACAAAATCACTTTATTGACACTAACTGCTTTTCCTTACTACTGGGCAACATTTTAAGATGTTTCAACATGTTTCCTTCTTTAATTAGTTATGCAAACAGTATACCACCTTCAGGAGCCAACACAGTAGAGAACTGAGCCACTTTGGGAGTCAATTTCCAGATCTGTAACTTAGTAATGAGATTATTTTAGGCAAATCTTTTCATATTTCTATGGTTCTCTTTATCTTTTTGGAAATTGGGGAATAGTCAATGTTGCCTATACAATACTGTCACTTAATTCTTTTCTATTATGCATCATAATCATTTACAAACTAATTTCATTTGCCTTACCATGTATTAGCTACTTCAAATCAGTAGCTAATGTAGTATATTGCACCTGACCAATAATTATTAGATGGATAATTCATATAATTGAAATATTTCCAATAAATGTTCATATGTTTAATCCTCAAGAAAAATAGAAATATTGAATTCTAATTTAGTAGTGTTGAAAGCTTTGAAAAATAAACATTTTTAGCTTTTAAGCTCCTTGAAAGCAGAAGATATATACAAATGTCAATTTTTTTATGCTCAGGTAACTGGGATGTACCAAATAATTTAATTAATGCCTTTGAAATTATATTAAATTAGAATGATTGATTCTAATGCTGATAATGCAATCAGCACTTTAAAAGTCTAAACTATGACTTTGTATGGCATTTTGCTCCCTTTCCACATTTTTCTCCTCTGGGAAATGGAAGAGCATCTTGAAAAACCTCTTTAAATCGTAGACTTTCTCTATAGTAATTCAGTCTAAAATCTTTTGCTCCTTCTGAAAGCTGGGGGGAAGAGTCCTGAATGATTGATTGGTGAGGTGTCCCCTGGACACACTGGTGCAAACACCATGCAACCACTGATTGATGTGCTCACTCTTTCACGAACACATTAATTTTCTCTTCTCTTTTTCACACAATTTATTCATCCCATGATGCATTTATGCCTCCATTACCACTGTCTTCCAATTTTTAAGCAGGTGACAAGATATAAAGTTAACGTGTATAAAGTGGTAAGGCAAGCTTGTCTTGAGTAAAACAAGTGATCTTCCCATATATCCAGAAGAATATGTATTCAAGGGTTTCTTTTCCTTTAATTGCAATTTTAAAATAACTTTGGAGTTGTGAAGGCAATAAGTATGGGACTGAGGAGTGAAGTTAGAGATAGCTGTATTCAATCAGTGATTAACACCAGGGTTGACCTGGGAATCGGGAGACCAAAATTCTAGGTAAGGTCTATGAGCCACTGAGCTTGGGAAGTCAATCAAAGCTTTTGGAATTCAGTTTTCTTATGTGTAAAATGTGGAGATTTAATTAGATGGCTTTGAAAACTCTTTCCAGTTACAGTGTCCTATAATCTTACAAATGCCATCAATGATACATCATGAAGGAATCTGATACTCTTGAAAAATTTAGTACAAAGTCATTGCACTTTTCTGGGAAGGCTAAGCATGGTACACATTGTTAATATGATTTAAATATAAACTACATATCCACTAGGAAAAATATTGACAATTCATAAAAGACTCTGTCATGTAACTCATGATTCTTTAAAACAAACAATTCTGGGCCCAGCAGATAGCATGGTAGATGGCATGGACTCCCACATGGTATTCTGTGGTTTGAGTCCCCAGTGGTTTGAAAATCATGCCAGGTGTGTATGAGAACATGCCCAAAATCTCTAGAAGAAAATGGAGGAAAAGGGATTGTGGCGTGGCCATCCCCTCGAGGGTGATTTCTCACTTTCCCTCTTTCTGTCTCTCTCTCTCTGATAAGTGCACATGCCCTATGGCAAAAAGAAAATAAATAAAATAACCCCAAACATAAATAATTCTTTAATCCACACATAAGGGCAAACATTAGTTCTTAGAATATTTGGAAGGCACTGGTTACATTGAGGTAAGAGGGAAATCCTGAAGGAAAGTAGAAATTTAGTTTAAAAATTGGTTAGCTTTTGGGTTTAAAAAGGAGATAAAGTATTATCTGATGTGAGGGAAGCTTGCTTTCATGTTCCAAAATGACTCATTTCCATATGGCTTCTCACTTCAGTGAACTGCAGGACAGCTCTCTCAAATCAACCAAATCACATTTTAACTTTTCATGAAATTAAGCATTTTGAAATATCATAACTCAAGAGACTCCCACAATAAAATAATACGTAGTATTATCTATAACCATTATTGTTCCAGAATAAGGCTTTAAGGAATCTGATCCTGGACACTACCAAGAAAATGCTAAGAGTCTAAGAGATAACTTTCATTTACAGGTTAGAACATAATGGTAGACATTTATTTCTTCATTAATTCAAATGATATTTGTTAAGCAGTTAATTGTCAGGTACTCTTTAAAACCATCTTTGGTTAATTTTATTCTTCCATATATTCTTACTGGAGATGACACATATCCAGGTGATGATTTTGATATTCAGTTAGTTCACATCGCCCTCCCACTTCTTTTCCCATCAGTAGCTCCCTTTCAAATAGTATTTTTCTTCAAAGACCTGCCTGCCTTTTACTGAGCAATGGGATTAGTGCCAGACTGCAATAAGCAATTTGTTCATCCTTGGAGAGCACATTTGTGCTACCCATGATACAGGCATTTAAATGATTTTATTCGTTCACCTGTGTTGAACATTAAGGGGGTAAATTTTCAGTCCAGGGACTTGGCTTTAAAACTCCAATTGATGTTAATGAGAATTGGTAATGAGCCCCTTCTTCTTAATTAGTGGCACCATACCTGTGACTGTAGGAGGCAAGGCTGAGATGTGGGGAGCTTAACGAGGTGATAACAAGGAGAAAACGTTCAAGCTTGAATTCTGGCCTGGTCCATACCTCACTATGCAAACATACGTTAAGAGCTGATGCTTTAAAGTAAATTTATTACCTGGCTTTTATGGCTGTGTAGACCCACCCTAAGAGCAATTCATCTTTTCTATAAAAATACACTTGTTCCATAGAAAAAGAGTGAGGCAGAAGAAACTAAATCAAAAGAGCAAGTGTATGATCGGAGTTCCTCTACTTTGTTCATGGAGAACAATTTTTACGTTGAAATACGCTATCTCTTGCTGATTCCATTTGCTTCAATTAAGGAATACCACAGCTTGTGAACCTTATTCCACACCCAGGGGCAACATTCCTTTCTTTAGGTAAATTGAACCTCTAAATATCATTCAAGATATTATGGGAGATGATTTAAGGAATAAGAGCCTGACTTTTATAGCACTTTTCCTTGAATATTATATAATCATTACAGTGTCTTGGTAAAAACACAAGTTTTGATCTTGCATATTCTATCTACTTGAGTTGCTTCTCACTGAGACAGCACATGACCTAATCCAGCAAGAATAAAAATCAAAGAATCATAAAATTTTCACTGTATCAAGGAAAGGACATAAAAGTTGGATTATCGGTTTTGTTTGAATGATGTGCTATAATTTCGTATGCCAACAGAGTGGAGCACAAATCCTGGCCCGCCAGCTTTCATTACTAGAACTCACTTTCTTACCTCCAAGTAACTTCCACCTAGTCACAAAATAAATCTGGCTTTCTTAACTTATTGAAAATGAAGCTCTTTAGCCCAAGTAATTAATAGGAACTTCAGGACGATAGAGGATCTACTTCATCTGGCTGGGAGTGGGGATGGGAGGTGGGGGAGAGACCTCAACAAAGACCTTTTATTATTTTTCTAGTTTGCAGTTATCCCTACATCCAAAGATAAAGTACTACTATGTATGCATAAATTATTATTATATTGCTTTGTCCCCTAGAAATACTATTTTTGGTTCTTTTAACTGGTTTCACTGTACTAGTTGGAAAAATTGTGATAAAAAAAAAGTAAAAAACAAAAAATTAAAATCAGATAAAAGGTCAGAGTGGCCAGATTTGGTTGTTAAATACACCATTTTGTTTCTGGCATTGTACAACCATGGAGTCAATCCTGACACCATGATTAGCTGTCTGAAAAGTACACTGTACAGATTTTAAAGGGGAAGTGTGTGGATGACAGTCTAAATTCAATGGTAAACAGCACAACGGGCATAACATAACCTCAGGTTGTCAGCGATAGAATCCTTATGTACAAAAAAATATGTTAGAAGTCCATATGTAACTAAAGGTATATGTTATACAAATCACCATCCATTCTGAGTTATTTAAATGGCAAGATTTTTGTAAAATAATATATACCGATGAAGTCAGAATTTTACCCAATTTGGAGGAGCTATAGAAATTCTCAAAAATGTTTATAAGTTAAAGAACAAGTAACACTTAAAGTTTCATACATTATAGTTTACCTTAAATTCCTAGCAGTCTTAAAATTCATTTGCCCCTACAATAATATTGTGAAGGCTCCTCTTTGAAGGTTCGCAAAAATCATTGACAATAAACAGGTTAGTAAGAGAAAAGGCATATACATTTTGTTTAATGTAACATCTATATATAGGAACCATAAAAAATATTAACTCAAAGAGAAGCCCAGTGGCTAAGAGTGTTCTATCCTCTTCATGTGAGAAAGGAAAAGGGGGTGCACACAATTTGAGAGTAAATTATTTTTAGGAGGAAGAATGGCTTCAGTGCTCAGATGTGAGTAAATGATTCTCTCTGGGAGCTGGATGGGCTGGGAGATGGAAAATAGCCTGTGACAAAATCTATCATTACATTTACATTCCTGAATCTTCCTTCTCGCAATGTAAGTTTAGTTAGTGAAACATCAGGGAAGGGCAGAAGGCAATTGTCTTCCTTTTAGCAGGTCTAGTCTCCAAGCTGGTAGTAGGATGTCAGAGTAAAGTCCCTCTGCATTTTGGAAGAGAAACAGGATCAAAGATAATTGAGAGACAGGGATAGGGGGTAGATCAGAGAAAGGAGCTTGGTTATGAGGCTGTCTTTTAAAATCAGCATGTCGAAGTGCCAGTTTTTGGAGTATCATTTGATAAGCCCCAACAATATCTCTAATGAAACTGTCTTAAAGCATCAAGATTAACAACGAATTAAAAAGGAGAGATTGTAGGAGTAGAAGAAACTACAAAATTGTATTACAGAATTCCATATATTTTATATATCTTATAATTACTTGAACACAAATGTCAATGCAGAGGTGGAGCACATTAGGAATACACTCCTTTTACCGAAAAACAGGACAGTCTATGTACTTGAGTCTATAGTTCATGATGTGGCCCTCTAAAAAGCATCCTCTTATGAACCTTATTTATTCTCATGGGTGAAATTACCACCTAAGAAATCCTGGCATATGATAGTCAGATGATGGGGCAGTGATAAAATGCAACACTATGAGGCTGATTCACATGAGAAAGTTCCAGATTTGTGTTCAATGTACTCCCTGAGAATGGCAAATGTGTGTTTGCCCATAATTCCTGGTTGGCTGAAGCTGGGGTGGATCATGGTGTCGAGACTGTATTGGGGGGGTGCTGTATATCTTTTTCTCTCTCTTTCTCTCTCATTAAAGAAAAAAAATAAACTTTAAATAAAGAAGTCTTTGTATATTACAGAGAATTAGGAATGACTTGTGATTAGAGAAAAGTATATAAACTAAAAAAGTTGAGTGTTTAAATAAAAAGAGGCTTAAGAAGGAGAGAACATCTTATGGTCACATTACTTTTTCAAATGACTTTCTTTTTCTAAAAATAAAACTTTCTTTAAAAAAGAATTTAGAGGTACTTAAGAAGATACATAGTATAAGTCTATATACCTGGGGTTAACACAGGCATGGATAAATTATTTTATGTAGAATTTTTTATGATGAAATGAATAATTATTAAAACTTTTAAGACCTTCCACAGTCTTTATATGGGTTATTTTCCACTTCTTATCTCTTCATATGTGAGATTTATTACTCGGTATTGCTTAAGTAGAGTGGGTAGTAGAGAGTAATACGCTTCTCAAATTTGGAAGTTAAAGAAGAACTTTAAAAATAGCATATTAGTTCTGAATTGGGAGCTGATAATGTCTTTTTTGTTATCACTTAAGTTGTATGATGTATTAAGAAAGGGAAAACTGGCAGAACATAAAAGTGAATGAAAATACTTAAAAGTGCAGCATGAGGTAAGAGGAAGAGCAGTCAGCAAACTTCTGAAAAAATTATATAAGATATAACCTAATGATTTAACATCTCCAAAAAATGAGAGCTTTCTATATCTTCAAAGAGAAGGTCATGGCAATGAGGAGTCTACAACTGGGAAGAGACACTTATTGTTAATGTAGATGACTTAAAAATGTCCCTGTTATAATGTGAAATGCTGTATAAATCAGAGAAGCTGGTTTTTAATAAACATCAAACTAAGAGTTTAAAATTATTTTTTCCACTAATTTTCATTTAATATGGAAGATCAAATATATATTGTAGGCTGAATCTCGAGGTTTTAAAACACACTATACAAAAGGTTTTTTCTAATCCTGTTCTGTAACAAATATTGCTTAAAACACATTATACAAAAGTTCTTATATGATATTCTATGAAATCAGAGTAATCTTAAGTATAATATACCAAAACAATTCAGTATAATCTACTATTTGTAAGTTGTGGACAGATCTGGAAATACAAAGACAAATAAGACCTAGGACTGAAGTCACTCAAAATGAGAAAAGAGAAAAGGATTGGGGAAGAAGACATATGAAATAATAAACATAATAAATATATGAGAAATGGATCAGCAGAACCATGGATAAAGTTTTGTGAGTATATAGATAAGCAATTTTTCACTGTGTTTTTTTAACTTTGTATATGGCATTTTACATTTAATTTTTAAATGAGTATTTTTATAAACTTTCAGTTAGTTACTTACTGACTTAGTCACTTCTATTATTGTTACCAGTAGTTTACACGAGTTGTGTCAAGCAATCCACACATATATTCAGTTAGTCCTCCTTGAGAAGGCACTGTTCATGAAACTGCTGGTAGGTTGTAGACACATGGAATAGTTTCTGTATGAAAAACTCAGTGTCTCAATTTATAATACTAAGGTGAATCATCTTGAATATCCATCTCCTAATCTTGACATACCAGTCTCATCCTTTAGTTCCTCTATTTTTCTATTTCATCTTCCCCAGGTAACTGGTCATAGTTTTTTGTTCATTCTACCTGAAAGAAGTCTGTTTAATCTACACATGTGCTTTTCATTGCCACTGCCCCGGCTCAATCCATACTCCCACAAAGTGTCTCTGCCTCCCTTCTCCCTTTTCCAACAGCCCAGCTGTTAAATTTTCTTTCTAAAAAGCAAGGCTTATCATGTCATCCTCATACATAAACATTTCCTGCTCATTTTGTTGTCGGCAGGATAAACCGAAGACTTCTGAGCTTGGACATAAGGTTCATCACACTTTAGCTCCAGTCTACCAGGCTTGTGTGCCACATTTTCTTGCCACGCCCAAGAACGTATACTTATCGTATTTCCCACTATGCTAGTCCCTTTCGCAGAAAGTAAAGCTGTTTTCTTTCTTTATAAATCCCCTACTTTTCTTTTCCAGGCAAATTTCCAGACATGCAGTAACTTGTCAATACTAAAGTAGAACTTTTTAGGTTCTCCCAGAATTAGCAACACATTCGTTGTCTTCAGCACTCCCCTATTTCTTTGGTTCTTACCTTTGCAACTGCCCTTACCACTTTACTTTGTGTTGTATCAGGTGACATGTTTGCTTCTCATTATTTATGTCTTATACTATTGACTCATAAAATCTCAAGCTCTAATCTAATATTTTGTATGTATTCACTACATATATACATTCAGAAAACCAAAATGATTAAACTATGATATTGGTCTCATTCCATAATAACACCAAAAACATTACTATTAATAAATAACATCAAGAGCAAACACCTATGTAACACAAAATGATATTGTTCTAATGCATCACATATATTAGCCCATTTAATCCTCATGACAATAGGCACTATTATCACCCTCACTTATAGTTGAGGAAGTTGAAGCATAGAAAAGTAAATAATTTACCTAGGCTTGTTCTAGCACACTCCAAATTTCCATGAAAGATATTAATTTGACTCTAAAAGACATGAACATATAAACAAACAAACAGAAATTTTGTGTTCAAATTAGTTTTGGAAATCCTGCATTCAATAGAGCTAAACAGGTTTCTTTATTGCAGAACTTTTCAGAATCCTTACTCTGCCGACAAGCACTGGGGCAGAGTGAAACTCCATTAAGGCTACGTTTGGCCTGATTTTCTAGCTACAGAGCCTTTTGGTGGCCAAGCATCTTGTGGGACTAGTGATCTGTGAAACACATTATGAGAAACACGGCTGGAGGGTTATTTAAGGTGACATGATAAACCTGTTGTCAATTAATGTTTGCATGCCTCCTTCTTTTTCTCTCCTCTCCATCTAAAGATAGGTCATAAGTTCTATGGTCCTGCCTACGGGCAAAGAGTGAACAAATAAACTGTCTAAGACTCTGGTTAATTTTCTTTATTTCTTCCCTCCTCATGGTTTACAGATTTTAGTTATCATTCAGAAACATATACTCTTTATAATTTTTGTAACGGTATCCAGTAATCTCAAACTAGAGTATGAACATTTTATGTTATAGCTAGAAAACTTCAACTATTTATACCCAATCGAGAATTGTATTAGAACTGTATCAACCTATACCTGAGCTTCTATGTGTTTCTAAAGGCAGCAAGTAGGCTATATGCAGGATTAGAAACTTTAGACCTGAGTTTGCACTCATTAGCAGTGAGGTCTTACTATTTGCCTCAGTTTCTTTATTTGTATATTGAGTATTTGAATAGCAATCTCTCAAATATGACATAATTCTTAAGTTCAAATATATGCAAATTGCTCCTCCAAATTTATTGAACAGAAAAATATTAAATATCAAAATTACGTTAGTAGAATCCCCCCCATTATTATAAAGAAACTTCTGCCAATAAAATTAAATATAAACAGTAGGTTGTGGAAAGCATGATCAAGTCAAGTAAAGAACAGGAAGGAAAAAGGAATAAAATTTTTACTGCTTCCTTGGTATAGACAATTTTTTTCAGGCTAGAGAAATGGCAGATTCTTATACTGTGGTGTACAAGAACTATATGAATAAAACATGGCTGTGCAAATGAACTCACAACCTTATTCCAAAGCACCATTCGGGAATAATACGTTTAATGTCTCATCAACTTCCCCGGAAAAGTGAGAGTAAACCTGTGCACACAGACAAAACAACCATAACAAAAACCAAGGTAGAAATAAATCTGCTATGGGGAACAGATTTGATCGACATTTGAAGGTTTTCAAAACTCTAAGTAATATGCTAGTCACTTAAAAATATTCCCACATTTCTGCTTTCTCCCATCATTCTACGCCTTAAGATTCATCTGTCAATTTTGACGCATCTTTTCAAGTACCCCTCCAAGCCTAAAAATCCAGACCACAGAAGCACCCTCTTTGCTTTGAAACTATCTGATCAATCCATAGATCATTTACCTGCAAGGATTATTTGGTGAAGCTAAAGCGGCACATCAACCAGCAGCATCTGAAGGCTGAGGCGGCAGAACGTCAACAACAAATTGTCATTGGCATTCCATTTATGAACCTTCAAACGGCATCAGATCTTTTCCATGGGAAACCAGATCAGGTCAGACTAGAGCTGAATATTTCTTAACAAGCTAACCATCAAAAGAATTTACGTTTTGAATAAAAAGGCTATCATTTGTTGATTTGAATATCAAAGGGATCCACTGCAAACTCCCAGTCTAGAAAAACCTCCCTAAGCTACACTAGACAGGTGTTTAATAATCTATTATTAAGGCACTATTTTAGGTTACTCAGAATTATAAAAAATAGCTGTAACTGTGAAGCTGCAAATGGGACTGCACAAAGAAACGAATGCTATTAACATACTATTAACAATTCAAAAGAATGAGTTGACATACCAATCAAACTTGTTAATTGACTGTCAATGGCCTGTCCCTGAATATACAACATGACTGCATTATAGATTTCAAATGCTGACAGGAAGACAGTTCCATTTGCATTAACTTCATAAACTGATCAACAACCAAACTGCCACATACATTTATAATAGGAAGCTGAATCATTTCAATATTCATGGAGCTCTGTAATTGTAAATTAGGTACTGGCAAACAATACAATACTGTACATACTCTAAAATATCCTAAATTTCATTGACCTACTTTCATTCTGATTTCAAAAGACAGAAAAAAAGTTTCATATTGAAGTGATCATTACTTTAATTTACGGTCTGTGCCTTAAGCAAAATTTGCTTGCAACCCAATTTGCAACTGTGGTTTACAGTTGCACTCTCTTGAAGCATCACTGGTCTAGAAAATATGAGGTATAAAAGGTGATGTAAAAGTGATCTTACTTTACTTGGGGTTTTTGAGGACAGAGAAATATGAAACAAGACAGGATCATACTTCCTCAGGTGACAGCCAAAGATCCATTATGACAAGATATTTAGTAAATAGTTGTTAACATAACGAAAAGAAGGTTATATATTAGTCCTACACTGGGGCTTTCTCAAATCCCTTCGAATAGACCTGCTCTTCTAAAACCAGACTTACAAATCATCAATCATCCATCAGTTCAAGAATCGATAGAGTAAAAGAGAAGATAAATGAGGGCTAGAGACTATTCCTAACCAAAAGCTTCATGATAAATGGTCTGAAATTCAATAGTTATCAGCATGGAGATATTCCTTTCAAATGCTTCTGTGACCTCTTTAAGAATTAACACAGATTTTTTTTTTAAAAGCTCTCTCTCCTAGAGGTAAATGTTACTTTAGTTTCTGATATTTTTCTCTAATCATTACCTACACATCACCCTTCCAGCTACTAGAAGTTGCTCAAACTTTGTGTCTTCATGATGTTGGAGTTGCAGCCTTTATTTACTGAGAGTAAAATTAAAATTTTTAAATAGACTTTGCAAATCACTACATACTTCTAAATAACTAACCAAATGAGTTTTTTAGTTGGGATGGGGATTACGCCTCAATAATTTGAATATTAACCTTAGAAGATCACCTATCCTATTAATTAGGATTTTTGTTTATCCTTATCCAAGTAAAGAGTTTATATATCTCCCACAAAGGTAACACACACACACACATAATTTATGCATATATAAAATTTTACTTATATTTATAAATACATAAATGTATGTAATATACATGTGTATATATATATATATATGTAATATACATGTGTATACATATATATGAATAATATACATGTGTGTCTATGTATACTTATTTGTATATCTTGTTTCTTTCCAATATTGCTGGAGGGCATATGCATTTGCCAGAGAGAGACAGAGAGAGAAAGCATCTCCTATGTGGGCAGTCATGCACAACCCCTTCTCCATTTAAACTTTTTCTTGGGCACACACACACGTGCCTGGAGTATTTCTCAAGCTGCAGATTCAGGACTGAACTGTGAAGTTGAAGTTGGCAATGTGGGGACCAGTCACCTCAACTACCAGGTTACTCACTAGCGCAATATACACACACATATATATACACACATATATATGCACACACACACACACACATATATATGTATATATAGATTATAATTGATATATAAACATATAGGAGAGGTATATATCTTATATATAGGACATGTGTGTATATATGTGTGTGTATCTATAGGATATAAATATAAATATATATAGTAGGTCACTGGGAGAGTCATGACTTATTTTTCTATGCAAAAAAAATGTGTCATGATTTTCCCGACAACTTAAGATGTCATAGATATGTGTGTGTGTGTATATATATGAAATAAGATAGGATATGTGTATATGTCCTATCTAACTGTATACATATGTATATATGTATGTATATATACACACACATATATCTTAAATAAACTTTTTATTTTAGAATAGTTTGGACTTTACATAAAAGTTGCAAGGGCAGTATAGTGTTCCTATATAATCCAAATCCAGTTTCCCTTATTGTCAACTTCAGTTTCCCTTGGTACTTTTGTCACAACTAATGAACCAGTACTGATACATGCTATTATTAACTAGATCTTTTCATTTGAATTTCTTTAGTTTTTTAATCCATTCTTTTTCTTTTGCAAGATCCCAGTTAGTTACCACATTAAATTTAGGCATTCTTTTTTGTTTTGTTTTGTTTTTCTTTTAGAAATGTAGTCATTTTTTATCTTTAGGCTCCTTTGACTGTGTTATTGGGTTGCTGAAAAATCATGATGCATTTATTTTTAACTTGGGTGTGTGTGCAGTCTTAATTTAATTTATTTTATTTTAACTTGATCATATAGGGACAGAAAGAGGGGGAGAGAGAGATGGAAAGTGAGAAAGCAAACCGCCAGGTCTGAGACGTGAACCTGGTCAGCCAGGTGGCAGTACAACACTCTTAACCACCACGCCACCTGCTGGCCCCCCCATGATGCATTTTTGCATAGAAAAACAGACAACTACATCATGGTTCCCAACAGTTTCACAGACTTCCTGATTTTTGATGACCTTGACAGTTTTGAAGAGTACTAGTCAGGTATTTTAAAGACTGGTCTTTAGTTAAGGATTTTTATTCTTCCCCCTCTATAACCAAAATGTGGTTATGGCTTTTTGGCAGGAAAAACACAGAGATAAAGTACCATTCTCATAAGTGATGTATTTTTATCTTTGAAGGTTTTTAAGATTTCAATGCACTTAAAATATTATTTAGAAATAGATGGCAAGTTATTTAAATTATCATCAATAATCTACAAAAGTGGCTGTGTGGATATAGTGGAGAGTACTCCATTACTAATTAGCAGTGTAGTAGATGTCAAGATCTGTATTAGATGCAGTCATTTCTGGAATATCTCCATCCATCAGGGATGGAGCCAACGAACAAGCGTGTCTGTAAACACATGTGGAGATGGGCATGTGGGGATATGAGAATTATGATGTTTCTAATTATGTCACTCCTGGATTTTAGGGTAAGATATGTGGAAAAAGAACATGAAAAACTACAAAGAATCGTTGGTAGAAATTAGAGGCATTGGTGCCAGTTTCTTCAGCACTGATGGAATGGCAGTGGTTTGATAGTAATAGGGGAATGCTAGTAACTACAGAAAAGGGTAGGTAACCTTAGCATAAAATGTCATGCCCTCAACACTGGGCATCTTAAGTGTAAGTAAAGACATGGACAATGGGGCCAGGAGGTGGTGTGGTGATTAAGGCACTGGAATCCCCACATGGCCGACTGCGGTTTGAGTCCTGGACCTGGTGGCTTGCTTTCTCTATCTCTTTCTATCAAAACTCATGTGAAAAAATAAATAAGTAAACAAATAATTCTTAAAAAAAGAGAGACATGGACAGGTGTTATACTCTAAAGACAATATTAGTATAACAAACCAGGAAAGGAAAAGAAAAATAGTAGGAGTTCTGTAAATAGGCAAGTGCGCCAGTTTTTTTGTGTTTATGTAAGCTATTTCTTAGGAACATGCAATATCTTTGGAAAAACTTTATAGGGCTAGATTTTTCTCAGAGAGGTTATAAGCTTTAGTAGGGGCCAGCAGGTGGCATGCTGGTTAAGGTGCTAAACTCCCACATGGCTAACCATCGTTTGAGTCTAGGACCCAATGGTTTGAAAATCACCCCCAGTGCATGTGTGTGTGCCCAAAATCCCCAGAGAGGGATGTAGGAGAAGGTACTGTGACATGGCCATTCCCCCAGGGAGGAGGATCTCTCATTTTCCTTCTCTATCGCTAACCAGCAAGTACCCGGACCCTATGACAAAAACATAAAAAAAAAAAAAAAAAAAAAAAAAAAAAAGTCTAGTCAAAGAAATACCATATTGGGGCAGTTGCTAACCTATAGGAGTGAAAACATTCAAAAGGTTGTAGGAGGTGGGAACCAGCAGTTAGCGTAATGGCTATGTCGCTGGACTCCCACGTAGTCCACCGCGGTTCGTGTCCTGGACCCAGTGGCTTAAAACTCACGCCGGGCGCGTGTGCGTGCGTGCCCAAGATCTCGAGAGGAGAATGGAGGAGAAGGGATTGCGGCGTGACCATCCCCCCCTGGGGGGTGATTTCTCGCTTTCTGTCTCTCTGTCTCTCTCTGTCTGTCTGGCGAGCGCACGCGCCCTATAGCGAAAATCTCTCTCTCAAAAAAAAAAAATAAAATAAAATAACTAAAAAAAAAAAAAAAAAAAAAAAAAAGGTCGTGGGAGGTTACTTAGGTTTTTCTGGATTTTCAAGTCTATGAAATGGTATCTAACCTACTTCAAAAAGTTGTTGTGAGACTTAGTAGAGTGGAGAGTGATTTGGAAAGTGTATTAGATCATTGGGAAAGTCATGACATATTTTTCTATGTTTTTCTTAAGCAGGATCTTAGGATTATATGTATAATAACTTGGACCCAAGAAATGAGGAAGTAATCGCAGGGAAAGAAGGGGTGCTATAGGAATAGAACCTCAGAGAAGCGGCTTGTGAGTGCTGGAACTAACCTGGTTCTGGATTGACGGCTCTTATAAGACCCTCAGCAGCAGGAATCTTCATTCCTTCTATAAGTTCAGGTTTCTCATGGACTTTTGCTGACCCATAGAATGTCATGGTCTCTTTCCTTTTAGGACATCTATAGATTCTTCTCACTTCAGCAGCCCAATACTGGCTCAACACACACCTTTTTGGCAAGGTGTAAATTCATTGTTTTTTATTTAGTTTATGCCAAGCTACTCGATAAGGTCCCTGGATATTAATATTGGGTTGTTGGAAAAGTCATGATGTATGTTTTCTGTTTTTTAATGCAAAAATGCATCATGACTTTTCCGATAACCCAATATATTAACTGTCCTTGAGCCTTTCTTGTGCAATAAACTATTGATGTTGTGGGGCAAAGGTCATACTCCTGCATAAGCAGCAGCCTAGAACTGTTTTTCTCTGTGAAGGAGAAGGACAGAAGGGTTTGTCTTAAAAGAGAGCAACGGACACGGAAGCCACCAGAATAGTCAAAAGTAGCAAACAACATTAAAAGGTGATACTAATTGGCTATACAAATTCTAAACTAATATTTGCTTCTCAGAAAAACATAGACATTTAGATTTGGAGAGGATATTAGAAATAATCTGGTCTAAATCCCACATTTTTAAGTGAGAAAACAAAAGTCTGGGTTAAATGTTGGATAAAGCTTGGTAAAGTTAGCAACAAAGGTAGGCTTAGAACACAATGACCTTTCTTCTACAAGCTGTTTCAGAAAGCCTAGAGGTGAGTTAATATTGCAGTAAACTTTTTATCAAAATAGAAACTCAATTTCCTTTGAAATATATATTTTTTCTTTTGGTCAATACTTGGACATTTAAAAGAATGACTTTTCCAACAACCCAATGTATTTGTTGCCCCATAGCAGTCCTTACTTTTCTTCATATTTCTCCTATATGATCATCCCTCCTTGGCCTTTCCTTCTTGAATTCTATAGGTGTGTTCTAATTTCTTCATGTCTCTGTAGAGGAATGTATAAGCCAATGCTTCTTGTCACATTTTGTTAAAACCTTGGGGGAGGGAGGTAACTCAAAGAAGAGAACAATTGATTTAACTATGAAGTATTCGAAGTGAGATTTTGCTGTAAGGATGATCATGTGTGTATACTAACTTCCCACTAGGAGGAGCTGTCTTTTGCACAAAACCCATCATATTAAAAAATGGATACATTCTTCTAATTAGTATTAGTATTTCTTCATTTTAAATAATAAAACATAATAAGATTTCAATAATAAAGCACAGCTTTACAGGATTAGAGTCTGGACATGCACTACAGCTCCTAGTTATATCTAAAATAGTGATGACACTGACAATTTCAAACAAGTTAAGTGATACACAGAAATATGTTACAATATTTACAGTCAAGGACCTCAAGGAAGCTCCTCCTTTCCTCTCCAAAATAAAGCCACCGAGCAGCTAATGTAGGTCCTAGAAGAGTTATTGCTTAAGCCTGTAATTTCTCAGATGTCTTCTTAAAACTAACTTTACCTTAGTTACATTAAACTTGTCTATTTGTTTATTTTGTTTGTTCCCCCCCCACACAAAATGTTAGACATAATAAATTAGGAGAAAGCTGAGAGAAAGTCCCTAGACACAGGCTCATGGGCCATACCAAAGAGTGAAAACAGGTCAAGCAGGAGCCAAGGAGGAGACACAGGAATTATACAAAGCAAGTACAAACACTTAGAAATAAAACCAAGGAAAAATAGCCCAATTAATTTCATAGCCTTTGGGAGAATTCCTACTTTAGAGTAAAATAACTGACATTCATAACGTCACCACAAATCTTTAAGAATAAATAAAACCTTCAGCATATTGTTTTTAACATACAACGTAAAGTGGAATATATTTTACAAGGATTTTTATTCAAAATATTTAAGCAATAGCCTTTTGAATACTTCACTTCTAAACAATTCTTTTCCCTATGAATTCAGAATAAATGAAGGGGTCTAATCAATTCACACTGGTTCTGATAAAAATTCAAATACAAATTTTCATTTATTTTACTGAGTTCCTTTGTTCTCCTTCCCTATCTCAAGGGGAGAGTTCTTTACAACAACTGTGTTATCTTCTGGTTCTTATTTTTTAGCCTCTGACCTCAGGCAATCCATTCAGAAAGCCTCTCAATTCTATCAGAGTATACTTCTCTTTGTTTCTGGATGCCCTGGGCCTAAGGACATCAATATGATCTGTAGAGGATTCCGGCAAAATTGTTACTTAGTGCTATTCATTAATTTTTCTTGAAAATCTCTAAGTCGTTTCTTTCATTTCATATAATCTATATAACATTTTAACACCTACCCATCCTTATAGTTATTCATGTCTTGACTATGTATTGATTTATGAAAAGAAATTCCCAGAAGTCAAAGCCTACAGTGTATTAAATCATTTCCTCTTGGAAGTCGTTTCTGCATACCTCAGTCCTTCTTGCTCCATTTCCTACCCAGATTACTAAGTTTTCTTCTTTAATGGGATGCCCCCAATACATTCCTTATGCAGTTTCACTAGGTTTTTATAGAGAGATTTTATCCGTCCTGATGCAGTACAGCCACACAGTGTGCCTCCGAGCATGATGTCCATAATCACATTACTCTCTTTGCTGTCATGCAGAACTGAAAACATTCAGGTGATCTGAAATCCAGTATTACTTAGAGGTCTTTGTTAGCTTTAATTTTTTTTCTTCATTCTTTCTCTTGAAGGTATTTTTTGTTCTCTCTGTTTGGGTGAACTTTATTCTCTTCATGATGACTGTTTCTCATGTTGGCTGTCTTTTGCAGATGTTTCAGTGTAATTTCTCTGTCTTAGTTTTGCCGTGATCATGAATAAAGTCCCAACTATAGATTTGGCATCTCTAAATTATTATCTACAAACCTTATATGTATCATGGAAGTGTTTAAGTAAACTGATGTTTCAGGTTAGAGTAAAAATGTAAACAGAGAAGTTAATAGAAAAAGAAAATGCCATTTATTTATTTATTTATTCGTTGCTGTATGGAGTGTAAAATTACCAGGGAGAGAGAGAAAGCAGGAAAGTGAGAAATCACCCCCCAGGGGTTGGCCATGTCACAATCCCTTCCTCTCCATTCTGTCCATTTTCTTCTTGGGATTTTAGGCGCACATGCACACGTACCCACCATGTTTTCTAGCCAACAGGTCCAGGACTCGAACTGCACAGTCAGCCATGTGGGATCCAGCCACTATAACAACTCACCATTGCTGTCCCCAGTAACCCACTCTCCTTTTAAATTATAAGAAAAAATGAAAATTTCAAGTTCAAGTGGTCTGAAACATGGCATAAAGTAGTTTGACATCAGATTACAATAAGGAAAGAGAAGAAAATACAGTGTCTATTTATAGGTGAAATGGGTGGAGTAATATAGAAATAGTCTTCTTGAGAACTAGTGTATGGTTCTTGCACTTTTCTGCGTGTTTAGTACTTCGGAAGTGTTTTGTAAGTCAACCACTGAATGCATTAGGATGACTACCTACAGTTCAAGATTGTGTAACAGTCAATAAGTTTATATACACTTATACCATCTTTTTTTGTTTCCTTAAAAATTTAAATTAGATTTATTACATGGTGGCCTCTAAAATCCCTCCAAATTTTTTGTTTGAAAGTGTTATAAGGGGCCAGCAGATGATGTAGTGGTTTTGTTGCTGGAATCCCACATGGCTGATGGTGGTTTGAGTCCCAGACCCTGTGGCTTGAAAATTATGCTGGGACTGTGCATGTGTGCTCCAGATCCCAGGAGGAGAATGGAGAAGGGACTGTGGCATGGCCAGTCCCCCGGGGGGTGATTTCTCACTTTCTCTTTCGCCGTCTCGGTCTTTCTCTCTCTGGCAAGTGAACGCACCCTATGGCAAAAACATCTAAAAATTAAGAAATGACTCACAATACATTTACTCCACATTTACTAATTTGTCCTACATCTTTAAAAATTTATTTTTTATTTTTTAAATATTATTACCAGAGGATGCATGTGCTCACCAGAGAGAGAGAGAGAGAGCGAGAGAGAGAGAGAGCGCACTCCTCTATGGGACATGGTTATGCTGCAAGCTTTTTTCACCCCTTCCTCCTTCCCATCAGGATTCTGGGCACGCATACACATACACGTGTGTTTTTCAGGCCTTTGGAGCTAAGGATTCAAATCACTATTGGCTATGAAGGATCCAGCTTCCTTAAACATGGAGCTGGTCCCTTGTCTTAAATCTTTAAAAAACATTTTCTAAGTTTCTTTTCTAGAAATTGTAGCCATTTATTCAAGATTCTTTACTTCCTAATTGTATAAACGTCTCTGGTTTCTTACCAGACTCTACAGAGGTATTTTTCCAAAGTACCTTGTAGGAGTCTGCCACTAGATTTCTTTCATGTTTATATGAGTTAAAGTAGAAAACTGAGGGACCAGAAGGTGGTATAATGGTTACATCGCTGGACTCCTTCATAGTTGACTGTGGTTTGAGTCCTGGACCCAGAAGCTTAAAATTCATGCCGGGAGTGTGTGTTTGCACGCCCGTAATCCCAATAGGGGAAAGGAGGAGAAAGGATTGCAGCGTGGCCATCCTCCCTGGGAGATGATTTCTCACTTTCTGTCTCTCCAGCAAACGCATGCACCCTTTACAAAAATCCCTCTCTAAAAATAAAATAAAAAAAAGTAGAAAACTGAAATGGAAGAATCATGCAAAATTTTTCCATTATAAATATTAGAAAACTGAAACTTTAAATTTAAATAGGAATATATCTATAAGATATTTCAGTATTGGAGAAATTATAGCTTGATACAGATAATTAGATGGCCAAAGTAGGATCTCTATTTAACATGATGAGGAAAAAAGACATACAAATTTTCTAAGGAAGAAAGACCTCTCAATGGATTTGAACACTTTCTTTTTCATAAATAAGGAAGATGTTTGTATTAATTAATTTAGCATACCAATTACTACTACTAATACTCTATCTACATATCACACCTTATCCAGAGGTCTTAGACATTTTATAAATATCTCATTAATCATCACAAACTCCCAGTGACACTATGGTACATGAACTTAGGAAGATTCTTCCATATTGTCCCTAAATGCGTAAGAGGGAAATATTTAAAATGGAATATAACAGTTTATAATTTTCTAATGACTTTTTTATGGTTCATGCTGACTTTTCATAGAGAAAATTCAATCATATGTATCAGGCCTCATTTTTTTACTCAAGGATAAAAGAAAGGACACAAGTATAAAAATAAGTATTTCTTAAATGTCATCATTTTCCCCCTCTCTGGAACAAGAGCAAATCTATTTCAAAGAATTAATGCAATATGTTTCTTGAATGCTTTATAAAAACAAAGAATAAAGTTTGTTTATTTTCTTTAGTACTATCTGCTCATTAGAAATAAGATTCAATTTGACATTCATTTCACCTAAATTTTTCTTTTATCTACAGCAGGCAATGTCACTCTTCCCCTTCAATATTTTCAAAGCTTTGCTCAAAACAGCACTTAAAGTTTTTACTGTGACCTGATCCAACACTTTAATATCTCTTCTACATTATTCTGTGGCCATGCTTAAACCATAACGGACTCTTTAATTCTTCTTCTTTTTTTTTTTTTTTTTTTGAGAGGTTTTTGCTATAGGGCGCATGCGCTTGCCAGAAAGACAGAGAGAGACAGAGAGACAGAAAGTGAGAAATTATCCCCCGGGGGGATGGCCACACCACAATCCCTTTTCCTCCATTCTCCTCTCGGGATCTTGGGTGTGCATGCACATGCACCCGGCGTGAGTTTAAGCCACCGGGTCCGGGACTTGAACCGCGGTCAACTACACGGGAGTCCAGCAACATAGCCATTATGCCAACTGCTGGTCCCACATAAATAAATAATTCTTTGAAAGAAAAAAAAGAAAGAAAAAAATTTACCTTACATATCCTCTGCATGTCCCAGTCATGTTGCTGAATTTACCCTGAGATTGAATGGGGGAAACCAGCAGTCATATAGAACATCATTTAAATGAAGTATCAGTTTAACGTGACAAAGTGCTGCGCACATTCACTTGTTCATTCATTCAATTCAACAAACATTTAATGAACTAGATAACAGAACACAGAGATAAATATGATATAGGACCATAATTGAATTCCTCATACAATGTCCTATTGTATATTCAAAAATGACTGAATAAAATGAAAGTATATTATACTATTATGTTCATAATTATTACTAACAGAAACAGTTGTACCATTCTGGATTGGACCAGGCTTTCTGTAACCCACACAGTAAAAGGTAATCTATCTAGAAAAATAACCAAACATAAGCTTCAGGCTCTAGTGGTCAGCAAACACAAATTAACAGGATTGTTTTTGTTGTTGCTAGAAACATAGTGAAATAACTCTGAATTAAATCTATAACATAATGAGAATCAAATAAGGTATTTAATTCTAAAATGCTCTGAAAATGATAATTCACATTACAAATCTAAGAAGCATTATTATGAATAAAGTAGTACACTTACAACCCAGTCACAGAAAACCAAAGCACTTACTTTTGATAACCTTTAAATTAAATTTTTTCAGAATATGTATCCTTTTCTCGAAGGCATCCACAGTCTTTCACATGATGCCTAAGTGTAGCCAGACTGAAGTGACATTCTTTAGGCATTTCTTCAAAGAAAGAATAAGATCTGACAGATTCCTTTGCACAAGGGGAAAAGCCATAGAAGGACAAGGTCTGGTGTGAATCTTAACCTTACTCTCTCCGTCTGCCAGAGTCCTACTCTGCTATACTGTGTTTAGCTTCTGAAGGTATTAATACCCAGCAAAACATTTCTCTTTTATTTTTTTATTACAAATTTTAACTGTCATAAAATAGTTGCAGATACTGTTCTCTGATCATTACACACTGTATTCGTGAAATGAAAAGCTGTGCCTTTTAAAAAAAATCCATAGCTTTTTTCTGGATTGAGGTTAATCTACTGTCTTTGAGCACACACGCATTTATCCCCCAACATGTTAGAGTTCAGTTTAGAAATACTAATTTTCATCACTTGACAGGTAAAATATGGAACCACTGGGAAAAAAAAGAGAGAGAGAGAGAGAGAAAATAAACTTGGCAAGTTAAAAGAAACATAGTCTTTCCTTTACATTGCTGTCATATGACAATTGTGACATTATAAGTATTTTCAGGTAATATTAAAATGTGATTGACTCAGTGTAACAAACACCTAAATTGCCTAGTTAATGTTGAAGTACATAGAGGGCTACTTCTATAGTCAAACACCTTAGCTTAATTTTAACTGTTTATTTTGAATACAAGTACTCTAGGACATACGTAAATTTTTTTTTTTTTTTTTTGTAAAAAAATGTGTAATCTAGAAACATATAGGCTGAAAGTAATTTCTCCGTGAGAATTAATCAGTAAAGACTTGGTTACATCATTCCCAGGGAATGTGCTGCTGTTCAGTGGTGCTTGTTATTGCAACAACGGTATAGTAATTGGAGTAGCCAGTGGAGATGCTAATCCTGTACTGTGGACCATGACATTCCAAATATGATGTTTATAGGTCTATCAGAATTTGAAATAGACAATCATAGGGCCAGTCCATTGCCTGGTGTTTAAGGAATTGGATCCCACGTAGCCAACCAAGCAGTTGTAGTCCCAGATCTTGTAGCCTGAAAATCTTACCAGGTGTGTGTTGTGCATGCCTGAAATCCTGGAAAGAGGGAGAAATGCAGGAGAATGGATTGTGGTATGATCATGCCCAATAGTCACTCATTTGTCCCTCTCTCCTCTCTCTGTCTCACTCTGGTGAGCACATGCACCCTTTGGAAAATTATATATATATATATATATATATATATATATATATATATATATACATATATATATACTTTTTTTTTTTTTTTTTGAGAGAGATTTTTGCTATAGGGCACGTGTGCTCGCCAGAGAAACAGACAGAGAGACAGAAAGCGAGAAATCATCCCCCAAGGGGGATGACCACGCTGCATCCCTTTGCCTCCATTCTCCTCTTGGGATCTTGGGCACACGCACACACACACTCCCAGTATAAGTTTGAACCCACCAGGTCTGGGACTCTAACTGCAGTCAGCTATATGGGAGTCCAGCGACATAACCATTACGCCATCTGCTGGTCCCAATATATACTTATTTTTAAGAGAAAGAAATAGAAATAGTATAGTATGTATGGACAGGAGAACTACAGTAGCAAGAGGGGGGAAAGCATGGTTAAGTATTAAAATCAACTTGATCAACTTTTATTGGCTTTGTACGTAGATCTAATTAAAAATCTGTTAAGACACATAACATATGGCTACTGTCCAACTATTAGTCTCTTGGAAATCAGGATTTGACTTTCAGTTTATTTTAATTTTGAACTAGTTGGAGTTCGCAGTCAATCAATTAACATCACTTTGATATTGTACCTGTAGAATATAGGCTAACTTAGAATCCACGCTGACTGGTTAGTGCCAGTTCAATGTTGACTGACAAGTATTCTGAATAGTACTCCTGCTTGATATCAAATGTCTGAAGAGGTAGACCAGATTATGTGCTTTCACTATGATTTTATTTAATAGTACTGTGTGGACATTGCTTAAGAATCAAAAAGATAATTCTTTAGTTAACCAACCAACAATCAGTTATAATTTTGCTCTATTGCCCTTTCTAGCTCTG
Source organism: Tupaia tana (assembly GCA_026018925.1). Classification (NCBI taxonomy): domain Eukaryota; kingdom Metazoa; phylum Chordata; class Mammalia; order Scandentia; family Tupaiidae; genus Tupaia; species Tupaia tana. Next base: position 37,171,633 of record JAKSZU010000023.1, on the reverse strand, counting down.
TGTTTCCACAATGTTACAGGAGAAAAAGTTTTACTGGAAAGAAAACAGACCTGGTTCATCATTCAAAGAGTTCACACATATAAGGAAGGCACTTGTTCTTACCATCTTACTGTCTCTCTCAGTCTGGGTGTCTATTTCCAATTCTATCAGCCTTGGCTTCCCAGGAGTTCCAGTGATATTGTGCTTGATTTTTTTGTGTATGTGGCAATAGTGGTCTTTACAGGAAAAGCTGTATTTAGGCTTAAACTTCCAATTATTCATTACTTTTCTAGAATAATAGGAAGGTCTCAGACACTCTGTTAATATTACACGTAACTCATATTTATCCATTTGCTATCACTCCATGTTTAATACATCTCTTTGGGGAAACTCATGAAGACAAGGCGAATGGTAGAGGATAGCAGGGAAACTCCTGAGTTTCTTAGTCTGTGGTCCTAATGCTAGCAATATAATCTGATGGAAGTCAGGCAAAGTCATTTGAACTAGTAATGTGTTAAAGGAAATTGAAGGATTTAGAGCTGGAGCAAGTCAATAATAATATAAAATAAGATTGTGGTCATATTTGCAGAAAGAAATGGAGAAGGTGGGAAACTGGAACTAGGTAGACCACATTGAAGGCAATTGCAGTAATCAAGATATCAGGGGATAAGGGTGGCAATGAGGAATGAATGAAGGATAGGTCTGAGAAGCCTTATTAAAAAATAATGCAGGACTTCATGACAAATTCAATGCAGGGGTGATGATGAAATATTCAAAGATGATTTGAAGGCTCTTATTTTGGAAGCTTGGATGACTAGTACTTTTACACCAAAGAAAACATTAGGGAAGAAATGTCTTTAAAAAAAATTTTTTTAGGTGTATGTCAAAAAAACTTAGGGTGAGATGACTATAGAATATCGTCTAGTACCACATATTTTTGAAAACATGATTGGAAGACAGGAAGTCATATGTGAAGTCATGCTACAGAACCATAAAGACAGATGGGCTAATTAATCAAAGGTATGAGAAGTGAACAAAAAGTATAAAAAGGACAAGGCCCGGAACTGGGTTTGGTGGGACTATTGTCACTATTATGACATGTGAGTAGGAAAAAGAGATAGAAAAAACAAGGCTGGTGAGGTAAGAGGAGGGCCAGGAAAGACAATTAGGCAAAAGTAAATCAGATAAAACTAAACTAAAGAATACTAACTAGGTTGCATGTAAAACAATGCAAAGATGGACATTTTCAACATACAAATCACCTTTCTAATTACATAAATCTCTAAGTGAACAATTATATTGATGGAACATTTAAAAGGACTCCTCACTATCAATCCTTAAGTCTTTTGCTGATATTCAGACTCATCTCTTAGTGTCCTATGAAAACAGCATATTATGAGGACTTTCTGAATAAAATCCTTCCATATCTTGGAAGACCATTAATTCTTTTCAAAGTCATTCCATTGTAAGTTAAATAATTCTAATTCTTTAGGATCTATATTCTTTTTTTCTTCAATATTTTCCTATAAACTTTATTAGTTATTCCTTGTTCTCAGGATAAAATATCTAGGTATATATTCTGACTAAATTTCTTAGAGAGAACTTATGCAACCCCAGAAACTCTTGAACACAATGAGATGTATAGACTTGTTTAGGGCTTTTAGTAAAAAACAAACAATCAAACAAACAAACCTATTTCAGTGAATTTCAGGACTCATTTTATGTAATCTTTATTTAAACAAATTTAAGGGTATGTTTATAAATTCTTGAGAACATTAACTGAAATACAAAATGACACAAACTAGGAAAGTAAGAAATATGACAGAAAAAAACAATAGAAATGAAAGATTACTTGCTACTATTTTCAGCCTGGGGCCGTGTTGAAGTGGAAGGTCATTTTCAGGGAAACAATTCTGTGAAAGAGTGCATCTAGTTCTGCTAAATCTTGTTATTATTTTTTTATTTGTATTGTAAGTTAAAGGTTGTGGTAATTTTCATAGTAAATAGAAACATTTGGGCTTTAGTTCCCAAATGTTGGACAGTTGTAGACAGGGCTTAATGTTGCAGTTTTTTTCTAGCCTTCACAAACTGTACCCAAGTAGTATTATCTTAATACTACAGTTACAGCTATTTTTAATCATTATTTCTATGTGTCCGTTTTCGGACACAGTTAATGTACTCAATCCACAATAGTAGAGACTTTGTCTACTTATTTCTTTAAGCCCATCTAGGAAAAGTATAAGTTATTTCTCCTGAAGTACTAAATGTTCCTTCAAAATATTCTTGTGTATGTAAAGAATGACAACTTTTCAGAAGGATCTGGTCCTTTACATATTTCTATTGTAATCATCTTCTCTCTCTTTTTTTTTTTTTTTTCTTTTTTTGGAGAGGTTTTTGCTACAGGGCGCGTGCGCTTGCCAGACAGACAGAGAGAGACAGAGAGATAGAAAGCAGGAAATCACCCCCCAGGGGGGATGGCCACGCCGCAATCCCTTCTCCTCCATTCTCCTCTCGGGATCTTGGGCATGCACGCACACGCGCCCGGCGTGAGTTTAAGCCTCCGGGTCCGGGACTCGAACCGCGGTCGACTATGTGGGAGTCCAGCGACATAGCCATTACGCTAACTGCTGGTCCCAGTAATCATCTTCTCTTAATAAAGAAACTGGGAAAGAAAGACAATATTGCTGAGGTTGTAATCTAAACAACATACTTAGATAAATGTTCATTTAATTCCCATAGCAGTTTTACTACAAAAAGATAATTTCCATTTTATAGCTCAGTACGCAGACTAAGAGAAGTTCAGTAACTTGCCAAAGGTCACATAGCTTGTAAAATGGCAGAAGTTAGAGTTGAAGCCAAGTATGTCTACCTAAAATTACATGCTTTAATTATTGGTCGAATCAGATGGAAAGGAGTTCAAGTTGAGGTAGAGTGTGAATATGTCCAGGACACCACTGGGAGCCAAAGACTTCCATCCAAAATATTTAGTTCAATTTCTTTCATGTTCTGGACCTAACCTTCATTTGTACAGAGATGCCATGCTGTTAAAATCACAGACAGTGTCCTTAGGAATAGTAGGATTCAAATAAAAGTCCATAAAGAAAAAATAAAGCATCACCCATCCTTTCTGGCTTTCCCCTCACAATTGGATATTTCATGGGAAAAGTTTATTTTTCTATGGAAAAATGTATCATGACTTTTCCAATGACCCAATATTTTTTTTTCACAATTTGGAGGAAAAAAGGAAGAAAATACATCCTTTGCAAATATTTCCTCAAGAAAAGAAGGTAAAACATTGATAAGAAACACCTACAATAAAAGCCCCAGCCTGGTGGCACAGTCAATTGCAAACTGAACAGTGCTAGAAGATACACGGCCAGCTGCGACTTCAGATGCCCAGGCTGACCTAAACACGTACTAGGTATGTGAGCACATGTATCTGGGATCCTGGCAAGCTAGAGGGCAAGAGAAAAAGGATTGTGGTGGATGATGAACACTATCAAGGGTGCTTTTCTCTCTCTCTCTTTTTCCTTCTCTCTCTTTCTCTTCCTCTCATGCATGTAGAAGTGCTCTTTAACAATAATATAATAAAAAAAAAAACTTAAACATGGCCCTTGAGAGGCTTTTAGGGTCAGGTATGGCCCCCACAATTGAATACTTGTAAGTTTCTAAGGAGATACAGACATGAACACCAACATAGAAACATGCCATTTGATGCTCTGTACCACCTCAAGACTCTGCAAGAAGACCCTCACCAGAGATAGCCCCTTAATCTTGGGCTTTCAAGAGGTAAATAAACCTCTATTTTATTGTAAATTACTCAGACTAAGTATTTTTCTTATTAGCAATATAACATGCTAAAACAAATCCTTACTCCACCAGTTACTCGTTGTGTCCTTCTAGGTAAGTTACCTGATCTCTCTGAAGCTCAGTTTCCACATCTAAAACTGAAATATTACAGAAGGCTGTCTGTGAGGATTAAATGATAAACTGCATAGCACAGGAACGGGAATATACCGAGTCCCTGTGACTTCAATTCCTGGCTCCTGAATAGACTTTTTTTGGGGGTGGTGGTGATTTTTGCTATAGGGTGTGTGCACTCACCAGAGACAGAAAGTGAGAAATCACATCCCTCACCCTCCCACAAGGCATGACCACACCACAATCCCTTCTCCTTCGTTCTCCTCTTGGGGATCTTGGGCATCCATGCACGCACACCCGGTTTACATTTCAAGCCATCCAGGTCCAGGACTCAAAACACAGTTGGCTAGGTGGGAGTCCAGTGATGCAATCTTCACCCCATCTGCTGGTCCCAGTCCCTGAATAGTCTTTAACAGATCTGAACAAACTCATGGTTAAGAAAAGTCCCACTAATGGGACCAGCAGATGGCAAAATGGTTCTATCAATGGACTCCCACATAGTCAACCGCAGCTTGAGTCCCAGACCTGCCGGCTTGAAACTCACACTGGGTGTGTGTGCATGTGTGCCTAAAATCCCAGAAGGAGAATGGAGGAGAAGGGATTGCTGATGGCCATCCTCTGAGAGGTGACTTCTCACTTTCTGCTTTTCTGGTGAGCACATGCGCCCAATAGCAAAAATCTTTCTCTCTAAAAAAAAAAAAAAAAAAAAAAAAAGAACAATAAAAGAACAATCCCACTACTTACGAAGTCAGACTGTTTTTCCTAGTTACATTTTTGGTTTTCTCTTATGGTAATCATATGACTGTAGAGGGAAAAGCTATCTTTTCCTGGCCCTTGACTTTATCACATTATTTCCATATACTGGTCAGAAGCAACCTTTATGTGTCTTCTTGTTGACCGTTTTCCCCACTTCTCCTGGTGCTCCACTGAGTGCCTCATGTGATCCTTTCCTCCCCTCCAAGCACAAAGGAAGGACCCTCTAAAATCTCAAAACAATGGCCACCGTTTCTAGCAAGAAAGATGATTTATTTTATTCACTGGGCATATAGCACACACACACACACACACACACACACACGCATAGGTGCATGTGCACACGTGCACACACACGCACACAATCTTAGACAACTTCTGAATGCCCTGGAAACTTATATTTGACATCCTATAGATAACATATATTCCACAGCAATAAAAATTGATAGTAGAGAGAAATGGATCTCCAAGAATAGAATAGTAATTCTTCTGACTCTCTTTATCTTTGCTGTGGTAATTTCAGATATTTTAGTCTTTTAAAAAGCATACTTTTAGAAACCATTATTTTAATCCTGTGCCCCGGGCCAATAGGACACAAAAGTATCATTTCTTTCCTCAACACAAGTCCTGTTTTGGCAACAAGGAAACTTTCCATTTTAAGTGTGATCTGATTATCTGTTGCAGTGGAATTATTGACCTTTTTCTTTTCTTTTTTTTTTTTTTTTTTCTGTCATCTATTCTCACTTATTGGCTGCCATGCACTTTCAGAAACTTTGAGAGCTTGGTAACATCCCAATCTAATAAATATATGGTATGATATTTACAAATAATATTATTTACAAATATTATCTTCTCTTTCTCTATATATAAATGTGTATATATATGTGTGTGTGTGTATATATAGAGATAGATAGATAGATATCCTTACAATTGTAAGGATTAAAGTTAATATGTGTGTGAAAGAAATGAAGTGTTGCTTTCTTTTTCTGAAATAAAATTTTTGTTAATTCAGGTAAATTCTTAGCCTGAAATAATCTAAGGAACTTTATCCCCCTCTTAGAGTAACAGACTACCAAAAAATTCTGGGCAATAAAAAATGATGATCAGAAAATTATTAAAGAGATAAAAATTAAGAAGTTTCACTATTTTATTTTTTCAGAAATATTTCTTAAAATAAATTACATATAATCAAAACTATTTTGTAACACCAGTGGTAGCTGAGCTTGGAAAAGTAAGAATGAATGAGGGAAGTAATACTTTCTTTCCCCATAACACAGGTAAAAGAAGTGTAGGGTTTATAAGGCAAATTTGAGCTAGAAACAAGCTAAATGACTTTTGAATTAACCTGGAGCCAGCAGGTGGCATGGTGGTTAAGGTGTTGGACTCCCACAGGGCCAACTGTGGTTCAAGTCCTGGATCTAACAATTGACCTCTTTTTCTCCTTTTATCTCTCAGGGTATGTGCCCTGTGGAAAAATTAAAAATAATGATAAATAACATAAAACAATTAATTACTTTAAATAAAGGCCAAACTATGGAAAATAAAAAAGAAAAATTCATGAGTGAATCCACCAAAATTTATATACATTTAAGATGCATTAGAATCATTTACTCTGGTGGGAGAAAAACTGTACCTAAAATAAGTATGCTCTACTTCTAGTCTTAATTTCCTATTATTTTCCTGTACCACCAACTTTTTTTTTTTGGAGAGGTTTTTTTTTTTTTTTTTTTTTTGCTATAGGGCACGTGTGCTCGCCAGACAGACAGAGAGAGACATAGAGACAGGAAGCGAGAAATCACCCCCCCAGAGGGGATGGTCACGCCGCAATCCCTTCTCCTCCATTCTCCTCTTGGGATCTTGGGCACGCACGCACACGCGCCCAGCGTGAGTTTTAAGCCACCGGGTCCGGGACGCGAACCACGGTCAACTACGTGGGAGTCCAGCGACATAGCCATTACGCTAACTGCTGGTTCCCTGTACCACCAACTTTTCAAAGGATTTATAGTAAACAATTTTTTTCTTAAGACAATAATTTTAAGTTTTCAATAAATATTATTTACTTAATCTATCTCCTTCATTTTATAAAGTTTATTTCTTACTTTCATGGGAAGGGGACAGAGAGAAAGAAATACAAGCACTCGCATCAAGGTCTCACATGCTCATTCCGGCCCCTCCCATCCAGCCAGGATCACAGGCACAGCTTATGTGTGTCTCGCATCTACAGGTCAACAGGAAACCAAACCACCTGGCTTCCAGAACTGCACAGTGTTGCACTATCACTGCATCAGTGCAGCTAAATATAATTATTCCCTTTATATTTAGAAATTAATATTTAACATCAAATTCAGTGGATGCTTTAAAACTAGCATTCTTATTTACTCAAGAAAGTTACTGGTTTGTCCTAAAATATCTACAGCAGGTATCTCCTGTCTTATCTCATTCTGTCTTATCAGATTCTTGACTGACTCAATTATAATTTTATGATTGATTTTTTTTCCTCCTTGAGACTACTGTTCTACCATAGAGAATCCTAAAAATTAACTCTGAAATAATAGTGAGAATTTATATGGGACTACATGAATACTAAAGCTGAGGCAAAATGGAAGAAGCATCCAACTGATAGTAATCTTTGAGACATTAAGACATTACTTCCTCAAGTCACATGTCCTGGGTAAACTCGTGACTTGAATTGTGTGTCTACCTACACAGCAGGTAGGTAATGAACCAGAAACTATTGGGTTGTTGGAAAAGTCATGTTGTATTTTTGTTTTTCTTTGCAAAAATGCATCATGACTTTTCTATGACCCAATAGATACTCTTCAGTTAACATGAAGATCACTGGGTACTTCGATAATGTGGGAGCAAAACATTTTCTAGGCAAGAACTGGATCCAGCCCAGATGTGATGATAGCATGTTAATAACCTAATTCCTTTAGCTATCTCTTCATTTTCTGAGAATCGTTCACAGAATGGCAGTGCCATTAACTCTGGATGAAGTGCTTTGTTGCCCAATAAATATCTCTTGATTAAATGTGTTGATTGGGCCTTTCTGATGACACCATTCTCCATCTCTATGGAAAATACACTCTACCGTAACCTCCTTAAAGGACAGAGAAGACACATCATAAACAGTAGGAGAATATGCTGAATGAATGAACAAATGACTGAATAAATAGTTCAAAAGACACTGAGAGTTGATTTAGCATTGTTAGGTTAGTGGTCATTAGCTAGAGTAATGGAATCATAAAGTGTAAAAATGTTGCAAAAATGGATATACCTCGTACATTGCCCTGTTTTTCAATTTAGAAAACTCTGTATCAAAAGTAGAATTTAAATCCTTAGTTTATTAAAAATTTTGGAAGGGGGTGGTGAGATGTACACCGAAAAAGTTTTTAAATAACCTTTCATAATTTCTCCTAAGAAAGCTAATGGGTATTTATTTTCTTTCCTGAAGATTATCTAAGAGTGCTACGGCTTTGCCATTTATGGGAAAAATGCTAGAAAAATTTTAACTAAGGCAAATTATTCATTACTACTAGCACATTTCCTGTAGAAGAAAAAAAAAAAAAAACCATAGGAGACGCAACAGGTGCCTTTAACTTTGTTTTGTTTTGTACAGTTGTATTGAGGGAACAAAAGGACAAAATAGAAAAAATAGCTAAAATGTGGCACAAGACAACAAAAATAGAATCTATAGTGCTAAATCTTAGTAAGACAAATATTGCACAGGATAGCCACCCATAGCCATGATGCTGAAATTGGCCTGAAACATTACAAACCAACAAAGTTTATTTTTAAATAATCTTTTTTATAAGTCAAGAGATGATATATTAGAGAAATAATACTCATAAAAAAAACCTAGGTGGAACCAGCAGTTAGTGTAATGGCTATGTCGCTGGACTCCCACGTAGTCGACCGCGGTTCGCGTCCCGGACCCGGTGGCTTAAAACTCACACCGGGCGCGTGTGCGTACGTGCCTAAAACTCACGCCGGGCGCGTGTGCGTACGTGCCCAAGATCCCGAGAGGAGAATGGAAGAGAAGGGACTGCGGCGTGACCATCCCCCCTGGGAGGTGATTTCTCGCTTTCTATCTCTCTGTCTCTCTCTGTCTGTCTGGCGAGCGCACGCGCCCTATAGCGAAAACCTCTCCAAAAAAAAAAAAAAAAAAAAAAAAACCTAGGTATGTTTTTTTTTTTTTTTTTTACAATTGGCACCATAAAGCTGTTATTATCTCTGATTAGTAAAACAGTTTGTTTGAAAACAGTCAGTTTTGAAGAATACTGAGGGAAAGTTTAAAAACATATGAAGTTATATAGAGGGTTATTATTTTACAAACAACAAATGATTTAAAATGGTCTGAACTAACATTATTCGGAGTCACTTTCATGTTATAGGACCTAATAAATAATGCTTTTAAAAAACTTCACACAGTTCTTCTTGATCTACTTGTAATTGTAGGGCATTATTGGTTTCACATGTACCATGTTTCCAGATACTGGGTGTTGAAAGATTTATTCATGTTGAGCTGTGCCCTAGGGTAATTTTAGTTTTCATAAAACCTAATTCTACAATTATAACCACCTGAGAAAATGAGTATTCTTCCTATCTAACACTATAGTAAGAAGCAACATTTTTATTATAAGCCCGATCCTCACAAGTCATTATTTTTTTCATTTTCCTTAAACTCCTTACCGTACTTAATTTTTTTTTTATTAAACCCTCAACCCATAAATGTTCAACTGTCATAAAAGATCAGTGTTACGGAGCTGCCAGCATTAATCTTTTGTTTGAAATGTATAAAGACAAATAAAGGAGACATTGCAAAATGTCTTCGTGTAGTGAAAGCAGATACTGAAATGATAAATAACGTAACCTGTAAACACTAGCTATAATGTTGTTGGGTAGGAGAAATTTCTAAATATCAAAGCCAGTCGCATCACTGTCAGGTGCTCCATAAATAAGCCATGGACAATACCTGACATTAGACCTTTCATTCTTGGAATGCTATACTAAATAAGCAGGCTCCCCTTGGCTGTCTGAATTCTACATGCCCATTTCTAGACATGTGGCTGCAGATAAGTAATATTGTCATGTTCGTTTTGTCAACTACACACCGATTTCCTTTCCCTATCTGCAGTGTGGGAACATTATCAAGGTCAGAAGCAATCTCTCCAAAAGCCTTTCTTAATGTAGCTAACTATATTTGATCATTTCTATATAGGGCTTCTATAAATAAATTTTATAGAAACATGCATGCATTTTCCAAGATTTTACTCTTAGACCATGAAAAAAGAAAAACTTATCGGGAATATTTGGGGAATTTCAAACCCAAAGGAGAATGATGTGATTCCTTGTATATATTTTCACTTAATTACAGAAACTATACTCCTGGAGGATGGTATACCCAATTTTTTGAGATGATATCACAAGTACCCTACTTTCTCTACCTTCCTAACCTCTTCCTATTTATTTTATTTTATTCTGACAAATCACTTATGAAGTATTTGCAACTGATGCACATATCACAAAATTATTTCTGCCAAGCTTCCTCTGTGACCTGCCCGTGGGACATGACATGCTCCAAGATGCATCGCTCTATCAACCCGCATTTTTCCAGGACAATGCAAATTATGACAAATTCCATCATCCTGCATTATGTGCTTCATGCTAATCTCACTAATTCTAAAGAATCGGGAGGGCTTGCTGTTCTGCTGAAGGGCATGCTGTCTGATTGAATGATAGGAAAACATTTACCATCCCCTTCTCACAATCTCAGCTGTGGCCACCACTGCCCCACGTCTGCTAGGCAACTGCTCTTGCTGTGTAACTTCATATACTAGGATTAACTTTACATTGCCTGAGCTTGTTGATAGGAAACGCCATCTCACCAATAGAACAGTTATAAAGCCCTGAAAATAAGGCATTTTGGTGGTAAAATGAAATGTGGAAACCTTATTTATACTGACTCTTAGATACTTGTATTCATTTCTACCTATTTTAAATGAAGAGTTAAAAAAATCAAACTTATCATTTATATGATATAAACCATACAACTTTTAGACTTGGATGCTTTTGATTGGAAGTTCCTTGCTGCTGGGTCACTGCAAATGGCCCTGAGAAGTATCTCAAGAATAAGATAGCTAACCTTGAGGACAATTCCTCTGGGCTTCGGAAGGTGGCAGTATTACTACATGAAAGAAGCCTAAAGTCTACGTGCTAGTCCATGGCCACATTGCTGAAATAAACATGTTTAATTCCCAAAGAAACATATATTTTATCTGGTGGCATAATTTACTTATAACATTAAAACTCAAACATGGAGCAATTTGTAGCAATAACCATGATTATGCTGTTAGTGGCCCAAATGTCACTGTCTAGATTAGGCTAAATGATACCTAGTACCGAAGAGCTTCTGTGATTTATTTTTTATGATCATGGGTAGAACTTGCATGCTTAAAAGGCTCACCAGAAAACTGCCTTCAATAAATAAAAAAGGATGAAAAGATTGAAAGACTATTGTATTATTGTGCAGAGATGTGATTGTAAAAAATTGTCATAGGAATGAGGTAAATTTTAAATTTCAGGGACAATTCCCCCCAAAAAGAAGTAAATAGCGTGAACATTTCTAATGTTATGTTTTAGATTGTTAAATATTTTGCTATGAGCAAATAATTTACCTAATAAAGTAAAACTTATCTAAATAGTTTTGTCCTTTATGTGTGTTTCCTGAAATGTCAGAACAAAATGCAGGCTTTATAATACATGTAATGCACTGAAATTGATTATTTTAGCTGCTTCTAGAAAATATAGTAAATATAAATTTGTAGATAAGTGTTAAGACTAAAATATCCCACTCCAACTTTCAATAATTTATTTGGGGATTTCTGGTCTAATGTATACTTCTACTTGGAAACTATATAACCTTACAGACCCTTTTGGCCATTATCATACATCAAGTTGAAATTGTTACACGTAATCAAAGAAAATGGAATGTAAACCATACTAACTAAAGTTGAAAAGGAATGTGAGTGGTATTAACTAAAGTTGAAAAGGGTTTTACAATGAACACACATTTTACCACTTACGACAATAAGGATAAATTTAAGTCAGCGTTTGCATCTGTGCCTTAATAGAATGTAGTGTAATTGGCTTAATGTTTTAGTGAGCCCTCAGATAAGCTTAATACATACACAGCACAAATCAACATTAAGGTAGTGCTAAGAAGAGACAGGAAGATCTTTAGCTTTCTGTTTTACTCCCAGTGAGACCCAGGCCCCTCAGAGGAGCACGAAGATGTGAACATCGTTCCAGCAAAGGAACTGGGCACACCCTGCGCATGCTGTGGCTTGTTGACATGAACCAGGGCAGGCAGACACCAATAATACATGAAGTGCGGTTCAGAGGCAATTAGGATCAGTTGTCAAGGCCAGGCCATTAATGAAAGAACATGTCAGAGGAGCTGGAGACTTCAATGGTTGAGGGCAAGAAGGCGATTTAGTGTGACAGATCGAGTCCTTCCAATGTCCTCAGTGGTACATGCTAATACCAGCCTTAACAACCTTTTGTGGCAGTGTATAATGCGACTAACATGGACTTTGATTCAGCAAAATGACTGCTGCCACTGTTAGTCTGTCTCATTTCAAGTAACAGTAAAAGCATTGCTACAAATAATTACCCACTTCCTTTCCTCCCTGTGCCATTTAAAACATCCACCCTTCCTGCACACCATAGTTGTTCGTACTACAACATTAGGAGGGTATTTATCACTTTGAGTTCCTGAGATACTATTTTTTTGGGGTCAGGAGATAAATCCCAAGTAATTAACTATAATGGATTTTAGGAGGTAAAATAATATTAAACATACTCCATTCTCATGTAGTAAATACTAACAGTTCTCAAAACAAGTCAAATTTGACTAAAAGAAACAATGTCTACTATGTAAGTTTCTCATAGTCAATTAGGGGAGTTGCTTACCTAGACCCCAAAAGCAGTAGCAGAAAATTAGTCTAATTCTCAAGGAAGTAAAAGTGGCAGCATTATGAAAATCACCCTACTAACACTTTAAAAAAAAATCTTTACAACTTTATAGTAATTTTTTCAAAAAGACCTTCACACCTATAACCTGAAGATCAACAGTAAGTAGCAAAAATACACTAAACACCAGTTAGCAAAGTGCGTAAATAATAAGCAGGGAAGCCTTAAATCGTAATACAGTTCATCCTTAGATTTGATAAAATGCCACAGCATCATACTTTTAAATTGTTTTTATATGTGGAGTTCTGTTATTTGTTAATTTTTGGCTATTCTTTCATATTTTATTTTCTATTTATATGGATAAGATATTCTTATTAAGAGGGAAATTGAATCAATAGAGGAAAAATGGCTTATATTTTCTTATAATCTCATAAGGTTCTCATCCCTTCCCAATATTCCAGGATTTATTGTAGCATCTCTGCTATCAAAGATGATATTGTGATATCTAAGGACTTAAGGCAGATTGCTCAGCCTTGTCTACTTACAAATGAGCGAACAGACATGAAGAAAGGTATTTGAGTGGAGATTAATGGGAATCATGTTGTCAGGGTGGTACTTTCTACTGATATATGTACATTTTTTTTTCTAGGTCATATTTTACTTCTATGCTGAGATAGTCTACCTTTCTTTATTTCCTATCTCATATACTAATCTTCTCTTTTTTTGTTATTTTGTTCGGTTTTCTTTTCTTTGCTCACTCTTTTTTTTTTTTTTCTGACCTAGCCACAGCCTTGCCATTCTCCTGATACTTGATTCATTATCAGCTTTCTTGCTTCCTTTTATAAACACTTTTTTCCTTTCTCAGGAATGCTTTCAAAACAGATTCTAGGAGTATTACATATATAATCAGCAAATATCTAAATGTTCATTTAATTCCTAAACACATTTTTACAAATAATTCTCTTTTTATAAAAAGTATTTAGGAAAATAAAAAGGATCTCATGCTAAAAATAAATTATTATGGTTATATCCTGACTAAATATACACACCTGGCTGAGTTAGTAAGCTATTATTACATTAAAAATATGCTGCAAATGTAAATTATCTACCTGGTTCCAACTAACAATTAATTAATCCCTTATAGCGAGAAGTTCTGTAAATTCAACAATCTACTTATGGGTAGTCTGCTAAACATCTAGCTTAAGATCAGTACTCTATGTCTGGGTGTCTGTTGTGAGAAACAATACTCATGTTTCTTAATTTTTTTTGGAGAGTTTTTTTTTTTTTTTTTTTTTTTTTTCTATAGGGCGTGTGCGCTCGCCAGACAGACAGAGACAGAGAGACAGAAAGTGAGAAATCACCCCCCGGGGGGATGACCACACCGCAATCCCTTCTCCTCCATTCTCCTCTCGGGATCTTGGGCACGCACGCACACGCGCCCGGCGTGAGTTTTAGCCACCGGGTCCCGGACCCGAACCGCTGTTGACTACATGGTAGTCCAGCGACATAGCCATTACGCTAACTACTGGCCCCTATACTCATGTTTCTTGACATGAAAGTGTTTGATACGGTTTCTCCCTCTAGATATTTAGGACTAATATGATAACAGAACTAGTTCAGAGAGTGACAAGGACTAGTTGTATTTTCTTTCTGTCTATAGTTTTCATGATATAGAAATCGGCCTACTGGACTAAAAGTTAATACTGCAAAGTTAGTGATAACTCTACCCATTGGTAGGATCGGGACATAAGAGTTTACTGAAAAAATATCCATATTTATTCATTTGGATAATAAAAATTCAAACCTTATCAAAGTGAGATCCTTGGGAAACTACCTATTTTTTTTTTTTTTTTTTTTTTTTTTTTTTTTGAAGTTAGTGATAACTCTACCCATTGGTAGGATCGGGACATAAGAGTTTACTGAAAAAATATCCATATTTATTCATTTGGATAATAAAAATTCAAACCTTATCAAAACAGTGAGATCCTTGGGAAACTACCTAGATTTTTTTTTCTGCCCAAGAAAAGTACCCTCCCTTTTTAAAATGAACTATTTTTCAGATGACCTTTGATACTGTGTTCAGTCTCATTGGTGGACATGGTTGAGATGAAGGGAGAAAGCTGCACAGACGACTCTCACACTCTTTGTCTGAAAACCTGGCATTTCTCATCTGTCATATGTGTTTACTTTGAGCGAAACATTTTAAAGGTATTTTTTTGCCTTCTAAAAACTTACTCCTAGAAGGTTTGTTTTCCTTTACAAGCATAATTATATCTAGTTTCTTCAATCATTACCTCATATTTTAATAATATGCTGCCATTTGGGTATAGCTATAACCATAATAATGAACATGGGGTTCAAAGATCACTAAATATATAGATGGCAGGAACCATTAGTAAGAAATATTCTACAGCATAGAGATCGCACATTAAAAAACTCTGAAATTCAATGCAGAATTTGCTATTCTGACTAAGGCATCTTTCTGTGTAATTAACATAAATCTCTTTATAAAACATGCTAGTTTTAATAACAAATAGGGACATTTTACAGGAAAAATAAAGAATAGAACACAAATAAAATTATAATATGAATAATTTAGTTATCTCCTCTTCATATCTCATACTGACATTGTGCAGCCATAATGGACCTAAACCGGAACTATTTCCTTTAAAAATAGGCTTATCTGCTTTTCCTATAAGCCATTGAAATTCATATCATCGCTTCCGCACAAAAACACAATAATTAATCCCAATTGTTTCCAACACTCTGAAGAAGAGAAATGGAATGCATGATTTCCCTCTTTAATGTGTGTTGAGCCTTTCTGGCCACAAGGACACCATTCAGTAAATTACTTCCTCTAAGATGTTGGTCAGTGCCCTCTTGGCCTAAAGGAATTAATGCTACAGCAAGAGGTGAGTCACTGAATTCCTTTGTGACTGAAAAATTAAAATTCAGTATTGCTCAGAGTTGTCCTAGTCTGCTATTGAATGATGATCCCGTAAGAAGAAGAAGAAAAGATCACTTCTCATAAACAGGTTTTAACAAGACAAATGAACAGTGTGGACTGTAAATGACCGGGGGGTGGGGATGCAGAGAATTAACGGAGTTCCTGATGGGACCAAATTTAAATGAAATAGAATGAAATCTTCCCTACTGATGATTATTCAATTTTGTTATGACTTGTGTCTAAGATGACCTAATTCTATATTACCATCTTATAATACATGTCTTAGATGACACTTGAGAGCATAAAAAGAGAACACAGTTCCCAGAGACCTTCGGCATTCCAACTTCTAGGTTCTAAGTTCTACTCTGGGGAGAGAGACTCACATCTAAGCAGTCTAGTTATTCACTCTAACTTCGACTAACTATCTTTCCCAAACTCACTGTCTTTGGTATGGCCACACTCCTTAAAGTGCCCTAACTCCTGAATCTACTCCAGCTATAGCCAGTTGTCTCCCTGCTTCAAAATGCTGCACGGTTATTTCCTATCCTTGCCCCTCTCACCCCTCATCTCCACTCCAAATGACCTTCTCTCCTGGGTCTACCCTGTTCCCTCAGAACTTAGAAAATTGTGGCAGTTGTTATTTCCTTATTTGTGACTACATTCTTGAATGGACTGCTTTTGAAGTTGCCACTGGATTTTACTGTCCCCCACCAATAGAAATGTCCCACACCCTTCTGGTGATTACTGTTGCTGATGATATACTCCCGAGGGCCACTTAGTGATGCAGTGGTTAAGGCAGCTGGATCCCACAAGGCCAGTCGTGCAGTTAGAGGCCCAGACCAAGCAACCTGAAAAACACAATGGGCTTGTGTGTGTATGCCCAAAATCCTGACAGGAGAATGGAGGAGAAGGGCTAGTCGTGTGGCCATCCACCCTGGGGGTGATTTCTCACTCTCCCTCTCTGTCTCTTTCCATGAGCTCATGTGTGTGTGTGTGTGTGTGTATGTGTGTGTAGAGAGAGAGTCTTGAAATAGTTCTTTGCTTTCAGACACCAGATTTATAGTACTGTTCTTTCAAGGTCCATTGAGTCATGTCCATGAGGACTGACTCTAGAGCATCATAAGAAGTCGTACTAATTGCAGCAAGGTCTTCTTTTCAACTTCAACCTATCTCTTGTTGGTTCTCATTAGCTCCTTTTGTCTTTTTTTTTTGTCATCAACTTCTTTTCTAGCTCTTACTCCATTAATTCACTCACCTTTGCTGAGCACCTAATAATGCCATATGCTATGACTGAACGTACGAACAAAACAGGTGTAGTCCTTTCTGCATGAATCCTAGTTTGGTTACACGTAATAAAACAATTCTACAGGCAGGTGTAAAATTGCAACTCTGACATATGGGTGAAGTGCAAAGTGTTACAAGAGTTTGGTTAGGGAGGCCAGGGAGGCTAAGGAAGGTTTTCCTGAGGATATGAGGCTTGTACGGTGATTGAAGAGGAGATGAATAGCTAGTTAGTTTCCAAGCATAGGGTGAAATAATGTGAAAAAGTCTTACTACGGGGGCCAGCAGGTGGCTTGGTGGTTGGGGCACTGGACTTCCACATGGCTGACTGGTTCGAGTTCCAGACCTTGCTTTCTGACTTTCCTTTCTCTCTCTCTGTTCAAATTTAAAAATATAACAATAATAGTAACAAATTAAGTTAAATAAAGAACTAAAAAATAAAGTTTATTTTTTAAAAATGTCTTACTATATGGTGGCTTCAGTGTCTCAGTGACCCAGCCTCTCCTTACAACCCCAATCCTCCCTCCTGCTGCTACTTCAGCTCCCTCAGGATTGAAGGGATCCCCAGAATAGTTCTGTCCCCATCGAGGCCACTCTTCCTCAACTACCACAGCCCCATCTCACCTCTACAAGCTAGCTAAGAACCAAAGCCTGTGAAGAAGGCTCATATGGACTAACTACCCTCCTTTCCCATGTTACCATCATAGCTAACCAGATCCACATTTAATTTCAGTTTACGCTTCCCTGGTCATTATCATTTGATCCATTTTCCACCTATCTTTGACTTCACAAAACCATGCCCTGGACTTTATAGAACTCAGAATTTCTCAGCAACAGACACCCCCACATCCATGATACTTTCTGTCAACTTTTTCTGAAGGTTTTGATCACAATGAAACCAGGTTATACAGGTACTTCTCACTTACCAACTGATTTCTGATCTTATGACTCGTTCATTAAGTGAATTGGTCAATAAGAGAGAAATTAAAAAAAAAAAACTAAATGATTTTTTATTGAACTTTATTTTTTAAATTTATTTAAATTTGACCAGAGAGGGATAAAGTGAGAAAGAAAGGTAAAGTGAGAAAGAGAGGGAAAGTGAGAAAGCAAGCTGCCAGGTCCAGGACTGGAACCGCTGTTGGCCATGTGGGAGTCCAGCACTCTTAACCACTATATCACCTGCTAGCTCCTATTTACCTTTATTTATTTATTTTTATTTGATCCGAGAGGGACAGAGAAAAAGTGAGAAAGCAATCCAACAGATCTGAGACTCAAACCACAGTCGGCAATGTGGGAGTCCAGTGCCCTTAACCACCACACCACCTGCCAGCCCCAGTAAGAAAGGAGTTTAAAGGCAGATGTCTTGTGGCATGTTGTGGTCCCATAACTATTGTGTATTTTTCAACAGATATTATGTTGACACCACACTAGAATAATGTAATTCTATCCTTAGAAAAAGCATACATTAGATAAGTGCAAGAAAATAACAGGGTGCACCACAATGGAATTACATAAATCTGGCATAATTGTTTTTATTGGATTGTCAGGAAAGTCATGATTCATTTTTGCATAGAAAAACACAGAAAAATAAGTCATGACTTTCCTGATGACCTAATATTTATTCTGAATACTACTATGGGTACATAATAAAATACAAATTTATAAATGAAACATATAGTCTTGAGTGACTGCTAACACTTCTTGTAATAAATACTAACCGACTTCTGAAGGAGACAAAGACAGAGAAAAGGATTTCCAGAGACTCACACAAACTGAGAAAGGATTCCCTGCACGGAGAACTGATCATAAGCCAGAGCAGTTGTTAAAACCGGTACATCCTTAAGTGAGGCATGGGCTGTACTTTAAGTCTGCATCTTTCTCTGAGTCCTCCAAAATATAATGGAAGTTGTTTTTTCTCTACCTCACACACATTCTAGGACCTGGAGCTAGTTCTTAAAAACTTCCAGCCTCTTTAGAAGCAAATCGCCATCAGACTATTCAACTGCTTCTCCTGCATAAGACTGTCAACACATTCATTCATACACTATTTTAGTACTTATTCCATTATCTTCTTCCAGGCCATTGTGCCATCATCCAACCTGATGGCTTTCACATCTAGGTAGATAATTCATTTGACACTAGACTCTTGGGTATCTGAATCCTACATTTCCAACAACCTTTTTCTTTACCTATTGTCATGGTCATTAGAGCTGTGTTTTTAAACTGCAAATTTTGACCATTAGTAATCATAAAAATCAATTTAATAAGTTATAGCCACTTCTTTGCTTTTAAGTAACAGATTATAAAACTAGGGCATATCGGGAACCAGCAGTTAGCGTAATGGCTATGTCGCTGGACTCCCATGTAGTCGACCGCGGTTCACGTTCCGGACCCGGTGGCTTAAAACTCACGCCGGGCGCGTGTGCGTGCGTGCCCAATATCCCGAGAGGAGAATGGAGGAGAAGGGATTGCGGCGTGACCATCCCCCCTGGGGGGTGATTTCTCGCTTTCTGTCTCTATGTCTCTCTCTCTCTGTCTGGCGAGCGCACGCGCCCTATAGCGAAAAACCTCTCCAAAAACAAACAAACAAACAAACAAACTAGGGCATATCGCGTGAAATAAGATAAACATTGTTTCATGACTTTTTTTTTCAATTTCATGTTATACATACATGTTCATACTGAATTGTTATGAACACAGTGTAACTTCCTAGACCCGGTCCAGAAAGTTCGAGAAACACTAATCAGCTGTCACCACCAATAACCATATTATTTCCCAAATCTTGATTTTAAACATACCATTTTGTAAGTAACCACTACCTTTAATTTTCAGAACCTACTTATTCAATCATATCCTTAACTTTTTTGCTCCTTTCCACTTTGTTGTATTGCCTTATCAAAATTCCCCAAATGACACTCAACTCTCCAGCTACTTTGTGTCACCATCCAAGATGCTGGACATTGCTGGAGAAGATCACATAACTGCAGATGTAATATTAAATTTGTAATATGAATTTTGAGCAGGCCTTTAATCCTGTTCAATCCTACAACATTTCTCTAGTATTTTAAATTTTTCTTTCTCCTGACAACCATTTTATATCTCATCTTTTTTCAACTGATAACCTGACTTCCTTTTTTTAATCTTCCTAGTACCAAATATGCAAACATACACACCCAAATAACCCCTCTTAGATCACAATAGAAATATCCTTGCTTCTGACTAAGATCAATAACTTTAACCAAAGTTCCTGCCCATCTCGCCAACACAAAGACTTTGATCTTGAAATTACTATTTCACTGTCTTCTTTATTCAGTCTTATTCTTACTAATTGATTATACCCATTATTATAAAAAACATGCTGTAATAACTCCCAGTTTAGCAATAATCTTTGACCCTTTGTTCTCAATTTCCTCTGTCAACAGTCCTATTTCTGTTCCTTTTCACAGAAAAACTTCTTCAAAGTAGAGTCCACATACACTGTCTCTTCTCCCACTTTCACTTTATACAACACCTATCAGGCTTTTATCTCTGAAAATCTGAACCAGGCTTGTCTAAGTTCCCAACAACCTACAAATTCAGAAGTCAGTTCTCTGTCCTCATTTTATTTAGAGAAGCATTTGTCTCATCACCTAATTCTTCTTCTTCTTTTTATTTTAATGATCTCATTCTTTTTTATTTTTGAATTTGCTAAAGAGCACATGTATGTCCAGAGAGAGAGAGAGAGAGAAGAGAGAAGAGAGAGAGAGAGAGAGAGGTGATAAAGTACCCCCTATGGGAAATGGTCATGCCATGATCCCTTTTCTTCCATTTCTCCCTCTTTTCAGGATTTTGAGAATGTGCACACACACATCTGGCATGTTTCTCAAGCTGTGGGGTCCAGCATTTGGACCATACAGTAGGCATGGGGGATCTGGCTGCCCTAGCCACCAGGCCATGGAGTTGGCCCATTCCCTAATTTTTCAAACGCTTTCTTCACTTAAGAAATAGTAAATGAAGAAAGTACTTGAAGAAAACTGTGAAAGTTTTATTTTTATCTCTAACAGATAGAGATTCAGACTACACAGTCTTATTAAAAGCGCTGTAGGATTAGGCCCTTCTCATTTTTACTTCTCTAATGACTTTCTTCAGTCCCTAGATTTTAATCAACATCTATTTGCTGTGACTTTTAAATGTATATGTACAGCCTTAATCCCCCCATTCAGTTCCAGAGTCATATGAAGGAATTTCGAAAAGTTATTGGAAAAATATAATTAAAAGTATGCATTTATCTTGGTGCAAAAAACCTTGAAATTTATGCATAGGTTTTTTTTTTTTTTTTTTTTTTTTTTTTTTTTTTTTTTTTTTTACAAAATACACATTTTACATGAACTTTTTGAAGACTCCTTGAGTAACCATATACCTGTTTGATACAGTCACTTGGATATCTACCAGACACAATAAGTTTAACCTATGCCAGAAAATTCCCCCCACCACTATCCACCCCCCCCAAAATACTCTTGACATTCTCCCACTCCCACCAAATCTACTCCTTCCCTACTCTTTTCAAAGTAAATTATAGAACAGCCATTCATTTGATTGTCAAGGCAAAAATCTAGACATCTTCACAATACTTTGCAGAATCTTAAACTGGTCTTTTTGTGTGCTCACTGTTTCTTTCTCCACTTTGCTCTGCTTACACTGAATCGTAGTGATTCATCTACTCTGTTTTTGGTCATTGTCCTCAAGGGCTGGCCTTTTTTATCTCTTATGTAACTATGTTGGCCTTCAAACCCCGAAACGAGCCTTTTAACTTTATAGAATGGTTCACTCTGCTACATATTAAGTAGCACATTATAGTGGAGAATGAGGACAAAATCTGGGTTCAAATATCAGTTCTTCCAATTCCTAGTGAGTTATTTATTCTTTCTGTGCTGTGATTTTCTCATAGATAAAGAGAGAATAATAAGACTAGAATCTACCTCATAAGACTATTGTGAAAAGTAGAATTTATATAGAACATTTAGAATACTGCTGGCCACATAGTAAGTGCTCAAAAAATATTGGCTATTATAATAATATTCACCAATGTCACTGACAAAGCTAGCTTTAAGTCATCATTGCTAGTCTAGAACTAAGGAGGGGGGTAAGAAAGTTGCTGGAGGGAAGGGTAAAAGTAGTATTTGATAGGATTGTTAGGGAGGCCTCTGAAAGGATAAGCACAATGACAAAGAGGAGTCTGTCTATGAAGCAGCAACAGCAAGTGAGAACAAAACTTGGCATACTGAAAGAGTATACTTAAAAGATGGTATAGCTGGAACAGAGGGAATAAGGAGAGAATGGTAAGAGTCTTATCATACAGTGCTCATAGATCACAGAGAGGAGCTTAGATTTTATTTTAACTTAATGGAAACTACTTAATTATGTGATCATATTTACTCATTTTTTTGCCATTGGGCTTGTGCACTTATCAGAGAGAGACAGACTGAGACAGAGAGAAGACAAGGAAAATGAGAAATCAATCCCCAGGGGGATGGCTATGCCACATTCCCTTTTCCTTTATTCTCTTAGGATTTGGGGCATGGAAGCACATGTGCCTGGTATATTTTTCTTTTCTTTCTTTCTTTTCTCTTTTTTAGCTTTTTCCATTGGGCATGTGTTTAAGACAGAGACAGACAGAGAGAGGAAAAATGAGAAATCACCAGGGATGGCCATACTGCAATCCCTTCTCCTCCATTCTCCTCCTGGGATTTCGGGCACACATCCACATGTGCACAGCATGATTTCCAAGCTGCCAAGTTCAGAGATTATTTATTTAATTTTATTTAGCACTATTATAATTTTTTTTTTTAAATTTTGCTACAGGGCACATGCTCTGAAAGAAAGAGAGAGGAAGCAAGCCACCAGGTCTGGGACTTAAACTGTGGTTGGTCATGTGGGAGTCCAGTGCTGCAATCACCACGCCACCTGCCAGCCCCATATTTACATTCTTAAAAGTCATTCTGATTACCATGTGGAGAATAAATTGTGGGGGAGGCACAAGCAAAGAAGTAGAGAGACCAGGTAACATGGCTATTTTAAGACGATGAAGAAAAATAGAAGTAACTTGGACAATGATTGTAAGAGTGGAGATCAAAAGAAGCAGGTAGATTCCAAGTGATTTATGGAAGAAGTGGTATAATTAATTGTTGGTGGATGCAGAAGAAGAAAAAATGAAACAAAAATTTAAAAAAACAAAAAAACTATGTTTTTGATTTGAGCAATTGGGTCAATATTTATGCTCTTTTCTAAAAAAGTGAAAGAGAAATAAACTTGGGAGAATGATGAGAATCAAGTCAGTTTACAAAACTATTATGCTATGCATTGCCTTTCAACCCTCATGGTAAGCTGGATCAGTTCTCACGTATTTCTGGTGACTATTTCCTTAGCTTAGTACCTAGGACCGTGACTCTCAAATATTCTTTGCAACATTTGAGAACTAAAGAATCCCACTGATCACAATTTCCTGTGACCCTGTAAGAACACACACACATATGGTATCATCATTATACTGGTCTTATGCTTTATTCAGCTATGTTCCCTGCTTCATAGAGTACCACGAGGACAATTCAACAATCTATTCTATTATCATCTTTGCAGGTATGACAAAAATCTTCTAGTTTCCAAGAGTTACAATTGAATGATCACTCTGGAAAGTTTTTTCGAAATCATTGCTTGACCTGAGCAACAAGAAGATGGTCTGATTTTCCACGTCAAGAGGCAAAACAATAGAATTACATGAACTAAGAATCAAAGACTTTCATCAAATTAACACTAAAGCACACTAATTATTTTAAATAGTACTATGTAGCTGTAGTGGTTTGGATCATGATTTGACCCCAAAGATTCATGTTTTGGAATTTGATCTTAGTGGGTGATTACTGGGTTTCTCTCAGAAGTTCAAGTGATGGTACTTGATTGTTGTATTGATTGTATTGTAAAGGTGTTAAGTGAAAGCTTAATTACTTCCCGGTGTCCAGGGCAGGGCCACTGGGTGCGACAGCACCATTAAGTCAGGGCTTACATAACTAAATTCTGAAAGGGTTGATGAGATAGAGAAGTGCAGACCATGCTATGCTCTGCTAGAAGTTCTGCCTTCTGATATTTTTGTAATGCCTTTGAACTTCCCAGTTACCAGAACTATGAGTTGAAATAAACCTATATTATCTTAAATTCACCCAGTTTGCAGGTATTTCTGTTAGCAATGCAATAATAGACTAAGTTGGTAGATTTAAAGAATTATGTGTATTACTAAAATATTCTTCCCAATGTTCATTGACTACATATTTTAATAAACCACCACATACTTTGTCCTCTAAGTCAGAACACTTATGAGAAAATGAAAAAAAAAAAGAGCTGGTATTTATTACAAGTAAACAGCAGGACTAACCAGGCATACTGGGATCTAAGGTCATATCATTTATAAAGCATGATATACCTTAAAAATGGAAGCTCAGACAGTTCTTGCTTCATTTAGTTAAATCAGGTAATAAAATATGAAGAATAAAATGAAAGGAAAACCAGACTTCTGCATCTTGCTTAATAGCCATTCTCTTCTTTGTTTTTCGCTTAGTTGATTTAAGTACATAAATACTAAGTTTTGAAATGTCACTTGGTTAAATTAAATTTGTGGTACAAATCCAGATAAGATTTTCATTTCATTTTATCAACAGAGGTCTAATATTAGGGCTTTAAAAATATCAAGAGGATGCTATGGACCTATCATCTATACATTGAAGGAAAAATTAAAACTAATTTAAAAACCAAAGTAATAAAATTATAAAGATTTAAAAACAAATTCCAGCACTTATTATAGTCAATACACAAAATACATATGTTAGAGGTTGTGAAATAAAGCATACAAAAGAAATAGTGTTTTTATATGGAAAAAAAAAAAACCCTAGAATATCTAGAACTGTGAAAAATCAAGCCGAATACCAAATCTTTACTAACCAAAGGGAAAGGTTTCACACTAATGTAAATATATACTTGGGGATGTTTATTTTCTCATTTCAGTTATCATTTTCAAAATATGCTGTATATTCTGTGTAACCCATTTTTCATCTGCCCAATTACTAGCAATCTTTTTCTACTATCAAAAATGATCATTTGTTTCTTTATTGTAGTAGATAAAACATCCTTTCATTGTTTCAGCTCACAAGCTGTGCAGATCCTACCCACTGTTCTTGCCTCCAGCACTTCACATTATTGGTGTATTATTTCATGCATGCCCTACTCTTTTATCAATTGCTTTTGAAGTAATGTTAATAGACTAGAAAATTGAGACATTTATGAAGTATAGGCAGTGTTTATGAAAAAATCCATAAAATATGACACAGGCAAGACAAGATAAAAGCAGCATTTTAATAGATTATGGCAAAGAGATCCTGTCAGAGTTGACAACTGACTCCTTCGAGATCACTAATTTTTATGGGATTAATTCTGTGGTATAAAAAATGAAGTTAAATGTCCTAATTAATCTGTAAATAGCACACCCACAATTAAACCTTGTGGCCCCTTCTTGGATTGGGGCTGCAATGATTTTTGAAAAGTAATTATCTCATATTCATAATGAAGAAGGTTTTTCTTTTCTTTCTTACTTTTTTTTTCTTTTTTTGCTCATGGCATTTCAGCTAAATACCCACCTGGAATCAACCTGAATAGCTGTCTTCTATGATACAAAAATCAGCTCACAGCTTGGTGTGGAAACAAATCGATTATTTTTATAAGCTATAGACTCATGAATGATTTACATATTAAAGATAAAATTGGGAAAAATAGCATAAGGTAATAGAAAAAAGCTAAAGTTTCTTCATGTTGGGGCAACTATTCTTTGTTCCACAACTGAAAGCACCCAGGAAGAGTGTATTTCCTCTCTCCTGGAGGTAAAAATATGGAGAGACTCTGTCTTTTATAAAGGAGTTAGAAAGCACATTATGTAGGACTTAGAAAATACAGCACAGCATAGATTTTCTGTCATAAGCCTATGGCAGGGTACTCAAGAAATACTGGTTCTATTCCTCTTCCTTCCTTCTGCCTTTACTATCTAAATTTATTAATACTTTCTGTAAATGTACAATGTTATCTATATGGAAATAATACAAGATATTTTTCTAAGGTTTAGTGTTAATAATGCATACTGCCCTTTATAATTCATATTCATTATTTCATTTTATTCTGACAGCAGTTTCAAAGACAAATATTACTGCTACTATGTTGTTAATGATAAGGAAACTGAGGATCAGAGAAGTTAAAAGAATTATCCAAATCATTTGTAGGAGGTGATAGAACAGATTCTTGAAGCTATATTTCCTGAGTCCAAATTCTATGTGGTTTTCATTATAAGCATACTGTGAGATTATGTCTTTACAATCAGAAATAACCTGTTGATAAGGTAAAATATTTTATATGTTTTGGTGAAGAAATTATTTAAGTCAGTGAGCTCTCAAGTTAAAAAGAAAAAAGTGGAGTGAGTTTAATGACTACTTTCTTTTCATTTTAATTTTTCCCCAGGAATAGAAATATAGTCATTTTCTTTTTTTCTTTTCATTTTTAATTTTTGCCAGAGGATGTGTACACTCACCAGAGAAAGACAGAAAGGGAGAGGGAGAAAGCATCCCCCAATGAGATACCATCAAGCTGCAATCCCTTCTTCTACCTTTATCCATCCCGTCAGGATTTTGGGCATGCATGCACACCATGCCCAGCATGCTTTTCAGGTTGCCAGAGACCAGGGTTCAAACTGCATGGTCAGCCATGTGGGATCCAGCTCTTCTAACCACTAGGCCAGAGTGGGGGCTGGATTTAGTCACCTTTTTTTTCTTGTAAGATGGGAAGTTATTTTCTTTTTTGTTTCTTAGGAGAAAGTAGGACTGTGAAAGTTAATCATTTTTTTTTTTTCTCCACTTATAATCTATGGCCCTGGTAGTAGGTAAACTGTTTTTATATTCTAGATTGTACTGCAGCAAATTGTATAATACTAGCACATTTGAGAATAAGATCTTTTAAGTTTCTACTATTTGGCAAAATAGTACCAATATTAAGGATGCAAATATGGAGATTCTCAAAGGTAACAATCTAGTTTTTGGATTGCTTATAGCCATATATAAGTAGCTTCATTATTTTGGCTGAATTGGTCAGTTGATGAGGTTAATTTGATTAAGTGACATAGTTATTTGACTATCTAGCTGATGAAATATATTTCAAGCAGGAAAAATCTTATAACCTAGCCACAATATCTCACATTTCACCAGAGGAAATAGAGAATTGGGGGCACTAAGAGATTTGTCCAACATTATATAGAAGTTACAATGCAGATTCCTGACTGGAATAAACTCACTACTTTAAGTTCCTCTTCCAATAAATTAACTTACTTGATTTTATCAGAATATTTATTATTCGGTCAAAACCTTAGGTACACATCATCTAAGATTTTACTATACCCTCTGATGGAACATCCTTCAACAGGTGAAACATTTAAGAACAGAAAGGCCCAGTATTATAAACATGATTGCAAAGAGAAGTCCTAAACTGACAGAAAGAGAAAATAATAAATGGCACCTTTTTCATCTCTAAACTCTGTAATTCCAAGAAAACACCCTAAAGCCTTTGCCTGGGGTGAAAAATATTTGAAATGCCAAAGCCAGTTATCAATTCATCTCTATGTGTGTCGGAAAGGATTACTACAGTTAAGTATATCCTGAGCCTTTTCATACCCAGCACTACTCCTGATGTTCCAATAAGAAGCCTATTTTTATTTTTATTTTTGAAGTGACACTACCTTGAGAAGAAAGAAAAAAAGAGCATGCTTAAGCCATCCTTCAAAGTCCATCTCTATGAAGCTATTTTCATGGTTTTTAAAAAAACGATGCTAGCTGCAGCTAAATTAGACAGTCTCTCATTCTATGAATACAAATAAAAAACGAATGTGATGTACTTATAGACTATGATTATCAAAATTATAATTCTGCTTATTTTACACAGTTATTATGTCCCAGATCTGAAAATAGAGACAACTAGTCACACAGGGACACTATTAATATTATTGTTTTCACATCTTCATATGAAGCAAATGGGGAAATATTTCATGACTCGGACCATACAACAGAGAATTTTCACATGACTAAGCCATGTACTCAATAATGCTACAAAGATATGTATATAGGTTTTTAAGTGTTTAATAATGTTTGTTGGATAAATAAACTTAGACACCTTCAAGTCAGGTAGTATGCTGTTTATTCTACTATATATAATGCTTCATTTTAAATACCTTTAAAGGTGCCTCTAAATAATTATTAGTACCATTCCTTACACTCACAAAGTGTTCAGTATGACTAAGTAGAAAACAATGATTACAGTCTTAAAGAACATAAAACTATATTTCACGACTTTAACCACATTCCTACAGATACTCTGGCAAGAACAAGATTAACAATTTCCAAACCACTTATGTTTTCAGTTCCTGATTGCTCCCATGATTCAAACTATTTAGGTTTTCAGTTTTAGATTACTCTTTCTTACATTCAGTTACATTTTAGAAGGTTCATAATTGACTTGAGATCTACCATCTCTCTAATTGCCACAAAACTACCTGTATTAGAGTAAGAGGAATTTTGAGGAAATTTCAGATTCTTTGTTATTGTGCATAGGCCATTTAAAAGGCCTACTGAAAATCTTGTATCAAAAGAATCTTACATGTATGTCTAACACAGACTAGTTACAATTAATTTGTCAACTTTCATAAGGAATTCTGTTCTTTTTTACAGCCATCAACCAGAAGACATAAATTACATTAAAATAGAAATACAAAACAAGCATAATGGAAAAAAAAAACAGACCTCAAGGGTCAATGTGGTAAATCAAGTTTTCTAATTTTTTTTAATGGTTATTCTTATGTTGGATAATGGTATTGTTGGAACAGAGTACTTTTAAAATCTGTGCACTTTGGATCACCTTAGGCCAGCTGGTTCCTCTCAGAATTGCTCATCTTTTGTTCTTGCTATATTCTGACCTGGACCCTCGCCTTAAGACAGCAATGTGCTTTCTGCAACCAGGATATCCTTTCAAGACTGTCAGATACTCTCAAATGATTGATGTGCTAGTTTGGTGCTCTGGTATTTTTCCCTCAGTAAATCTCCAGCTCATTCTAAATAAGAATGCTAGTTAGATCTGTACTTACTAACTTTATGTACATTTTTCTTATTTTCCTATATTTTTGGAGGAGAGTTTAAAGTTTATAATCTAGTGTGTGTGTAACATAATTTTTACAATATTACATATAAGTAGACACACATTTTCCAGCAAGGATAACAATTTAAGCAGTGAAGTTAACTCTCTTCCCTCAGAACTGTGTCGTGTGCCCATGCTGCAAGGCTAAAGCATGATTGCTAGGCCTACTCTGAAGATCAGAAGTCATTTACCTATATGACTATTTTTCTACTTTTTCCTCCTATTACTTCATACTATGCTCACTCTTATTTGGATCCTGCCCTGTGCCTTCTGAGTTTGAATCTCTTACAAGTCATGAACTTCTATCATTCAAAGTCCAAGCAAGGCAGTCAGGCCCTTTAGGGCCATCAGGCTTACTTCTTCACTAGAGATGTTTTCACATAAAGACAGAAATCTGTCAACTTCAGGGCAGGAATTCTAAATGTTTGAACTGAGCATAGCTCATACCATGTCTCTCAACTGTTAATTTTGAATTAAAATCTCATGATTGATTGTTCTTTTTGGGCTTTATAACCTTTCCTATTGAGGTTGAGCATTGAGTTTCTCCATCAATCTTTTGTTTTCATTCTTGACCATACCTGGATTTTTCCATCAAATAGGTTACCTCTCTCAGTTAACTTTGGGGCCGCAATGATTCCAATAACCATATAAGTACCTCATCAGAGCTTCCTGCAGAGAACATATACAATATGTTCTTTCTAATTCCAAAAGAAAGACATAGTGGAGAGGCTCAAGAAGCAAAGGCTAGGTGGATGTTAGTGTGTGACCTTGGACACCAAAACAGCTTCAGAGCAAGATAGGTGAGAGGAACGGGAGCATTTCAAGGATCAAGAAAGGTGGAAAGGAAAATCTGGATAACTTTAGAGTTCTTCTAGTATGACTATGCACATACAATGATAAAAAAATGTTTAGTAGAATTCATTTAAAAAGCTGTGTTCCAGAATATATTTTTTAATTATTTATTTAATTTTATTTATTCACTCATTTATTTTAATTTGACCAGAGAGAGAAACAGAGAAGAAAGAGAGAGAGGGAAAGTGAGAAAGGAAGCCACCAGGTTTGGGACTCAAACCGTGGTCGGCCATGTGGGAGTGTCCAGCACCTTAACCACCACGCCTTCTGCTGGTCCCATCCAGTATATTTACATTAAGTTGTTCCCCCACAGATTGGGGACTGGGTCACCAAAAGTAGCATTACAATTGAGGACAAATGAATGTAGTGTGCCTCTATGTGATACCTTGAGAAGAACTTAACATCACTTACTTTATATTTAGTACAAAGAGCATAACTTCAATCTACCTAAAAAGAAATAGGACACAGAACCAAAGAAAAATAGTTTTGTTATTAAAAATGGAATAAAAAATATTAATGCTATAAAAGACAAGAAATACTTTAAAGAAACTTCCCAGAATAAAGGAGATAGAAATATCTGATCCTAGCTCAAATCCCATACTAGAAGAAAAATAATACTATAAAAGGACCATTGGGTCAACTAAAGAAATTAGAACATAGATGGAAGAATAGAAAGATACATCAACTTTAACTCACCTGTAAGACAATACTCTTATTTCTAGAAAACTGACACTGAATATATAGGAGTAAAGAACCATGCAACTAACTTTCAAAATGTTCTGAAAAAAAATGTGTGTTCATGTGTTTTAATATATACATATATAAATGTGTGTGTACACACACACACACACACACACACACGTACACGTTATGTATTAGGTCAGCATCATGACTTTCCTGATGACCCAATATATGCAGAAAGAGAGAGAATGACACTGGGTCCACTCATCTGATAAAGCATCTGGAGCAAATGTCAACAATGGGTGAATGTGGGTAGAAGATACTATAGGTACATGAGCATTCTATGTACTATTCATATTCTTGATACTTTTGTGTAAATTTGAAATAATTGCAAAATAAAACTCTAAAGAAATTGAAATAATCTAGAATGCCCCAAACTTGCATCAATTCACTTCTAGCATAAAGAAAAAAGAAGTAAGTAAGGTGATAGATCTTTAATTAGCTCTATTTAATCATTCCACAATGTAAATATTAAGTCACCAGGGAAGTCATGATTTCTTTTTCTTTTCTTTTTCTTTAAAATCATCCCCCGAGGGGGGAAAGCCATGCTGTAATCCCTTCTCCTCCATCTCCTCTCTGGACTTTGGGTATGCACGCACACGCACCTGGGCTTGAGTTTCAAGCCACAGGGTCCAGGGTTTTAACTGCGGTCATGTATTTTTCTATGCAAAAATGCATCATGACTTTCTCAACAACTAAATATATAAAAAACAACATTGTACTCCACAAATATATATGATTACCATTTGTCAATTAAAAAGAAATGTTCCAATAAAAAATAAAATAAAACATAAAGATACAATTGGGCATGGTGAGGGGATAAGGAAGATCTGGAGAAGGTGAGGGAATTTGCACATTATATAGATCTCTCATGCTCTTTTTTTTTTTTTTTTTTTTTTAGAGGTTTTTACTATAGGATGTGTGCGCTCGCCAGAAAAACAGAGAGAGAAAGAGAGACAGTGAGAAATCACCCCCCGGGGTGGATGACCACACCATAATCTCTTCCCCTCCATTCTCCTCGGGATCTTGGGCACACAAGCACATGCGCCCGGTGTGAGTTTAAGCCACCAGGTCTGGCACTCAAACTGCGGTCGACTACATGGGAGTCCAGAAACATAGCCATTACACCAACTGTTGATCCCACTCTCTTTTTTTTTTAAGAGATTTTTGCTATAGGGTGCATGTGCTTGCCAGGAAGACAGAGACACAGAGAGATACAAAGTGATAAATCACCCCCAGGGGGGATGGCCATGCTGCAATCCCTTCTCCTCTATTCTCCTCTCGGGATCTTGGGCACACACGCACATGTGCCCGGTGTGAGTTTAAGCCACTGGGTCCAGGACTCGAACCATGGTCGACTACATGGGAGTCCAGCAAGATAGCCATTATGCTAACTGCTGGTCCCAATCCCACTCTCTTTCTTTTTAAAAAGATTTTTGCCATTGGGGGATTGTGCTCACTAGAGAAAGACATAAACAGTGGGAGGGAAAATGAAAAATCACCCCTGCGGGGAAGGCTACACCGAAATCCCTTCTGTTCCATTTTCATCCTAGGATTTTGGACACACAGACACATGTACCTAGCATGACTTTAATTTCTTTTTTTTTAAATTAATTAATTTATTTTTAGAGAGAGTTTTTGCTATAGGGCATATGCACTCACCAGACAGAGAAACAGAAAGTGAGAAATCATCCCCTAGAAGGGATGGCCATGCCACAGTCTCTTCTCCTCCATTCTTCTCTTGAGATTTTGGGTGCACGCACATGCCCACACGCACATTCATCGTGAGTCCGTTGTGATTTTCAAACGGTCAGGTCAGGGATTTGTTGCAAGGCCATGTGGGAGTCCATCGTTGTAGCCAGTAAGCCACCTGCTGGCGACCAGATCTCTTAATTTAAGCACTTGATGATCAAAAAAGAGGAAGAAAATACCTGGGTAATACGCAACTGGAAAAGTAATTCCTATTCAGATAAGAGTACATTTTTATGCCCCGAGATGATTCCTTCTTTTTATTTGCCATAATCATTTAGGAGTTCAAAACAGTTTGTAGTTTAGAAGATACATGTCAAAAATGACTATCAATTAGTGACTGTGTTATTTGTAGTTCTACACAATAAATATAATATATGTAATTTGAATGTAACAATAAGATCAACTGTATGGATTAAGTTTATATATGCCTATCCGAAAGTTAGCAGATAAAGAGATATTGCCAAAATAAACCAGCCAAAAGTGAGCATGGACATTCAATGTACATTATTGTGTTACTGGAACATTTGGTACTAATGCTGTCAAGTTTACATATGTTCTCAAATACTTATTTATGTAACAATCAAATGCTAAGCATTCCAGCTGCACTTGTAAACTTTTTATGAACTGAAGTCATATGCACAAGCTTGGCTAAATATACCTCACAGAGGGAGGAGCGTGAGGAAAATATTAACTCTCAAAACTAAAGTTTGATTGCTGTAGGGCCTTCTGGCAGTGTTGCAGACTAGTGTCTGGTATGAGAGTGGAGCTGCTAGCTTATCTGAGATTCATTTTGTTCTCATAGTTATAACCA
This sequence comes from Tupaia tana, assembly GCA_026018925.1. Taxonomy (NCBI): domain Eukaryota; kingdom Metazoa; phylum Chordata; class Mammalia; order Scandentia; family Tupaiidae; genus Tupaia; species Tupaia tana. Next base: position 37,138,379 of record JAKSZU010000023.1, on the reverse strand, counting down.
ATGAGTTATAATCATGATTTGGCAGTTACCTTTTTTTAGACATAATTTACTCAGGAAAGAAAAGGATATAAGAGAGAAAGAATGGAGCTAAGAACATGATGATATGAAGTCATTAAGAAAAGCACATTGGGTATTAAAGCAAAAAAATGACCTCCCTCAACCTATCCTAGAGTTAGCACAGATGTACTGACTCACTGTGACGATGCATAAAGTAGAAAAGATAGCATAAAGGAGGAGGCACTTTTGTATGATAATATCTTCTGTTACTCATAATGAAAATTAGCTGTGTGTCTCTCTAAGACAGAACCAATAGCAACTGCCTTAAATCCATTTTAAAGAGTGAAAAGGCCAGAATGGAGAGAAACAAATATTTCCATGCTCTCTGTTTCTTCTCTTCTACCAACAAAGGAAGCAGATGAATATACTTTCCCCAAAGTTTGCCTAATCATTGCTTTGATTAGGCCATTTCCAGAGTATGAAATACTGCAGACTAGAACTAAGTTCTTTTTATGAGAAGAAAATTTTAATCAAAGTGATTTTTGTCAGGTTGAGGTTAAAAGAACGTATTTGTTTAAGAAAAATGAAATTCCTTCTACCCTTGATCTGACTGGCAGGATTCTGAAAGTCTCCTTTAGAATTCACTAGATGTTTTAGAGTGGTTTGTTGATCTTTAGGTGTGAATATTTGTAATCTGTAGGGTCCTCCTGTCTGCACTTTTTAGCTGTCAGCAGTACTTTGCCTGTGTTAGTACATGTAATAAAAAATCTTGGGCCTAGAATAAAACTTTTTAATTTTTGTCCTGAGTCATCATAGTTTCAGAAGAGTGACTCAACCTTAGATGTGTATTAGAATCATTTGGTGAGCTTTAAAAAATCACAAAGCAGGGCCCCATTCCAGACCAATGAAATCAAAGGTGAAACAGGCATCAGTACCCCTTGATTATATACCTGAGGTTAGAATACTGCTTAGAATGAGGATGGACATACTTTAGTGATTACTGATTTAGTTTCACAAAAATTATATTTTTGCAAAATAATTGAATCGTTAGGTACTTTCTATGTTATCTTTTAACTAGGCTCTGGAAATTTGAACGTTATAATTACAACAGCTCTGACTCTTTAAAATCTTTTTTCACATTTTGATAAGAGTTGAAGGATCAATAAGGGACTATCTGAGGGTAGGCAGTCTACCTTTCGCAACCCTATGATTTCTCCTATAAATGCTGTGGAAGGATGGGGTAGAAAAATATTTATTTATTTATTTATTTTGCTTTTGACAGGTTATGAAAAAAGTAGCAATGTTTGCCTACTAACTTACATTGTGTGGGGCTAGCAGGTGGCATGGTGGTTAAGGGTGCTAGACTCCCAGATGGCTGACTGTGGTTTGCATCCTGGACCTTGTGGTTTGCTTTTTCTCTCTCTCTCTGTGTCCCTCTCTGGTAGAATTAAAAGAAAGAGAGAGAGAGAGAGAGAGAGAGAGAGAGAGAGAGAGAAAGTTAAATAAAATAATTCTTTTAAAAAATTACATTGTGTAATCTTGAATGTAAAGAAAGGTAGAATATAGGTTGGAATATAAATCATAAACAGGACAGGATACAATAGCCTTTTGAAAATTTTAAAAATTTGCTCTAGGGTCCATGTGCTTGATAGAGAGAGAGAGAGTGAAAGTGAGAAAGCTCCTCTCCACCCCCAGTCCCCACAGGGAGGTAGATGGTCATACCACAATCCCTTCTCCATTCTCCTCTCAGGATATTGGACATGCACTTGCACGTGTCCAGCATGTTTTTCAAGCCACCAAGTCCAGAACTCAAACTGCTTAGTCAGACATGTAGGATTCAGCCACCTTAACCACCATGCTGTCTGGCTGACCCCCACAATAAACTTTTAAGAATGCATTTTAGAGCTATTTGAAACAATGCACACATACATATAAATTTCTATATAACAATGTTATCCAATAAACTGAAGTTGGCTTTTCATAGAATGACTGTAAGTCCTGGTCTGCCTGGATAGTTTTAGTCTATAATTACTTGCCAGTGTAATTACTCATAGTACTTTCTATGATCCCCAATGTCCTGTTTAGATCATGAAATTTTAATAAAAGGGATCAGAGAGTTTAGTGAATAGAGAGAACTCATTCTAAAAGTAGACGTAAGATGATTTATACATAGCAAGTAATCAATAAATATTAGCTGCTATATAATTATTATTAAATGAGTTCACAAACAACAGGTTTCAAAGATAATCTCAAGTATTAAAAGAAAGTAAAAATGCACACACCCGGATTTCAATCCTATCTTAGCAACTGAAAACTGGTTTTCTATACATTCCTATGTAGTATCAACATTGAAAATTTGGGGCTGGCAGGTGGCATGGTGGTTAAGGCACTGGACTCCCATATGGCCGACCATGGTTTGAGTCCTGAACTTGGTGGCTTGCTTTCTCACTTTCCCTTTCTCTCTCTCTCCCTCTGGTCAAATTAAAGAGATAATGATAACAAATAAAATAAAATAAATAATTAATTATTTTAAAAAAGAAAGAAAATAGGTAACATTCTTTTCACACTTTTTTTCTATACAAAAATATAGCTCAAGGGAACCAGCAGTTAGCATAATGGCTATGTTGCTGGACTCCCATGTAGTTGACCGCGGTTTGCGTCCCGGACCCGGTGGCTTAAAACTCATGCTGGGCACGTGTGCGTGCGTGCCCAAGATCCCAAGAGGAGAATGGAGGAGAAAGGATTGCGGCATGACCATCCCCCTGGGGGGTGATTTCTTACTTTCTGTCTCTATGTCTCTCTCTGTCTGGCAAGCGCACGCGCCCTATAGCAAAAACCTCTCTAAAAAATATATATATATATATATATGTGTGTGTGTGTGTGTGTGTGTGTGTGTGTGTATATATGTGTATATATATGTGTGTATATATATATACATATGTATATATATAGCTCAAGATAATTAGAAAAATATTTCTGTCTTCGAAATGTCAGCAGGATTTGTACTTTATAACATTAGTTTTTAAATCATTACAAATAGATGTCCTCCTTATGAATATTCATCCAAGTTTAGTCATTTATGTTCAATGCTTTGGTGCAAGAAAGGAAAAAAAAAAAAACCCAGAAAGCCCAAAAAAACAAAACCAGGAATGGTATTTAGATCTGCTTTAAGTACAGCTATCTGAAATGTTTTCTTGTTTTGACTTATTCCAGAAGGAAAACTTGAAACAATGATTAAATGAGTATAAGTTACAAAGAGGCATATTTTAGCTCAACATAAGGATTTTTAAAATAGAGTCGTCCAACAGAATGGATTGTTTCAGGAAATGATGAGCTCCTTTGCTGAAGATATCCAAATTGAGACCGGATGAGCATATGCCAAAGATGCTGCATGAAACATTTCTGCACTGTGTGGGAGGTTAGCCAACAGAAGATGATGTCTTAGGTTCCTTCCAATGCTAAATTTTATAATCTTATAACTATTCCAAACATGAATGACTAATGATATGACATCTGAAGCCTGGTTGAGAAAACAAAATTTTAAAAATTAGGAACAAAAAAGAAAAACAAAATTTATTTGGTTACCAGGGAAAGTAGACTATGTGAAGAAATTTATTTTTCAAATGCTGAGAAAAGGAAAGCTACTAAATTTTAAAAGCATATATTTTATTATGCATGCAATAACTTTATAAAATGTACTACATATAATAAGGCATGCATTTCCAAAGACAACCTGAAGAATAAGAAATCACTTGCTGAATTATTAAAATACACAAAACAAGAATTAGAAGCTAAGCAGAAAGTCAGTGTAAGACTAAGCAAGGTCCACTGTCTCAAAGTCCTAAGGGGATAAAAACTAGAGTTCAGAAATATCCAGGGGTGGCAGATTCTGACTAAAAATCCCAGGATCTCAGGTGGGAACCAAGGTAACGAAATAATACAAAAGCAGAGACAAATAAAGAGTGAATTCAGCATTATGTAATCTAACTGAGTCCCATAATTACAATGAAGAAACTTTATTGACCAGCCAGAACTGGGGAGAGAGGTAACATTATCTAGAGTCACAATAGTTCAAAAACATTTTTAGCATTAATACTAAAAAAAAAAGACAGACATGATACAAAAGAGGACAAGAAAAAGAAAAAAGCAGATTCACAGATGCTTCATTTATTGGAATTATTCAGTTGGATAAAAAGAGCTATGATTATGGTGTGTGTGTGTGTGTGTGTGTGTGTGCGTACACACACACACACACACACACACACACACTATGGTGAAGAAATTCCAGATTCTACAGTAGACTTAAAAAATGCTACAACTGAAATTAAGTGGGTACATTAAATAGACTATTAGAACCTGAAGAGAGGATTATGATCTGGAAGAAATACTAGAATGTATTTGAGGTGAAATTTGAGTGAAATTTGGTGAATAAAAAGAATAAAAGTACTTGAAATATGCTACATTATGAAACTGGTAAAAAAATATACTTACTTGGATTCCCAGGAAGGGTAGGAGATAAAAATACAGAAACAATTTGAAAAAAAAAAAATTCCAAAGTAAAAGAAATCACATCAAGAAACCAAGACTAGGTAGGTACATAATAGCAAAGTTGCTGAAAATTATAGAAACAAAGGCAAAAGGAGAGAAAAACTGGAAAACAGCTAAAGGTACAGCAATAAGAATTAGAACACTTAATAAATAGAATTATATGTGTATATATCTCCACACACACGTATTGTTTAAAAAAAGATATTTGCCATAGGGTGTGTGCACTTGCTGGAGAGAGAGACAGACATAGAGGGAAAGTGAGAATTCACTCTCTACATGGGATAGTCACATAAAAATCCCTTCACTTTCACTCTCTCTGGGGATTTTGGGCATGCACAAATATGGTCCCTGTGTGATTTTCAATTCACTGGGTCCAGGATCTGAACTATGTAGTTGGCTATGCCAGATCCAGTGCCTTAACCACCATGCCACCCTCTGTTCCCGGAAATGATATTTTGAAGCTACTGATAGAAAAGTGTCTTCCTAGAATTTTATACCCAGCAAAAATACCCTTTAAAAATGAGGGTAAAATAAAGACATTTGCAGACAAACAAAAAACAAGAAACCAAGTAACATTTTAGTCAGCATATCCTTACTAAAATATATACTAAAATGAGTTCTCCTGGCAATAGGAAAATGATTTCAATTGGAAACAGAAATTTAAGAAGGAATAAAATATGACATAAAGAGTAAAAAATGTGTATATATAGTTATTAACTATATTAAACAGTAATCATGTTTAAGTCTTTAATTCATTTTGATTTTTTTTTCTTTTCTTTTCTTTTTTCCATAATGAGAGGGAGTGGTCTAGTTTCATTCTTCTGCATATGGAAACCATGTGTTCCCAGCACGATTTATTGAAAAGACTACTATTTTCACATTATATGTTCTTGATGCCCTTGTTGAAATTGATTGCAAACGTGGACTTATTTTGGGGTGTTCCATTGGTCTATGTGCCTGGTTTTATGTATTTGGTTACTATAACTGGAATATATTTTGCAGTTATGCAATGTGATGCCTCCAGCTTTTTTTTTTTTTTAAGGTTATTCATCTATTTCTTCCATGAGAGAGAGAAAGATAGGCAACCTCAATAGAGTTTTGATGCTTTGATCCACCCCCAATCTCAGACTGTCTGAATTATAAACACACATGTATGCCTGAGGTATTCAGGGAGACCCCAGTAACACAAACCAAACATCTTCCCCAACTGGAGCCAGTTGTATGTTGTGCCACTGCTTGGCCCCTCACCATTTTTCTTTTTGTTCAGGGTGTTTTTGCTATCCAGGGTCTTCATTAGTTCCACATGAATTTTAGGATCGTTTTTTCTATTTCTGTGAAGAGAGTCTTTGGTATATATTTTGAAAATATTAATTCTCTCATTCCATGAATACAGGATATCTTTCCATTAATTTGTGTCCTCTTGCGACCAGCAGTTGGTGTAATGGCTATGTCGCTGGACTCCCATGTAGTTGACTGCAGTTCAAGTCCTAGACATGGTGGCTTGAACTCACTCTGGGTACGCGTGCATGTGTGCCCAAGATCCCAAGAAGAGAATGGAGGAGAGGGGATTGCGGTGTGGTCATCCCCCCAGGGAATGATTTCTCACTTTCTGTCTGTCTCTTTCTTTCTGGTGAGTGCATGTGCCCTATAGCAAAAACCTCTCAAAAAAAAAAAAAAAAAAAAAAAAAGAAAGAAAGTTTAAAAAAAAAGTGTGTCCTCTTTAACTTCTCTCATCAATTTTTACAGTTTTCATTATAGAGATATTTCCCCTCCTTGACTAAATATATTCCTAGGTGTTATTATTATTATTATTGTATTGTATTTTATTATTGTATTATTATTATTATATTGCTATTATAAATGGAATTGCTTTCTTGATTTCTTCTCAGTAATTTCATTTTAAGTGTACAGAATGTTACTGATTTTGTATGTTAATTTTGTATCATGCAACTTTACTAAATTCATTTATTAGTTCTTAGGGCATTTTTTGTGGTATATATATATTATGTATATACATATATATATATAATATATATACCACTATATATATATATATATATATATATATATATATATATATACACACACACACACACACACATACACACACACACACACACACACACACACACACACACACAGATGATCACGTCATCTACAAACAGGGACACTTTGACTTTATTGTTTCCAGTTTGGATGTTCTTTATTATTTTCTCTTGCCTAACTGTTCTAGCTAGAACTTCAGTATTGAATAAAATAGGTGAAGGTAAGCATCCTTGTCTTGTTCTAGATCTTATAAGAAGAGCTTTCAAATTTTTCCCACTTGTTATGTTAGCTATGGTGTTTCATATCCGGCTTTTATTGTGTTGATGTATGCTGTTTTGATACTTAATATGCTGAGAGGACATTGGGTCTTTATTATTATTATTATTATTATTATTATTTTATTTTGCCAGAGGGCACATGTGCTCACTGGGGAGAAAGAAAGAGAAAAAGACAGGGAGAGAGAAAGTGAGAAAGCACTCCCACTTCCAGCCCAGGTAAATGGTTACACTGTAATGCCTTTTTTCTATTTCTCCCTCTTTTTGGGATTTTGGGCATGCACACAGATGCACCCAGCATGGTTCTCAGGCTACTGGGTTCAGGACTCAAACCATGCAGTCAGTCATATGGGATTGAGCTCCCTTAACCACCAACCCACAGGTTGGCCCAGGATATTGAATCTTATAGAATGCTTTGTCTATATCTATTGAAATGTTCACATGACAATTGTCTTTGATTCTGTTAATGTGATGTATTAAGCTTATTGATTTCCTTATGTTGAACCATGCTTGGAATCCCACTTGATCATCTTTCTTATGTGTTGTTATATTTGGTTTTCTCATAGTTTATTATGAATTTTTATATTTATGTTCATCAGGGATATTGGTCTTTAGTTTTCTTTTTTAGCCATGCCTTATCTGGTTTTAGTGAAATGGTAATGAATTAAAGAATTAAATATAAGATTCAAAACTATGAAACTACTAGAAGAAAATAAAGGGGAAATACTTCTTGATATTGAATTGGGCAAAAGTCTTACAGATAAGATCTCAAAAGCACAGGCAACAAAAGCATAAATAAATAAATGAAATTAGGTCATACAGAAAAGCTTCTGAACATCAAAGGAAAATAATCAGTACCGTGAAGACAACTTATAGAATAGGAAAAAGGATTTGTAAACTATATATCAAAGTATTAATATCCTGAGTATACTAAAGGAAATCAAACAATAAAAAAGCAAAAACATATTATTTGATTAAAAATGAGCAAATGACATGAATAGATATCTTCTAAAAAAGAAGATATACAAATAGAAATAGCTAATAAGTATCAATATATTAAAAAGTGTTCATCATCATTAATCATCATGGAAATAGAATTCACAACTACACTAAGATATCACTTCATCCCAGTTAGATTGTTTTAATCAAAAAGACAAGCAACAGGGGCCAGCAGGTGGTGTGGTGATTAAGAGTGCTGGACTCCTACATGGCCAACTGTGGTTCAAGTCCTGGACCTGGTGCCCATCAACAGATAAAGGAGTAAAGAAAATGTGATATGTGTATGTATTGGCAGAACTTAAAGTAAAAGATGAATCCATACAACTACATCTCTCAATTACTGATAAAGGAAAGGAAAAGAAAATCAGCAAACTATAGAAGTACTAAAGAATATTTTGGCCCAGCCAGTGTGGTGGTTAAGGTAGCTGAATCTTATATGGCCAACTATGCAGTTCAAGTCTCAGATCTGATGGCTTGAAAAACACACCATGGGACCAGTAGTTGGCATAATGGCTATGTTGCTGGACTCCCATGTAGTCGACTGCAGTTCAAGTCCTGGACCCACTGGCTTAAACTCACGCTGGGCACGCGTGTGTGTGTGCGCCCAAGATCCCGAGAGGAGAATGGAGAAGGAATTGCAGCATGGCCATCCCCATTGGGGGGTGATTTCTCACTTTCTGTCTCTCTGTCTCTCTCTGTCTTTCTGGAGAGTGTGTACGCTCTATAGCAAAAAATCTCTCAAAAAAAAAAAAAAAAGAAAAGAAAGAAAAACACACCATGCTTTTGCATGCATGTCCAAAATCCCAATAGGAGGGAGAAATGAAGGAGAAAGCACTGTATTGTGACCATTTCCATGGTCTCTCTTTCTGCGTGTCTATCTCTCATGAGTCTATGCACCCTCTGGCAAATTAAAAAAAATAGTTTTCATTAACTTATTTAGTTGGCATATATACAACATTGCACACAATGCTAAAAGAATACATGTTCTTTATACGTGCATATGGATCATCTATCAAAATCAATCATGTGCTGGGCCATAAGGCTAGCATCAACACATTTTAAGAGACTACAATCATACAAAGTACATTATTCTTCTTCTTCTTTTTTTTTTTTTCCTTACAGAGATTTTTGCTATAGAGCACATGTGCTCAACCAAAGAGACAGAAACAGACAGAAAGACAGAAAATGAGAAATCACCCCCCTAGGGAGGATGGCATGCCACAATCCCTTCTCCATTCTCCTCTTGGAGTTTTGGGCACACATGCACATGCACCCAGAGTGAGTTTTAAACCACTGGATCCACAACTTGAATCACGGTCGGCTGTGAGGGAATCCAGCAATGTAACTATTATACCATCTGCTGGTCCCCATTCATATTTTTTTTTCTTTTTTCTTTTTTTTTGGAGAGGTTTTTGCTATAGGGCGCGTGCACTTGCCAGAAAGACAGAGAGAGACAGAGAGACAGAAGGCGAGAAATCACTCCCCAAGGGGAATGGCCATGCCTCAATCCCTTCTCCTCCATTCTCCTCTCGGGATCTTGGGCACGCACGCACACGTGCCTGGTGTGAGTTTAAGCCACCAGGTCCGGGACTTGAATTGCAGTCGACTACATGGGAGTCCAGCGACATAGCCATTACGCTTACTGCTGGTCCCCCCATTCATTTTTTTTTAAAGACATTTTTTCCCTTTTATTCATGATACAGTGCATATGCACACATGAGAGGAAGAAAGAGAGAGAGAGACAGAGAAAGACCCTGCACAGGGTCTAGTCATGCTTCAATTTCCTCTAGTCCTCTAGCCATTAAGATCCTGGGCACTTGTACACATGCCAGGAGTGTTCCAGGCTGACTGAACTGGGGATTTGAACTGCAGTCACTGTGTGGGATCCAGCTTCTCTTGAGCAGTGCTTTACCACAGCACCACAGAGCCAGCTATGGAGTTCAATTTTTTTTTGGGGGGAAGAGGTTTTTGGGCACATGCACCCATCGGAAAGACAGAGAGACAGAAAGTGAAAAATCACCTCTGGGAGGATGGCCACATTCGCAATCCCTTCTCCTCCATTCTTCTCTCAAGATCTCGGGCATGCACACACATGCCTGGCGTGAGTTTAAGCTGCACGGTCCAGGACTCGAACCGTGGTTGACTACATGGGAGTCCAGTGACATAACCATTATGCCATCTGCTGGTCCCTAGAGTACATTCTTTAACTACCATTTAATTAAGCTAGAAATTAATATTCAAAAAGTAACAAATATGTTGGCTTCATATACTAAGTTAAAATTGCAACTAATAAGAACTATTGGAAATCTGGGGGCTGGCACGTGGATGGTGGTTAAAGGCACTGGACTGCCCCCCCGCCCATGGCTGATTGTGGTTCAAGTCCCAGACCTGGCAGCTTGCTTTCTCACTTCTCTCTCTCTCTCTCTCTCTCTTTCTCTCTCTCACTCTGTTCATGTCTGGTCAAAATAAAATAAATACATAAAGTTAAAATAATTCTCACATCCTAAAATTATATTGTTGTGGTTCAAGGTGACTGACTGAACATGAGTATCTCTTGCCTCTCTCCAAATTCTACTGAAGTGACAGTAGTGATATAAATCTCAAATATATATATATTTTTTATCAATGCTGACAATTTAGAAGTTTGCTACCAGATATAAGAACAGTAAGGAATTTCTGGAAGGTATAAAACAAAAACGCTGAGAAAGAATTGCAACAGGGCTGATTTTTCAAACTCTAAAAAGAAAAAGAAAGAACATTAAGCTACAAGTTTTTATACTTATCACCTTTCTGCCATTTTACCTGGAATTATATGAAAATTCATCTGCTCAATCTTCCAGTTCACGATAGGGATATTTAGTCTGTTCTTACTACTCAGCCCAACCACTGAGTGATTTTTTAAAAAAATCACTAAGCATTTCATTTTCACAAAAGTTTTTTCCAAATGTATCATCCTCTTGAAAGTCACTAAAAATATTAGATGAAACAATACTGAAATGTTCTTAGTTCCTCAACTTCGTTTTTCTCTGAATGTTTTATTGTTCTGTTTGTTAAATCTGATGCCTCTTTGTGCTTGTGTTGAGGTTATTCTTGAATGTTTGCTTCCTGGTTATTTATTTACATTTGTTAACAAAGATCTTGATTGCTGAGTACTGTTAGTTGAGTGTATTTCAGATGACAATGTTCACCTTGCTCTAAGGGTGAAGATGATTACATAGGTGCTGGACACACTGCCAGGCTAGTGTGTAGGTGGCATGTGGGTACACTTCTTTCTCTTTGGGGGCACATAAGTTAGGGAAGACTCTATCCCATCGAAGTCTCCTTTGAGAATCTCCACCATCACATTTGGATTTCCATAGTTAAGAGTTTATCCTATTTGTAAGAGAGTCAGCTGCTTGTATGCAGGGAACTATGCAATTGTTCTACCACTGTATAACTAATTAGCCATTCAACTAGACATAGCCTATTCCTCTCAGTTCCCTACAATCTTTAATCATTGGCTTACTTCCAGTTTTCTTTTTGAGAATCTTTTCCATCTCCATGGAGCTGAAAGGTCAACTTTATTCGGATCTGACACTCATTTTATCCATTCTTTTATATCTTCCAAAAATCCACACTGCTAATGGCACCCTTCCCTGCTTATGAAGTTACTATGGATTTATTATTGTTTTACATTTCTTCTGTCATTTCAATGGAATTTTGGTGAGGAGAAAAGATAAAACCTGTCAAAATATTCAGTCAGCTCTGTTTAACCAGTATATAAATTCCCATGTCACTTCACTTGAATTATCTGAGCAATTAAACAAATGAAATCTGATGGTAATTCCTGGTTTATTACAAGAGCCATCTGTCTCCATTCCAATTCTCTACTCCACTAGTATGTTAGTAAATTCCTCCAGGATATCATTCTCCAATTTTGCTTCTGCTTAAGAAGTATGCTACCCTCTGTACTCCCCCTCTCCCAACTCTTTTCTTCTTTTGCCTCTCCAATTTAGCCTATTTCTTTTCTACTTTAATAGATGATAAATCTCCTCTATCCTAAAATTATTTCATCTATGTCCCCTTCTCCTATCCTTCACAGTCCTCTCATTAACCCCTGTACTCAAATACCAATAGAAATTATTAACCACTCATTCACTTTCTTAAGAGTTCCATGGGCCTGTCTACTCTGTTCCATGGGCCTGTTCTACATCTTTAGCAACTCCTTAGTTTAAAGGTAGTAGAATATTGGGTATTTCTTCAATTTGGAGTGAAAAGAGTACTAATGACAAAGATAGAGAAGAATCAGAAAAATTGATCAAAATAGGAAAAAATAAAAAGAAATGTTGAAGTCTTCACAAGTCAAAACCTATGTTCTCTTGTTAGTATTCATCTGCAGCAATAAACACTCCTGAACCCTGACCTTCTCTCTAAAGGTAGCATTCCTAAATTTTCATGATCCAATTTAATTTTGGTTCTCTTTTTTCCTCTTTCAAAATTCTTTCTTACACTAAAGGAAGTCATATAGAGGGAGAGGTTTCTACAAAGTGGTGTATATCTGTAAGAGTGTCAAAAATTAAAAAAAAAAATCTTGAAATTCATCAGTAATTGAAAGGAAGACTCAGCCATTATGATGCAATACCCTATAATGCTGGAAGCCACCAGGTTGACCAGTGAAAACACACTGGGCATGTGTAGAAGGAGCTGAAGGACTAGGGAAAGGGGATCGTGGTGTGACAAGAGTCCTGTTGCAAGTGTTTTTCTCCCTTTCTCTCACACATTCGCATGCACATATATGTTCTCTGTATTATAAACTAAACAAGAGAAAAGAAAGGAAGGAAGAAATTGAAACTACTTAAAACAGGACAAAAATTCTTGAGAAAACAGGGGTAGGAAACAATATGAAATGAATGGTAGACTTAGCTAGTTAGGATACAAAACAGAAATATTGCCTAAGTTTCAAAGCCACTAAAATATGTGTGGAAAATTGTCATTTTGTGTTTGCCTACAGAGTGGCTGGTGGAAATGTCCAAGGCGTTCGAACCTCTAAGTGTAAACTACCAGATGAGCATTTTTTTTTTTTTTTTTGGAGAGGTTTTTGCTATAGGGTATGTGTGCTTGCCAGACAGACAGAGAGAGACAGAGAGACAGAAAGCAAGAAATCACCCCCCCCCCCAGGGGTGATGGCCACACCACAATCCCTTCTCCTCCATTCTCCTCTCGGGATCTTGGGTGCGCATGCACACGCGCCTGGTGTGAGTTTAAGCCACCGGGTCCAGGATGCGAACCACGGTAGACTACGTGGGAGTCCAGCGACATAGCCATTACGCTAACTGCTGGTTCCCCAAATGAGCATTTCTGATTTCATTTGGCTAATGAGAAAAGAGCTTTCATATTCTGGGTCATTGTTCTCCACTCGTTCTTGAGGTAGATAAGGTGACCTTCCCATGGAATGGACCTAAGGCAAGGAAGAGATCCTGGAGAAAGTACCAATTTTTCTGCTTAATGCTATTTATAATAATCTAAGTATTCCCTTACCCCATACCTAGTAAGCATTAAAATAGTCTCTTGTCAGTAAATCATTTTTTGCTTATTCATCTGCGATTGGCCTTGTTTGAATTGTCTTATAGAAAAATTATTTTTATCCATAAACTTGTCAAGGAAAAAGTCTTTTTGATTTTCTTTTAAAAACCTGTCTTCCTATTACAGCGTTTTGGATCAAAATTAAATGATCAAGACCTTGGTTGTTAAGAAATAAGAACAGATGGTGTGGTGGTTAAGGTGCTGGACACTCCCACATGAGGTTTGAGTCCTGAACCTGGTGGCTCACTTTCCCCTCTCTCTCTCTTCCTCTCTTTCTCTCTGGTCAAATTAAAATAAATGAATAAATAAATTAAATTAATAAATAATTATGAACAGATAAATAAGAGAGAAGAATAAAAGGAATCATACAATGTTAGGAAAAAAAAATACAAGTAAAAAAAAACAAAAAACAAACACCACTCTACTAATGGAAGTGAGCTAGATAAAAAGTAGAATTGAGAGCCAGAGCTATCAGAGCGTGAATCTTGAGTGAGAGTAAAGGAGATGGCCAGGAAAATGCCTGGCACTAGGCATTCAGGCTACTTGCCCTTCGCATGACAGTAATACTGTAGTTACATACCTTGCAGGTAGACATAACTTGAATATAGTCACATATGCTGAATAAATAGTTGAGAAATCGTTCATGTATTTCACATAGAGATGAGTCCATATCTTTCAATTGTAATCTCTTATCTTTAATAGTAACTGTAGAAGAAAATATGTTTCTAAGATTAAAGAAAATTACAACTCTACTAGAAAACTATTAATGATGTCTTTTTTTTTTCTTCTTTTTTTGGAGAGGTTTTTGCTATAGGGCGCGTGCGCTCGCCAGACAGAGAGAGACAGAGAGATAGAAAGCGAGAAATCACCCCCCAGGGGGGATGGCCACACCGCAATCCATTCTCCTCCATTCTCCTCTCGGGATCTTGGGCCCACACGCACACGCGCCTGGCGTGAGTTTAAGCCGCTGGGTCAGGGACTCGAACCGCGGTCAACTACGTGGGAGTCCAGCGACATAGCCATTACACTAACTGCTGGTCCCAATGATGTCTTAAGTAGACATTCATATAAAGTATATTCTGACATGTAAAGGGTATTCCATCTTGCTAATTAATTAGTGCGATAGTAGCATTAGGTAAAGGAATAATGCAGAAATTAGGAAGTTTTCTCCCTAAAGGAACAGATGGTAAATATTGCAGTAGTTGAAAGGCAATAGGCAAAACTGAGGATCTTATGTAGAACACAACAAATTACATGGCTCAGCCATGGTGGTCTCATCCTGCTACTTGGAGACTGAGGCCACACCGGTAGCCCAGGTTCTGGTCCAGTCTAAAATAGTCAGGCATGGTGGTGTGTGCCTGTAGCCCAAGGTAATAGGGTGGGTGGGGCAAGAAGATTACAACATGGTAAGATCTTGTGAAAAATATCTATTGATCTCTCTCTCTTGCCAATAATTAAATACACGGGGTCAGCCAGTGGTGTCACGGCCAAGGGGCTGGATCTCATTTGGTCAACTGCATGGTTTAAGTCTTGGACTGGCACTTGAAAAACACACCAGCTGCACGTGAGTGCATACCCAAAATTCTGAAAGGAGGGAGAAATAGAGAAGGGATTGAGGTGTGACCATCCCCCATGGACAAAACTTTCTCACTTTTCCTCTCTCTCTGGTGAGCATGGGCCCTTTGGCAAATTAAAAAATAAATAAATAAAACAAAAACACATAAACAAAGAGTATAACAAGTTACAGAAAAAAACTAACAAAATATAGAGAATAAATTACTTTATTGACAAAATTCAAATATAATAAAAATGATTGAGTTCATTTTTACCCTTTCAGATATTTTGTATAATGAAGGTCAAAGTTAGCATTCCCTACCATTAAATCAATTGCAAGCATTCATTTGTAAAGTCATCCTTAGCTTGTGGTGGGTATCAGCATGATGGAAAGTTAGCTTTGCTCTGTGAGCTTTCATTTGTTAGACTGCTAGCCCATTAGATTTATGCTTTAACTGGGCTTTAAGACTATCATGACAAATGTGACCTCATAACTTGAGGTTGTATGAAATCTGTAAACTGTGACTCACCAAGATTTTGACTTTACTAACTTCATGTTAATAAAAGTATATCAATGAATAAATTTATTGTTTCAAATGTTTTGTTTCTTATAGAAAAAACAATCCATTAATTTTTATTTTAGAATTAGTAGTTTTAGAGACCAGCAGATGGCATAATGACTATGTTGTTGGACTCCCGTGTAGTCAACTGTGGTTTGAGTCCTGGACCTGGTGGCTTAAACTCACGTCAGGCACGTGTACGTGTGTGCCCAAGATCCCGAGAGAAGAATGGAGGAGAAGGGACTGTAGCATGACCATCCCCTCCAGGGGTGATTTCTCACTTTCTATCTCTCTTTCTCTCTCTGTCTTTCTGGCGAGCACATGCGCCCTATAGCAAAAACCTCTCCAAAAAAAAAAAAAAAAAAAAAAAAAAGAAAAAGAAAAAGAAAAAAAGAATTAGTACTTCTAATGAGAAATTTTAATGATTTTTAAATACCCATCTCTTAGCAAACACTAGCTGGAGTAAGAAAAGAAACCATTTAAGAAATTTCAATGTAAACACACATCTTATTTTTGACTTCTGAAATTGCCTATATACTAGATCTGAAATTTAAATATTTCCCAGCTAAATCCACTTCAGATGATAGTTTGTAAATAGTAATGAGTTAACACAAGAAACTCTTTCTTTCTTTTTTAAATCTTATTTCACTTTACTTATTTATTTTAATTTGATCTGAGAGGACAGAGCATGTGTGTGTGTGTGTGTGTGTGCGTGTGTGTATGTGTGTGTGAGAGAGAGAGAGAGAGAGAGAGAGAAGAGAGCAAGAAAGCAAGCCACCAGGTCTGGGACTCCAATCATGGTCAGCCATGTGAGAGTCCAACACTCTTAAACACCAGGTGGTGACCTGCTGGCCCGCAAATAACAAAAACTTCTTCTCCTCCTTCTCCTCTCCTCCTCCTTCTTCCTCTTCTTCGTCTTCTCCTCCTCCTCCTTCTTTTTCTAAATAAGAATTATTTTATTTAAATTTATTTATTTATTTTAATTTGATCAGAGAGGGACAGACCAAGAAAAAGAGCAAGAGAGAGGGAGAGTGGGAAAGTGAGAAACTAAGTCACCAGGTCCAGGAACTGAACTGTGGTCAGCCATTGGGGAGTCCAGTGCCGTTAATCATCATACTACCTGCCAGCTCCCAAATAACATTTTCTTAAAGGTTGCTAATTGTTTTCATAAATATATATATATATATATACTTTTTTTTGAGAGAGGTTTTTGCTACAGGGTGCTTGAGCTGCTTGCCAGAAAGACAGAGACAGAGAGATAGAAAATGAGAAATCACTCCCCAGGGGGGATGGCCACGCTGCAATCCCTTCTCCTCCATTCTCTTCTTGGGATCTTGGGCACGCACTCACACACGCCCGGCGTGAGTTTAAGCCACTGGGTCCAGGACTCGAACCACGGTTGGTTACATGGGAGTTCAGCAACATAGCCATTATGTTAACTGCTGATCCCTGTTTTTATATATTTTAATCTCTACTTTTCTCCAGATCACTAGAAAACAAATTAGATAAATATTCATGGAATTAAGAAGCCAAAAGGATTTAATATGATAAAGATTCAAGAAGCCAGAGAAACCACATCTGATGAGACTGAATATAATAAAATAGAAAAAGCTGTGAAATTTGGGGATGGACTTAATTTGGGGATGATCTTCAGCTTTATGGGATCAATTGTTAAGGAATGTGAGAGGAAAATATCTCTCTTTAAAGATGTTTCAGTTAGATCCAAGAACTACAAAGAATGCCTAGAACGTAGCTGAGCAGTTGATCATCAAAAAGTAGGTAAAAGAAACAGGATTTAATACTTATCACATATTTGGAATAGAAAAACTGGTTAGGAAACAGAATAATAGAGTTCCACTTGAAGATCTTAATTTTCAGTTTGCTATAGGGCATGTGTGCTCACCAGACAGAGAGAAAGACAAGATGGAAAGTAGGAAATCACCCCCCCCCCCATGTGGATAGCCATGCAGCAATCCCTTCTCCATTCTCCTCTTGGGATTTTGGGCATGTGCACACAGACACCCTCACATGTTTTTTCTTTTTTTTTTTTTTTTTTTTTGAGAGGTTTTTTGCTATAGGGCGCGTGCGCTCGCCAGACAGAGAGAGACAGAGAGACAGAAAGCGAGAAATCACCCCCCAGGGGGGATGGTCACGCCGCAATCCCTTCTCCTCCATTCTCCTCTCGGGATCTTGGGCACACACGCACACGCGCCCGGCGTGAGTTGTAAGCCACCGGGTCCGAGACGCGAACCGCGGTCGACTACGTGGGAGTCCAGCGACATAGCCATTACGCTAACTGCTGGTTCCCCCTCACATGTTTTTTAAGATGCTGGTCAGGGACTTGAACTGTGCAGTTGGCCATGTGGGATCGCCACCTAACCGTGCCACTGCCTGGCTCCATTTTTTCATTCTTACATACTGAAAACTCAGGTTATATAGTAACCAGTTTGTCCCTTATACCAACCCATAGCCATTCTGGGAATGCCAGGTTCATTTATTTGGGGGATCATTACATTCATTTATTCAACATTGCTGGTTGTATTTTTTCTTTTATTAAAAAATTTAAAAATAACTCAAAACTTTCTAAAGCATTACAGCTTGACATGCAAGTTAATATTTAAAACTAAACAAAAGACAGAAGTTTAAAGAATTGAAGTTTTAGCCTTAAAATTTAAAAAGTAATTATAATTTTCATGCTGTAAGAATTATGAAATATGGGGTTATTGCAAAGGTTTTTTTTTTCTCTTTCTTTTTATTCTTTGCACATTTCAAGGAAAAATAGAGCTTTTCTGAGTTCAAGTGTAATTCTGCTGATGAGTATAGACTTGACCAACATGAGCTTTTGCTCTGCAACTTTCTGTCTGGTTGCCTCTGATAAATATGACACCCAGCAGGACCAGCAGATGGAATAATGGCTATGTCACTGGACTCCCATGGAGTTGACCCCTGTTCAAGTCCTGGACTCAGCGGCTTAAAACTCAAGCCAGATGCATATGCATGTCTCTCTGTCTCTCCTTCTCTCTGGCAAGCACACATGCCCTTTAGCAAAAATCTCTCTCTAAAAGGAAAAATGACACCCAGCAGCATTTATACCTAGGAGATAGAGGATAATGCCAATAGGCAAGAGATCTGAAGTGCCCATGTTAGAATCCTTCTATGTTTTCTAGCCTAGAAGTAAAGAATTAGAGACTTCACATATTGGTGATTTAAATAGCATCTAGTCTCTTGAACTGGAACTCATATGTTTAAAAGTGTCTACTGATGGGACTTGGAGTTCCTAGCCCAAAGCTATTCCTTGAGGAAGATGTGCATGCTATAAGAGTGTCCCTCTGTATTTGCAGGCAGACCTGGTTGATTTGCTTGCTTCTTAATAAAGAGGAAATTGCTTCCACTCCTGATGTTCTGGGGACACTGATGTCCTTGCATTTCCATTCTAGAACTACTACGTTTTCTGCTTTACATGCAGCAGGCCTACAAACAGGAACATGTAAGAGGTGCACTGGAAGTTCCACTATAATCTAGAGCTTTTCAAAGAGGTTGAAGGTTATCTGCTACTGTAGGCAACCTCCTTTTCTCCAAGCAAGTCTGGGTACTTGTACCAAAAAATGCTACCCTAGGAGCATCAAGATACCCTCTATCGCTTTTTCGACCTTTGGAGATTATCCTTCCCATTAATCCACCGAGCTATTCAGGTTCATGACTGTTTAATGCCACAAGTTTTAAGCTAGGAAATTTTCTCCTAGAAATACAATTTTCAACCTAGGAATTAATTAGTAAGAAAAATAAAAGTTATTAAATCATATCTCTCATCACTGTAAACCTCTTGGCCTCAAAATGATTTCAGACACTCATGAAATTTTACTACGAGCTTTTTTTTTTTTTTTAAATCATACTAACTTTGTAAATAAGAGATAATTGACAATTTTCAAAAATGTTTGGCCTCTTGAATTTAGAACACTGTATTTCAACTAGCCTGTTGGAAAAAATTGGAGTTATCAATATATGGATTTAAAAAAATCATTTATTATTATTTTTTAATATTACCAGAGAGAGAGATAGAGAAAGTGAGAAAGCAAGCTGCCAGGTCCAGACTCGAGCCATGGTTGGCCATGTGGGAGACCCATACCCCAACCACCGCACCACCTTCCAGCCCCAATATATGGATGCTTTAAAAATAATATTCTTGAATTGGTTCCACAACATAGTGGTTAAATACTTCACACGGGGAGTCAGATCCTATGTGGCTAACTGCAGTTTGCATCCTGACACTGGAAAGTTGAAATAGATACTAGTTATGTATATACACCAGTGTGTGTGTGCCCCAAATCCTGATGCAATGGAGAAATGGAGAAATAGGAATAGTGGTGTGACCCTGCCCCATTGAGAGTGCCCCCCTCTCTCTGGCAAGCACCTGTATCCTTTGGCAACAAAAAAATAATTCTTGATCATTTTTGTATATTTTGAATATCTTGTAAATTTGAGCAATAAATTTACCTTTTTAGGTATACCTTGAGACTAGCAGATGATGTAACAGTTATGTCACTGAACTCCCACATAGCCTACCACAGTTCAAGTCCCAGACCCAGTGGCTTAAAACACATGCCTGTGTGCATGTGTGCCCAAACCTGAGAGGAGAATGGATTGAGCCCATGGCCGTCCATGCTGGGAAGTGATTTCTCACTTTCTGTCTCTCTGTCTCTATCTCTCTGATGAGTGCATGCGCCCTATAGTGAAAATCTTTCTTTAAAAAAAAAAAAGGTATACCTCATTTACCATATTGGTAAACATAAAAGTATTAATAGCCAGTTTGTTTTAAGTGCATTATTACTGTAATATGGTATGAAAGTAAGCAGGTGCATGTATTTCCTAAAGAGATCCCCCTGATACAATTTCATTCCTCTAGAAATGACTCAGGATAAACACATTTCTTCCTGTTTCTCAGTCTGAACTGCTACCATCTTCTAATAAGTCTTAGCCATGTGATTCCTATATTATCAAAAATTTACTCTCATTGTCCGTTCCAGATACTGCATTAATCTTTGTCCTTGAAGTTGTAGAATATCACTCTGACAGCATCCAAGATTGTTTTGCTCGAGAGTTGTTCTTTTTTTTTTTTTCTTTTGGAGAGGGTTTTGCTATAGGGTGCTTGTACTTGCCAGGACAGAGAGAGACAGAGAGAAAGTGAGAAATCAGCCCCCGGGGGGATGGCCACACCACAGTCCTTTCTCCTCTGTCCTCCTCTTGGGATCTTGGGCACACACACACATGTGCCCACTGTGAGTTTAAGCCACCAGGTCTGGGACTCGAACCTCAGTCGATTACATGGGAGTCCAGCAACATGGCCATTACGCCAACTGCTGGTCCCCTGGTTGAGAGGTTTAATCTGAATAATCATGTCTTTTTGAAACTAAAGACAATTTTTTCTATTTTCAAAAATGTTCTATCCACAACCACCTATTTATGTTCCATTCATTTGGAAGTAAAACCTCTAAGAACTTTTCTTCATATCTCTCCAGTTTTCTTCATATTTTGCAAATTGTTTTTTTTTTTTTTTTTTTTTTTTTTTTTTTTTTTTAAGTTCTGGGACGTATCCCTCTCTGGTAAGAAGTTACCAGATGAGCTTGTTCTTGTAGTTTCAACTATTTTAGATGCCTGCCTCTGAACATCATGTCAGTCCAGGTACAGCTACTTGATTGCATGAACCCAAACAAATCTGGAAACTCTCTTCGGTTTTCAGAATAAATTTATCAACATTTTTGACACATTTGGATTCTCATTGAATTTTTAAAATTTCCATTCAAATACTTTATTTAAGTAGTAAGTCAAAATACTAAAGAAAAATAATAAAGACAAAGTTCGTTGATGACTTTGATAAGACTTAAAAATCCTCCTTTCTCAAACCTAATATAGTGGTGACATAAAGTAATTAAATAGAATTTTAAAAAGTTAAGGCCAATATGGCATTTAAAATAATCTATTTAAGGATAATGTTATTAAGGTATAAGTAAGTTTAGACATGTTATTTTCCTATGAATGCCTTTAGTCAGCTTTCTTATATAGAATTTTAGTTTTATGTCTGGCTTAAAATTTTTTTGATTTGTCTCAATGAACATATTTATGGGACTACAGCCAAGAGGATATGCCACATGGGGAAGAAGGAGAAAACATTTTGTTTCCTTTTTTTCTTGGTATATTTTTGTTTACAGCATGAACACAAGGATGCATTAAACTTCCAAATCTTTACAGTAAAAGTGACTTTGTGGCATCACTTTGCTCACAAGGTTAGTAGCTTTCTAAAATAGTACAGATGCCAGCTGACCTCTTTAGTATTGCCACATTTAGATACTTTAATAAAAGCCTATTTTTCACCTTGAGCTGTATCATCTTATCTTTATCTATTGTTTGCTCAGGGTGAATTTATTTATCAGTAGATATTAATGTTCTAGTTATTTCACCATCAGAATGCTGTCAGAATTCCATTGGAAATATTTTTATAATATGACAAATTTCTATATTCAAATTTGTCACTTAAAATTTCATAGTTGGGGGGCCAGCAGGTGGTGTGCTAGTTGGGGTAATGGACTTCCATGTGGCAAACCACAGTTTGAGTCTTGGACCTGGCAGTTTAAAAAACTCATGCCAGTTGTGTGAGTGTGTGTGTGTGTGTGTGTGTGTGTGTGTGTGTGTGTGTGTGTATGTGTACAAAATCCCAAGAGGAGAATGGAGGACAAGGGACTGCAGCATGGCCATCTGCCCTGGAGTGTGATTTCTCACTATCCCTTTGATTGTTTCTGTTTCTTTCTGGAGAGCACACATGCCCTGTGATAAACAAACAAATAAACAAATAAATAAGTAAAATTTCATAGCTTGGTTGGTTTCCTGGCGTGGTTATTAAGGCAGCAAAATCCCACAAGGCCAACTATGGGGAAGCCATATTGCGCTAAGGTTAAAGCAGAGGCATTAGAGCCAATATGCTTGAGTGTGTCATATCACTGACTAGTTACTTGTAAACTGAGCCTAGTTAATGTCTAGGTGCCCCAGCTTTATCACCTGTAAGATGCACATGATGACAGTATATAACTAACACGGTTCTTATAAGGATAAATGAGTTAATACAGTGCCTGGTACATAGTACCATTAAATAAAATTTGGCTAATTCTTTACCCTTTATAATCAAAAGATATTAGGGAATGTCTGCAGATACTATGTCATTAGAGATATAAGCATATAGTATAAAGCTAATAAGGTATCTTTCAAAAGAACTACAAATAGAAATCATGACAATACGAGTAGAAAGAATGGGAAGGAAAGACAGACTCTCATTTTTATTAGACTCAACAAAACTAAGATGAAGAATATAATAAAGACAAATGTATCAGATAGTTGAAATACAAAAACCGCTCCTTCCTTCTACTGTGCTTCTTTGTGATTTTTGTCATTCTCAACCCTTTTTAGCAGTTCCTTTATAACTTCCAAATCTATTCTTCCTTATCTCTCAAAAAACGAACATAAACATAAAATCACATGAAACTGAGGAAACTTCGAACCCAGAAATAAGAAACAACAGGCATCAAATGAACTATAGTTTTCCCATCTCTTTATGATTTTTGCACTGGGTTATGTAAATATTCCTCAGTTCAACCTTCCAGCTTGGTAAGCTGGTGTTTAGACCTGTTCTGCTATTCACCCCAAGTACTAATTTTTTTGTTTTGTTTTTTAATTGCCAGAGGAAACATGTGCTCGCTGGAGTGGGATGGGGTGGGGAGAGAGAGAAAGGACAGAAGGAAGGAAGGAAGGAAGGAAGGAAGGAAGGAAGGAAGGAAGGAAGGAAGGAAGGACCCTTAAAGCATAATGGTCATATTAGAATTTCTTCTCCATTTTTCCATTTTGTCAGGAGTTGGGCATGCACGTACACCCACCCATACACAAACACACACACACACACGCCTGGAATGTATTTCAAGCTACTGGGTGGGGGCTTCAAATGTAGTTTACCATGTGAGAACCAGCTCCCTACACACAGCACTTAACTACTTACTGTGCTACAGACTTTTTTAAACTTCAAATTGCTTCATTTTCACAGCAGACAGTTTCATTAAGACAGATAAATCATCCCTAATTTATCTGACATTAATTACAATAATTAATTTTGTTTTCCATGTTAATTCAGTTTCCCAAAAGGTTCAATTATTTTTTGTTTGTTAAGTTTGATGCCTATTGTCTGGGCCTGTGTTGGTTTTCTTCAAAGTTTTGTTGATTCTCAATTATCAGCTTATTTTTTTTAAAGAATTTTTTTTTTCTTCTTTTGGAGAGGTTTTTGCTATAGGGCGCGTGCACTCGCCAGACAGAGAGAGACAGAGAGACAGAAAGCGAGAAATCCAGGGGGCCACGCCGCAATCCCTTCTCCTCCAGTCTCTTCTCGGGATCTTGGGCACACACGCACACACGCCCGGTGTGAGTTTAAGCCACCAGGTCCGGGACTCGTACCGCGGTCAACTACATGGGAATCCAGTGACATAGCCATTAGGCTAACTGCTGGTCCCTAAAGAATTATTTTATTTAACTTTATTTATTCATTTGTTTTCATTTGACCAGAGAGGGGCAGAGAGAGAGAGAGAGAGAGAGAGAGAGAGAGAGAGAAGTTAGAAAGCAAGCCATCAGGTCCAGGACTTGAACTGTTGTCCACCATGTGGGAGTACAACGCTCTTAATCACCATCCCAGTTTATTTTTGAGAATGAGCATCTAGGATCATCAGAAAAGTCGTGAAGCATTTTTGCATAGAAAAAGACGTCATGACTTTTCCAAGGACCCAATGGATTCCTGATTCTTGCTAGTTGCAGTGTATGCCCCTCAGATCCAGTGAGAGACAACCTTTCTTTCTTGATTCTGAATGCAAGCTCTGATTATATGAGTTGTGGCCATGATGTTAGGCCAGTTCATGTAAGTCACTTTTCATTTGGTATAAGCATTCCTTCTCATGTGAGGCTACACTTAGACCACATTTCTGGTACCAAGTGGTACCAAATCTCCCTTTGGGAATCCCTCCATCAGACTTAGATTAACATACTTGTAGCTTTGGCTTGTTTAGATGGTGAATTTGGCTGTTAAAGAGCAAGTAACTGATGAAGTTGTTCTATCACCTATAACTAAATGATAGGCCTGCCTTCCAGAGCCTGCCCCTCTTAGTTTACCACTGCCTCTAATCTCATATTTACAAATGATTCTTATAATTCTCAATGATTCTCAAATATAATTTGCTTTATATGTATTCCTAAAATTCCAAAATAAATTAAATAAGTAATTAAAAAAAAACTCAGTATTACCTAATATAAAATTCATAAATTAGAAGTTTTAGGCTCACAGAAATCTCAATTCTTACCCAATTAGTTTGTATATTTAATGTATTTTTGATCTAAATTCTATGTTTTTTTTGTGTTTTGTTGTTGTTGTTGTTGAAATGGACACACTGATTCTGAAATTTGCATGAAAATGCAAAGGGTTAAAAATAATTTTGAAGAGCAAAGTTAGAGGATTTATTGTACTAAATATCAAGATTTACTTAAAAGTTACTGTAATTTAGATACCATAGTACTAGAGCAAAGACAATCAACCAACAAAACAGATCAAAGAGTTTGGAAACAGGGTCACAGTTACATGAAAATTTATGAGAAAAGTAACACTTCAGAGCATTTGAAAAAGAACTATCCTTTCAATCAATGTGCTGGTTTAATTATATATCCATAACATAAATTCTGAACATTAGCTCACTCCATCCACAAATATCAGCTCTGGGATTGAAGAGGGGGAGAGATTGTAGATCTGAATGTGAAAGGTAAACAATAAACTTTCTAGAAGATATAACATTTCTTTGTATTACCCTAAATTAATAAATTTTTCTCACAAAAGACACCATTAGGAGAGTAAAAGGAAAATAGAAGATATACATGACACAAATATTTTTCAAAGGTGTCATGTCTAGAATATTTGAAGAAGTCTTATAAATCAATGAAAAGAACAGAAGATACAATAGAAAAATAGACAAGATACTTAAAGAGGTACTTAACAAAAAAGGGTATCAAAATGACTGATACATATATGGAAAGATGTACAATCTTATTAGTATTTAGACAAATGCAAATATAGGCCAGAATGAGGTAGTACCCAGAATAGACAAAATTAAAAAAAAATAAATAAAAAGCAACAATATCAAGTGTTTGCAAGGATATGTGGAAAAAAGAACAAATGCAAAACCAAAAAACCCTGGTAGTAGGAGTGGAAATTAGCACTATTATTTTAGAAAGTTGTTAATATCTTTTAAAGTAAAAAGTGTGTAGACTTACATTATCTCTCACCTTTACATTGTTATTCTATATCCTTCTCTTTTTTTTAAAGAGGTTTTTTTTTACTATAGGGTGTGTGCACTTACCAGAGAGATAGAGAGAGACAGAGAGACAGAAAGTGAGATATCCCCCCCACCCGGGGGATGGGGGGATGCATGCCACAGTACTTCTCCTCCATTCTCCTCTCAGGATTTTGAACATGCAAGCACATGTTCCTGGCATGAGTTTCAAACTGCTGGGCCCGGAACTTGAATCGTGGTTGACTATGTGGGAGTCTAGTGACGTAACCATTATCCCATCTGCTGGTCTCAATCCTTCTCCTTTTTTTTTTTTTTAAAAAAAAAATTATTATTATTTGCTATAAGGCACATGCACTCACCAGAGAGAGACAGAGAGGGAAGGTGAGAAAGAAAGCTGCCAGGTTTTGAACTTGACAAGTGGGAGTTCAGTGCCTTAATCACCACACCACCTGCTAGTCTCTCTATATCCTTCTTTACCACTGAATTTTTCAAATATATCTATAAATGTGTGGCAAAACATTAAGTTGGTGCACTTAATTAATATATTGAATACACTAGTCATGTTATCATTGATCTTGAAAAGAGTCAAATAAAACTGATCCTTATTTTTCAAAGGTAAAATTATAACCACCTATTACAGCTTACCGGTCTTTATAAGTTGTAGAGCATATATGGAAATTCTAAGTTACATACATAAATTTAAGTCATAAATTCCACAACCCTAATTTTTTTTTTTTTGGAGAGGTTTTTGCTATAGGGCACATACGCTTGCCAGAAAGACAGAAAGAGACAGAGAGACAGAAAGCAAGAGATCACTCCCCAGAAAGGATGGCCATGCCACAATCCCTTCTCCTCCATTCTCCTCTCAGGATCTTGGGCACACACGCACAAGCACCTGGCGTGAGTTTAAGCCACTGGGTACAGAATTCGAACTGCGGTCAACTACATGGGAGTCCAGTGACGTAGCCATGATGCCATCTGCTGGTCCCAACACAACCCTAAATTTTAATTTACTTTCAATTACTTTAAATCTTAGCAGAGTGATATTGTAAGTGGTGATGTATTTGTGTCTTAGGTAGTGTTCAATAAATACTTACTGAGTACTGTTAGCATGTCAGAATCTTTACTGCTTCCTACCCATCCCATCAAGGTCCTTAGGCAGTGAGTAAGAAAAGCTTAAAAAGTAATTCCATGTTAGGGATATGTGTTAAAAAGACATGTATGACAAAACAAACAAACAAAAAACAAAACAAAACGAAATCAGTAGAAGTATTATATAGTAGGTGCGTAGAATCTGTAAGTAGAATAGCCTGGAAAAATCTTGCTGAGAAGGTGACATGCCTATAAGAGGCATAAAGTGAGCCATGCCAATATTTGAGTGATCATTTAGAAGACTAAACTACAAGTGCATAGGACTTATAAAATGTCCCAAATTTCTATATGAGGAACCTGCCTTAATCATGCAAATCTTGTATTTTGGAAATTATTATGGTTATACTTTTGTTTTGTACTGCAATCCAAGATACTCTAAGTTTTTGCAGCATTATGTATTTTACTCTTGCTAAACAGTTGTAATTTCATTTGAAAGTCAGTAAGGTAAATGTCAAGAAACAGCTTCTAGTTCTACCTCTGCTGCTCATTTGTCATGAGACTTTAGTTTCTAAATTCTTCAGGCTTCAGTTTCCTCCTTTGGGAAATGAGATAGGTGGATTGAGCTTGGAGTTTTAAGCCCCTGCTTCATTAAATGAATAGAATATTGTGAATAATTTTAGACTGAGCATGCAGCCTCTAGTTTGATTTTCTACTTGCCACATCAAAACATTATCACCGTATAGCTGAACCACTTCACTCCTTATCTGTCTAACCCTTGATAAAATGTCCTTAGTGGATCCTCATGATGCTATGACTGTATGACTTGTTTATTTAAACTCCCTTATAACTGAAGAAATATTTTCTGGTTAGTTTGTTCATCTTCACCGTGACATGAACCATCAGAACTTCCACACACTTGAATGAAATTAGGCAAACATATATGTGAAAACAAATTATGAACTTCATATTTCTTCAGTGTGAAAAGGCAGAAGCTGCCATATCTTGGTGGAAACATACCTGGAACAGTTTGCAAGTGGCTGCCTTTTATACAGCTAAAGAAGATAAGGTGACTGGAAGAGTGTTCATGGAATAGAAGTGTAGTTCCTCGAACAGGCTATAGAGTTTATTTTTCCTGTACAAAAGTCCATCTTAATCCTCTTTTTAAACTTTATACATTCAATCACTATACATCAATACAGGTTGTAAAGTGAATTTACCCAACATGAATACATTTCACGCCAGTCCAGTTGAAGAAATCGTACATATCACCAAGAGACAATCCTCCATTTCCGTGTAACTTAAATGTCTTGCCTTTCTATTTTTCTCCTTGATTCCTTTCATCTCACTCTCCTCCATCTTCAAACCTTTTCCCACATCATCTGCAGTATCTGTAACCATTTTTGATGCTTCTATATCCTCTAATCTTCCAGTTGCCACCATAGAGTGCAGACAGTGTCAGTATATATTAAATGGAGACATACAATGTCTCTCTTGCTTCACTTAACAGTAAATCTTCCACATTCATCCACTTTCTATCAAATGCCTGGGTCTTGTAGTTTTTTATGACTGAGTGGTATTGCATAGAGCATATGTACCATATTTTTTCAGTCCATTCATCTGTTCATGGACATTTGGGTTGGTTCCACATTATAGCAATTGTGAATAATGCCACAATAAACAGAGATGTGCAAGCACTTTTCTGACTGAGTATTCGCCTATCCTTTGGGTAGATACCCAGGAGTGAAACTGCTCGATCATATGGTAGTTCTAGTTTTAGATCTTTGAGAAACCTCTACAACGATCTCCACAGTGGTTGTACTAATTTATATTCCTACCAATACTGTAAAAGAGTTCCCTTTTCACCATAGCCTCCCCAGCACTTATGTTAAATTTTTTAAATCTTAGCCATTGTGACTGGGGTTAGGTGGTCTCTCATTGTGGTTTTGATTTGTACCTCCCTTATGATGAAGGATGTTGAGCATTTTTTCATATACTTTTTGCCTGTTTATATGTCTTCCTTGGAGAGTTGTTTGTTCAGCTCATTTTCCCATCTTTTAATTTGGGTTGATCATCTTTTTTTCAGGTAAGCTCTTTGAGTTCCCTGTGTATTTTGGTTAACAATACCTTATCTGAGACATAGTTAAATATGCAAAAATATCCTCCCATTCTGAGGGTTGTTGACTTATACTAGTTACTGTGTCTTTTGCTGTACGGAAACTTCTTAATCTGATGTAATCCCACTTATTTTTTTTGGGGGGGGATTATTGCTTTTGCTTTGTGGGGTCTTACTTAAGAAGTCTTTGCCTACTCCAATGTCTTCCAGAGGTTCCCCAGTATTTTCCATCAATAGTTTTATAGTTTGAGGTATTAGGTTGAGATCTTTGATCCACTTTGAGTTGATTTTTGTTAATGGATAGAGATAGGGGTGCAGATTTATCTTTCTGCAGGTGGATATACATTTTTTTCCAGCACCATTTGCTAAAGAGGTTTTCTTTTTTTCACTGGATTGACTATTGCCCTTTGTTAAAAATCAGTTGCTTGTATGTTTTGGAATTTATTTCTGGGGTCTCTATTCTGTTCCATTGGTTCACATGTCTGTTTTTATGCCTATGCCATACTGTTTTGATGATCACAGCTTTGTAATGTATTTTTGGTTCAGAGAGTGAGATGCTCTTACTCCACTCTTCATGTGCAGGGTTGCTTTGGCAATATGTGGTCTTTTATGATTCCAGACAAATTTTATGATTGTCTTTTCCAGATCTGTGAGAAATATCTCTGGTAATTTGATTGGGAGTACTTTAAATATGTAGATTAATTTGGGATGAATTGCCATTTTGATTACATTAATTATTCCAATCCAGGAACATGAGATGTCCTTCCACTTTTTTTGTATGATTTTTTAATTTAGATTTTCATAGTTTCCTTTGTAGAGGTATCTGACTTCTTTGGCTAGATTTCTTCCTAGGTATTTTATACTTTTTATGGTTATGGTAAATGGGATTACTTTCTTCAGTTCTCCCTTAGACTGTTTGTTGCTCATATATAGAAATACTACAGATTTTTGTATGTTGATTTTGTATCCTGCCACTTTACTGTATTCATTTATCAGTTGCAGGAGTTTTTTCATGGATACTTTTGGATCTTCTATGTATACAATCATTCATTTGCAAACAGAGATAATTTCACCTCTTCTTCCCCTATTCGAATGCCTTTTATTTTATTCTCTTTTCTGATTGCATTGGCTAGGACTTCCAGCACTACATTGGAAAGGGGTGGAGAAAGTGGGCAGCCTTGTCTTGTACCCGTTTTTAGTGGAAAGACTTTCAGCTTTTCCCCATTCAGTATGATGTTAGCTATGAGCTTTTCATAGATGGCTTTTATTTTGTTGAGAGATGACTCATCTATACCAATTTTTCTGAGAGTCTTAATCAAGAAGAGATGTATTTCATCAAACCCTCTTTCTGTATCTATTGAAATAGTCATATGGCTCTTATCCTTCTTTCTGTTAATATAGTGTATTACACTTATGGCTTTGTGTATGTTGAACCACCCTTGGAGAAAAGCCTACTTTGTCATGATGTATAATCTTTTTTATGTATTGTTGGATACGATTTCTAGTATCTTGAGAATTTTTGCATCTATATTCATCAGAGATATAAGTCTGTAGTTTTCCCTTTTTTTGTCATGTCTTTATCTGTTTTGGGGAAGAAAGTTTTGTAGAGTTCAGAAGTGAAGTCATAAGGACCTGGTCTTTTCTTTGTTGGAAGATTATTTATTACTAATCAATCTCCTTGTTTGTTATGGGTCTATTCAGGCTTTCTATGTCTTCCTGATTCAATCCTGCAAGAATATATGTGTCCAGGAATCTGTCCATTTCATCTAGGTTTTCTTGTTTGTTGGCATATAGTTTGCATACAGTATTCTTTAATGATGTTTTGTATTTCTATTATGTTGTAATATTGCCTGTTTCATTGCAAATTTGATTTATCTGCTTCTTTTCTCTCTTCTTCTTAATTAGTCTAGCTAATGGTCCATCTTAGTCCTTAAACACTATTGCCAGTAGACTGTAAGCTTTTTGATGGCTTAGTTGTCTTTGTATCTCAATGGCCCAACACATTACTACACATAATACTCAATACATGCTTGTAGCTTGACCTGCATCAATAATTTCCTGTCTCCCTTTTCTGCCACTATTTTCAAGTACCCTGTGTCATCATATTCTTTCTTGTTCCTAGGCCTTAAGTTGCTCTTTACTGTCTCTGACAAGGATGCTTTTCTCTTTCTTTCTCACATTTTCACCTATATCACCCTAGACATCAGATTTGGAAAAAAAAAAAGAACTTAGGTGCATTTCTTTCTCTAACTTATTTTGTATAATTAAGAGTATTTCCTCTACTAGACTCTAAATCATGTTAATGAAGAAAATACATCCATTCTCTGCAGTAAACCTAGTAGCTAACACAAAGTACTTAACATGAAGTGGGTACTAAGAAAGCATTGCTAAATAAATGTGATGGAAAGAAGGAATCCTAGGATGTGGCTGGTCAAAAGAAGAACAGATGAAATTTAAAAAAAGTTAAAAGAGGAAACAAAGATTTAAAATTATCAAGAAAAATAATTTGAAATTAAATCTTAAAAAGTCACTTAAAACTAGTGTGACAAAATGGTTGCTAAAAACATAAAATGAAAAAGTCCTCATCAATCAGTCCTTAATATTGATTTTTTTCTATTAATTTTTCCAAATATGGAAGAAAATAATATCATTAGTTCAGGCAAAGATGCTTCCTTAGGGATCAGTGAACGATATTAGAAAATGCAGACTAATGGTTATTAAAGAACACAAGCATGGCAAACTATAGTAACAGATGATTACAGTGCACATCAGTTATTATTAACATGCAGACTGTATTGATTTCTAAGATTGTAATACACCGATGCTATCTCATAATTTCTGTTTTCCTACAGCCTGTAGGGAAACAAAATTGTGACTGAGGACAGTGTCAGCTTTGAGGAAATTAATAAGCATTCTTCATAAATTATTTGCATTAAGCAGCAACTCAGTCTTATTTTTAGTATTATTTAGGCTCAGTAGTGAAATTCTAAATTCCTCAATTTAGATTTCTAAATTCCTCGGGCAAAATTTATCTTCCTTGGGGCTTACTAAATCAATTAGCTTTGCAAGGGGAAGGTTAAAAGGACTTCTGAATACTGCATTCTCACAGCATGAAAGACGACAGGCAGAAGCCTGAATGAACTGCTGGTAAGGTTCAAGGAAAGGCTTGTACAAGTAGACGATCAGCTCTGTTCTTGCTAAAATTTGGCACAGAAATACACTGTGGTTTCTTCAGATGACAGCATCGTAATTCATTTAGCTCTCCCCTACCTTTTCACAAAAAGGCCAAAACCCCACAGGAAATGTGAGCACTGACATTTTCTTCCCAGGATCAAAAACTGACTATTTTGCCAGAAATTGAAAACAATATAGCTAAAACAGTAAATACACAGTAACGTGTTGAAAGAAATGGGTTATTGGACTGGTCAGTGACACAATCCATCATTTCTATTTTAACTTCTGATGGAGAGAATGGTTAAAAAAAAAAAAAAAGAAAGTATGTTTGGATTGGCAGACTTCCATACAAATATAATGAAAACCAAATAAATGTTAAAGAATCCTTCTGCATTAATTTACAGATTATGCCCCGAAGATTTATGCTAACACTGTGCCTTTCACGGCAAGTTTGATTACACATTTCTAGCTGATTTCCAGGCAGTTAAAAGCTAGCTTAAGGGCCATCTAGAAGGCATGATTTCTTCGCTTTCTACAAAATGCTAAAGCTTCTTTATCATTTTGTATTCAGTCATGAACTCAGCTGCACAAGCCAAACGTAAAGATTTTATGGGTCAATCTATCATGAGAATTCGTGAACAAGAATACAAGTCTACTCATGCAGACACTAAGGGTGATTTCCATTTTTATGAATGAAAAAGAACCCTGCATAAACATTCTTTATTTAAAGTTTTAAATGAAGAAAGATGCAAAACAAAATGGGAACATTTTGTTTTATATGTCAATATCTTGTAAGAGGGGCAAAGTAAAGAATCTGGCTCACATGATTCCCAAGACAGCAGTATCTCCTTTGCATTAACTACATAAACAAAATTTATGACCACTGACCTAATCTTAGATGGCAAAATGTACAGCAGGAACAGCTTTCTGGAAAACTTAATTTAAAATTATGGTGTTAACAAAAGCACTTTAGAAAGCAGACAACCTACCCTCCACACATACACACAAGCATCTAAGAGATCTTACCACAGAAAGGAGCCATGGTTATTTGCATAAAGCTTTAGAATACATTTCAGAGATAATCCAAATCCATGAGCTGTTTTGCTTTTTCTCTCTGCAACCTTGATGTTTGTGAATTTTCAAATAAATATATATCACTAGACAGTTATTCTAATTTAGAGGTTATTTAAAACCAGATTTTCAGAGGTTTGGGTTTTGGAAAGGATAGGATATTGAAAATTAAATAAACCTGCTAATTTCTTTTATGAATTTTAAAAGCACTTTTTCTTGCTCACTAAATCCTAACTATAGCACCTTGGAGAGAAGAAAAGTCTCACATAGCTTATAATGTATGAGAGAAAGGGGGCTGTGATGTCTCTAATCCACTGATAGTCACTGTGAGATTTTCCTGAACACAATGTTTTCTTTCTTTTTTTTTTCAAAGAATTATTTTAATTAACTTTGTTTATTTATTTTAATTTGAGCAGAGAGAGAGATAGAAAGTGAGAAAGCAAGCCACCAGGTCTGGTACTCAAACCCCACTCAGCCATGTGGGAGTCCAGCTTCCTTAACCACCACACCACCTGCTGGCTCCAACACACTGCTTTCTTACCTTAAAGAGAATGATAAGAAGAAAAAGAAGAAAATAAAACAGTAAATGATAGGTGAAACCTGTAATGACAGATATCAAATCAACATTTTCTCTTAATATGATCTCATAAAACAGAATTCCCCGGGAAATATAACATCTTGCAGAATGAAATGTCAAGCTAAGCATATACATTCCTTTCCTTATCAGTGGGTTTTAACAAGTGAACTATGCACAGTTAGAGTTAATATTTTTAAATGACTTCAAAAGTTTTTACTTTTTAATACAGATTTATAGCACTGAAAAATGTACATTTCAGATATACACAAATCTATCATTTTCCTAAAACCAATTAATCATGTTATCATGTACTATGTATATAGGGCTAAAAATATAATATTTTGAGGGTACCATTGAAAATTTGAAATAAAAATGCAGGATCCAAAAGAACATTGAGCTCTAAGTTATTTGAAGATTCAATTCTAAATTTTTGCCATGTTTTGAGTTGTCCCAAAAAAGTCTAAAATTAGAATTTGGATGTAGGTAATCTGTTTGGGAGAGGAATACAGGAAGGAGAATGAAGAGGCATGGGGAGTGAGGCAGGGAAGGAAAAGCCAATATGATACTGAGTTAATGATCTGTGCAACCGAGGATCAATTCTGTTGGGGATTTTCTGAGGAACTCTGTACAATGTGCCTAAAAATTATTCGTCTGAAGGATGTCAGGGTGGTGCATTTATTCACAATATCCTGTCCTGTCTCCCATTATTTGAGGGTTGCTGCAGGTGGCAGTAATTTCCTCACCTTCCAGGCTTGCCTGACACAAGAGCTGAATAAGCTTCTTTGGCTTCAGAGAAAGCCCTGAGGCAAAAGAATGAAGAAATGCACAGCCAGAGCTTCTGGTAGAACACTGTCAGTGTGCCCAGAACTGTTTGGCACTGCTGTAGCTGGGATCAGAGGTAGGACAACAGCATGTAAAGATGGTACCAAATGCCTGTGCCTCAGATGCCAGGTCACCTACAAAAGCTTTCACAACACTGAGTCAGTTCCCAGGATGGAGACTGGCAAGACTCTTCACAAATCGAAAGTTTTTGTGTTCTAAAATATGTTATTATTGCCAAATTTTAAAATATCTAAAAAATAATCTAATTTATAAAGATAATTCACATGTCCATATAACCAATTCAATTCTTTTTCACTTAGTATTTTTGATGTGTAAATTGTAAATGGGCTTCCAGAATACATTAATGCCCAAAGTAGGAAAGTAGGCAAAAAGATAAATCTGAAGTAACATAAAAAAGGAAGGTGAGAGCCAGACGTTGGCACAGTGGTTAAAACACAGCGTTCTGTGAGGCAATCCCCCATGGGTAGGTTTCTGGGTCAAGTCTGGAGACCTTCCTGAGAACACTGGGCACACACTTTCCATGTTTGGGTTAGCTAAAGGTACTGTCTCTATCTCCCTCTTTCTGTGTCTCTTAGCTCATGGAAGAAATAAATAAATAAACATTAAAACAAGGAAAAAAATGAAGGAACTGATGATATTAAAGGAGAGAAAAGGCATTTATGACAAATGATTTTCACATTGTGTCTGTACTGCAAAATGATTCAAATGATTTTAATAGAAAATAATGTAATATGCTCAGTTACATTCTTTTTTAAATCTTAATAAAGAATAACCTGGTTTCAATTAATTTCACATTGTGTTTGTCACATTGGTTAATTACTAGAAGATGGCGGTTCCAGCCAAAAGGCAAAACTTTTTTTTTAAGATAAAATTTTTCTGAAGTTACCTTGAATAAAAACTTCCATCCATTAATGTCAACAGCCTCTTGAATTTCTAATGTAGTTTGGTTTACAGCTGGTAAACGCACAGGGCGTCAGTGGCGTGATAGTTAAGCTGGCTGGATTCCACATGGCCCACTACACGGTTTTGAATCCGGGACCTGGCAGCTTGAGAAACATGCCAGGCACATGTGTACATGCATGCCTCAGATCCCAAGAGGGTAATGGAGGAGAGGGAACTGCTACTTGGCCAAAGCCCCTACGAAGTGCTTTCTCACTCCCCCAACCCTCCCTGCAAGTGTATGCACCCTATAGCAAATTTCAAAAAAGAAGGAGAAGAAGAAGGAGAAAATTGGTATATACACAAAAAAATATAGCTTTAAGGTAAATTCGTATATTACAATAGCGAAACAAAGTGATTTTTCCCCGTTTTTCAGTAGTTTATAAGCAGGTTTTAAACTGGGTTTTCATATCAAAATATAGTGTTATTACATGGGTTTTCATAATATAAACCTTATTTAAAAAGTTGACTGTTCTCCTGTAAGACTAGCCAATAAACAAGAGACTTTAGAAAAGTAAAAAATTATTGGGAACCAGCAGTTAGCATAATGGCTATGTCGCTGGACCCCCACGTAATCGACCACGGTTCACGTCCCAGACCCGGTGGCTTAAAACTCATGCCAGGTGCATGTGCGTGCGTGCCCAAGATCCTGAGAGGAGAATGGAGGAGAAGGGATTGCGGCGTGACAATCCCCCCTGGGGGGTGATTTCTCGCTTTCTGACTCTATGTCTCTCTCTGTCTGTCTGGCGTGAGCACATGCCCTATAGCGAAAATCTCTCCAAAAAAAAAAAAAAGAAAAGAAAAGTCAAAAATCATTAAATCAAACTTCTCAGGTCTGTATTTTCAATAACTTTAATTCATGGGTAATTCATAGGTTACTTGAGTTCCTTCCTTCAAATACAGTCAAATGAGAATTCGCCTCAGTTTAGTATCCTGCCACCTGACTTTGATAATTATCAGCTCAAGGCTAATCTTTTTATCTATCTTCTCCTTACTATCACCACGATAATATTGAAGCAAAGCCCATATTTCACAGCATCTCAACTGTACATATTTCAGTAAGTTAAGGCAGCCGGCTCTTTTTTTTCTTTCTTCTTAAATATAAGCAGGACACCACTATAACATCTAAAAACCAATAATTTCTCAATATTACAAACTATCTAGTCAATATTTACATCAAAATGAGATGAAATTACAAAATGTAAGACATCTTAGCACATAGTATAATAAATGCCAAAGCAAAATCCACAGCTAATCTATACATATGCTTTAATTCTTAAGACACACTTGGTAATTAACTGAATATTATTTTCATCTGAATTATTATCAGGTAATGTTCTTAAATATCCAATATTATTTAGTTTAAAATTTCCATTAAGCGATTCAGAAAGATTTTGACTTTAAGATTCTATATTCACTAATGAGCTATCTCTAATGTGTAATGAGCTATCTCTAGTGTGCTCAGTTTTTCTGTGAATAATCATCTGAATTTCCTAATTTATATATTCATACAAACTAAAAAGGGAAGATGTTGCTTCTATACCACACAGAGTTGAAGATCTCTCTCTCTCTCTCTGGTTATATTGCTGCTGCATTTCCCATTATATACTGCTTCATGTGCTTTATCTACGGTAGTGATGAATAGGTAGGACTCTAGACTACTTTAAAAGATGTTTTTATATAAATCATTTACCCTCTGACAAATTTAAAGGCTAACTCAGTTCAACTTAATTCAACAAATATTTATTGAGTGCCCAATAAATGCTAGATTCTGTGATACTATATAGACTGTGATATAAGCAGTCAATTTGAGAAATAATCTGTTCTCTCATAAAGTGTGTAACTTTGTCTAGAAGAAAAACTGTAAAACATGCCAAAACAAGACCCAGCAAACCAGTTCTAAAATCAGGAAATGTGATATTTAAAACAATATTTAACAACATTTGTTTCACATGTGGAAAGTATGATTTTACTAGGGAAAAAAAATGAGACAGGAAGTTTTGTACATAGGAGGTCACTTGACTAACCTTAGTGGGACTAAACTGATTAATCTAGGTTTTCTCTGAATAGGACTCATTACTCTTAATGTTAAATAACAGCCTTATATAAGGCAGGTTAAACAATTTATAATTAAATCTGAAGTAATCAATTAAGTTTAAATTATCAAGTCTATGTCTTATTATAAGATGACTTTAATTTTTAGAAGTATATGATTATCTTGGATGATAAAGAGGAGCCAGAGTAGGAAAAGGACTGGCTGAACATTCACTAAATTAAAAAAGAAAAGTAAATTGCCAGTTCTCTGTCTTCAGAAAAATATTTGTTCCAAATTGAAAGCCCCATTATATGCAAGGGAACTAACCCTCAGTTTATAATTATGTTTGGGTCAAAAGTCTTAACCAGAAATTCAAAAATAAATACTTGGCCTGAATAAAGAAAGAAACACTTCCACTTAAGTGTAAGCTGTATGTTTGAAGGTTCTTGGAGTCAAGAAGTATCTCCCATATTTTTAGGGAACAATTCAGAAGTTTATAAAGAGTAACAAAAATGCTAGATTAAAAAATGACTTTAGTACCACTTTAGCCAGCAGATGGGTTTAGTGGTTAAGGTGCTAGACTCCCATGTGATCAATTGCGGTTGAAGTCTAAGACTCAATAGCTTGACAGTAACACCAGGGGTGTGTGCATGCATGCCCAAAATCCCGAAACAAGAATGGACAAGAAAGGATTGTGGCATGGCCATCCATTCTGTGGGGGTGGGAAATTTCTAGCTTTCTGTCTCTCTGTCTCTCTAGCGAGCGTATGCATCCCATAGCAAAAATCTCTCAAAAAAACCCTTTAATTCTCATATTAAGTATTCACTTAGCTAGGCAAATAAATGACCAAACAAGTTATATCAACAAAAAGATTAAGTACCATATAGTACATTATATATTATTTCCCTACTTACCATTTGTGGTATAAATTATAAACAAAATAAACAAGTAAATTACTGGAGTCCATAACTCTGTTTTGAACTTTATTCAGTTGCAATGAAAATGGAAAATTCTTTATCTATATATCATGTCACAGTTAAAGAATGTGCAAAAATATAAGCAGATATTAATTCCTATCATATTTCAAACTGATATTGAACTACATTGAGACCTATTTCAGGATTATTCTAAAATAGTGGAAAAACTTATTTCTAAAATGACTTCAATACTTTATTTATTAAACTGCTCAACAATATAGCCATTTTTAAGATGAAATCATTTTTTGTATGGTTGACTTGGGGGAAAACATGTTAAAATATGACTTAAGATTCATCAAATATATTAAAATATGGAAAGGACGGGGTTTGTAACCTAGTGGTTAAGGAAGCCCAGATCCCACCTAGGAGATCGCAGCTCAAACCCAGTCCCAGGGGCTCGGGAAACATCTCAGGCACATGTGCATGAATGCCCCAAATCCCAACAGGATAGAGAAATGGAACAGAAGCAACTGTGGAATGATCACATCCCAGGTGTGCTTTCTCCCTCTCTCCTTCTCTCTCTGTGAGCTCACAGACTTCTTGGCAATAAGAAACAGCAACAAAAACAAAATATGAAAAAATGACATCAGTAAACTACAGCATTATCATCCCTATTTCATAGATAAGGAAAATGAGACAAGAGAGGTTAGAAAATATGCCTTAGGTCACTTAACATGGAAGTGAAGTCTGTTTCAATTACTTTCTTGTTTTTGGTATACATAGGTAAAATTGATTTGGAGATTAAATTTGTATCCAGAAATACCAGCAAATTCAGTATTAATTCTAAGAATGTATATTTGTTTTGCATTTTTTATTTATACAACCACAATCTACAATTATTATAATTTTACTTCTTTCTTTACCTAACTTATACATTTATTTACTTTCTTGCCTTTTGCATTTGTTGAATAAAAATGGTCATTTCAGTCATCTTTATTCCCTAAACTGAAATGGAAGATTTTATCATACTGAAGCACCATGCAAATGATCATGTGTTTGTACATTACCCACTGCAGATAATCATGTGTTTGTGTCTTCGTTATTCTAGTTAATATGTTAAATTCACTGATTTCTAGATGTTATATCAATCTTGTATCCCTAGAATAGCCCAATTTGGTTATATTTGACTAATTTTCATATACCACTGGATTCTACTTAATAATGTTTTTTTCTACTTGATAAATTTTTTGTTAAGAATTTTTAAATCTATGTTCAAGAGTGAGCCTGATACACAATTTTCCTGTTTCTTCATCACAATGAGGTTTTACTATTTTCAAGTGTGCTTTTTTGAAATTTAGACTCATGAGTATAATACAAACACTGATTGAACATGTTTTCAATGTGAGTAAAGGCTAATTTTGACTCATTGAGTAAAGCTTGTCCAAGAGTGCCTGACAGAAGATATATATGTAATAAAAACTCTGGAATAAGATTGATGGATATATAAAACTGGCTAGTCGCCTACGGGGCAATACAATTGTTAACTTTTGTGGTTGTTCATTCTATTTGACAGAAAAAATTCACATCCTTATTGGACAAAAATCTACATACTAAAAGTATATTATTATACAGAGTCTATAATCTATAATTAGCAAGTAGTAAGTGAAATAAAAGGTTATCTCCTAGTGAATTAAAAACTCTTTGTATGGGCCTATTCAGTAACACTCAGAATAACACTGAAAGAACATGCACTCATCATTTTCAAAATATTTCTAACACAACTGTTGGTTATACTTAACATAACAGCATCTACTTCATAAGTACCTCACTATGTAAATCTCCTTTTTCTATTTTCTGGAAAAGTTTTTATAAAACCAGCAAGTTGTCCCTTAAAACTTGATAAAATTTATAATTTATCTAGTCTTGGAGGGGTACAAAAGTTTTTCATAACAGATTTCTATAATAAATATGACTACTCAGATGTGCCACAGTCCTCTAAGTATTTTAGACATTTTTTTTTTTCCGTTTCATTTAAGTTTTTAAGCTTACTGGCATATAGTAGTTGGCAATATTACCATTAAAAGTAACCGTAACAATGTCTTCTTTTTAAACATGTCTGGTACTGGGGCAGGGGGCATGCGGTGGTGAAGCAGTAATGCAACTGTAACCACCTGGGAAAGGTCCTTGGTTTGATCCCAAGACATCTCTGAACATGTTGGGCATGCGTGCCCATGATCCAAACTGGTTGAGAATGGGAGTGGATCACAGTGTTGAAATTCTAGTAGGGGTGCTTGTTTCTGTCTCTGTCCCTTTCTCTCTCATTGAAAATAAATAAAATAATAAACTTTAAAATTTTTTCTAGTACTGAAATTTGTTCCTTTTCTTTTTATATCTCCATCAATAATGCCAGGGACCGATCAAGTTTAGTCTTTCCCAAGAAC
This sequence comes from Tupaia tana, assembly GCA_026018925.1. Lineage (NCBI taxonomy): Eukaryota > Metazoa > Chordata > Mammalia > Scandentia > Tupaiidae > Tupaia > Tupaia tana. The sequence continues at coordinate 37,097,275 of JAKSZU010000023.1, read as the reverse complement.
CAATTGTTATCACTGGTAACCTCTCTATTGTATGTTTACATTTTATTTACTTAATTTTTAAAAATCTTATTTCCTTCTTTTTTTGGATTATATTGTTATTATTTATCTAACTTCTTAAGGTATTGCTTAGCCTATTGATTTTCAGTCCTTTTTCCTTCTCTAATATATACATTTGAGGTTATACACTTAATTTGAAATACTACTTTAGTGTTATTTTATAATTTTGATATGTTAAATATTTTATTAGCCTATGATTCAGACTATTACTCATTTCCCTTGGGATTTATTCTTTGTTACATAAATTATTTAGAAGTGTATTGCTCTTAATTTCCACATATTTCAGAGTTTCTAGGTAAAATTATGATAAAAAACACAACATAAAGTTTACCATGTTAATTATTTTTAAGTGTATCTTACAGTAATCCTAATTGTAACCTTGTGCAACAGATCGCTGGAAATGTTTCCTCTTGAAAAACTAAAACTCTATACCCTGTGAAATCTCTTTGTCCTCCTATACACAGTCCCTGGCAAACACTATTCTACTTTATGTTTCTAAGAGTTTGACTACTTTAGACACCACATATCAAGTGTAATCATAACATATTTGTTTCTTATGACTAGCTTATTTTACTTAGCATATTCTCCTCAAGGTTATCCATATTGATGTAAGTGATAGAATTTCCTTCTTTGTGAGGCTATTTCATTGCATACATGTACCACATTTCTTTAACCAGACATGCATTGATAGACATTTCAGTTGCTTCTACATCTTGGCTATTCTGAATAATACCACAGTAAACATAATTGTAAATATCTCAAGATTCTGATTTTAATTTATTTAAATTTATTTATTTTTTAATAAATACCTAGAAGTGGGATTTCTGGGTCATAAAGAAGTTCTATTTTTAATTTTTTTCAGGAATCACTATACTGCTTTCCATAGTGGTTGTACTATTTAAAATTTTTAAAACTATTTTACATTCTTACCAAGAGCACAAAAGGTTATAATTTCTCCTCTTTCTCCTTCTCTTTGCCAACACTTGTCCTTTTCCTGTTTTGTTGTTTTATCGATAGTGGCCATCTTAATGTGTATAATATCTCATGATTTTGATTTACACATCCCTGATGATTAGTGTTAAAGTTTGGATAATGGATTGTCCCCCAAGAGTTCATGCTTTCAAATTTGGTATTAGTAGGCCATTATTTATCTAAGGACATATGTAACCCTCTAAAAGTTCCTGTATTGCAACTCATGACAGTTGTATTGTAAAGGAGTTAATCCCTTCATGGTGTCCAGAGTAGGGCTTTTAGGTGATAAAGTCATTAGGGTGGGGCCCCATGATTGAGTTCTGGTGTGTTGGTAAGGAAAGGGAATGAGGCAAGCAGATCCTTATGGTTACAGACCAGAATTTTTTTTTTTTTTTTTAGAATTATTTTATTTAACTTTTATTTATTATTACATCATTATTATTTTTCAGTTTGATCAGAGAGAGACAGAGAGAGAGAGAGAGAGAGAGAGAGAGAGAGAGAGAGAGAGAGAGGAAGTGAGAAAGCAAGCCACCAGGTCCGAGACTTGAACCGTGGTCGGCCATGTGGGAGTCCAGCGCCTTTAACCACCACACCACTTGCCAGCCCCACAGACCAGAATTTTGAATTTATTTTTGAATATGATGTGAGGAAGGGTCCAACATTTTCTTCTTTTTGCTTGTGCATATCCACTTTTCCCAATATATTTTGTACAAGAGGAAACTTTTTTTTTTTTTTTAGGAGAGATTTTTTTAGGAGAACAGCTGCAGGCTGCACACTGATTTATGGATAGCTGCTCTGCTCAAGATCTTGCCCTCCACCATGTTGTAGTCTCACCTGAAGATGGCCCCAGAACCTGGACCTCCAAACAGAGAGGTCCCTATTTTTATGTAAAGCACCTAGTCTTGAGTATTTCTATTCACAGCACAATAGCAGGCTAAGACATTTGATGATGCTAAATACTTTAAAAAAAAACTTTTTAAAAAAGTATTATTTTATTTAACTTTATTTATTCACTTATTTATTTTAATTTGACCAGAAAGGGACAGGGTAAGAAAGAGATCGAGAGAGAGAGATAGCAAGAAGGCCAGGTCGGGGACTCAAACCGTGGTCAGCCATGTGGAAGTCCAATGTCCTTACCCACACATCGCCTGCTGGCAATACCTTTTTTATATTCTTGTTTGTCATGTACATCATCTTTGGAGAAATGTCCACTATTTGTTTGCAAATATCTCCTACAGATTACTTTTCACTCTATTAATTGTTTCCTTTCTTGTGCCAAAGTTTTAAAGTTTGATGTAGTCTCATTTATCTATTTTTACTTTTGCCACTTGTGCCTTCAGTGTAATATCCAAGAATCAGAGCAAAACCAATGTCTTGAGGCTTTCCCTCTATGCTTTCTACTAGAAGTTTTGTAGTTTCAGATCTTGAATACATTTTGAATTAATTTTTGAATATGGTGTAAGGAAGAATCCAACTATTTTTTTTTTCTTGTGCATATCCAGTTATCCCAATACATTTTTTCAAGAGGCAATCTTTTTTTGGAGAGGTTTATGCTATATGGCACATGTGCTCGCCAGACAGAGAGAGACAGAGAGACAGAAAGCTAGAAATCAACCCCCAGGGGGATGGCCACGCCGCAGTCTCTTCTCCTCCATTCTCCTCTCGGGATCTTGGGCATGCACGCACACGCGCCCGGCGTGAGTTTAAGCCACTGGCTCTGGGACTCGAACTGCGGTCAACTATGTGGGAGTACAACGACATAGCCATTACGCTAACTGCTGCTCCCAATCTTTTTTTTTTTTTTTTAGGGGAGATTTTTATTATAGGACATGTGTGCTCACCAGAGAGACAGGGAGAGACAGAGAGACAGAAAGCAAGAAATCCCCCACCCCAACCAGGGAGATGGCCATGCCACAATCCCTTCTCCTCCATTATCCTCTCGGAATTTTGGGCATGCATGCACACATGCCTGGTGTGAGTTTTAAGCCACCAGGTCTGGGACTCAAACTGTGGTCGAATCTTTTGGAGTTCAGCAACATAAGCATTACACCATCTGCTGATCCCTAAGAGGCAATCTTTTCTCCATGATTTAGTCTTGACACATTTATTGAAGATAATTTGATCATAAACATGAGGATTTATTTCTGGGCTCTCTATGCTGTGCTATTGATTTATATGTCTGTTATTAGGCCAGTATTATGCTATTTTGATTTCTGTTGTTTTGTAATATATTCAAAAATCAGTGTGGGGTCTGCAACTGTGTTTTTCTCAAGATCGTTTTGGCTGTTCAGGGTTCTTTGAGATATGAGTTTTAGGGTGGTCTTTTCTATTTCTAGAAAAAAGCCATTAGGATTTTGATAGGGATTATGTGAAACTTATTACTTTGACTGTCATAAACAATTTAACAGTATTATGTTTCTAGTCTAGGAACACTGAGTATCTTGCCCTTTATTTTTATCTTTCTTTATTTCTTTCAGTCATGCTTTATATTTCTCAGTGTAAGCTTTTTACCTCCTAAGTTTATCCCTAAGTATGTTCTCTTTTTTATGCCATTGTAATTGAGATTGCTTTCTTAATTTCCTGTCCAGGTTATCATTATTAATGTACAGAACTGGCAACTGATTTTTATGTACTGATTTTGTGTCATGCAACTTCATTTGTTTTATTTTTAACAATGCATGTGTGTATACTTTTTTTTACATATAAAATCATGTTACCTATGAACAGAGATTATTTTAATTCTTTTATGATTTAAATGCCTTTTATTTCTTTTTCTTGCCTAATCGCTCTGGGCATCCAGGGTTACATGGAATAGAAGTGGTGAAACATGGCATCCTTGCCTTGTTCCTAAGTAAAGAGGGAAATCTTACAGTTTTTCACCATTGAGTATGATGATAGCTCTGGGCCTTTCACATATGGTCTTTATTATGTTGAGGCAATTTCTTCATATTCCTACTTTAGTATTATTGTGATGAAATGGTGTTGAATTTTGTCAAATGCTTCTCTGGCATCAATTGAGACAATTGTGTGGTTTCAGTCCTTTATTCTGTTAATATGGTATATTACTTTCACTGATTTTCATATGTTGCACCATTCTTGCATTCCAGGAAGTAATTCCACTTGGTCATGGTGTATAACTCTTTCAATGTGTTGCTGAATTCAGTATTCTAGCATTTTGCTATGGATTTTCACATCAATATTCATCAGAGATATTGGTTTCAGCTTTTGTTTCTTGTAATACCTTTGCCTGAGTTTGTTTAAGGGTGTTTGAAAGTGCTCCTCTTCAATGTTTTGGAAGAGTTTAAGGAGGATAGGACTGGTGTTCTTTTTTAAATCATTGGTAGAATTGCTCAGTAAAGCCACCCGATTCTGGGCTTTTCTTTGTTGGGAGGTTTTTGATTACTGAATCTCCTTACTGTAAATCTCCTTACTAGTTTTTGATCTGCTCACATTTTTAAATTTCTTCATAATTCAGTCTTGGTAGGTTGTCTGTTTTTAGACATTTACCGTTTCTTCTAGTTTATCCAATTTGTTAGTATATACAATTAAGAAACAAGTCCCATTCCAACAACTAGGTCCTTAAGTGAACTGGTCAGTAAGTTAGGAGATTAAAGGCAGATATCTTGTGGTGTGTCATGGCTCCACAGGTATATACAATATTTTTCAATAGATATCATGTGATGCCACAATAGAATAATGTAACTCTTTCCATACAAATAGCATAAATTATATAAGTGCCAGAAAGTGGCAAGACTCACCACAAAGATATAAATCTTTTTATATCTTTTAAAAATCTTTTTATATCTTTGTAATTGTTTTTATTTATTCTGAATTCTACTATGTATGAACAATAAAGTACAAATGTAGAAACAATGTGTAATTCTGCGATACTGCAAATGCTTTATTGTTTTCTATAGGGTATGTGTGTGTGCACACGCGTGCATGAGAAAGAGAGAGAGAGAAAGAGAAGGAGAGAGAGGGAGAAAGTGAGAAAGCAAGCCACCAGGTCTGGGACTCAAACTGCAGTAGGTTATGTGGGAGTCCAGTACCTTAACCACCACACCACCTACTGGCCCTTATTGATCTTTTCAAAACACCAATTTAATTTTGGGGATCTTTTTTCCTTCTCTATTTTGTTTCTTTCTTCTCTATTTTTCATCATTTCCTCCCTTCTCTGCTAGCCTTTTGTACTTCCTTGAAATGCAGTTATATTTATTTGAAATATTCCTTATTTCTGAAAACAGTCTTTTGTCACTGTAAGTCTCCCTTAGAGTTGCTTCATTGCATCCTGTACGTTTTGATATATTGTTTTCATTTGCACTTATTCTAAGATATTTTCTAACTTCCCTTCTGATTTCATCTTTGGCCCATGTGCTGTTCATGAGTGTGCTGCTCAATTTCCATTTTGGAATTTTTCAGTTTCCCTTTTGCTACTAATTTCTAATTCTGTTCCGTTGTAATTGGAAAAAAATAGTTATGATCACAGTCTTTTTATGTTTGTCAAGAACTATTTTGCAATTTAATGTGTGGTCTATCTTGGAGGATATTATGTGCATTTGAGAACAATAAATTCTGTTTAGTGAAGTGTTCTGTATTTGTCTATGAAGACCAATTTGTCTAAAATATCATTCAAGTCCTTTGTTTCCTTATTTATTTTTTGGTCTGGTTGGTCTATCCATTATTGAAAGCAAGGTATTGAAATCTCCACTATTACTGTGTTACCATCTAATTCTCTCTTCAATTCTATCAATGTTTGCTTCAAATATCAGAGTGCCCTGCAATAGGTGCATGTATATTTATAACTGTTACATTTTCCTAACAAATTAACCCTTTTTTTGTTATTATAATGTCTTATTTTACCTAAAATCTATTTTGACTGGTATAGCCATTGCCACTCTTTTTTTGGTAATCATTTGCGTAAAATATCTTTTCTGATCTCTTACCTTCTAGTACGTGTGTTGGTAAACCTTACAACTTTTTGATTGGGGAATTTATCCATTCACATTTAAATGATATATAAGGGCTTACTTACTCTTGCCATTTTGTTCACTGTTTTCTTTCTGTTTAGTTCTTTTTCTCCTCTCTTTTTGTCTTAGTAGTTTGTTTTTGTTTGTCATTGTTGTTTGGCGTGTGCTTTCCTTTTTCTTCTTTTTGTGTATCTACTGTACCTTATTTTGCGGTTATCATGGCTCACAGACTATTTAATGGTTTCAGTAGTCTGTATTAAGTTGACAAAAACTTCATTTAAATCATGTAAGATACTCTACACTTCACTCCCTCAGTACCTTCTCCCATTCACATACTTTATGTAATCAAGTTAGATTTTACTTATCTATATTCTTTTTGAATTCACAAATTTCTGTGGTTAACGTTTTTCTGACTTCTCATGCTTCTAATTTATATAGTAGTAGTATTTATATGTCACTATTGCAGTATTACAAGACTCTGAGTTTGTCTTTAAGCTTAACTTTCACAGTAAAATTTATATTTTCATATTACTGAAGTATCTTTTTGTTCCAGCTTCAAAAATATCCGTTAGCACATCCTGCATAGAAGTTCTAGTGGTGACAAACTCCCTCAGTTTTTGTGGATTCTCTTTTTTTTTTTTTTTTTTTGGTGAATTCTCTTTTTCCCTCTGTGCCCCCCTAGGAATTCAAAATATCCCCAGTTCCTATTAGCACTCCCAGTTAAGCAAGGAATAAACCAGTCCTTTAGGCAGACCTCAAAGAGCTGGAATGTTGAATATACATTTTAGTCTTTTTCCTTCTCAAGGGAGAAGCTACAAATTAAGCTTTTCCTATTGACTATGGTGAGTTATGCTGGCTTGGGAAAGAGGTATCACTCATTATATTTATTAGCTTTTATATTCATTTCAGTGGGGCTGTTCTTGAGTAATCTTGCCTGGAATATTGTGGCTTAATTGATTCCTGGAGTTCTCATAAAGTCTCTTTGGAGAGCATATTGTTGTACCTCAATGAGGAAGCCAGGTCTATGGCTTCCTATTCTGCCCTCTTGATTTAACACCTTACTAGTTCTCTCTTGCTGCAATTTTAGCTTAATCACTTTAAGAGAATGTTCCCTATATAGTATCTTTCATTTGATATCTGTAGACCTGCTTTATAGCCCTGGACATAGAAAATTTTTGTACAACTTCTGGTTTGCTTGAAAAACAAAAATCACTATTGGGATGCTGTCTTTCCATATTTGTTGGGTCAAGTGTACAAGTTTGTTATTTTGATTTTCTATACTCTTTTAATAACTTGTCTGCTTTTAAAAATCAACCATGAAAGAGACATGCAAAAATCACTATGACTATGGATTTTTAAATTTCTTATTGTTCTATCAATTTCTATTATACATGTTTTAAGGCTGTATAATTGTATGCATACAAGTTTAGAATTATTGTATCTTCCTGGTGAATTACATTTTGTAATTTACTTTATAATAAAGCTTTCTAGTCAATGTAATTTTTTTGTCTTTTAAGTGGAATGTGATGCATTTATATTTAATGTAATTTCTAATCTATCTGCACTTAAATATATAGTCTTACCATGGTTTGTGTGTTACTTGTTTTATGTTTATTTTACCCTCTTCTTATCTTTTGCTTTTCCTGTTTTGTTACTATTAAAATTATTTTTCATGGGAACCAGCAGTTAGTGTAATGGCTATGTCGCTGGACTCCCACGTGGTCGACCGCGGTTCGCATCCTGGACCCGGTGGCTTAAAACTCACGCCGGGCGCATGTGCGTGCGTGCCCAAGATCCTGAGAGGAGAATGGAGGAGAAGGGATTGCAGCGTGACCAGCCCCCCTGGGGGGTGATTTCTTGCTTTCTGTCTCTATGTCTCTGTCTATCTAGCGAGCGCACACACCCTATAGCAAAAACCTCTCCAAAAAAATAAAACCAAAAAAAAAATTATTTTTCATTATTCCATTTCTCCTTCTTTATTAGATTGCATGCTATACTCATTTATATGAATTCAGTGTTTATCCTTGAGTTTATAGCATATTATCTTGATATATTAAGTTTATTATTAATCTGAACATCTGACTTAAAATGCATAAAACGCAAAGGCTTTATCCACTTGACACTATTTCCCTAACTCACTTAGTTACATGTATTGCTTATATTTAATTCTATGTACATTTTAATAGTTACAGTCAAAGCCCACTTACATTTCCCCATGTTTACCCTTCACATCATTGCCAGGAGAGATAGTCACACCACAATCCCTTTTCCTCCATTTTCCTTTCAAGACATTGGGCACACATGGACATGTGCCCGGAAAGAGTTTTAAGCCTCAGGGTCCAGACTTGAACTGTGGCTGACCATGTGGTTGAGTCCTGGACCTGGTAGCTTGAAAGTCATGCTGAGCACATGTGCATGCATGCCCAAATACTGAGAAGACTGGAGAAGGAACTGGAGTGGCCATTCTCCTGGCAGTCACTTTTTAACTACTCTTCACATCTCTTTCTCTGGTGAGTGTTCCCTCTGGCAAATAAAAAACAGAAACAAAACGTTGTTGCTTCTTCACAGCATTTTTTAAAAAAATATTTATTTAATTTTATTTATTATTTTCTAATTTGATGAGAGAAGGAGAGAGAGGAAGAGGGACATAGAGAGAGAGAGAGACAGAGAGAGAGAGAGAGAGAGCGCAAGCTGCCAGGTCCAAGACTTGAACCATGGTCGACCATGTGGGAGTCCAGCACCTTAACCACCACACTACCTGCCGGCCCCAGCTTCTTCACAGCGTTTTAAACCCATTTTGGTTGTTTTATTTATTTGTTTTTGCTTCTGGTAGTTTTACCATTGTTTGCCTAAATATGGATCACTATTTTTTCTGTGGTACATAAGATTTATTGAATCTATACCTTGGTTGTGTTTCATCAATTTTAGAGAGAGTTCTCAGCTATTATCTTTTGTCTTTTTTTTAAATTAAGAAAAAGTATTTTTCTTTATTTATGATAGAACACATGCATATGCACACTGTGAGAGAGAGACAGAGAGAGAGAGAGAGAGAGAGAGAGAGCGAGTGAGTGACGAATACCCTCCAGAGAGTCTGGTCATGCCAGTCTTCTTCCACCAGTTCTCCAGACCATGGGATCTTGGGCACTGGAGATTCAAGCCAAGGTTGTCAAGTGAGATCCAGCTTCTCTTGAGCAGTATATTGTGTCACAAAATTGTCCTGTGCAAATAATGTACCTTCTCTATTGTCCCTTTCTGCTATTTCTGACACTCTAATTATATGTATTTTAGACCTTTTCATTATTTCTCTTTTGTTCTTTTAAGTATACTCTTTTTTGCTTTAATAGAAACTCCAAAAAACATATAGAAAAGTAGTGAGTAATATACAAAAAGCCATGTATCTATAAGATTTAGTAAATCTTGTTTGCTTTCTCTGTTCCAATTCTTTAAAGAGGCAGAAAGCAGCAGAATTAGTTGAAGTTCCACTATTCTCTTCCCATATGCCATTTTTCTCCCCCTCTCCTAAAATATGCCATTATCAACCACTATATTGAGGTTGAGATGTTTTATTCTATCTTTATTTTTATAATATGCTTTTATATATACTGGATTTCAGAAAGATATAGTAGTTTTGTGTGACTCTTAAATTTTATTAAAATCATACTACGCATGTTCAATTCTGCATATAATTTTTTTCAATTAAACACTATTATAAACATGTTGGTACTTGAATATCTAGGTTATTCATGTTGACTATTATATTAGAGTATATCATAATTTATAATTTTTCTTTGTATAAAAATGTCACTTTTGATCTTTTGCTTTTTTCATTTGGCACTACAAAGTATATGATTTGAATTTATAGTGATGAACATACCTGTGTGTGTGTGTGTGTGTGTATAAATATATACAGACATACTTATATATACACATATGAGATTGGGATTCTAAGTGTGGTCAGCTCCCTTCATTACTATGTTATGGTGAGAGCCTTTTTTAGTCATCTTTTATACACATCATTTTCCCCCAGCAGTTGGAGTTTCTGCTTAGACTTTATTATAAGATCACCTAGATTTTCACTCCACATTGTGGATACTGATTTTACTCAAGTTCTATGGATAGTTTTAAACAGTTCTAGAATGACTCCTTCCACCAGTAGAAAACAAAAATGTAGAATGATATTAAATATTTATTTAGCACTAGAATTTACTTTACTACCCTTCTCATTACTATTTTTTAATTATTATTTTATTTAACTTTATTTATTTATGTATTTTAATTTGACCAGAGACAGAGAGAGAGAGAGAGAGAAAGAGAAAGCAAAGCAAGCTGCCAAGTCTGGGACTCGAACCGGAGTTGGCCATATATGAGTCTAATGCCCTTAATCATGCCACCTACTGGACCTTCCATTATTATTTTTTTAAAAAATAATTATTTATTTTATTTTATTTACTCATTCTTTTTTCTTTTTTTTTTTTTTTTTTTTTAGTTTGACCAGAGAAAGACAGAGGGTGAGAGTGAGAGAGAGAGGAAGCGAGAAAGCAAGCCACCAGATTCAGGACTCACTCAAATCCTTGTCGGCCAGGTAGGAGTGTCCAGCGCCTTAACCACCAAGCCACTTGCTGGTTCCCTTATTATTATTCTTAATAAAAAAAATTGGGGGGGGTGTTCCCATACAGTGCAGATGTTCAGAGGAGAGAGACGAAGAGAGATAGATAGAGAGAAAGTATGATATCACCGGGGTAGATGGCCAAGGGGGATGGACATACTGCAATTCCATCTACTCCCTTCTCCTCTTGGGATTTTGGGAAAATGTGCACATTTGCCCAGTGTGATTTTTCAAGTTGCTGTGTCCAGGATTTGAACCATCCTCAGCAATGTTGGAGTCCAGGATTTGAACCAACCTCAGCAATGCTGGAGTCCAGCACTTTAACTACTACACCATCTGCTGGCCCCAATAAATTTTTTTTAATCTAAGAATATGTGCTGTTTTTAACTCACAAATTTCAGATATGTAAAGAATTAAGTTTCTTTGTGTTGTCTTTCTTCCTGCTCCATTCCCTCCCAAATTCCAATATTATTATATACCCATCTCTTACTATCTTCATTCATATGTAAATAAACATATAAGCTCTCCTCCTCTAGCACTATTTTTATAAAAACAGAATAACGCACACATTAGTTTTCTCCTTAAGTCAATAATATATTATGGCTTATGACTTCAGTTCAGATTAACAGTACTGGTGATATTTGTCACTATAATCGTAATGTTTAATAAAAGATTACCAGTAATAACTGCAACTTAATATAAAACAAGGATTATTCTGTAATTTGCCCCAGTTATAGTGAAATCCATATGAACATACCAGATATTCCATAAGATGAGGTGATTATAAATATCTGTTGGATTGGAGAGAAAAAAGCACAGAAATGGTTTAATAATATAAAGCTTTTCAAGATATTTGATAATATATCTAAAATAGAGCAAAATACAATTAAAGAGCTAAGAACAGGTTATGATATTGTAATGTCTTCAAAAGTTACAATTTGTAGTTATGTGAGTTTTTATAATTATACACAACACAAAATTGCCCCATGAGACTATTTCAACAAAAACAAAGTGCTAAGTGATTATAGGATACATTAATGCTCAGGAGATCTTTTGCAACAGAGGCAAAATTTACTGTTAAGTAGCAATAAAACACCATTAACAAAATTGGGGATAAATTTCTGTGAACCCTGTCTTTTTATAAATACAATAGATTGGCCAACAAAAATTTGAAATGTTATTTCCCAAAAAGCCATTTGAAGATCTAAAACAACTAAATAGGGAAAAGCTTCTGAATAGCTACAAATAAAAGTCTTGATATTTCTGTTAAAGGTTATGCTTTAATATGATCTTTTGGTTGATTTATGTAAAGTTTTCAAATTTTTCATTTTCTAAAACCTGCCATTGAAGTGATGTATGGTACATTTTAGCATCAAGTTTGCCATAAGCAATAAAGTCAGGGCCCCAAAAAAGCTTAACTTATTTCCCCATTTTTAACTCAGAGCTTTTCACTATTCAATAATTTTGTTTATATCTCATGTTTAGTTGAGATCATTTTACTCATATAATTAATTTAAAATTTTAATTTAAAGGTAATATATAAGTTGATTATATATTTATTAGAGAAGTTTAAGGGTCATCATATATAAAGTGAAAAACTACATGATAATTCAAAATTTACGCTAATGATATTTTTAAAAAACATTTATTGTAGTTAACAATTTACATCTATGCATTACACATCTTTGTAGGGTACGGAATGCTCTTTAAATGCAAATATACAGTGTGTAATAATCAAACAGGATATAAACATATTCACCACCTTCAACACTTAACATATTATTTTGTTTTTTTTTTTTTTTTTTTTGGAGAGGTTTTTGCTATAGGGCTCGTGCGCTCGCCAGACAGACAGAGAGAGACAGAGAGATAGAAAGCAGGAAATCACCCCCCAGGGGGGATGGCCACGCCGCAATCCCTTCTCCTCCATTCTCCTCTCGGGATCTTGGGCACGCACGCACACGCGCCCGGCGTGAGTTTAAGCCACCGGGTCCGGGACTCGAACCGCGGTCGACTACGTGGGAGTCCAGCGACATAGCCATTACGCTAACTGCTGGTCCCTACACTTAACATATTATTTTGTGACCATTTGAAACCCACTCCACCTGATATTCTAGAAGCATGTACTGAATTCCCCATGATGTTCTTTACTGTGAAATAACAGTTCTAAAAAAAATAAATTGATTAAAAATGAGACAATGAAAGTCTCATAAATCAATGAGGATGGATTTTTGAAAACAAAGATAATCTTAACATAGACAATTAAAGAAGAATATGTTATTTCCATGTAGAGGACTATAGGTGATAAGAGTTTAGATGGTGTAATGGTTACGTGACTGGAATACCATGTAGCTGACTATGGTTCAAGTCCTGGACCTGGCATGCCTACAGACACACGCGGATGTGTCTGTAGGCATGCCCAAAATCCAGAGAAGAATGGAGGAAAAGGGATTGTGGTGTGACCATCTCCCTGGAGGGTGATTTCTTGCTTTCTCTCTTGTCTCTCTGGCAAGTGCACATGCCCTATAGCAAAAATCTCTCTTAAAAATAAAAAAAAAAAGAGAGAGAGCTTATAATCTGAAAAGATTTGTGATATCAATCATTGGTCAGTCAGAGACAGGTAACATATCAATATGTACATAACAATAGCTCATTAGGAAGAGATAGAAAAATAAAACTTAAACTCATTCACTGTGAGTTCTTGTAAGACCATTAGTACTGTATTGTGCATAAAGAAATAAGTCCTTGAAAAAAGCAAAAACGAAACAAAATTGGAAAGAGATGTTTAAAAATGAAGACATGGCTGGGCCAGCAGGAGGCAGGGAAATTAAATGCTATACTCCCACATGACTGACCATGGTTTGAGCCCAGACCCAATGGCTTGAACATCACTCCAGGTGCATATGGCATGCATGCCCAAAATCCTAAGAGGAGAATGGAGGAGAAGGAGAAGGTATTGCAGTGTAGGTATCCCCTTGAGGGGTGATTTCTCACTTTCTCTCTGTTGCTCTTTTTCTCTTTCTTGTGAGCGCATGTGCCCTATGGCAAAACAACAAATAAAAAAAACCAAAACAACAACAACAAAAAAATCTGTTAAATTCAGCAATTTGGCGATTCAAAGGCTTTAGAAAGTTTTTAATTTGGCCTTCTTTAAATTTATTTTAAAGAAAGACTTAGTTACTTGTAGCAGTTTGGAATTTTCCTCTATTATCTAGTTTTATACAATGAGTAATGGTTATAATAAATATATAAATTGACGTGTGGAGACAACTGTCTATCAAATAACTGGTGAATTTGTACTTATACCTGTTTGTGTGTAAAATAACTGAATATGCATTGCTAGCCTTTTAGTTGGGAAATTTAATCCCAACAGCCAATGTTATTATCCATATGTATAGTTTTATCCTTCTTTCCCCAGTTCTTTTGTGTTCTCTTATTTCTATTTATAATCCCTTTAGTTTTCTTGGTATGGTATTCCATTAAGTATTTCCTGAAGAGGTGGACTAGTTTTGGTGAATTATTTCAGCATTTTGTTTATCTGGAACTGATTTTATTTCTCCTTCCCATTTGAAAGATAATCTTGCCAGATATAGTACTCTTGCCTGAAATTGCTTTTCTTTCAGAGTTTTAAATTTGTTTTTCCATTATTCCCTTACCTGCATTATTTCATTTGAGAGGTCCAATGTTAGTCTAATGGGGTAATCTTTGTAAGTAAGATGGTGTTTATGTGTTACCATTTTTCGAATATTTTCTTTTCTTTGATTTTACCAATTTGGCTATGATATGCCTTAGAGAGTATCTTATATCTAGTTGATGTCCTTTGTATTTCTGATTTGAATGTCCACATGCCTATCTACATTTAGAAAGTTTTCAGGTAATGTATTATGAAATAGACTTTCTATGCCTTTACCAGACTTTCACCTTCTGGAGTACCTATTATGTAGATATTTAGCTGTTTAAGTGTGTATAGGAATTCCTGTATGTTGTTCTGATTTTTAATGGTTATTCTTCTATTCTTTTTGGTTGCGTAGACTAAATTAGAGGTTTTTGTCTTCAAGGTCAGAGGTTTTATTCTTCTGTGTGATCTAATCTGCTGTTGATACTTTTAAGAGAAGGTTTTGATTTCCTGCATCATATTATCTCAAGAAGTTCTGTTTTATTCTTCTTATGGAGTTCTTCCTTCGAGTCATGGAAGGATTTTCTCATCTCCTGGAATTGGTTGTCTGTTTTCTCTTGTATCTCACTGAGTTTTGTTATGATGAATATTCTGAATTCTTTTTCTGACTTTTTTTGTGATCTCTTGTATTTTATCCACTGTTGGTGAGGAGTTATGATGTTCCTTAGGGGGAGGAGGTATTTCCTGGTTTTATCCTATTTGTTGTTGATTTTTAGTCATCTGGTTATATACTCTCTTCTTCCTACTACTGTGAAGTGTATTTCTGTAGCTGTGTGCTCATGCACTTTCTTATGGTGCGTGTTAGCTCTATGCCAGTTTCCCTCAACTGTGGGTGGGAGTGTGAAATTCAGTAAGAGTTTTGGATTCAGGTTTTCGGAGGAGAGTTTCTTTCTTTTTGCTAATGTTAGGAAGGTTGTGGGGAGAAAATTCCTCCAAAGTATCCCTTCTCATTTGTTTGGTTCCTATACCCAAACCTTTCTGTTGAAGTGGCTGGAGTGTGGCTGGAGTTTGAGCTGGGCAGGGAAGATGTAAGGTGGTAGCCTACTTGGTGTGGTGCACAGTTGCTGGAGCAGCCCCTCCTCCCTGATGGTAAGCTAGGCAGAGGTTCCTGCTAAAGAGCTCAGACTGAACAGCTTGGGCCTTCCTGTTGCACCTGGATGCATGAGGGGCAGCATGGCATCAATACATGTAAGGTAGCAGCTACTATCTTCTCTCTCTCTACACTAACAATCTTCTGAAGTATTGTATTTTATATTCTAGTTTACTTAGAACATATCTCTCTAACAAGATAAAAGAAAATGTTAGTCATTAAGTGGCATGCAACATGAAACATAAATACATGTCTCTAAGATTCTACATGAAGAAAAAGTGAAGTAAAAGAACATACTATCAGTTAAATTACAAAGTTCTAATTGCAAAACTAATAGCTCTTACGAGGGTATGAAGATAAACTATCTGTCACAAAAAAGGAGGTAACTATAAGTTAAGGCAGTTCATCACCTATGGCCAAATACATGAGAATATCTGAGTTAAATCTTGCTTCCTGAATGTAAACAATTAAAGGAAGGGAAGAAGAAAGGATAAGAGCAAGTAAACAAAGTCAAGGGTGGCGAGAAGCAGAAGGCATAATAAAGGATTATCCAAAGATTCAGTATTACTACAGCAAAAGATAAATGTAGGAGGGTCCTGGGAGTAAGAGTGAAAAAAAAAAATTATGACAGTATGCCAGAAGGCCTTCAATTCATGGCTAATCATCTCACTCATTCAGAAAATAATGTGGAAAATCCCATTATTATGGAATTTGTGCTGGAAAATGAACAGTAGAAAGAAAAATTAATATGGCAGTGATATTGAATACGGAGAGTATAAAAGGTGTCCACTTAATTAAATTAGATATATCTTGTCCAAGAGCTAAGAAAAGATATAACTTTAACTAGAATTTAAGAGATTAGATAACTTACTTACTGAACGTTCATAGTAAATGAGAGATAGCTCAGGAGATAATACTAATATCTCTTGAAACAGAAAAAAAAGTAGTGTTAAATAACAAAAACAAGAAAAAAGAACACTTGGAAAGAAAATGAGCTCACATTTTGTACATAATAGGATTTGAACATATTGGCAGCCATGCCCAACAGCCAGTCTGAAAATAAGAATTTAGAGTTAAGAACAAAGCATATACACTGGTAGAAAGACCAGAAAGAGTGACCTGAAAGTTTCCTGAATAAAGAGATAAAAAATTAAAATTGTAGGAAAAGACAAAAACTCCAGGAAAAGAAAATGTTGAAAAAACAATAACAAAAAAAGAATAGACCCATAAGACCTTGAGACATATATACATATTCAAGGTAATAAGAAGAGAAGTGATGAAAGATAAAAGAAATCTAGAGAGGTAGAAGAAAAGTTAGAACAGTATGGCAACATAAAACCATCACGGGAAATTTTCAAAGACAAGTTGCCAATATATTTTTTCAGAAAAGATGAAAAGTTATGAAGACTGAGAGAAGATCAATAGCAGTGCATCAGAGTAATTAAAGTCAAACTAGATTGTCAATGTGTTGCAGGATGAATGGAAACAGAAAGATTTTTTTTAAAAGATTTATTCAATTTTATTTATCACTTTTTTAGTTTGATCAGAGAAAGAGAGAGAGCAAGAGAGGGAGAGAGAAAGTAACAAGGCAAGCCTCCAGGTCCAGGATGCAAACCAGGATCGGCTATGTGGAAGACTGGCACCTTAACCATAATGTCATCTGTCAGCCCCGGAAATAGAAGATATTTAGAGAACAGATTCAGATTTTCAGGGTGATATTCAAGGTACTCAAGGTGGTATTCAAGACGGTATTCAAGGCTGCATTCTAGGTCCCACTATTATTTGAATGTTTATAAATATGAGTTTGAAATAAAATATGGTTTTAATAAAACATGTAGATGAGTATATGTCACTTTTGATTTCCAGAAATTAGTCATCTTTCTTTTGGTAAACATTTTATTTTCCCTAGTAAAGATTCCTTTTTCTATTATTTGAGTCACCTTAGGAGTAAAGCGGGTAACCTGGTCAAAGCAATATCCTGTACCCCGTGACTGATTCAGGCATGGGCATATCAGCTAATTCAAACCATTTAGATGCAATGGAATTTCTGGAAAAAAACTGTTCTCATCATTTCTTTCTGGACTCAAAGAATGCCACTTCTAAGCCTGTTATTTGCAAAAACAAAAAACAGTAAGACTCCAAAGAAATAAACAGTACTAACTGAGGTAACATTTAACATATTTATAATAATTAAGTTAAAAAAAGACATTTAAACAGAACCCCAATGAATGAAATAAAATATAGATATTCCATGTTCATGGAATAGGAAAACTCCACAATGTTAAGATATTAGGGACCAGCAGATGGTGTAATTGTTATGTTGCTGGACTCCCACACAGTCAACTGTAGTTTAAGTCCCGGACCTAGAGGCTGCAAACTCATGCTGGGCACATGTGTATGCAGGCCAATAATCCTGAGAGGAAACTGAAGGAGAAGGGATTGTGGAGTTGCCATCCCTTCTGGGGGTGATTTCTTGCTTTCTGTATCTCTGTCTGTCTCTGGTGAGTGCATGCACCCTATAGCAAAAATCTCTTTTTTAAAAAAAATAAGATAATAGTTCTTTCTAAATTGATCTATATATTCAATACAATTCCAATCAAAACAACAGCAAGTTATTTTGTGAATATCAACAAACTAAATCTAATTTGTATATAAACAGGCCAAAGAGCACACAATATTGAACAAAATACTGAAGATGACCTCAGTAATTACTACAAAGTTATTAAGACAGGGTAGTACTGGCCAAGAATATGAAATAGATCAAATGGAACAAAGCAGAGTGCCCAGAAATAGACCACAATATATATAAAAGAACAAGACAATACAATGGAAAAAAGATAGTCTTTGAAATGAATGATGATTGACCAGCTGAATAGAAACATTAAAAAAAAAAAAGATTCTAGGGGCCAGCAGGTGGTGTAGTGGTTAAAGCATAGGACTTCCACATGGCCAATTGTAGTTCCAGTCCCAGACCTGGTGGCTTGAAATTTACACCAGGGGTGTGTGTGTGTGTGTGTGTGTGTGTGTGTGTGTGTGTGTATGTGTGTGTGTGTGCATGCTCAGAGTTCCAAAAGGAGAATAGAGAAGGGACTGTGACCTGATCATCCCTCTGGGGGGTGATTTCTCATTTTCTGTCTCTCTGTCTGTCTCTCCGTGAGTGCACATGCTCTATAGCAAACATCTCTGTAAAAAAAAAAACAATGATTCTACACCCAGCACCTTTACTAAAATTAATTCAAAATATATTACACAAATCAAGTGTCATTATATGTCATTCCCAATGACAATACAAAATACAAAAAAAAATACAAACCTATCAAACACCTAGAAGATAACAATCAAGAAAAATCTAGATAACCTTGAATTTGGTGATGGCCTTTATAGATACAACATCAAAAGCACCATATAAGAAATAAATAATCAATAATCTGGACTTTGTTAAAATTATAAACTTCTCTGTGGGAGACACTAAGAAAATAAATACAAACCATAGAATGTGAGAAAATATTTACAAAAGACATATTTGACAAAGAGTTTTTATCCAAAATATGTGAATAACTTTTAAACTCAAAAATTAAAAAAATAAACCACCCAATTAAAAAACTGGTGAAAAAGAGGACAGCAGTTGATGTGGTGGTTATGGCACAAAATTTACAAGGCCAACTGTGGTCTGAGTCCCAGACCCGATGGCTTGAAAAATCACAGCATGTTGGGAACCAGCAGTTAGCGTAATGGCTATGTCGCTGGACTCCCACGTAGTCGACCGCGGTTTGCGTCTCGGACCCGGTGGCTTACAACTCATGCCAGGCGCGTGTGCGTGCGTGCCCAAGATCCCGAGAGGAGAATGGAGGAGAAGGGATTGCGGAGTGACCATCCCCCCTGGGGGGTGATTTCTCGCTTTCTGTCTCTATGTCTCTTTCTGTCTGTCTGGCGAGCGCACGCGCCCTATAGCGAAAAACCTCTCCAAAAAAAAAAAAAAAAAAAAAAAAAAAATCACAGCATGTTGTGAATATAAGATACAGTGTTTGTGAGTCGAGTCGAGTCTAAGGAAGGACATTTAGAAGAAAATTAGAGAGGCAAAGCATTAATGGGACAAAGAAATGTGGTATTATCTGTTGGAGATAATTTTAGTTTTATCAACTGGACTAGGGAGAAATGTACACATGGAATATTCACTTTGTAAGCTAAATAACGTGATTAAATGTATAAAAGAACAAAAAATAAAAAAGAAAAAAAAAAGAAAATCACACTAGGTACATGAGTATGAATGGCCAAAATCCTGAGAGGAAATTGGAAGAATAAGGACTGTGGTGAGACCTTACCCCCTTTGGGGGTGATTCCTCACTTTCCCTTTCTCTGTCTCTCTCTGTCTCTCATTGGCAAGCATATGTGCCCTATGGCAAAAACCTAAAAAGAAAAATAAAAAGGCAAATGATCTGAAGAGACACCTCACCAGAGAAGATAAACAGATGCAAATAAACATGAAAAGATGATCAATGTCATACACTATTAGGAAGTTACACTCTAAAACAATGAGGTAACACTGTAAGCTAGTTAGAATTACAAAAGCTGAAACACTGGGACCAGCAGTTAGCATAATGGCTATGTCGCTGGACTCCCACGTAGTCGACCGCGGTTCGAGTCCCGGACCCAGTGGCTTACACTCATGCCAGGCACATGTGAGAGCGTGTCCAAGGTCCCGAGAGGAGAATGGAGGAGAAGGGATTGTGACGTGGCCACCCCTTCTGGGGGGTGATTTCTTGCTTTCTATCTCTCTCTGTCTCTCTCTGTCTGGCGAGCGCATGCGCCCTATAGCAAAAACCTCTCCAAAAAAAAAAAAAAAGCTGAAACACTGACAACACCCAATGCTGGTGAAGATGTAGAGCAATAGGAATTCTCACTCATTACGGGTGTGAATGCAAAATAGTACAGCTACGTTGGAAGACAATTTTGCAATTTCTTACAAAGCTAAATGTACTCTTACCAAACAATCCATATATTTGTGCCCTTTGGTATTTACACAAATGAACTGAATAATTGTGCCCTTTGGTATTTACACAAATGAACTGAAAACTTACATTCTCATAAAAACTTGTACATGAATGTTTATAGCAGCTTTATTCATAATTGTCAAAACATGCCCATCAGTAAGTAAATGAATAAACAACTTGAGGTATAGCCAGAAAATTGAATGCTACTCAGCACTAAGAGTAAGTGAACAACCAAGCTATGACAAGATATGGGGAAACCTAAAGACATATTAGTAAGTGAGAGAAGCCAATCTGGAAAGCCAATCACTATAGATTTCAACTATAGAACAAAGGCAAAACCACAGATCAATCACAATAAGGCATCAGAGGAATGGAGAGATGGACAGGTGGAGTAAAGTGGATAGCTTGGTATGGGCTAAACATTAAATATTAGTGCTTTACCTTCAGTATTCTTCATTATTTATGGCAATGAAACTATTCTGTATGATACTAAAATGGCTGATAAATGTCATTATACAATTGTCAAAACCCACAGAACATACAAGAATGAACCTTCAAGTAAACTATGAACTTTAGTTGATTAAGATGTATCAATGTAGATTCATCAGTTCTATAACAAATGTAACACTCTACTCCAGAATGTTGCTAGTGGGGAAAATTGTGCTTATGTGGAGGCAGAAAGTATATGGGAATTTTACTTTCTGCTCAATTTTGCTGCAAACCAAAACTGTTGTAAAAAAATATATATATACATATATATATTTATATATATAAATATATAAAATATTTTATAATTATATATATTTATATATATTTATATATAAATAAAATATTTTATAATACATTATATATATTTATATATATATACATTTATATATATAAATAAACACGCACACACACACACACACACACATATATATTTTTAATTTGTCTAAAGTCAGTACAGGTAATACTGAAAAATTGCATTTTTTTAAAATCAGTTATAAAGTAACCAGTAAAAGTTAATAATATTTTTCCTAATTGTTCAATATTACTGGAATACTTTTAATTTACTTAAGTTTACTATTTATTTTATTTATGATAGAGAGTGTACAGACCGGTTAGAGAGAGAAAGAAAATGGGATGCCCTCAACAGGGTCTGATCCGGCTACGATGGCCTTATTGCAGCCCTCCAGCTCTCAGGATCTTGGGTGAACACGTGCATGCTGGGTGTGTTTCAGGTTGACAGGGCTGCATATCCAAACCCACAGCAGGCCATGTGGTTTCTACCACTGTTGTTCAGTAGGCTACCAACTGAGCCACAGAGGTTGGGCTATGTTGAAACTCTTGATCCATGAATATACTCCAAACAGAAAATGATAAAGCAGTTTGGTGACAGGAGAATTATCTTGATTGGCTAAATAAAGAGATCACTTTTCTTCTTCATTTTCAAATGCCTCTGCAGCATGATGATATTATTGGCAGAGATGAGAACAAGAACGTGAGAAAAAAAATAGACCAGTATTGTGAAAGTAATGTTATAGAAATGAGGCTTGGAAATGCAAAAGGGAAAACAAAAGGCACATATCATATAGAGGTAAAAGGGAGGATGTATAAACAAACGACAAAGTGCGAATCCTGAGGAAGTTAGTAAAGTCAATGAATAAGCCATTGACATTTCCTCAATGAACCAATGATTCTGTTAACTTCTTTTGACAAAGTATATTCTTCTAAGAAATCAATAAGAAAAAGGGTATGAGAAAAAGTTGGTTATTATAATAGAGACGATGCCATGCAATTATTATTATTTTTTTTTACAGAAGTCAGTCATAGTTTAGTGAACAATGCCCAAAAATGCTTTTCAAGAATTATGTATATAATTAGATGTCCTGTGGTTTTCAGACACTGGGGGTACCTAAAAAAAAAGAAGAAGAAGAAGGAAAATACACCATATTTACTCACTTTATCACATGGAGTTCTCAAAACTATAAACATTTATGAAATTCTTAGATATTAATTGAGAAGCTGAAAAAAATCACTAATGATAAATTTGGTTTTCTTTGTCATCTGTTGTTTTAGAATTATACATAGAGACTCAATGCATACTATCTATTGAAATCACTGTGAATCTTAGGTTTACTTGCCTTGTCTTCCAAGTGCAATTCTAAAAAGCGTAGATAAGCCACAGGTGCAAATGCATCAGCTGAATGTATGACGACTTCTGATTTATCCCTGAAGTACAAGAAATTTATATTGCATTAGTATCTACCATGTAAATTGTGGCAAATTATAGCTATAAACTGACTGGAAGAGTTAAAATAAAATCCTCCTTTTGTATTTACTTCCACTGGTATACAATTACGTAGTGATTAACATATTTTTAAGAATTCAACATTTAATTGAGAAAAGGATTGAGAACATTAAACTTTAAAGTAATAATAAAGCTTCTCAATGTTATAAGGACACATAGTTTGACTTTCAGGTTTGCTCTAAGCTCTCCAAACAATTTGATAGTTAAAATGTTTTTTAGTTTCAGTTTCAAAAATGTGCTTGGTATGGACTAAACATTGAACATTAGTGCTTTATCTTCATTATTCTTCTCATGTGAAAGAAGTAATTCATTCAGTGTCTCATATGAAATATCAATTATCCTTTACAAAAGCAGTACTGGTGATAGTTTTAAGCTCTAGATGAACTCTTCACACTGCAATATCACTGCTATTAAAATTGATTGTCTGACATAGTAATTACCACATTCAGGTAAAATGGTACAAACTGCCTGCTAGCACCATATGGATACATGTAAATTAATTCAACTTTTATCAAGGATACCCTGTAAAGTACACATGAATAACTAAGATTATATGTTAAATTCTAATAAGTAATTATTTTTTATTGTTGTTTATTAAAAGAATGATAATATTTTGCATCTTAACTGAAAGTTAAAAAATAGAAATTGCTCATATCTTTTTAATGCTTTGGTAAGTAGTGCCCCCTGCCTATATTAACAGATTGCTAGTATTTTGACCACTGTATTACAGAAAAATAAATCCTTTAGTTGACTCTGCTAATAATGTTAAAACATTTTTGAATCAACTTTTGTGATACAAAGTTACTTACTGACAATAAAAGAAACTTCAAAATGCTTGGCTCTAAAATATTAAATTTTCATGAACAAAGAATGTTTACTTTACACTTGAAAGATCCAAGATAGAGAATAAAGTATGTTTGATGATTTAAAAAAATTGCCATTCCTAAACCCTTAAATTGCCATTTCTGAATATACACCTTGTTAATGCATAGAAAAAAATAAGATTAAAAAGAACCTCTCTGACATTAAAAGGAAAGCAACTTATAATAGAAATAGAATCATTAAAGATTGAGGATCTGATGGAAAGACATAACTTGCTACAACTTGCCTTCACAGGTTACGTCAACCAAAAAAAAAAAAAAAAAAAAAAAATGCCTCCAGGTATAATGAGGAGGAAAAAGAAAAGTAGACCTAATCTTATTAGTCCTAATCTTATTGTTCTTTCTCTTTTCTTCAGAGTTGCCTATTCTGACCCTATTTTGTCTCAGCAATGAGATTCAAACATCAATTTTTGGGCCAATGGGCTGCTCAAAAGGAGCCAGAACCCAAATGGCCACCATGCTTTGAATCCCCATATAATCAGCCTGAAACACATTAGGTATGTGCGTGAGTGCCCAAGATCTGACAAGCTGAGGGCTAGAAGAAGCTGAACAAGCTGGTCACGTGACCAGACCCTGTGGAAGGTGCTTCTCTTTCTCTTTCTTGCTGTCTCTCTGCCATGTGTACACATGCACTCTATCATCAGTCAATCAATCTCTCAATTCCTGTTTACATTCTCACTCATACATTAAATTTCAGTATCTCCATTCCTGACTTCAACCTGGGAACTGACCTTGACACTTAATTATGCCTCATCTCTGCAGTTTGGTTTTGATACCTTGACAATGGTGCACACCAAAACTAGAATTAACCTGAACAAATACTATCTCAGCAGAAAGGGCTTCAGGCCCCCCTTTCTTATGTTAGTTATCCTCACTAGAAACAAAAAAGATAATAGCAAAGAGCTGACTTACTTGATGAAAAATTATTGCATTATGAATAAAGGCTGTTATCCAGAGGAATATTTAACATTCCGAGTACTAAATAAAAGAAATGTGATGTTTATAGATTCTTTTAAATCTATAATCTCTAATTGACTAAAATTATTTCATTTACTTATAAAAAGGGAGAGTCAATTAAGAAAGACTAGACTCAAATACACAGTTTATAGTTTCAAACAGAATAATGCCAATATTGTTCTTTTCTGTTCCATATGCTATCAGCTGAAACTTAACTTCCAAGAATCTGTAGTCTCTGCTTCATGATATTCTCTGAACCCTAAAAGTAGTATTTGTCAGAATATCTTCGGGTCAACCCAAGAAACTGAGACCCTCTGTGCCACAGTAAACAAAACAAAACAAAAAACCCAAACATACTTTTGAGATACCTCTCTCTATATCTGATCTCTTCATTCACTAAGATGTACACACGTATATACACATACACACACACATATGTAATATGAGTTCTTTCATTTGAGGACCTACAATTGTTTTCTTCTCTTAAAAGCTAGGCTATAATCAGGGTTCCTCAGGAAAAAAAAAAATTCATTTTGTGATCTCAAGTTTGTATCTAGAGATAACTGACTTCACAAACTAATTGACATGAAAAGTAAATCAATCTTCCCTATAAAATTTAAAAAATGTTAACTGGAAGTTGGAAAAATGTTTATCATGGTAACTTTTAGAAACACCCCAAGCTAAATTACTTCATTATAAAAAAAGAATTAAGTCCATACTTTAAAATATATTTAAATGTAATTAAATATTTTTGCATGTGAAAGTTTAGTTTTCCTCCCTTAAAGGTAGTATTCTTTCTTTCTTTCTTTTTATTTATTTATTTTTTAAGAGATTTTTGCTGTACGGTACATGCGCTTGCTGGAGAGACAGCAAGTGAAAAATCACCCTGCAGGGGAGATGGCCACACCATAATCCCTTCTCCTTCATTCTCTCAGGATTTTGGGCACAGATGCACATGTGCCTAGTATGAGTTTCATGCCACTGGATTAAGACTCAAACTGCAGTTGGCCATGTGGGAATCCAGCTCCTTAATCACTATGCCCCCTCTGGCCCTGGTAGTATTTCTTACCCAAACAAATTTCTTTTGACTCAGACATCTGAAATGAGATTCCTAATAAAGGATTATTTATATGCTAACTGTGGCACACCACTATTATATCAAATATAATAGAAGTTGTTAAATTTGTCCCCAAATTGAATTCTAAATTACAGAATCTTGCTTTATTAATGGCCAATTGTTTAAAGTAGTTATGGGGACTAAACTTATCTTTTAATCATATCATATGGAAAACTATCTCTAAATAAAATAACTTATTTACATACAGTTTTAGAACGTATAATGTATGTTTGCTCCATCACTTTAGTGTAAATATGCAATAGGCAAATATGATAGTGACATTGTTATTTTAAAGGGAAAGGAAAATTTTGTATATAGTAAATGACAGACTTTCCTCACTAAATCAGAGTATATACCAGCCTATAGCATCTAATTATAACCTGAAAAAGGATAAATGTTAGTGAAACAATATGTAAACAAAAATAAATAATAAATGACAAATTAATTTAACAATATTTAGCAAACATTTATTATTTCCTACTGCATATTATGACAGTTCAGGTCTGAGAATGAGAACTAGAGACAATGGCAGTCAAAGCCTCTAAAAATGGAAGGATTTAGCAAAGTGGGGAGAAATGGGAAAGTAATCTAGAGTAAATGAATCAACACAGGTATGAAGCTGAAGTGAGGTACAACCTATGCATAAAAAAGTAAAAAGTAGGGACCAATGGATGGCATAATGGTTATGTCACTGGACTCCCATGTTGTCAACCGCGGTTCAAGCCCCAGAACCAGTGGCTTTAGGCTCACCCTGGACATGAGTGGATGCGTGTCCAAAATCCTGAGAGGAGAATGGAGGAGAAGGGATTACGGTGTGGCCATAATCCCCCCCCAGGGGATGATTTCTTACTTTCTGTCTCTCTGTCTCTCCCGTGAGTGTTTGCGCCCTATAGCAAATATCTCTCTACAAAAATTAAAAAAGATAAAAAAAAAGCAAGATATGCTTAAAACATCAGAAATAGATTGGTGATTAATAGGTAAATAAGTGAGAATATTTCCTATGTGTTTTCAAGGTACACATCCAGAAGGTAGCATTATCATGTACTGTTAATTTGCTTGTCCATCTTTTCTATTACAGGAAGAAGTTCTACAGAGCGTATCAGCAGCTTACAGAGTTTCATTCAGTAAATGATTATTCAGTTGCACTGACATACCATTCTGGCATCAGAGAGTTCTAATGGTACCTTTCCTACCACCTTTTCCTCAATATTATGACTAATTCCCCACATGTTTTATCTCTGTCAGGCTTAGGTTTCCTTATCTACAAAACAAAGAGAATGAAATTCATTTTTCTGGTCTAAAATACTAGGATAAACAGACTTTTTGGTATTTTGCATAGAGTAGTATGATTCTTATGTTTCTAGGTCGTCCATAAAGACTTCTGTGTGCTCTTGGACTTGAACTTGTCAGGTAACCAGAAAAAGTATTATTCTTTGGCAGCGTCTTACGGCTGTGCTTTTTAATTTTTTTCCTAATCTGGTTACTATCATATTAATAAATAAATATATCCCAAGTTTTCCACTATATTTTAATTTCACCTTAGCACACAAATGCTTTCTTTGATTAACCTAAGGGTATTATTTTACAGAAGTAATTCATCTTCATGAATGGTTTTGTAATCACTATGGTAAGAAGAAATCTCTCCCATCTACAAACTTAAGACTCTTATCCTTTACCACCTTGTATCATTTTACCCAGATATGTCTTCCTCCCAACACTGTGCATGTAGAATTATCTTTCAATATCAGTGGTGCCTAGTAGGATGCTTTGAACATAGTAGGTACTTGATAAATATTTGCCAAATAAATTCTTTTGTTATTTTTCCCCTGAATATTGTTATTATTTATTTCTTCCAAGACAGAAAGACAGACAGAGAGAGACAATACTCCCAACAGGGTCCCCACACCACAGTCTACCTCCAGCTTCAGTCAGCCTCAGATCCTGGGCACTGGCATGCCAGGTGCACTCAGAGTTCTCTAATGCTAACTTACAGCGCTTTCCTGTGGGTCAGCTCACAGAGTGTGCATTCTCCTTCTTCCCATACCCCAACCTCTCTTATATTAATTGCTAATGGAAATGAAGCTAAAAGAACACAAAAGAAACAAGAACACAGTAATACTGTATATGGTAATGAAAATGCCTTTGTTTTCTTAGATTTAGAAAATCCAGCTACAGTTCTTAATTTTCTTAGATTTCTCCTTCCCTCATTATTAATATGTATGAAAAACTCATCTTAGTTTTGAAAATGTTGAAACTGTTCATTCAATCAAGCATAACTCTGACAATCTTTTTCAAGAAGTATAGGCATCTAGAAAAGCAGATATAGTGCTCTCTTAATATATGAGAAGAGTGACATAAATTAGAACCTGGATAATAATGTAACAAATGGAAACTTCCTGTTTTCTACTATACCAAATTTAACAACTTATGAAAAAGAACACACTACTAGCCATAAACTGAATTCATTTAAAAGTAAAATAAATATGTAAAAATAACCCCAAATAACTGAAGAAAAATGTTGAGGATTACCATTCTAAGTTGTAAAAGCCAAAAAAAAAAAAAAAAGGAAAAAGAGGATGGAGTTAATGGAACCCACAGGCTACCAATGTGGCAGTTTATCAAATGTAGTTGTAATGAAAGATAAATAATACAGGCAATTCACACTTCATGAAAGGATAAAAGTGTCAGTATGGAGGTACCAGTTTTACTGCAGGCCATAATAAGCAAGTAAACGAAAGTGCAATGTCTAAAAAGTTTATAGCCTTCTATGAAGGCCTCGTCTTGTCAGGTATTGATTTAGGTATTCAGACGACTTCACTGGTATTAAACAAATTGAGTGTTTGTGAACTTAGAGGACATGTTCTATTTCTCCCAACAAAAGTTGCCTCAAGCTTAATGGTAAGTTGCTTCCATCACTTAAATTTAAGGAAAGGGAAGAAAATGCTGAAATGATATCTTACACAATTATTTTCTTCTTAAATAGAGGGCAATCCAAAGTGAATGTTTCATACTCTCCACCTTCTCCACAAACATGGACTCCATACTTCTTAGAAAGCTGAAAATGGAAAAACATAAAAAGTGAACAGGAAACTTTAAATCAGAAAGCAAAAATACTCACTTACCTGATACTGTTTTTTTCCTAAAAAAAAAATCTATGTGGGAAACTTTAATTCCAAAATAGATGGTAAGTTATAAGAAAGTGACTGTATTTCTGCCTAAAACATGTTGAAGCCATTTCAAAAATGTTGTCATAAAGCATAGGCTGTTAATAATCCCCAAACTTTCCAAAAATTTATAAAATACCAACATTTTTGTTTATAGTGATAAAACTTTTTAAAAAGTTTATTATGAATTTTAAGAATGACACTTGCTTTAGAGTTAAAGGAAGGCAAAGTCCTTACACAGTAAATGAGAATTTATATAGCCAAATTGTGCTATCCCTACTCTTTGGCCTTTATGTGGAATGGAAAAAAATACATCTTGTTTAGAGAAGTTATCAAGGACACAAAGAAAGCAATCTAAGGCCTTTCCTTCGACCTGTGAGAAAAATAAATCACTTATATGATTATTATGCTTTAGGTTATTATTACTACCATCTTAAGAAGGTCTAAGTTAGGCTAGTGGTTGGCTGGTAGTTAAGGAGGATGGATACCACGTGGCCATTGCAAGGTGTGAGTCCCCACCCAACAGCTTGAAACACACTGGGCATGTATACCCAAAATCTAGAAATGGAGAAGCAGCAGCATGAACATCCCTTACGGGGGCGTGCTTTCTCATTTTCCCCATCTTTTTGTCTCTCTGCTGTCTCTCTCCAGTGAGTATACATACCCACTGGCAAATTAAAGAAAAAAAGAAAGTCTAACTCTAAGAAGGTTGGGATAATTTACAAAATTGTCTAATCAAACCTGAACTTGAAAATCAAACAGACAGGCAGGACCAGCAGGTGGCATAATGGTTATGCCGTTGTACTCCCATGTAGTTTACTGTGGTTCCAGTCCTGGACCCTGCGGCTTCAAATTCACACTGGGCGCATGTGTGTATATGCCAAGATTCCAAGAGAAGAATGGAGGAGAAAAGATTGTGGCATGGATATTCTCCCTGTGAGGGGCGGGGTCGGGGGCTATTTCTTGCTTTCTGTTTCTCTGTGTCTACTTTTTAGTGAGAACATGTGCCCTTACAACAAAAATCTCTCTCCTCTCAAGAAAAAAAAAAAAAAAAAATCAAGCAGGCCAGCAAAGAAACAAAGGAAACTATGATTTGCATTAAATATAAACATACTATTTGAATGTTCCGACATGAAGAGTAAGAAAAAAACCTCCTATTATGCTGGTACATGGCTGACATCAGTGCTGGGAACACTCTCACTAGGAATCTTTCAGCTCACTGGAGGCTTTACCAGTATGCTTCCATAGCTATTCTGAATGTCAGTCACAGCTTTATCTGCTTATAGCCTGTCTAAGCCCAAATTCCTCATAGCCCCAAAATAGAGATTCCTTTGATATTATGTTACTACAAGTGCTTGGACTATGGCCCAAGTCTTCAGTTTTATGTGCATAGTTACACATTTATTAATTTAGCTATTTCAAGATTATATTGCCATTTTTAATCCATTAAATTTCAACCAATGACTATGTGCCCTAGTGATTTAAAGCATGGATCTGCAAAAATTCTACTACTCTAATGTGAATGACACTGTAAAGTCAAACAGCAAGAAAAGTAAGGGAAAGAAAACTGAGTAGTATGTTCTACAACTCCAAAGAATAAAGTAGATAAATTTCCACCACATTGGGTCATGAAGTAGAAATCGGTAAAGCTACTTAGGAGAGCTGGTCCTTATGGGAACAGATAACAGGAACAGGCTACTTTATCATATTAAATTATATTAATCTCTGCTTTGTCATAAAAACATGGGGATATGGGGTCAGGGATATTTCTCTGTTCTTCCAGCTAGAGTTTATTCTTTTCTATTCTTCGCTAATCTCTCATCCACAACTTCCCACCACGTAAACCTTCAAATTTCACCTTTTGGACTTATGGATAGTCTCTTCATATGGGGAGCATACTTAGAACTATTAGTTTCCTTTTATTAGACAATGTTTCATTGAAGTTCTACATTACTTCTATGATTCACCACCAAAAATGACTAGATTTTAAAATTAAAGTTAAAATGACTGTTATCAGATATAAATGATTCTTTTAGTCCCTGGTAAAAATAATGTAAGCTGCTTTTTTAAATCAACAAATCAACATATTACTGTGGCCAGCGGGTGGCATAGTTGTTAAGGTGCTGGACTCCCACATGGCCGACTGTGGTTTGAGTCCTGGACCTGGCGGGTTACTTTCTCACTTTCTCTCTCTTACTCTCTGTCTCTCTCTGGTTAAATTAAAATATAATAATAAATAAATAAAATTAAATAAATAATTCTTTAAAAAATCAGCTATTACAAAAGATTAATATATTCAAGAATAGAATTACTAAAATCTAGATATAACTAGAAATATTTTCAGTTTGTATAAAATCTTTCTACATTTATTCATTTTATCAATTCCTCAACAGATATTTATTGAACAATGATCATTAGCCAGGGCATACTAGATGAAGATCCGAATGTAAGTAAGACAATATCCTTGGTCTCTTAAAGGTTCCCACACATACTGTGCTCCATATTTCAGCACTACAAAATCATGATGCAACAACAATATTGTTTCTATAAATGAATAGGCACGAACTTGATTGCCCTTCTATTACTGATTCATCAGTATAGACACATAGTTCCAAGTTAAGAAATGTGGGTAAAGAGCCTCATAGTCTCTATGCTTGAAAAAACAAGTTAGTCAGACTATGAATCCTTAAGGTATCTTTTGTAGACCCTCTAAATTCTACTAGCAGCAAGCTCTAACATACCTAAATACTCAGAGAAAAATTCATCCTTATTGTCTGGCTATTAGTCAGCTCCATGGCTCTTTGATGTCTGAAGAGAACCTTCTCAAAAACCAAAGGGTATACTGGCCACTTTCTTTAGTGAGCCTGCTAAGACATAGCATCCTTATAACACAAAAGGATGAGTATGGAAGTAACAGGGTCATTGTACATGAGTAAAGAATCCAGGTGTACACATTACAGATACTTATTTATCTACAGTTTACCTTTCTAAAATGTGTCAGTGTTACTAATATCTATACTGTTCACAGAAAGTAGTAACTTTTTGGTTGTTTTTTAGTTTTGCTATAGGGTAAGTGTGCTTACCAGAGAAAAACAAGAGAGAAAAGGAGAGGGAAAGTGAGAAATCACCCTCCAAGGGGGATGGCCATGCTACAATCCCTTCTCCTTCCCTGTCCTTTCAGGATTTTGGACATGCACTCACATGCATCCAGTGCAGTTTTGAAGCTTCTGGCTCTGAGTCTTGAGCCACAGAGTTGCCATGTAGAATCTAGCCACCTTAACCTCCACGACACCTGATGGCCCAAAAGTAGTAACTCTTCCTTCTATTTCTCAGGTCTGTCTTTTATTTCCACTCTAAATTGTGATTACTATGTACTAGAACTTAATCACTTCAAACTCAATTCTTGCAATTCTCTTTGATTACTTTCTCTATGATCATCATTGTAATGGAAAATACTAAATAGTTAATAGGTTGTCTATAATTTGACTACATTCTTTAAAGTTTTTAAAATTACTTATTTTATTTATCACAATTATTATTATTAAGTTTGCTATAGGGCATATGTGCTTACCAGAGAGAGAAAAAAAGATAGAGAGGGAAGAAAGTAAGAAAGCAAGCCATCAAGTCTAGGACTTGAACTGTGGTCAGTCATGTGGGAGGCTAGCACCTTAACTGCCTGCTGGCCCTGCCTTCCTTCATAATGGAAGAACAGAGAGAGGAAAATCGCACTTGTATAGATTAAGAACTTCTTTCAGTGTATGTAGAAAAGTAACCAAACATTTGTGGTTCTGTGGACTTCTGTAATAGATTGCTAGGGTCCTCAGGACACCCAAGGAGTCTGTACAGCCTGCCAGTTCTTTCCCACAGAACCTTAACCAAGTGTACACTGTGGCTGCATTGAGCAGATTAGGGCCAGGGCAGAAGAGATATCCTTGGTAGCACCTGCCCATCAAATCTTCTATGAGTTTCTATCACACCAAAGTCTGGGGATGGGGCAGGAAGACAGATTTCTCCTTAGGCTTTCTGTTCTTTTATCTACAAACTCCTTTTACTAAAGATCATGACCAATGCTGTATCTATTACTTCTATGCAAATGACTTTCCAATCAAAAACTCTAGCTACCAACCTCTTTCATATTAGTCCTCCCAAATGCTTACCGAACATTTTATTTGAAAACACTGTTTCAAATTCAACACATAGCACAAATTCTTTTTTTTTCCCTCAAAACTTCTTTCCCTGCTCTATGTCCTATTTTTGTAATGGTTCAATCAAGTTTGAAGTATCAAAGTAAAACTTAACGTCATCCTTTCTTTCTTTTTTTTTTTTTAGAGGTTTTTGCTATAGGGCGCATGTGCTTGCCAGACAGACAGAGAGAGACAGAGAGACAGAAAATGAGAAATCACCCCCCAGGGGGGATGGCCATGCCGCAATCCCTTCTCCTCCATTCTCTTCTCGGGATTTTGGGCACGCACGCACACGTGCCTGGTGTGAGTTTAAGCCACCGGGTCCGGGACGCGAACCGCGGTCGACTATGTGGGAGTCCAGCAACATAGCCATTATGCTAACTGCTGGTCCCAACGTCATCCTTTCTATCTGTCACATAGCTTACATTAAAAATTTCAATATATTTATTTAATCAACAAATGTTCACTCAGTACTTATTAAGTGCCAGACCACTTTCTATACACTAGAATGTCAGTGACAAGATGTAGTACACAGTCTCTTTTGTTCTAACACCCTGCCTAATCACTTTGCAATTCAACTATTATAATCACCTCTTATCTTCCTTATTTATTTTCACCTTTCACAATCTGTTCTACATGTTATCACCACACTAACTTTGATACTGTTTCTGGTGGCTGACCATTGCCTACTCAATAAAATCCAACCTTCTAAAACAGACAGTCAAAGACTTTAGCCATTTGGTCCCATCCTTCACATGAATATAAACATATAAAGCTAATATGATAAAATAAAATAGATTGAATAGTACCTTGAATAACTATAAAAAAAAGAAGGAAAAAAAATGACTAAACCTTATAAAATGATAAACACAAACCCACATGAACTCTACTTCTCTTCAGCTTACAGGAATCATTCTTTTTACTGCCGTGGGACTTCTATTTCTGTACTGCATTGTTATACACCTCTAGAATTTAAGTCTTTCATGCATAACTTTTATATTATGAAGCTATCAGTTTCAAAATTTCCTAGATTTTCTCACAAAGCCTTCCCAGCAGCATGCAGCACACATACTCAATGACTAACTGGCTGTATCCACTCCATGGTTTGGATATCATTGAATGTTCCCACAGAACCACCTGGTGGGCCATGCACTGACAGGTCTAATTTGAAACAGAAACATCAGCCACTCACTTCCCAATGAAATTACCAGAGAAAAGGGAGAAGAAAGTTGCCAGCTTCTTTTTCTCTACTCACAGATACAGGCTAGAAATAGAGGACAAAAATTCCCTATTTTTGGAAACTTAAAACAGTGAGTAAAATTGACACCTGACAGTCAATGTTTTCTTTATCTCATTAGCCTTTGCAATCTGTGATGTCACTATTTTTTCCTCCTGTTTTTAACTATTTGGGGAATGTTTCACAGAAAATGATACAGACCAGATGGTCACTGAATAAGATGAATACATTTGCTATCTTGTCTGTAGTTTGCTTGGTTAAGAAATATGTTCCTGTTTTTTAACCAGTTGAATTATTTTTTATAAAGCAACGAGAGCTTTTTTACTTATTTCATAATATAATTTTCATTGTATGAAAGCGTTTAATTGCTTCACATGTATCTAAATTATGGTACATTCTCTTTTTTGAAGAGGTTTTTGCTATAGAGCGCGTGCGCTCGCCAGACAGACAGAGAGACAGAAAGCAAGAAATCACCCCCCAGGGGGGATGGCCAAGCCGCAATCCCTTCTCCTCCATTCTCCTCTTGGGATCTTGGGCACGCACGCACACGCGCCCGGCGTGAGTTTAAGCCATCGGGTCCGGGGCCCGAACCGCGGTCAACTACGTGGGAGTCCAGCGACACAGCCATTACGCTAACTGCTGGTCCCTGGTACATTCTCTTTTATACTTTTTTTTTAAGAGAAAGTTTTACTATAGGGCGTGTACACTTGCTAGAGAAAGAGAGAGAAAGAAAGTGAGTAATCACCACTTGGGGGGATGGCCATGCTGCAATACCTTCTCTTCCATTCTTCTCTTGGGATTTTGGGCACATATGCACACATGCCTGGTGTGAGTTTTTAAGCCGCTGAGTCCGGGACTTGAACCACAGTCAACTGTGGGAATCCAGTGATGTAACCATTAGGCCATCTGCTGGTTCCTCTTTTAAACTTTTTGGAAAAGGTAAACATTGCTTTGCAATTTAAGACTGTAAAAGTAAGTTTAAAAATAAAAAAATGGGAGACTAGCAGGTGGCAGGGTGATTAAGGTAATGGACTCCCACATGACCCACTGCAGTTAATGTCCTGGATGTGCTGGGTTATTTTCTCACTTCCCCTCTCTCTCTCTCTGGTCAAATTTTAATAATAATAATAATAATAATAATAATAAATAAAATTAAATAAAATAATTATTTTAAAAAATATTTGAACAGAGGTGGCTAACCTGGGTCATTTTATGGCTTAAAAAATGCCTTGGAGTCTCAGAATTTGAAAAATGAATTCCAAGATAATGAAAAGGAAATCACTTATATGAATCTATTTGTTCTGGCCTACTTATTTATACAGGCAGATATTAATATTCATAATAAATCCATTTGAATGCTACTGATTATTCAAGTAAAAAGGTTAAAGCATCATGATTTTTGTTTAATTTTTTTATCCTTTCATAGAATTTTAGTAACCATAATTGTGAGAATTTCTTATTAAATCAAGATTTTTCTCTGTTTAAATCACCTTCACTCCTCTATTTGTCATTTTGAAATATACTTTTTTTTTTTTTGTGGAGAGGTTTTTGCAATAGGGCACGTGCACTCGCCAGACAGAGAGAGACAGAGAGATAGAAAGCGAGAAATCACCTCCCAGGAGGGATGGCCACGCCGCAATCCCTTCTCCTCCATTATCCTCTCGGGATCTTGGGCACGCACGCACACATGCCTGGCGTGAGTTTAAGCCACCGGGTCCAGGACTCGAACCACGGTTGACTACATGGGAGTCCAGCGACATAGCCATTACGCTAACTGCTGGTCCCTGAAACATACTTTTAAAAAAAAAAAAAAAAAAAGCTAAAGAAAATTACACTTCATCTTCTACTCTCAACCCAAGGAAATCATAAAGTTTATAAAAGCCACCACAATTTCATTTTTAAAATGATATTCTTGACATACAAGACAATTTCATGCTGCATAAATTCATTCATAGCATTTATTCAAAAAGTATCTATTGAATATCTATTACAGGTTAAGCATTGTTTGAGATACTGGCAATAACAATGACAGCAGACATAGATCCTAAATAAAATAGCTTACTGTCTAGAGATATAGAAAAAACGTTAAATGAGGAATATAATAAGGGTAGTGATTGCTTTGGAAGATACATAGGATGCAGTGAGTGTGTAAAGAAGAGCACCTAAACATAAAAAAAAAAGGTTTATGAAAGAAGGAAAAAAACTGTGGTCTAAACCAGGAAAAGGTGGAGGGAAGAGAGAGAATGCAGGAGAGAAGAGTGCTCTAGAAGAAAAAGCATGTGTTCACAGATACTAGAAACTGAAAAATTCTGGCACAGATAGAGTATAACTACATGAACAATAGTGGTGAGATGAGGCTGATAAATATTGGGTCATCAGAAAAGTCATGACACGTTTTTGTGTAGAAAAACATATCATAACTTTTCCAATGATTCAAAAGAAGACAGATCTTATGGAGCTTCATAAGACATGCTAAGTCATGATCCTAAGGTGAGAACTCATGTGGAGGTTATAAACAAAAAACTGACCTGATTGCATTTGTATTATAGAACCATCATTTTGGCTATACAATGGAGAATGGGCTGGAAGGGAGTAAGTCTGAAAGCAAAAATAAGTGAGAAATTGCTGGAGGAACTTAGAAAGTAGGTAAAGCTTTCAGAGATGGAAAGTAGCAGTAGAGATAAAGAAGAGAGAGCAGATATTTTGAAAGAGACTTTCAGGTTCATGGCGGAGGCCGCTATGACAAAAAGAATCAATGAAAGAAAAACACATTTACTTGCTGACTTTTATGTGACAAGGAAGCAAGCCTTCATAAGGAAATGAAGACCCAGAAACAGGGAAAACTGTTTTTATGGACAGTCATGTAGAAGTATGATTGGAAAACAAAAGGGTATGATCTAATGGTAATAAATTGTGGAACAAAGAAAGGCCTGCTTGTTCAGATTCTTTCTTTCCTAAACCTTGCTCAGGAGACATTCCTTTCCTCTCCATATCGGGAGGACCCCTCTGGAATGAAGGTCTTATAGCTGGCGTTAGGGGAAGGTCAGAGAATTCCTTTATGGCCTGCTTCAGGGGAGAATGGTGAGAAAAGTCAAAGTGAAATCTCCTTGTTTCTGTTGTTTCCTGGAATAGCATGGTGCCGTATTTTGGGGTAGAGCATCTCAAACTCTATCAAAATGAATACTTAATTGAATGGGGGGACTGCAATAGAAGTTAAAAGCAAATTAAGAAAAATTCCCAGC
This sequence comes from Tupaia tana, assembly GCA_026018925.1. Taxonomy (NCBI): domain Eukaryota; kingdom Metazoa; phylum Chordata; class Mammalia; order Scandentia; family Tupaiidae; genus Tupaia; species Tupaia tana. The sequence goes on along the minus strand of JAKSZU010000023.1, from coordinate 37,059,847 downwards.
ATTCTGACTTGGGAAATTGGATGAATGGTAGGTTCTGTTTACAGGTATAGAGTTCTTAGCATGAGTAGAGTTTGCTGGGAGAGTTCAACGGCCTTATCCTTCTCCAAATTATGCAGCATGTAATGATACTCATGTCTCAAGTCCTTGTGATTACCTTACTCAGGCTTCCACATTACTGTATTTTCTAACTTTATGCTTCTCTGATTCCTTTTCCTCCTGCTATTCCTAAGATATTAACAATCCCTCATGGTTCCCTCTATCATATGTTATTTCTCAGTGTATCCCCACTCATAGCTCATGTAATCCACTGCTTCAACCATCACCTTTCTGCTATTCTGCTGCTGCTAGTACTATCAGTACTAACTAAACACTGATGCCTTAAAGCTACAAAAACATATTTAATTATTTAATCCTCCAAATGACTTTAAGAATGAAAAATGGCACAGTATCTGAAATCTGATCAAATTAAGCATTAAATCCCCATTCTGCTACTTCTCCCCATATAACTTTGAAAACAATTAAACCCTGTGTGATTCTTCATCTGTAAGATGTAAACATTAACAGTGCCAATGTCAAAGGTTTGTGCCTGATTAAATAAAATAATACATAAAAGTACTTGGCACAGTGTAACACTTAGTGAGCACTTAATACACAGCTTCATTATAAGAGTAGATGAAGCAAGTGTAGTGAGGTAAGAAATCTTATTATTTCCTCCTTCAAGGTGAAAACAGCATTGTATAACTGTTTAAAAACACTGGCTCTGGAGATAGTCAAATGCTGGCTTTGTCACTTTTTAGCTATGTGGTCCTATGTCATATAATCTCTCTGATACTCAGATTATTGATTAAAATGTAAAATGGAGATGAGAAAAGTACCTACTTCATAGGAAAGCTCTTTTCAGGAATAAAATTACATGAAAGCAATTATCTAGTACTGTGTAGTAAATTAGATAAAATGGCTGTTCAGTTTATTTTTTTGCTTTTTCTAAGATTTAAGAAAATTAGATTGATTTGCAAAGATTATGCAGTTTAGGATCGAACAAAACAGGCTTTAAAGTCATGTCCTGTCTCTACAATATGCTGATAAGTAACAAGTCTTAGCCTTTAGTCTGAACATCTCAGTTGTGCTCCAATCTCATAGGTTAAAATGTGCCTTTTGCTTCTTGGTTAATAAACTAAAATTCAGTATGTTTAAGACTAATCTTATCATGTTCTTTCTCAGCCCCGTTTTCCTCTGCAGAAATAAGTTCTTCTAATCTGCCTATTCATTATGTGTGAACTAACTGTTGATTCTGTTTCTTCCAGCTTCTAGCAATTTAATGTGAACTACTTTCTTATTCTTCCAACAAATTATTTCTTTCATTTGTATTCCACCTCTCCATTCCTACTGTCAGTGACTACATATTCCAGTCTCTCACATCTATTGCCTATAATCGTACGTTAGGCTTCTTTTCATTTCTGTTTTTTTTCTACTCCTAATTTATGAGTACTGCTGCTAGACTAAATTTCCTGAGATTTATAGTATAAATCTCCACTAAAGAGCCCTCTAAATCTTATTATTTCCTATTCCAAATTACCTGGCACATCTCTCAAGGTCCTCTATGATTGGGCTGACATTGGCACCTCACCTGCTTCTTACTATCTACCAATACCAGCTCTTAGCTTCATTTGGAACAGGTTCTTCATTGTCCCTGCATTCTTTCTTGCCAAATCTTCATTCTTATTGATTCACTTTATTCCCAGCACAATTTCATCCATCCTTCAAATCAGTTAAAGAGCTAAACCTTCCATCAGCTAATCCAGGTCATGAGGCCATTTCCCAGCTTTTAACTCCCACTCACATTTGTAGTTAAGTATCAGTTTGGCTTTATCTGATCCAAGTATTTAGGAGTTTTATTCTCCCCCAACAAACTTGCTATTCTCTATATTCCATGAAAAATGTCAAGTCTTTGACTTATTTTATACTCTTCAAAACAATTAGCATAGAACTGAGGACATGAGAAATCTTTTCCCATACTTAACATTCAGTTCTATCAATACCAAATGACACGGGCAACGAAAAGCTCACCACAGTATTCATCCAGAGAAACATGAAGGTCATACACTGGAGTCACTAGCTACAGAGAACATTTACCTCTTCTCTTTAAGTACAATATTCAATAGATACTACTGCCAGTCAAACTACTTACAGGATGACATCTTTAAGAATTTCATTTCATTCCTCTAAAGCCTTCAACTCCCCATTTGTTCAGACAATTAAATCCTTGTTTCAAAATTTAAAATCTCTCACTGTGTAGTTTAATTTCCTTTCTCAGCCTGAACACCCAGTATTCAAATGTACTCTAAAGAGACTAACTATAAAAAACACCTTGTGTTTCTCCTGCCTTGAGTGTTGGTATAAACATTCTGTTCCCCTATAATAATACATTTGAAAATTCTATTTATTCTTCAAGTCTGTCAAAGTGGTCAGTTTATCTCTGAAGTTACTCCAGATTATCTCAATAACAAACAATTTTTTTTTGAAATCCTATTTTATACACACACACACACACACACATTTTTATTGGAGTATATCTTAATATACCTTATAATTTTTAGTCATTTTTAGTCATAATAGCCATTGGATATCTCAACCACAAAGTTCTATGTACCCATTTAAGGCACTTCAAAAATTTCCTCGTAAAGATGTTTTGTCTTCTCTTGACCTCAAGGTCAGTTAAAGGTGACCTTTTTTACAAAGTCAGCACACTGCAGAGAATAAGGCTGAAAACTGTCTCTCTCACCCACAACATCAAATCGATTTTGGTGGAATTCATTTTCCTTTTTGCTTATTGTTCAAGTGATAGGTATGTGGGATTGTAAATTGTGCTTCTGTCAAGCCCATGTAAAGATAAGTTAACTTCTATAGATGAGAAGAAAGAAAATGTGTTAACTACTAAGAACTAAATCTAATTTTTTATGAAGCAGGTAGTAATGTAAGAAGAAAAGTCTGTATTTTTATCTAGGTGTCCTTTTAAAAATAAATAATTCCCTAGCAACCTTCAAGCTTGATATCTGCATCACATTTATCCAGGTTTAACTCTAATACCACATGGCAGAATGGCATGCTTTCTAAAAAAATTATTTTATTTAACTTTATTCATTTTATTCATTCTTTTTATTTTAATTTGAGCAGATAGGGACACACACACACACACACACACACAGAGAGAGAGAGAGTGAGAGAGAGAAGGAGAGAGAGACATGGAAAGTGAGAAAGCAAGCTCCCAGGTCTGGGACTCAAGCTGTGGTCAACCATGTGGGAGTCCAGCACCTTCAACCACCAAGCCACCTTCCAGCCCCAGAGTGGTATACTTTTTAATTAGCCAGTAACTATCTGCTCACCTTTGACTCAAGGCTAAAAGTCAGATTTCCCAATTCTATCTGAGATGACCTAACAAACTACATACTCACAATTTTTCATGTAATATTGTTTTTACTCTTTGATCTAGCAGACATTTTTAACTTAGATGATCTTTATAAAGTCTCTTAATTAAAGAGTATTTGCTGCTAGTAAAAATGGTGGACTGAATCTATATATACCTTCTCACTGGAAGGTGTTTAATAAAAAGACATAAATGGAGACCAGCAAGTAGAATGGTAGTTAAGACTAGACTCCCAACATGGCTGACTGTGGTTCATATATTGGACCTTGCAGCTTGAAAATCGTACCAGGCACATGTGCACAAGTGCCCAAAATTCCAGGAGGAGAAGAGATTGAGGCATGGCATTCCCCCTAGGAAGTGATTTCTTGATTTCCCTCTCACTGTCTCTCTCTTTCTCTCTTTGGTAAATACATGCCCCCTGTGGCAAAAACCTAAAAAAAAAAAAATACAATTAAAATATATATATAAATGTACAAAGATGAAGAACCATCGGATAGAAGGTGGCAGCATTAACCAATTTATGAGAACCAAGAACACTAATCCTAGACCAACAGTAGGGATTGCTAAGGACCAATCTGATTTACACAAGTTGAATAACTAAAAGAATAAGGAAATTGTGGTACCAAGTACCTCTGGAAATAAGAGGGAAAGAAAAAGGGCACTAAAATAAGAAGGGATGATTGATAGTCTGTTTAACAAGTAGTAAGATTCCTAAATCCCCTACTTCTAGGCCAGCAACTTCTTTTCCACCTTGGTAGGTCACTGGAAGTTTAATATATGTTTAGGGTGAAACCAAGGAACTGGTCTGGGAGAAATAAGAACTGAGACCAAAAGTATTATGATAAAAGTAGAAGGAATCAGTTTATGTATACACACATGACTCTGAGACCTCTAGCTATTTTTCACACTCAACTATTGGGAAAAACAAAACAAAACAAAACAAGATTAGGAGTTCAGATTTATAGAAAGAAGTTTCTTCATTTAAGCAGGAGGTTCAATAAGTGTTGAGGATTTCAATGATTCTAAAGGGATTCAGATGCTCGGCTACTATGCACCAATGTCTATCTAGACATTAAGTGTGTGGAGAGTGAAGATTAGAGTAAGAAAGTAAGATTAAAAAATATAAACAATAGGGAAAAAAAAAAAAAAAAACAAAAAAACTAGAAAAATACTACCAAAGAGAAAAAATGAAAACCTCACAGCCCGAAAGCACCAGGGCATGCCTCAGCTTTCAAATGGCTTCTGAAATTAACAAGTGAAAGAAAAGGCCCAAGCTGAGGAAACCAAAAAAATGACCTTTTTTTTTTTTTGGAGAGGTCTTTTTTTTTGCTATAGGGCACAAGCGTTCCCCAGACGGACAGAGACAGACAGAGAGGCAGAAAGTGAGAAATCATCCCCCAGGGGGGATGGCCATGCCACAATCCCTTCTCCTCTATTCTCCTCTTGGGATCTTGGGCACGCATGCACACTCAGCCAGTGTGAGTTTAAGCCACCGGGTCCAGGACTTGAACCGCGGTCGACTACATGAAGGTCCAGCGACATAGCCATTACGCCAACTACTGGTCCCCAAAATGACCAATTTAATGCTAGGGACAAGAAATATCAATAACAACATAGAATGTTAACTAACTTCAAGGATTTAAATGGAAAGATTGGACCACAGCAACACTGCATATTCAACAGAAGAGAGTTTGAACATAAGACTGAACTGGCGAAATAGAATTTTATGACTTTTGAGTAAAACATTTCTGATTTTTTTCTATGCTTTATTTTCCCAATTTAAACAGTTTACTTTCTTTTGAGTTGTTGATAGGTTCAGTAATATGTTAAAATATTTTTCTTGTTTGTTTCTTTAAATGGAAACATAAACTTTTCTTCTTTCTTGACCGCTCTGGAATTGGAAAATATTTGGCAATATTCTTATTTTGTGGCAGAAGATTTATTTGCATAAGTTCAATAATGTGTGTTACACTGATTCAGAAATTGGAAATACTCATTATTGGACAGGGCTTTGACTGGAAGGTCAGATCTGAAGACTAATCAGAAAACTATGGAACTAAGGTGGATCTCAAGTAAACTAACAGAAGCTCTTAGAAAGATGGCCTGGTATCATAAATAGTTCTGTCTGGCAGAGAGGATTAGAGAAGATAAATGAAAGAATTAATAACACAAAATAATCTGGACTTTTCCAGCCCAGCATTGTAATCAGTAGAGAGTGCAAAAGAGCAACCACACCAGAGGGTTATTTTGAGAAAGACTTTGAAGGAAGAAAGAGACTGATCTTTGCTACCAGATAGTATATCACAGAATACTTGGACAGGGCTGAACTAAGGAGGTTTATATGTGACTAGCGTGCTGGGCACTTGCTTTTCAACAATTTGAGTAGCTGACACGTAAATATTTTCTCAAGAAAATTTAAAACCATACTGTTTCTGTTGATAAACAGTCACAAACAAAAATTATACAAAATTATAATAAATATTTTGAACATTATATTTAAAATTCAATATTTTGAAAATTTCAAAGTTGTTTATTAACTTATGGAGTATGAGTTAAAATTTTTTGATATGTAAAGTAAATGATTGTGAAAAATGTAAAAATAAATAGAAAAAATTTTTTTCAAGTTTAAAAAAACAAAAACAAAAACAAAACAAAACAGAACAGTTAAAGCATGCCTTCAACTTCAAGATAGCAGATTGGAGAATCCTCTTCTTTGAAATATGACCAGTTCAGATGAAATGGTCTAGCTCTAGTGTCTGTGGTATTGTGATATAACAAAGAATGTGCATATGTTCTCTACCCTAGTTCCTTTATGAAGCTCCTATTACCCTTGAAGCTAGAGGAGTGCCAAAAGAATCTAATTTTTGAACTTTGATCCCAGTCCCTGACCTAGAGCACCTAAAATCTTTGTAATTTCCTGAGAGATAGGATCATTTGACACAGAACTTCTAAACCCCTTACAATTTCCTGGGCGATAGGAACAGCTTTTGTTCTAATGAAGTAACCCTTGGTGGGCTTCTGGATGGCCTCAGTATGAGTTGCCAGGAGAACCAACTTTGTGATTAGAAGGTTGGAACTTTTAGCCCCAACCCCCAACCTCCGGGGAAAAGTGAAGTACTGAAAGTTGAGCTGATTACTAATGGCTAATGATGTAACTAATCAGGCCAACATAATGAAGTCTCCAGAAAGAAAGATAGGGTTCAGACAGCTTCCAGAGTGCTGAACACGTGGAGGTGCCTGGAAGGTGGTGTGTCCAGAGAGGGCATAGAAGCTCTATACCCCTTCCCACATACTTTGCCCAATGCCCCTGTTCATCTAGCTGTTGTTCATCTGTATCCTTTATTATAACAGACCAGTGAATTGGCTCCCGAGCAAAGTGAAGTGTCTCCCTGAGTTCTGTGAGCTGCTCTAGCAAGATAAAAGAAACTAAAAGGCTCATGGGAATCTCCAGTTTATAGTCAGATAGTCAGATGTATAGGTGACAACCTACTACTTATAATTGTCATCTGAGGTGGGAGTGGTTTTGTGGGACAGAGCCTTAATCTGTAGGACTTGATAAAGAGATGGTGTTAGAACTGAACTGAATTGTAAGATAATTAATTGGTTGTGTGCTGGAGAACTGCGTGGTATATGAGTAAATATCCTCACACATTTGTTGTCAGAAATGTTATGTTGAGTACTGTGTAAGGGAGAGAGAGATAAAAAAGCATACTTTCCTCAGGTTTTCCTATAGTGAAACTCAAGGTCAAAAAGTCCCATTTGGGGGACCAGCAGTTAGCATAATGGCTATGTCATTGGACTCCCACGTAGTCGACCATGGTTCGAGTCCCAGACCCGGTGGCTTAAATTCACGCTGGGCGCGTGTGCGTGAGTGCCCAAGATCCCGAGAGGAGAATGGAGGAGAAGGGATTGTGCGTGGCCATCCCCCATGGGGGATGATTTCTTGCTTTCTGCCTCTCTGTCTCTCTCTGTCTGTCTGGTGAGCACACGTGCCCTATAGCAAAAACCTCTCCAAAAAAAAAAAAGTCCCATTTGGGCATGCCTGTAAAGTAGTGGTTAGAGGAGCTGGATCTCACATGGAGACTGTGCAGTTCAAGTCCTGGACCCAGTGGCCTAAAAACATGCCAGGTATGTGGGCCTATGTGTCTGAAATACCAAAAAGAGGAAGAAATGGAGGAGAAGGGATTAGGTGTGACCATTCCCCATAGGGAGAATGCTTTCTTACTTTACCTCTCTCTCTCCCTCTCTCTCTATCTGTCAGTGAGCACATGCACCCTCTTGCAAAACTTAAAGGAAAAAAAAAATCCATTCCACATATTTAGTGCTTACAATCAAATAATTAGGCTCTTTATATATAAATATGATCAGAAATATAAAAGATTACCAGAAATCTGATTAATACTTCTAAAATCATGGGACCAGCAGTTAGCATAATGGCTATGTCGCTGGACTCCCATGTAGTAGACCGTGGTTTGAGTCCCGGAACCAGTGGCTTAAATTCACGCCGAGTGCATGTGAGTGCATGCCCAAGATCCCGAGAGGAGAATGGAAGAGAAGGGATTGTGGTTTGACCATTCCACCTGGGGGGGTGATTTCTCGTTTTCTGTCTCTTTGTCTCTCTCTGTCTTTTCTGGCGAACGCGCGTGTCCTATAGCAAAAACCTCTCAAAAAAACAAAACAAAACAAAAAAACCCCTCTAAAATCAAAGAAAGACCAAAACAAGCAATTAAGAAAATGGACCATGCACGGTAGAAGAAAACTAAAACAAACTAAAGGTGTAATAGAATTCTTAGAGAGATAAGAGAATATATTGGGTCATCAGGAAAGTCCTGATGCATTCTGGCATAGAAAAATATATTATGGTTTGCAGTCTTAGGTTTGATCCACTTTGAGTTGATTTTTGTTAATGGTGACAAATAGGGGTTCAGATTCATCTTTCTGCAGGTGGATACTCATTTTTTCCAGCGCCATTTGCTAAAGAGGTTTTCCTTTTCCAACTGGATTGACTGGTACAGATGAATGGATTGAAAAACTGTGGCACATATACTCCATGTAATGCTATTCAGCCATTAAAACAAACAAACAAACAAAACAAAACAAAACAAACAAAAGAAAAACAAGGCCCTGGAATTTGATAGAAAGTGCATGAATAGGGAAGATTTGTTGCTGAGCGAAGCAAGTCAGGTTATGAAAGAAAGACATTGTATGTCTCCACTTAACATATACCAACTGTCCACACTCTATGGTAGAGACTGAAAGACTGGAGAACATAAAGGTAATAAAAATTGTAATGGACACTAGAGACAAAATGGAAAGAGAGTGTGGGAGGGGAAGTGTAGGAAATTTTGGGGGGGGGAATGGAGAGGTAGGACACTTGTGGGACACAGATAAGATTTATTATCTGTTGACAAGGAGTTGTATGGTGGTCTCAACTGAGCTGTTCTGAGGTGTATATAATGCTGGGTAAAGTCTCTTCATAATCTAAATGATGTATAGCGATTTAATGTATGAATAATAATAAAAAAAGAAAAATACATTATGACTTTCCTGATAACCTAATATTACAGTAGGGATGAGGTATTACAGATTTTTTAAAGAGAACATTCAGAGAACAAAAAAAATAAGCTTTTACAAAATTGAAAATATAATATGAAGAATTTAGTTGAAGATTAGATGGTAAAACTCATAAATTCAGAAAAAGTAAAAACGAATTAATAAAAATTAGGAGAAAAAATTAAAAATCAAAGAATATATAAATAGTAGAGATAAATAATAGAATTCCAAAAGCAAAGCTACAGAGGAGGTAAACACCAAAAAATTTTTTCAATAAAATATCTGGGAACGGAAATTTAAAAAAAAAATTATTTTTTGGAGAGGTTTTTGCTATAGGACACGTGTGCTTGCCAGACAGAGAGAGAGAGAGAGAGACAGAGAGACAGAAAGCGAGAAATCACCCCCCAGGGGGGATGGCCACACCGCAATCCCTTCTCCTCCATTCTCCTCTTAGGATCTTGGGCATGCACGCACATGCGACTGGTGTGAGTTTTAAGCCACCGGGTCCGGGATGCGAACCGCGGTCGACTACGTGGGAGTCCAGTGACATAGCCATTATGCTAACTGCTGGTTCCCCACTGTCCTGTTTTATTGTGGCTCCATCATCTGGCTCCTCAGAACTCAAGTTTTAAGTTAAATATTTTTCCTATCTCAGCATAGTGGATAGAAGCATGCACAACTAGATATATCATGTAATACCTTATATTGGCAAGGGCAAAAGAAACAGCCTATACACTTTAAAAAAAGAAAACAGAAAAAGTCACATACAAATAATCAGAAATCAGAATAGCTTTCGGTGGGCCCAGCAGGTGGTGAGGCATTTAAAGGCACTGGACTCCCACATAGGTGACCACAGTTTGAGTCCCGGACCAGATGGTTTGGTTTCTCATTTTCTCTCTCTCTCTTTCTCTGTCTCTCTCTGATCAAATTGGAAAATAATTATAATAAATAAAAAGTGACTCTTTAAAAAAATGGCTTTGGACATCATAACAGCTACCAAACAATGCAGAAAGACTGCTTACATCCAGAGGAAAATTATTCCAAAAATAAAATTTTATGACCTCCTAAAGAATCAATCAAGTGAAGAATGAAGATATTTTTAAGATACGCACAGTCTTGAGAAATTTGCCTCCCATGTGTCCTTTCTTAAAGTTTCCTGGAGAATGTGTTTCACAAAAATAAGAGTAACCAAAGAAAAAGGAAGACGCTAGATCCAGGCAATGTGGGCTCCAACACAGATGGAGGGTAAAGGGAATCCCAGGATTGTGGGCCAGGATGTCAATATTGTAATAAAGAGAGAAACTGGTCAAGGTCAGCTGTCCCTAGAAGACTTCTAAGGGAAGGAACTAGCAAAATATAAGTTCGAACATCTGGATAAGAGCTTGGAAAACTGGCAGTGAGTGCAGAACTGAATTAGTGGTAAATATAGAGAATACTAAATAAAGGAAGAAAATAAGCTAATTATTAAATCCAATGTAAAATTAAAAAGTTGTACAGGAAAGGAAAGGCTTCTTACCAGAGTTTACTACTTGATTCAGCTGTGAACTTGATTAGCTATGAATATTGATCCAACCAGGATGACAATATAACTATATTCAAAGGTGAAAGGAGAGAAAGAGTATGCACATGTGATGGTAGCAAATGAAGAAAAGATAGCTAACTCTGCACATCCTGGTGTGGAAAGTCAACAAAGAATGCTGAAATACATGAAGTAGGAATGCAAATATGCATTTTAGAGACATGAACAAAATATCAAAATACTCAACTATAAGAGATGAAAGTGAAATGGTGAAATAGAAGGAGGTAAAGATGCAGGTTGTTTCTGTACCAGATACTGAAGAACCATTTGGAAATAAGATTTTGACATTTAAAAATAATACAAAAATTATAATGCTCTTAGTAAACAAGGAAATTATTTCAAGAATGGTTATAAACTTTAACATTTTTCGTAACTTGTATTAAAATTCATCTCCTTATTTAAACATTGAGAAATGTTCCTGGGGAGAAAAAAAACATGAAAGATAAAATAATTATAGAATCCATTGTTCACTGATTATAGTTTTTAAGAAACTGCAGAAGTTTAAGAAGCAAAGGCTAAAATTATGTCATAGTTAATTTAGAGTAAAAATATATAAGCCTAAAGCTATTGTGTCCAAAAAAAAGTTAACTTTTTGAGCAAGAGAGAGAGAGTTGTTGTATTCTTTATCTTAGAAATTACATTCCATGGAACTTATCTTGAGAAAATAATATAAAATGTACATGAAGATTAGAAGAGATGGCAATCATGACATTGTAATAACTCAGAAACAGTCAACATTTCCAATAAGAAAAACTTGTAGTCTCTAATGCAAATATGTCATGTGTAAATATGTCACATATATTATGTTAAATCATATATAAACATGTCATTATACATTTACATGTAAAATGGAAATATGATGGAATCTACACAGTCATTTAATTAATGTATTTTCAAAGTTTACTTAATTTTGTTGGAAAATTAATATGGTATAATTCTAGGAGAAAAAAGGAAACAAAATAGTTATGCCTAACTGATTCCAATTATATAAATAAAATATATAAAAGTGTTTACATAAACTTGTGTATAAAGCAACTCTCAGGAAATATAACATTAGGGAATACACCAACATGTTAGTAGTGTACACCACAGTAGTGTACACCAATAGAACTATGGTTTTTGCATGCGTCCCTATACTTCATTATATGTCAAATATTTTTTCAGCAATAGATATTTTTATTTTTTTGTTTTTAAATTCTTATTTATTTACACTTCTTATGTCCATTTTCTTTATTATAGGCAAGTATTTTCAAGTAGTTAATGCTTGTTTTTGTTTATGTCCTTTCAAAAGCATTGTTATTTTGTGAGCATTTTTAATTTATTTAAATATTGATTTTTCACCCAGCACTATATACTGCTTTATGTTTATCAAGTATATTTTTCTACAGCAGACTTATACTGCATGATGGGCACCAACCATAATTTGACTATCCAGAAAAAGTCATCCAGATTGTCTTCACATTATCTCCTTAAACTCCACCATCATCAAACATAACCTTGCAAAGACTATTTTCCCCAATATAACACAGTCACTACCTAAAGGAGGATAGAAATATTTAAACTATATCTTTCAGAATGCCCTCCAGATTGGAAGTACCAATCTGATATTCTAGAGGAATTCTATAAACCTGCTCCTGTCAACAATTGGCATTATCTAGCTTTCTAACTTTAGCCAGATGGACTGGTACACAGTACCATACCACTGTTGCTTTAGTATGTATTAATATTTCCCTTTGGCCATCATGTGGCATAGTGATTAAGGAGCTGGATTCCCACATGGCCATCCATGGTTCAAGTCCCAGAGCCAGCAGCTTGAAAATCGTGCTGGGCACATGTGCATGTCTATCCAAAATCTAAGGGAGATTGGAAGAGAAGGGACTGTGGTGTGGCCATCCCCCTGGGGGGGGGGGTGATTTCTCACTTTCCCTTTCCGTCTCTCTGGTGAGTGCATGCACTCTATAGTAAAAACCTAAAATAAATCAATAAAAAAGTATTTCCCTGACTACTAAATCAGTTTGAGCATTTCTTCCTATCCATATGAAGTTTTAAGATACTCTCTTCCATTTAGTAATTCTTCATAGCCTTTGCCCATTTTCTATTAAGATGCTAATTTATGTTAACGTTAAGTCAGTAGCTCCTTAAAAGGTTCAGATATTATTCCAGTTATAGCACCAGTTTTTGACATACTTCGTTAGCAAAAAAGATTCCGAATTTTTCTTCTGTAAAACAGAAACTTACTCATAATAGCAAACAATGCTAATATTTATTATTGAGCACTTAGAATGTGCCAGATATTGAGCTAAGCACCTTATATACAATTTCATTGTTAATACTTCCATTTTATACATGACAAACTAAGAAGATCAGTGTTTCAAGTAAGCAACTGATTTGAGATTCACACCAGGGTATCTGGGTACACTGGTGCCTTGCTGATCACTACTCCATACTACCTCTTACTCCAGCTGATCTGAATAAACAATGAAAGATATCATTTTCTGTCTATGACTCCTGCTACCAACCTATCAGCAATAGTTCTCATAACTAAATATTAATTTCTATCAGAGAAACCATTATAATTTATAATCTCTTAATTAAAAATATTAACACTCAAATATGGCAACGTATAGAAGCATGTATATATTAGCTAAATTGGTCTATGACAGGTAAGTTGTGTCTATTCACATTACATAAAGTGTATCTAAGAGGTGTTCAGGGGCACTAAAGTAGGTGAACAAAATGAGTTTTCCTCCACTGAACCCTTTTCTCTCCAACCCCAACAAATTCAAAGGTTGCCTATTTCCTATCCTTTTTGATTCCTTAACTATTCATAAGAGTTATGTCAAGAATCATGAAAAATGAATATGTGGTTTACTTTTTAATCTCACTTAATTATATTAATCACATTACTCATAAAAATAAAGCAATATAAGCATTCCTTACTAGCTTGTCTTAAGTAATAACAGAGAAGATAGAGTCAGAGATAATAAGTTAAACAAATCACACCCTCCCAATGCAGAATATATACAAAGCTCACTCCATCTTTTATGGGATGTCTTCAAAAAGTTCGTGGAAAATGCATATTATAAAAATATTATGTACAGATTCTCAATATATTTGCACAAAAATAAACTTATACTTTAATTTCATTTTTTGATTAACTTTTTGAAGCTTCTTGTTTATTTGAATCACTGCTAAGTCTACATCAGGCAGTTGTTTAAGGCTCCTTTGTGACATATGCAAAAATGAAAGGAAAACCCTAGGGAGTCTGAATTAAAACAGATGGATTGTAACAGATAATTGTTGTGAATAAGGGGAGAAACAAATTCCTACAAGTATAAATGTTAATTGAGCACTCACCTTATAGAGAGCTCATGTATACACAGACTATGCAGAAGCCAGAGAAAAAGGGGAAAAAATACATTCAGATTGCTTTTTACAGTTTTTTATAGCTATTAGGAAAAAAGAATTTGTATTTGAACTATATTCAATTATTCATTAACATTCTTATCTTCTATTTGAGGCTATTTTCATCATTCTAAGAAGTTACTTGTCAAAATCCACAAAAACAATCATGGCTAGGCTCTATGGTAAAATCTCTCAAAACTCTGCTTCTCTTCTACACTGTCTCTCCTCCACTTCAGCAACTCTAATTACATGTATGATAAACATCTCTCTTTTACATCTCTTATATTCTTTTCACTATTTCCATCCTGTTTTCTGTGCTTCAGTCTGGATGTTTTATATCACCCTATCTTCCAGGACAAGTATTCTCTATATCTTATTTATAGTAAACCTATGTATTATGTTCTTAGTTTCAGCTACTGTATTTTTAACTTCTAGAATTCTATATGAGTTTTTTACATAGATTCCAATTCTCCCCCTAAAATAGTTCATCTTATCACTCACTTTATTGAATATATATGTTAGCCAGTCATTTTAAAGTCTAAATCTGATAATTCAATTATATGAATATCTTCTGGGACTACTTCTGCTATCTGTTTTTTCTCTTAGTTTCCAGCTATTTCAACATGTCTTCTGATATGATTGGTCGTTTTTGCTATTTCATCATGTCTCCTGATATGATTGGTAGTTTTTGATTACCCACTGAAAATATAAGCAATATATTTGGAAGATGATGTGAAGGTGTGAATCACATTATCTTACACCAGAGAAAAATAGTAAGAGCAGGATCAGATTACTTTCAGGCTATAGCACCTGAAATGCGTGGGTGGTACTGAGAAACGAGAAGATGGTATACGTAATCAATAACATCTCAGAATTCTCTAGTGCTTATTTAAAGGTTAGCTTTCAGTCTTTCTGAACTGAAATTTCTTGGGGTGAAAAAAAGAGTATGTGTGTTTTTAACAAGTTTCAATAACTGCACTCCCAGGTCTGGAAACAACTCTAGCAGATTGTATACTCCTCAGGAACAAGGATCTTGTTTGTTTAGCACACTGTAAACACTTAGTGCTCCCTATAGCATCTGACACATAGCAGACCCTGAATAAATGTTAAATAACTTAAAGATATGATGAATGGATAAATAAATGGACCAATGAACAAACAACTGAATAAAAAAAAAACTAGTCTGTAAAAATTTTGGCAAGATCATTGGAATTTACATTCTAATGGACGGAAGGGGCAGACAATATATATGTAAACAGGTAAACAAGATAATTTAGAAAGTCTGCTTTAGCTAGTAAAGTCAGGGAGAGCTTCTCTGAGGAAGTTACATTTCAACTGTCACTTAAATTATAAGAAGGTGTTTATCCTGCGACAATCTTAGTAAAAAAATAAAAACTTTCAGGCAAAGGAGAAAAAGTGTATTTAAGTAATAAAGAGGCATGTGTGGATCAGTGAATGAGGATGAGTGGTAGAAAATGAGCCTGAAAAGATTACTGAGATGCTGATCATATAGGGTTCTCATATGTTGTGATCTCAGAGGAGTTTGGATATCATTCTAATTGCAGTAAGAGCCCATTTAAATTTTAAACAAAGTAGTAATCTAATATAATTCACACTTTAAAAAATTTATTCTGGCAACTTTATGGAAAACAGAGTACAGCAGGTCAATGGTGAAAGTAAACAGACCAATTAGGGGTTGATACAGTATTTCAGAAGAGAGGTGGTTATGGTCAGATGGTAACAGTAGGGATGGTAAGAAGTGCTTGGATTTAGAATGTATTCTGGAGAAGAAGCATGCAATATTACGCTCATGAGTTAGATATAGGAGATGAGGGGAAAAAGGAGTCTAAAAAATTTTAGATTTTAGCCTGTAGGCAATGGGGACTTATTTAAAGTTTTAAATGAGTGACACAATTATAGTAGAATATATTAGAATAATTATTTTGAGGCAGAAAGTAAAATGAATTCTTTGGGAAATAAAATAGAAGGTAGAGGCAAATTTGAAAGTGTCAGTAATACTCTGGGCTTGAAGTGACAGGCACCTGAATTAAAGTGAAGACAAAGGGCATGACAAAAAGTGAAGGCCATAAAGACCACAATAGTGTAGAAATTTAACTTGCAGTGCCTTTGGGCACTGAAATTCAGCAGAGAAATCTAGGCTAGAAAGATGTGAGAGTCATCAGAATAGACTTTAATAGATTAAAGTCGTGTGAATGATTAAGATGCCCTGGAAAAAGTTTGTAGAGGGAAAATGGAGCCTAGACCAGAAAATGGCAAGAGTCTAGCAGTGTCCAGAACAAAGGCGACAAAACTAGAAAGTGTGGCATCATCAATGCAAATAAAAATATTTCAAGAAGGAGTATTTTTAACTGGCAACTAAGGACCAAGACTTGTCTTCTGGGCTTGTTAAAATGAATACTGTGGGTAACCTTCCAGTAGCTGCATCCCGTTAGAGGTGGACATAGAAGCCAGACTCTAGGTACATAAGGTATCCTGAGACATGAAGTTCTGCAACAAAAACAACACTTCTACCTTTTCTTTTCCTTTCAATTTTTTTGGTTTTAAAGCAAAGAGAGAGATGACTAGCCAGAGAAAGCACTAAACAGAGGGAAACAGTATGAAGGGCGAGTCTGCAGTATGTTTCAATGTGGAAGTGAAGGCGACAACTGAGAGAGGATGAAGACCTTGGAAAGGATGGGCTGACTGTAAGTTCTCTGAGAAATATGAATGAAATCCAAGGTCAGGTAGGGGCGTAGTCCTGTATGAAAGGAATGACACTCCTCCCAGCTACAGAAAGCAAGAACAGGAGTAGACACAAAGTAGTAAGAGTAGGGCTGAGAGGCAGAGGGATTTCCAGTATGATGGCTTCTATTTTCTTTCTGTGAAGCAGAAAAACAGAAGGAAGAGGTAAAGGAATTTTGAGAAAACTGAATAAGGAATGAAATAGCCATTTTGGAGAATAGTAAAAAATATTTCTAGGTAACCGTTAAGATCACTAAACCACATTGAAGGACTCTATGAAGCTAAACAAAATTTCTACATTCTTGTGTTTAAATATCCTCTGATAATAGTCAGGTTAACTCAAAACCAACATTTTATGACTCCCTAAAACCTTACTTGCCTTTCTACAAAGACTCTCTAGAGGGCTTAAAACCTGAACCATAACTTCATATTTTAGAGGTAGCTCTTTTGCCAATATTATTAACAATACATAGAGACGAGGTCAATGAATTAAGAGCACGGGACAGGAAAATATTGATGCATTAGAAGTGTCAATTCTTTCATAGAAGTAAGGTGATTTTCCTTTTTCCATCATGATGAAGAAAAAAAAAATCCATATAATGTAGTAATTACACTATTGTAGTTGATAAAACATTACGATACCAAACCTAACACTGGTTCCAAAACTTTAATAAAATATAGAGTTAACAGAAAAGAGTAAATAAAAATAACTGAATTTTTCTTTAATGTTTAGGACATATTTTGGATTTGAGAATGATGAAAGCTTAAACAAGGTAACTTGAACATTTGGGATAAATTCTTTACTATTTTGAAAGTTAAGTTTTCTTGTTGGTAAAGGAAAAGAAGTCATATTACATAAACTCTAAAGTAAGTTTCTATTTTGGTTCCTAATGGCAAGGCATCTGACCATAGAGGCTATTAGATACTTGAAATACAGTGTTTTTAAATAGCATACAAGGTCCATTTAAGTAAAGAGAAAATTTCCAATAGAGCAATTTCCAATAACTTACTCTTATATTTGAAATAAGAAGCCAATAACAAGTTTTATAATTTTAAATGTATTTTCATAAGAATATATCAGAAATGAATCTAATTTTTTCTAAAATAAAATTACTTTATAATCATTATATCATGGCAGTACTTTTTTTTTTCTCCTTTAGATGCCTATATTTTGAGAACCAGTATAAATTCTTACCTCTAAAAGATAAGGTTCCATTTGATCTAGGGTTTTTCCAAGATGCTTATCTGGATCTAAACCTGTCAAGAAAGATTAAATATATTTTTAGATAACTATCAGATTGGAACTCTAAAGACACATTCCCTTTTGGCTCCTTGTCATCCAGGAAACCAGTGTGTGTACATATTTTAAATTACTCTGATCCTAAAGTAAAATGTATTTTTTCTTTTATTTTCTTATTCTCTTTGGTTTCTTTTTGTTCCTGAAAAATAAATTTCAATTTATTTCTATTGTACTGTGTCAACTACCAAATACACTGCTTCAATTCCTTTCTTATTTTTGAGGAATTGCAATGAGGATAGAAAAAAGTATGATTTCAAAAACATGAAATTAAAATCTTTGGTATTTTAATAATTATGATTTATTTTACTCATGGGCAACAGCATGGATTTTCTGACTCATCCTTATGTTGCTAAATTTCTTTTATTTTCTATTCTTATTCTTAGAGAATAAAAGTAGAAACAGAAGAGCAGTTGACTTTTATGCCTATGGACTTAATTTGCTTGATAGCATATGGGCACAAATAATTGTATAATCAAATTAACTGACATCTCATTTCAATAATCACTTGCACAAAAATGTGTTTTCTAAGCAAAAAAATAAACAATCTGAAAAAATCATTATTGTGCCAATAGCATGTACATAACATCTAATAAAGATATCCATCAATACAATAGTAGAGTTAAGGCAGGGGATGGGGCACAGGTGGACAACTGTGGGCAATAAGAATGCTTTCCATAGAGTAAGAGTAACTTGGTCCCCTCCCCCCATAAAAGTCATATCCTACAAAAAGGTTATAAAATGAATAAAGTCAGTTCAGATATATGGGATATATGTATTGGCTTAGCTTTCTTTAAATAAGTTATTTTTATTTACTATAACCATTAGCTTACTAATTATGCAAACTGATGAAGTTTTCTGTTTACACTTGGATTGCATATATATGTGTGTGTGTGTGTACATACACACACACACACATATATATGCAATATATATATATATATATATATATATATATATATATATATTATATATATGGTTTTTCCCATATGGTGCATGCTGTCATGGGAGAGAGACAGAGAGAGACAGTGAGAGATTTTGGACATACATGCACATGTGCCTGGCATGATTTTCAAGCCACAAGATCCTGGACTGAAACCATGGTTGAACAAATGGAAGTCTAGCACCTTAACCACCACACTGCCTCCTGGCCCTATACTTAAATATTTTTATTTGTTAGTTTATTTATACATATAAGGAAGAAATTACACTAATTCTCTATAACCTGTCAGAGGATAAAGGCATTGAGAATGCTTCCTAAACTCATTCTGTGAGTGTAGCATTACTCTAATAACAAGATGAAAGGCATTAAAAGAAAAATACAGATTACTATCTCACATAAACGCAGATGTAAAAAGTCCTTAGCAAAATACTAGCAAATAGAATAAAAAAATGTACAAGATGAGTTATACATTGTGACCAAATGGGATATATCCCAGGTTGCAAGGCTGGATGAACACTGGAAAACTGATTGTTAACCTAAGACATCAACAGACTAAAATAGATATATCATATGATCATTATCAATGATGCAGTAAAAGCATTTCACAAAATCTAATACTTATAATAAAAAAAAACTCTGCATAAACTAAGAGTAGAGATCAACCTTTTCAAAGTAATAAAGAATAACTATAAAAACCTAAAGGTAGCGTCATACTTAAGAGTGAGAAATTAGACACTTGCCCACTAAGATAAGAACAAGGCAAGGATGTTTTCTGTCATTCTCCATTTTTCAACATCAAGGTGGAATTCCTAACTAATGCAATAAAACAACAGAAAGAAATAAAATATTTAGATCAGGAAGGAAGGAATCCAAATATTTTTGTTTATAAATGAAATCATCATCTCTGAAGAAAATCTGAAAGAATTAACAAATGGGGACCAGCAGATGACACAATGGTTATGTCGCTGGACTCCCTCATAGTCAACAGCAATTTTAATCCTGGACCAGCAGCTTATAACTCTTGCTGGGCGCATGTGCGTGTGTGCCCAAGATCCCGAGAGGAGAATGGAGAAGAGATTGTGGCATGGCCATCCACTCTGGGGGCGTGATTTCTCACTTTCTGTCTCAAATAACCCAATTGGGACTGCTATAATAAATGATTATAGCATTAGTACAGTATACAAAGTTATTATTCAAAACTTAATTGCCTTCCTATATACCAGCAACAAGTAGAATCTGAAATTAAAAACACAATGATGGGGCCAGCAGGTGACGTGGTTGTTAAGGTGCTGGAATCCCACATGGCTGACCATGGCTCAAGTCCTGGACATGGCGGCTGCTTTCTCTCTCTCTCTCTCTCTGTCTCTCTCTCTCTCTCTCTCTGTCCCTCGCTCCCTCCCTCCCTCCCTCTCGTGTGCATGCCCTGTAGCAAGGTAAAAAAATAACAATGATAAAAAACATTAGATAAATTCTTTTTAAAAAAGCCAATGCCATTTACACTAGTATCCCCAAAGTGAAACATTAAGGTATAAATATGCTTAAGACTGATATGAGGAAAACTGCAGAACTCTGGTGAGTGAAATTAAAGAAGTAAACAAACAGAATAATCCATGTTCACAGAGAGAAAGACAATATTATTAAGATGTTGGTTCTTCATATTTTGATCTACAGAGTCATTGTAATCCTAATCAAAATATCGGCAAGTGATTTTGTGAATACTGAGAAACTAAACTGATTCTGAAGTTTATATAAAGAGACAAAAGATCCAGGATAGTCAACAATATCAAAGAGAGTATCAAAGTTAAGGGACTGACACTATCCAAATACAAGAATTACTATCATACTATACTATACTTAGTATAATATTATAATCAAGACAGTGTAGTATTAGCAAGAAAATAGGGGGCCAGTGGGTGCCATGGTGGTTAAGGCACTAGATTCCAACATGGCTAAAAGCTATTTGAGTCCTGGACCTGGCAGCTTGAAACTCATGCTGGGTGCGTGTGCGTGCATGCCTAAAATCCAAGGAGAATGAAGGAGAAGGGATTGTGGCGCAGCCATCCCCTTTAGGGGATGATTTCTTACTTTCCCTCTCACTGTCTTTCTCTCTCTGACAAGTACATATGCCCTATGGCAAAAACAAAAATAATAAATAAATAAATAAATAAATAAATAAATAAATAAATAAAAGAAAATAGACAAATAGATCAATGGAGAATGATTAATAGAGAACCCAGAAATATATTCACATATATGTTCAACTGATTTTTGACAAAGGAGCAATGGCAATATAATAAAGCAAAGACTTTTTTTTTGATAAATGATGCTAGAACACCTATTCACATGCAACAACATGGAACTAGACACAAATCTTATACTCCTCATGAATATTAACTCAAACTTTAGGAAGACTTTAGGACAAAAGTGTCTAACAGACAAACAAATGTAGGCAGATGAGGCAAATGGGTTGTTGAACAGCATACAATTGACTGAAAAGAACATGTTATCAAGCTTATATGTATTTCAAAAAAGAAAAAAGAAAAGAAAGGGAGAAAGGAAAGAAAGCAGTAGAGCAAAACTATTAATAAATAGTAGTGCAAAAATTAATGGTACACATCATAATATGGTGTTCCTTGTTTGTTGTTTTTTGGGGGGGAGAGGTTTTCGCTATAGGGCGTGTGCGCTCACCAGACAGAGAGAGAGAGAGACAGAGAGACAGAAACAAGAAATCACCCCCCAGGGGGGATGGCCACGCCGCAATCCCTTCTCCTCCATTCTCCTCTCGGGATCTTGGACACGCACGCACACGCACCCGGCTGAGTTTTAAGCCACCAGGTCTGGGACGTGAACCGTGGTGAACTATGTGGGAGTCCAGTGACATAGCCATTACGCTAACTGCTGGTCCCTGGTGTTCCTTGTTGAAAACAATGAATATGGTACTATCCTTGATTTGATTATTGTGCACTGCACACAAGCTTTGAAAATCCATATTCTACCCCCCATGAAGGTGTTCAGTAATTAAATGTAAATAAGAAATCATAAAATAGAAAAAAGTGATTTAGTACTGAACATTCTGTATCATAAATACCTGATAATAGCTCTGTGTCCTCCGCTGAACTTTAAGCCCAGCACCTAGTCCCTAGCATCCCTTAACAAATATCCACTCCATGCATAAGAAACTAAAAATTGCAAAGTGGACTATAGACACAAGTATATAATGAAAATTATAAATCTCCCAGAAAATAATATCGGAGACAACCTACATGATTTTGGATTTGATAATGACATTTTAGATATAACACCAACAGCATAATTCATGAGAGATATAATTGATAAGCTAGACTTCATTCAATGAAAATTTTCTGTTTTGTGAAAGATGATGTTAAGAGAGTGAGGTAAAAAGTCACAGTCTGAAAGAAAATATTTATAAAATACATATGAAAAAAGACTATTATCCAGAATATAAAGATTCTTCTTAAAACTAACAGTAAGGCAGCAAGCCAGGTGACACTGTGGTTAAGGTGGCTGGATCCCACATGGCCATATGCACAGTGCAAATCTCAGACCCAGAGACTTGAAAAACATGCCAGATATGTGTGCATGTATACCCAAAATCCTAGGAGGAGAGGGAGGAGAAGGGAGTATGTGTGACCAACACCCTTCAGGGTGTGCTTTCTCACGTTCTCTTTCTCTGTCTCTCTCTCTCTCTGGCGAGCATAGACAACTTATAGCAAATTAAAACAAACAAACAAAAAAAAACTCAACAATACAACAAAAAAACTTATTAAAAAATGGGCCAAATTCTTTAACAGACATTTCACCAAAAAAGATGCACAGATGGTAAAAACAAGAGTATTTCATCATTTGTCATCAGAGGAATGCAAATCAAAACAATGAGATATCACTGTTATGGGCCTTACAATAAACTATGAACTTTGAATAACTATGATGTGTAAATATAGGTTCATCAATTGCAATGAAAGTATCACTCTGTTGGGGGATGTTGGCATTGGGGAAGGCAATGCACGTGGGTGGCCAGGGACTACACGGGAAATGTCTGTAGATTCTTAATTTTCTATGAACATAAAACTGCTCTAAAATATCACGTCTTAAAAAAATACTTGAAGTTCCTTCAGATGTAGAACATTCAAATTTTACAGATGTCCATTTGTGCTTAAATGTGTGTTCACTGTTGAAAGTGAGATTCTTTACCAAAACACACAAAATCATGATCACACTTGTTAAATTTGCTGTTCAAATCTTCTGTGACCTTAAACCTGTCTTCTCTGAACCATCAGTTTCTACTAAAAAGATTAAAAGAACTCCAATTATGATTTTGGCTTTAATAATTTTATTATAATCAAACAGTTTTGCTTTACTGCCAGGTGCACACAAATTTATAATTCTGAACTTATCAATGGGATTTTTTTTTTAACAATAGTCTCACCATGAGGCAATATCCTTCTCAGCCTCCAGATTTGTGGGGAATGACAGGTTTGTGCCACCACACCTGGCCTTTAGATTGGACCAGGAATCAAACCTGAGCATTCAATGTGGTCCCAACTGTAGGCCAGAGTGTTTGAGCAGTGTGCACCACAGCGATATTGATGGAATTATTCCTTTTATAAGAAAGCAGTAACATTTTCATTTCCATAACTGATTTATTTAAAGTTTATTTGTTTCTTCCATGCGCAAGAGAGAAAGAGTGGGGAGAGAGAGGGAGGCAACCCTGACAGGCACATGTGTACCTGGAGGACTTTGGAGGTGAACATGGGACATTTCCATGTGGGTCCAGTTGTGTTACCATAGCACCACATTTGGCTCCCACAACTGATTTGTATCTTGTATTTTGTGTTCCATTAACATTGCAACACCAGCTCTCCTTTATTAGTATCTTTCTAATGTACATTTCCATCATTTATTCTCACATTTTTTGTGTTTTTATTTTGGATGTCTGTTATAAACTACATATTATATAACTGGATTTCTGGTTTCATCAAATCCTATCAATGCAACTCTAAAAATTGAATTTACTAATTTCATAGTCACATTATCTGTCTGGACTGGTTTTTGTCACCTTAGTGTAAATTTCCTGATCCATTAAGTTTTATACATTTATTTTATCTTTTCTTTTATCTGCCTCATATTGGATTAAAAATGATTTTAGTCTCTTTCGTACAGCTGACTACAATGCTATACACTGAATATCTACTCTTTTGGCAATCATCTGTAATTTTTAAATACATTCAATATGATATTTTAAAGACTGTATTAAGTATCTTTAACATCCTTTTGTCCATGAGAAGTTAGCATGTTTTAATTAGCCACTTAGCAAATGCCATCATTTCAGTTATTGTGCTATGTTTTTTTTTAATTGCCAGAAGGAACATATGCTTGCCAATGAAAGAGAGAAAGAGAAAGCACTCTGTTGGTGCATAGTCGCGCCTGAATCCTTTTCCTTCCATTTCTGCTTCTCATCAGGATTTTGGGCATACATGCACTTTTTAAGTCACTTGGCCAGGACTCAAACAGTCGTTGCCGTGTAGAATACAACCCCAGTGCACAGTGCTTAACCACTGTTACAGGGTTGGCAGTGTGTTGTTACATTTTTGTTCCATCATTTTTAGCAAGGAAAATTAAACTCATCTATAAGTTTTACAATGTTTATACCCATCACTGTTTCTCATTCATTTCTCTTTGATTCAGTCTTTTTTCTTTTATTTCCCCCTTTTTTCAAGATAGAGTACATGTGTGTGCATGAGAGAGACACACACACAGAGAAGCACCCTCCACAGATTTGGTCATCACAGGATCTCCTTCCTGCATATTTTAGGCTAATCCAGTTGGGGATTCGAACCATGATTGTCAAGTGGGATTTGGCTTCTCTTGAGCAGCACATTACTGCTGTCTCAGTCCTCACTCTATTCCTAACTACTGAATTGTTGGAGAAGTCATGACATACTTTTTCTATGTTTTTCTTTAAAAAAAAAATGCATCAACCAACAACCCAATAAAATTTGGTCTTTATTCTTTAACTGAAGATCTGTGACTTGTATACTCCTGTTTTCATGTGCCTGATAATGCCTCTATTTCAGTTTTGCCATCTCAGAATAGTTTAGTTGTGACATATTACTTCTTCTGCCATTTTTTGTTGCCAATGAAAAGTATGCTATCAGTCTAACAGTGGTTAGATTCCACATAAAGAATTTTTGTTTTTCTCTATGCTAGATTGTATAATTTTAATATCTCTATGTGACATTTTACAAGTTTAATACAATAAGTCTAGGAATATGTTTATTTTCATTTGTACTGCACAGAATCAAATGTGCACTTTTAACCCCCAAACTCATGGCTTTCCTTAATTTTAGAAAATGTTCAGTTATTTTTATGTTTTTCTCAATTTTCCTCTTTTCCTTGCAACACCTGTTACATATCTATTACAATTTCCCTGTCTAACCACCATCTAGCAATTTTAATTGTTCTTTCAATTTCCTTTCTCTTTCTCTTTATGTTGTTTTCTAGGTGATTATTCCCTCTCTCTTTCTCTCTCTCTCTTACTTTTTTAATTGCTGCTTTACTTATTCTCTCTTAGACTTGGCTTATCTAGAGTTAATTCTGTTCAGTGAGGGTTGTTATTTATTTTTTTAAATGACCATGTTTCATTTCTAAAATTTCTTCTTGGTTATTTTCTACATCATCTTGTAACTGTTTCTTTCTGGGTGGGTGATTAGCTTTTCTAACTGATTTTTTTAAAGAATGTTTTATACACAAACAACTGTATCTCTTCCTCATGTGAGGCACTTTCATTCTGTGTCCTTACAAGATATGATTTCCTAATTACTTTTGCCTGCTTCCTGACTCTTATTATTAGCCTACAGTTTCTGTCTTGCTTGTTATTTTGTATGAATCTAAATTTCTAGTTCAAAAGATGTTTGCAGTGTTTTCCAGCATACCTATGTCTTCATATTTGTCCTATTTATATTTATCTATTATTGCTATGGCTTTGGGATGGGAATTTGGAAAACTCAAAGCATGAATGTACAAGGCCAGCTTGGCTGGTTGTCATTTTTAACCTTCCTTGATTCTAGTACTAATCACACAACATAAATCTGGTTGTCAGAAAGGTCATGATGTATTTTATTTATTTATTTTTTTGGAGAGGTTTTTGCAATAGGGCACGTGCGCTCGCCAGACAGACAGAGAGAGACAGAGAGACAGAAAGTGAGAAATCACCCCCCAGGGGGGATGGCCACGCCACAATCCCTTCTCTGCCACCCTCACCCCGGGACCTTGGGCACGCACGCACAAGCACCTGGCGTGAGTTTTAAGCCACCGGGTCCGGAATGCAAACCGCGGTCGACTACATGGGAGTCCAGTGATATAGCCATTACACTAACTGCTGGTCCCGGTCATGATGTATTTTTCCATGTAAAAATGTGTCATGACTTTTCTGACAACCAATACATTACTCTGCAATTGGGCATTCACCTATGCATAATTAAAATAATTTGAATAATATCATATGACTGAATCTGAGAATATGTTTCGCATTCTATCCTCAGGATCTGGGAGTAAATATATGCTTGTGCAAATGGCATGAAAAAAAAATTAAGAACATTATAGTTTCACACAGATATGCACTAGAAGGTCAAATTGCTGGTCTTCCCATTTCTCTTGATGTCTTTCAAGTCACTGTACAATTATCAAGTCCCAGTTTGGTACTGTTAAAGTATAGGAGCTCCTATAGTATTTAATTTCAAATTTGGCTGTATTCCATGGTGGATAAAGTAGTTTGGCTTATCATTAGATAAGACAATCAGTAAAATATGTAAACATAAGCCATACTGGGCACAATTTTTCCACATAGATCCGTTATCATTACACAAGTATGCTTTGGGGAAAATCAGTTAATTATTTAATGACTTTTCTGTATTCATAGAAATATTTTTGACTTAATTAATTTTGGATTAAGGAACAAAAAATTCTATGAAGCTAAAACCATTGAAATAAATCAATGTTTAAAACATTAAGAATGAATTTGAAATATTTTTCTAAAACACACTATACATCATTTCATTACAGTAAGAGATAATTGTAAAATTAGAAAATGGTTGAAATAAAAGAGCTACATTTATTGTTTTCTCAGCATTACTGAAATAAGCTACATGTGTGAATCTTCACAGGTTTGGTAAAGCCCCAAGTTCAGTGAGGGTGGTGAATGCTGCTATGATTCATGGGTCTGATCCCTTAGACATTTCACACAGGGCAGACCAATAGTAACATTTCACATGCACCAAGGACAATTTCAATGAACATAAAACACAATGGATTATCAGGACCTGAGAAATAAACAATTCTAAAACACTGTACATTTCTTAGAGATTATGTGAGGTGATTTAGGTAGTCCTTTTTGATAGGAACAATGATTTTACAAGTTCTTATATCATGATACTATTTATTTATTTTTTTTAATTTTTATTCTTTTTTGTTATAGGGCGCATGCGCTCACCAGACAGACAGAGACAGAGAGATAGAAAGTGAGAAATCACCCCCTGGGGAGATGGCCATGCCGCAATCTCTTCTCTTCCACTCTCCTCTCGGGATCTTGGGCATGCACGCACACGCGCCCGGCGTGAGTTTTAAGCCACCAGGTCCGGGACTCGAACCGTGGTCGACTACGTGGGAGTCCAGCGACATAGCCATTATGCTTACTGCTGGTCCCCATGATACTATTTAAATAGACTATAATTCTTTTCCAAAATAAGTCCATGTTTTAGTAATGATACTGCTTGTCTATATTCAATTTAGTAGCCTATGTGTTCTTCTGAATAAATCTTTTTACTTTAAATCAACACTGCATAGAATCACAGTTGTGTTATGCTAACATGTCCCACTGTACTTGATTATGAGGACTATTTAGATCTTTTCTTCCAATGCCTTCCTTACTTGTTACTCCCTCCAAATACAGCAGGTTCTTGTTTCAATTTTTCTGTTCATTAGTAAGTGACAAGTCATTGGGGACCTCATGATCACTGTCCACATGATGTGCATTTCAGACTGTTTTTAGAGGATATTTTCTTGGATAAGATCCAGAGACTCCTAGCAATTTAAGCTACTGTCCTTCAGAAGGCAATGGCCTGAAGCCCACACTGATCTCTGAGATCTCTTTTAAATCAACTGACAGTATTATTTGTGGGATGACATTAGTCAAAGGTGTAGTAGAAAGATTATTCATCTTACCCAGAGTATAGTTAGATACAGAACCTCCCTCTAGAAATTCTTTAATGCTCAGAACACTGATGATTCCATAAATATTAAACTATATGCAAATTAAAATTTTATAATTATTTTCATAATTACAATGGAAAAATAAATATTTAATTTTCTTACATTTCCGTATATTTTTCCTCATTTAGAAACACCTTAGCATTTTATGTACAGTCTTTATAGTATTTTCTTTTATTTCTCTAAATGGAATAAGAAAATTATTAAAAATTATTTAAAAATTAATTATTTTAAAGCCAGAATCTGAAAAATCAGATCCTTTTAATATGAAAAATTATTCACTTATTGCCATTGCAGCTGAGCTAGTGATTTCAGGGAATAAGAGAAATGAAGACTGTTTACTGATAATTCAGCCTCCAGCTCCAACTCTTGAATGGTAGGGCATCCCCCATCCTCTGTCTCTCTCTGCCTCTCTGTCTTCTCATTTTTTTTTTTTTTTGGTAATATTTCCTTTTTAAAATTTTTTAAGGTAAAGTATTCTCTTAACTTTCAGATCCTCTTTTATCTTGCTAATAATCCCCTTTCCCTCTCCGCTCTATGAAAGGCAAGGGTTAGGCTTTCAGAAGACTCCTCCATTGCTGCTGAGAACTAGTGATTTCATGTGGTGTGCTTTCGTGTTTGCATGCCGTGCGGTTTTCATTTTTTGCCTTTTTTAAAAAAAATTCCTGGTTGTTTTTTCTTTTTTTTAATTCTTTTTCTCTGTTTCTTTGGGTTTTTGTTCATTTTTCTTTCTGTTTTCTTATTCTTTTTCTCTTACCTCATCACTTTGCTGCTCAATCTCCATTGACTGAGTGTCTAGACGAATCTAAGGGAACCACAGGCAAAGAGATTACAGATCACCTCCTCCTGCATGCCCCTGAATGCTCAGATTGAACTTCTAGAAATTAGGAGGAAGTGTATAACCCATCAGATAACTAGAAATCACTGCAGGGGCACAAGAAATATGAGGAACCAAGATAATATCTCCCCCCCACAAAGGAAAAGAATAACTCCTCTTCATCCACAGACAGTTCAATGGAAATCATGGAAATGTCTGATAAAGAATTTAGAATATTCATAGTGACAACAGAGATGCAAAAGAAGAGAGACAATGAACTCCAAAAGAGGCAGAAGAATAGAGCAGATGAGTTCCAGGAGGTGAGGAAGTTCTTGTAGGATCTGATAGAGGAAATACATACCATAAAAAAGAATCAAACCGAACTGTTAGAGACGAAGGCTGTAATACAGGAAATCAAAGCCTTCCTTGAAAGTATTAAAAGCAGACTAGATCATACAGAAGATCGAATCTCAGATGTAGAAAACAGAATCACTGGCCTAGAAAAATACACCACAAAGACTGAGAAAATTGTTCAAAAAATGAGAATAATATATGAGAAATACTAGATAACATTACATATCCACACATCTGGATAATTGGTATCCCAGAATGTGAAGAGACTAATAAGGGCATTGATAATCTTTTCCATGAAATCCTGGAAGAAAACTTTTCAAGCCTAGAGAGGCATTCAAAGATCCAAACCCAGGAAATACAAAGGACCCCAAATAGAATCAATCCAAGAAGATCTTCTCCAAGACACATTATAGCCAGATTAACCAAAACACAGACAATGATGAGGTATTCAGACTGGCAAGACAGAAATGACAAGTTATCTACAAAGGATATCCCATCAGGCTAAGAGTGGACCTTTCATTGGAAACAATGACAGCAAGAAAAGAATGGGAAAGTGCTGAGCGAAAAACAATTTCAACCAAGACTACTATACCCAGTGAGATTATCCTTCATATGGGAACAGAAGATGAAAACATTCTCAGATAAACAAAACCTGAAAGAATTTACTGACACCAGACCAGTTCTCCAAGAAGGACTGAAGGGAGTGTTATATCAGGAAAACTAAAGTCAGACGCACAGAAATAAGAGTTTAAAAACATCTAAGAAAAGGGTCAGCTTAATGGCAGGGACAAGTACAGAGGTGAATATTATCTTCCAGAATTTAAATAGAAAGCTTGGGCTACAACAGAAGTTAGGTTAAGTACATGAGACTGAGCTGATGAAATAGAATTTTATGGCTTTTGACTACTACAATACTGATCTTTTTCTGTGCTTTGTAGTCCAGGGATAAGGATTTTTTTTCTTCTCTTGAATTGTCAACAGATCTAGGTAACTACTTTTTTTAATTTATTTTTTTTGAGAGGTTTTTGCTATAGGGCGCGTGCGCTCGCCAGACAGACAGAGACAGACATAGAGACAGAAAGCAAGAAATCACCCCCCAGGGGGGAATGGTCACCCCGCAATCCCTTCTCCTCCATTCTTTTCTCGGGATCTTGGGCACGCACACACAAGCGCCCAGCGTGAGTTTTAAGCCACCAGGTCCGGGACGCGAACTGCGGTCGACTATGTGGGAGTCCAGTGACATAGCCATTACGCTAACTGCTGGTTCCCGGTAACTACTTTTTGAACAGAATCCTAACTTGCTTCCTGGCTTTAAGTCTTAAGAAAAGTTCCTTAACAGTTTTTTTATTTTGATTTTTAAAGCTAATACTGCCTTTCTTGAAATTAAAAAAACATGCGAAAAATACCTATTTAAGGACCACAGTAAGCTATATAGCCTCAGCTAGGTGCTATTTTATAGTATATTCATTCTACTCACAGCTTCATATCTATAGACAAACATTTGTTCACAGATATTTATATATCAGCTGAGCTTGCTATTGAAAGTAGTTAGATCAATTAAGATATTTTGTTAACCAATAAAGTATGGGAGAAAAAAAAAAAGAATGGCAAGCAACTGCAGATACCAGAGATAGAATGTGAGGAGGGTGGGATATTGCAAAGGGTGAGAAATGGGGCTGGGGAAATATATATATAATATATATATATTATATATATATATTATATATATATATAATATATATATATATATATGAAAAAAGAAATGGAAAATTATTTGTGATGATATCATGTATGACTAAGCCACTATACAGTGTATTCTAGATGGGAAACTGCATCTTGTATGCTGTGATGATATTCAGTAAATGAATGAAAAATAATCAATATTAAAAAAAGAAAAATTATTCACTTAGCGATAAGAAGCTCTAAGATTTTAGTCTTTTATTTCATGTAGTTTGGTTTTGTTATTTTCTAATGAGAAGATATGCACAAAGAATTCTGATATTCAAGGTCCTTCATAATTGAGAATGGAAAATCAGCACCAGATTAGCAACAATAAAATATATTTATCATTAGACTTAAGTTTTAATTTTAGTTTTAAATGGTTCAGAGAGAAACGTTTTTAAATAATGAAGTGAGTGTTTGAGTCAAAGTTTAACATAAAGCTTAGAAAACATAAACAGCTTCTCAGGACCAGCAGTTAGTGTAATGGCTATGTCACTAGACTCCCCTGTAGCTGACCGCGGTTCGAGTCTTGGACCTGGTGGCTTAAACTCACACCAGGCGCGTGTGCGTGCGTGCCCAAGATCCCGAGAGGAGAATGGAGGAGAAGGGATTGCAGCGAGGCCATCCCCCTGGGGGGTGATTTCTCGCTTTCTATCTCTCTGTCTTTCTGGTGAGCGCAAGTGCCCTATAGCAAAAATCTCTCAAAACAAACAAACAAACAAACAAACAAAAAAACATAAACAGCTTCTCAGTTTACTTTGTGCTTTACCAACAAGAACCCACTTATGTTTCTAAGCACAACTAAAAAATGGTGCTAACATTCCAATATATCTGTGCTTAAGTGATTCTATTATATAGAATCATTTTAAAGTATATGAATATATAATAATACTTGAGTAATTTTTAAGTCCATTTTATACAGTCATTCTATTTTCAAATTTTTTTTTTTTTGGAGAGGTTTTTGCTATAGGGCGCGTGCGCTCGCCAGACAGATGGAGAGAGACAGAGAGACAGAAAGAGAGAAATCACCCTCCAGGGGGGATGGCCACGCCGCAATCCCTTCTCCTCCATTCTCCTCTCGGGATCTTGGGCATGCACGCACACGCGCCCGGCGTGAATTTAAGCCACCGGGTCTGGGACTCGAACAGCGGTCCACTACGTAGGAGTCCAGCGACATAGCCATTACGCTAACTGCTGGTCCCTCTATTTTCAATTTTTAAAAGCAGTAACAATTTAACTGGTAAATGCAGCCAGTTCAAAAGGCCCAATTTTATCT
Source organism: Tupaia tana (assembly GCA_026018925.1). NCBI lineage: Eukaryota > Metazoa > Chordata > Mammalia > Scandentia > Tupaiidae > Tupaia > Tupaia tana. The sequence goes on along the minus strand of JAKSZU010000023.1, from coordinate 37,027,450 downwards.
TTCTTCAAATAAACTCTAGTATCTAGACCCAATACAATTTCAGTATGATCTGAAAATCTCCTAATCTTTGTAATGTCATCATTCCTTTTTTTTTTATATAAAACTGCATCACATTAAAACCCTTTAAGGGACTGTAATAAGCCTTTGAAAAAGTCACAACAGCTCATGCAATTTGACTTTATCTAAAAGCTTCACTTTATCCTAGTCCTTGAAAAATATATTTCTTTTTCTTTTTTTAGATTAATTCAATTTAAGTGTTTTTAGAGAAGTCTGGGTCATAAATGGACACAAACTGTGCTTCACTAAAACCGTAATAGTTCATTTTACCTCTGGGACCAGTAAACTATGCAGTGGAAGTCCAAATGTATCTATTTATCTGATTAAAAAAATCTTTGTAATCATCGAGCTGAAGACTTTTATTAAAGCTGATATAATACCAATTTCAAGTATAATATCACTATTAACAAAGAAGATGATAATCCATAGGACTCAGGAAAATGTTTTATTTAAGTATCAATACGCGAATATGCTACTTTAAGTTACAACAAGATTTTTTCTAAAGTGCAGAAAAAATTTACTGTAAATTCTGACACCTAATCATTTAATCATGTCTTACAGACATTCCTTGATGGAAGCTGGGTGGATGAATAAACCCACAACAAGACCTAGGCAATGGATAACTCCATGCAGAATTAAGAAATTAATTAGGAGGAAGAACCATAATTTGCAGAGCTGACATCTATTTTACTTTACTTGCATGTATCAATGGGAAGCAATTACAATTCAATTAAAATATTCAATTTTATTACTTTACTGACTGACCTTGAAGTTAATGCCTGTTTTATTTAATTGCATCATCTATGAATAAATGTTAACCCTACAATGTTATGGCCCATTATTTTCAATGCATTTTTCAACTTCTCAACTGAATTGTATCACTCAATTTATTATCTACTGTCACAAAAGCAAGTAGAGGTTTATTTCTTTGCGACAGTCCAATATATGATGAGAGAAACATCACAAAATGTTTGATAATGCTATTTTTTAACAAAGTCAAGTAAAATGAATTGTGTTCTCATTTCAACTTTTGTAGCCTACACTTTTACTGTAAAATCAGTAGGTGATATTAGAAAAAGTATAATCACTCTGAGAAGCAATTTCTAGTCTGCCTATAATTCTTGACAAATCCATTGCAGACAGGAACTGAGCACCTCATGTATCTTCAAATCTGAAACACACAGATACACTTTGTAATTTTCTCCTATCTTTACCAGGCTTACTGGCTACCAAAACAAAGAGATTCCATTCCAAAAACTCTAATGGCTTTGTGAGTAAATATACTTTTCATTTGTTTCCAGATTCTATTTAAACACACCATAGTTCTGTAATTAAGCCTTTTAGAAATTACAAGCTTGTGTTTAAAAAAACACGTAAGAAAAAAAGACTCAAAAAAAAAAAAAAAGGATTATCTGGGGAGGACCTTATTTCAACTTTCAAGTTTTCCATTTCTATAATTAGACCACTAAATGCTTACTTACCTTAGAGGTTGTATCTGGACTCATCTCAACATGTCACTTCTTTCTGAACTCTGTGAACTAGTATTTTACTTCATTGTAAGTAGCATAAAGTACACTCATATACTTCATAAATTTAAGATCTATGGCATACATGAAATTAATGACCAATAAATCATATTAGCTATAATTATGGAGTTAATGATAATCAATACCTGCTAGTGAGAATTCAAATGGTCTTTTTTTCCTCTGTCTTTAAACACACAGTTTAGTTTTAGCATGTAAAGAACAAATAAAAAATGAAAGCTATGTGTAGAACAAAGAGTTTTTGTAAAAGGAGGGATTTAAAATACTTATTTTCACCTTCCTAATCTTTCTCATTAATTTTCAACATGGAGAGTAGTACTGGAAACTGATGAAGCTCAATATGAGCAGAGAATGTTTAAGATGGGACGGGAGGAGACTGAAGCTGAAAATACAGACAAAAGCCAGACCTTTCAGGGCTTCATGGCTCCATTTTAAAGAATTTGTACTTGAAAGAAAGTTCATAGAGAAGACTAAGAGATTCTAAGAGGAACAGCGTGATCAAATTCTAGTTTTAGAATGCTCACTCTGGCGCTTGTGTAGTTTCCTGGCAGCAAACAAGACCCAAAGGTAAGAAGACAAATGCAGAGTGCTACAAAAATGAGAGAGAGGATATAGTAGATAAGGCATTGCTATGGAAGGAAAGAAGAGATTTCAGAGCAATATATGATGGTCAGCATAGTACTTGCTGCTGAGGTTGCTGTGGGGAATACAAAAAAGACAAAAGGCAAGACAGGTGTCAGGTTTTTGGTTCTGGACAAATTAAAAGATAATGGCACCTAGTGCCATTCCCTCAGATCTATGACAACAGAACAGGTGAAAGTTTGGGAAGGAAAATAAAAGGTAAATTCAATTTTAGAACAATGTTTGAGATTCCTATGAATGACCAGAGAAGCAACATCCAGTTGGTAATTAGGAATATGGAGTTAGAGCCTAGCAAAGAGGCCTGAGCTGGAGATCCTACTACAGAAAAGGAGCCATAAGAAAAAATCACTCAGGGAAAATATGTAAAGTGAGAAGAAATAGGAAAGAGCCTTGAGGAATACCAAATCTTAATGGGGATTAGAATTAGAATGAGCTGCACAAAATGCAAATCTGATCTAGTTATTTGTATATATTGTGAAATAGTCACTGCATCCGAGCTAATTAACATATCCATTATCTCAGTTACCTGTGTGTGTACATCATCTCAGTTACTTGTGTGTGTGTTTGTGCGTGTGTGCGTGTGTGTGTTTGGGGGGGGGCAGGGTATGAGAACATTTAAGATCTACCCTCTGCAAATTTTAAGTACACAATATGGCTAACTACATTCACATCGATGTATATTGGACATTCAGAACTTCTTTTTTTTTTTTTTGGAGAGATTTTCGCTATAGGGCGCGTGCGCTCGCCAGACAGACAGAGAGAGGCAGAGAGATAGAAAGCGAGAAATCACCCCCCAGGGGGGATGGTCATGCCACAATCCCTTCTCCTCCATTCTCCTCTCGGGATCTTGGGCACGCACGCACACGCGCCCAGCGTGAGTTTTAAGCCACCGGGTCCGGGACGCGAACCATGGTCGACTACGTGGGAGTCCAGCGACATAGCCATTACGCTAACTGCTGGTTCCCCAGAACTTCTTTATCTTGTATAATTGAAATTTTTTACCCTTTTGTGAACATTTCCCCAAATATCCTTCCTCTCATTTTCTAGAAGCCACATTCTATCCTTTTTTTCTATGAATTCAAAATTTTCAGATTTGATATATAAGCAAGATCACATACTATTTGTTTTTCTGCATCTGACTTATTTTCTTAGCAAAAGGTCCTAGAGGTTTATCCTTATTGTTGCAAATGGCAGGATTTCCTTCTTTTTAAAAATTTATTTTTTCCCTTCATCTGTGAAAGAGTGAAAGAGGGGGCACCCATGACAGGGTCTCACTACATGGTAATTCCCTACAAGCCTTCTATTAATGGATGGCCGGAAGCAAAGATGCACCCAGTGTGTTCAGGTCAACTTGGCATCAGAGCCTAGGCCTTTCCAATAAGGCTCCGGTATCACACAGTGGTGACCCATACCTGTGCTAATCGTGGCTGGGCAAAGACTTTCTTTTCTTTTTTTAAGGTTGAATAATATTCTACTGAATATATATGCCACTTTTTCTTTGTCCATTCATCCAGTGATCGGCAAATATTTAGACAGTTTCCTTAGTTATTATGAATAGTGTTGAAATAAACATGAGACTACAGATCTCTCTTCTGATACTAACTTTATTCCCTCAGAACATAAAAATTATATGGTAGTTGTTTTTAAATTTTTCCAAAAACATCCATCTTTTTTATTTAAAATTTTTAAATTTATTTTTCTCTTACCAGAGGGTACATGTGCAAGAGAGAGAGAGAGAACACTTTCCAGTGAGGCAAGGTCAGATTGTCATTCTCTTTCTTCAGTGTTTCCACCCTGTCAGGATTTGGGGGCATGCATACGTATGTGCCAAGTGTGCTGTTCAAGCTGCTGGAGCCATTACTCAAGCAGCAGTTGGGATCGCAGCTCCCAACACACAGTGCTTCACCACTGTGCTGTGGGGCTGGCCCCCTCATGCTCTTTTCCAGAATTGCTAAACCAATTTACATTCCCACCAACAACACAGAAGGCTTCCTCTTCTCCAACACTTGTTATCTTTTGTCTTTCTGATAATAGTTATTCTAATGATGTGAGAATGGTTTTCATTTGCATTTTTCTGATTGTTGAAGCTGAACATCTGTTTTTCCTGAGATTTTTTTGCTATAGGGCAGGTGTCCCAGAGAGAAAGAGAGAGACAGAGACACAGAAAGCAAGAAATCACCACGGGGTGGGGTGGCCATACTGCAATCCCTTCTCCTCTTGGGACTGTGGGCATACACACACACACACACACACACACACACACACACACGTACCTGCATGACCTGCATGAGTTTTGTGCAGCTGGGTTCAGGACTCCAACTGCAGTCAACTACATGGGAGTCCAGCAACATAACTAAACATAACCAGCCATCTGCTGGTTCCACTGAATACTTTTTCATATGCCTGTTGGCCATTTGTATGTCTTCTTTTTTTTAGAGAGGCTTCTTTTCTTTTTTGCTATAGGGCGCGTGCACTCGCCAGACGGACAGAGAGAGACAGAGAGACAGAAAGTGAGAAATCTCCCCCCCCCCCGGGGGGGGGAGTGGCCATGCCTCAATCCCTTCTCCTCCATTCTCCTCTCAGGATCTTGGGCACGCACGCACATGCACCCGGCGTGAGTTTTAAGCCACTGGGTCCAAGATGCGAACCGCAGTTGACTACGTGGGAGTCCAGTGACATAGCTATTACGCTAACTGCTGGTCTTTGTATGTCTTCTTTTGAGAAATGTCTACTCAAGTCTTTTGACCATTTTTTTAAACTAGACTATTGGCATTTTTGCTACTGAGTTGCCTGAGCTTTTGGTGACATAGTCAAAAAAAATCATTGCACAAATGAATGAGAAGGAGCTGTTCACCTGTTTTCTTCAAGTAGTTTTTAGGTTGTAAGTTCAACTCTTTAATTCTTTTTGAACTGATTCTGTGTTTTGGTGTGAAAATACAATCTAATTCCTCTACCTGTGGAATTCCTCAGCACTATTTATTGAAAAGATTAGCCATTATCCACCGTGTGTTCTTGGCACCCTTGTTGAAGATCAGTTGACCACAGATGACACTGACACAGGGAACATGGGGTTGGGGGGTTCTAATCAGGCCAAGCACCTGCAGCAGGACATAGGTTCTTGTCCACAGCTGACAAAGAGTTAGAAATGCAGAAACGCAGATGTAGGTAAGCAAGCGGGAATTTATTAAGAGAGAGAGGGTAGAGTAGAGCTCCCCAGCAGGGAGCGAGTCCTGAGTGGGTTGCAAAGGAGGAACTGGAGTGACGGGTTTTTATCTGGGTCAGAAGGGCTTTGTCCATGCTAATTCCCAGCTACGCATGCATTTTCCTTATAGTGGTGGTGGGATCACATGCTGGATGGGTTCTATTATTCTTCCTAATTTGGGCGTGGGTATGAAGGTCAGAAGACCCTCTTTGCCTTAAAGCTTTGGGCCTTAAGACCATTACCTTCTTCCTGGAATGTGGGGGACCAGGAAAAAAAGACTTTGTCTTAGGAAAATCATTAAGTCAGTGCTGTAAGCTGTCTCTGTGGGCAAACAGTTCAGCAACAAATGAGCTATTGTGTCTTCATCCCAAAACTTAGCCATTTTATGATTTCATCTTGGGTCTATACCCCAACTATATTCTTAGAGTTCCTGTCTCCTACCTCACACGGTGTTTATAAGGCTTTTACAATGAAGTAGTGGATAATGGTCACAAGAAATCTTAAATCATTTAGGTGCATGGGATGTGTCCCCTTTGGTGCTGCTAACTGTGGCCTGTACTGGTTAGTCTTACATTTTTTGAGTGGGGTTAAGACTAACTATGGTCTTCTTAGAGTGGACCAATTTGGGGACTATAATTTTCCATGCACTTAAACTCATTGGCCTATTGGGACCAGCAGATGGCGTAATGGCTATGTTGCTGGACTCCCATGTAGTCAACTGAAGTTCAAGTCCAAAACCTAGTAGCTTAAACTCATGCCGGGCGCGTGTGTGTGCGTGCTAAAGATCCCAAGAGGAGAATGGAGGAGAAGGGATTGCAGAGTGGCCATCCCCCCAACGGGATGATGTCTTGCTTTCTGTCTCTCTGACTCCTTCTGTCTTTCTGGTGAGTGCACGCGCCCTGTAGCAAAAACCTCCCCCCCCAAAAAAAACCAAAAAACAAAAACAAACCTCATTGGCCTATAATTTCCATTGGGTCCAAGCACTTAAATTCCAAACTTAGGAACTATCCTGTCTTGAATCCTTGCCTCTTAATTATTTTGTTTGTATGCCTTAAAAGTACAGTATAGATATGGGGGACAGAGAGCAGGAAGGGAAGTTATTTTTCCATTACTTAGAGTAGGCTGAGTGGTTTGGGGTAGATTGCCTGGTTCAGGATCTTCCTGAGTCTCAGTTGGTTTTCCATCTTGACTTCCGTATTTTCCTGAACTGCCTAGCCTGAAGAGCCTCTACCTCAGCACGAAATAGTTTCAGGCATAACTTATTTTCATAGCAACTTGTCCTACCTAGTAATGGAAACAATATGCTAGCAATAAAATAAACAAAATCAGCATGTTTTTCCTCTGTTGTCATCTCCTGCTCTCTTTTATAACTAGACAAATAGCAAGTATTCAGAGAGGAGTGGTTGTGTGATTGGTACTATGAGTAGTTTAAATACGTCGTGACTGTTCTGACAAACCAATATTTGTATTTGAAACTTATGGAAAGATTGTATCACACAAACTTAGAATTTGAGATATTTTCCTTGATTATTTTTTCTTAAAATGAAAATAGTAATTTACAACACATTTTAGAAATTTTAGAAGTGTGAAGTTCCGATGTTTCAACACTTGAGTTGTAAGTTAAAAAATTCTGTGCTAAAGTAGTTTGAATAAAGGTAGAAATATATTCAAATCACAATTAACTATACTTGAAAGCATACTGAGTAACCTTTCTTAACAAAGTAATTATTTGAACAAAGTTCAGGTGTAAAAAAATGTTCAGAGTATGAACATACAGAATATGAAAGAATAATATAAATTGCTTTTAACCTTTACTGTTCAACATTCTTTTTTAGGAAGACTATTGCAATGAATGATTTTAATTATGTCCATTATTAGCCAAATGAATGACAGAAGAGCACAATGTGTAGAAGCAATAATTAACATGCCTTATCTTGGCTAATTTGGGCAGTTATAAAAGAGGACTCAGATTAATGTAACATACAGGAATTACTGCAGGTGAGTATGCGTAGGAGGGGAAATCAGCAATTGAGAAAGAAGCATAATTAAAGCTCATGTTCTTTTGTTTTGCTTTGTTTTTAATTTGCCAGGGGGTATGTTCAGTCACTGGAGAGAGAGAGACAGAGAGAAAGTGAAAAAGCACTACGTATGGAGACAGTCATACTGCAATTCCTTCACCACGTCTCCCTCTTTCCGGATTTTGGGTATGCATGCACATGTACCCAGAGCATTTTTCAACCTACCTGGTCTGGGAATTGAACCCACAGTCAACCCTGTGTGACCTAGCCACCTTAACCACCATGCCACTGGCTGGTCCAAAGCTCTTGTTCTAATTAGTATAGGCATGATTTTTTTTTTTTTTTGAAAGACTTTTGCTTTAGGGCACATGTGCTTGCCAGAGAGACAGAAAGAAACAAAATCAGAAAGTGAGAAATGACCGCCCGAGTGGGTGGCCATGCAGCAATCCCTTCTCACTTCTCCTCTCAGGATCTTGGGCACGCACACACATGTGCCCAGTGTGCGTCTTAAGCTGCTGGGTCTGGGACTCAAACTGCAGTCGACAACTTGGAGTCCAGTGATGTAACCATTACACCATCTGCTGTTCCCAGTATGGGTACATCTAATGTTAACCCAAAGTTGGAGAGTTTAAAAAATATAGTAGAGGTTGGAAGGTGGCACAGCAGGAAAATGTAATCCACTGCAAGGGTGAGCCACATAACTACGTACCTGGCTCACATCTGGAGACCTCCCTGAGTACAACTGCGCATGCATGTGCCTATGATCAGGGGCTACCTGAGGCTGGGGGTGATCGCAGTGCCAGAATCTGGCTGAGGGTACTGTTTTACTCTCTGTCTCTTCCTCAGGAAAGAAAGAAACTTTTAAAATATGTTTATAGTATATGTTAAAAAAATCTGAAGAGGGACCAGCAGTTAGTGTAATGGCTATGTCGCTGGACTCCCATGTAGTCAACCACAGTTCGAGTCCCAGACCTGGTGGCTTAAACTCGCGTTTGCATGCATACCCAAGATCCTGAGAGAAGACTGGAGGAGAAGGGATCGTGGTGTGGCCATCCCCCCTGGGGGGTGATTTCTTGCTTTCTCTCTGTCTGTCTCTTTCTGGCGAGTGCACACACCCTATTGCAAAAACCTCTCCAAAAAACAAACAAACAAACAAAAAACCTGAAGGAGAAAATAGGTAGCAGATCACCAGGGGTAAAATGCTTGAAAAACCATTCAGGCTGCTTGGAAGACAGAAACACCGACTATGAGACACATATGCACTGTGACAGACCTAAAAGCTCAAAAGAGAACTCTGTAGGTAGTTAGAAAAGAAATCCATAGGGACATCTTTAAATACATTGAAAGTATCTAGAGCATCTCATAACATTTTTTTTTCTGAATTAAATAGCAAAGAAGAATGCAAAAAATAAAAAGACAAAAGGTAAACTGAGGACTAAACAGCCAACATGAGGGATTAGACTAACTGCTGAGCTTCTCATTAGGTAATGAGGACAGCAAGTAAGAGGATGAAAAGTAGCAGAGAAGTTTAATTCAGTTTTATTTTACTTTGACCTTTGCTGTACAGTACAGTGGGGAAACGACTATTCCAAGGGCACTTTCTGAGAAAATCAGTGGGGCAGTTGCAGAGAGCAATCTCCTAGGAGGAAATAATAAAGCAACTTGAGAAAATCTACAGCAATAAATCACCATGGCCAGATGGTATTCAACTGAGAGTTTCTGAAGGAAATAAAGTGTGAAATGGCTGAGCTACAGATGAGGATATGTAATGTATCCAGCAAACCAGCAACTGTTTCCAAATATTGCAATCCTGTTAATATGAAGCTTTTCTGTAGGAAAGAAAAACAATCAAATTAAGATTAATAGAATTATGGACCAGAGGCTCTCTTGGTGATAATGGAGAAACTGATAGAGTCTAATTAAGAATAGCTTCCTTCAACATCAGGATAAGGTTAACCTACTAAGGTCAAATAGCCCACTGAGTCTATAAAGAGAACACTGTTTCTCTCCATCCTATTAAACTTATCTGGAAATGTCAATAAAATACTAGATAGAAGTAAACCAGTAAATGTAATTTATTTGGGAATTACATGAAGCTTTTAACAAGGTCACATGCTACTATTGGGGAAAATAAATAAGCACAGTCTTTGGGAGGAAAGGCCACAAGAGAAACTTCTGTCATTAATTGTAAAACTTGCTAGGTAATGAAAACAAAGTTTCAGGGACAATTTTTTTCTTTTCATTAACAGTAGCTTACCTCTTAAATTTGAAGAAAAAAATTTTTCAATGTAGACAAAAGACAGAGTAATAGTAAGGAAAGAAGATGAGCTCCTAAATTAAGAAGAAAAACAACAGGGCAATAGGGAAGGGCAAAATAAGCATGTAACAAAATTTTACCTATCAAATGAAATTTGAAAGCTGCCACTGAGATTATGTTTCTCGTCACTGTGCTCTATGTGCTCTCTGTCAGCATCAGAGACAAAAGGAAACTAGTAAGTAATGATGCTGATGTTTTTGTACTCAAAGGAGAGCTCTCTTTCAATAAGGTTATCTGAGACATGTATTTGCTCTTGGGTCAAACAATTTCATTCATTCTTTGTTCGTTCATTCATTTATTGCCAGAAGGCATACACATTCACCAGAGAGAGGGAGGCAGGGAGGGAGGGAGAAGGAGAGAGGGAAAGAGAGGGAGGGAGAGAAAGCATCGCCTCAATGGGGCATGATGATGCTGCAATCTCTTCTCCTCTACTTCTTCATCCTGCTGGGACCCTTGGCATGCACATGCACCTAGCATGTTCCTCAAGCTATCAAGGTCAGGACTCAAACTGCAGTCGGCCACATGTGAGATCTGGTTCCCCTAAAAACTATGTTATGGGGATGGCCCTTGGATCAAACAGTTTCTAAAAATTTTTCTCTGTTCCTACCTTCATAACCAGGGGCATATTTTTCTAAAATTATTAAATGAAGGAAAATATTCAATCTTTTTTTTCTTTCTTTGGAGAGGTTTTTGCTATAGGGTGCGTGCGCTCGCCAGACAGACAGAGAGAGACAGAAAGCGAGAAATCACTCCCCAGGGGTGATAGCCATGTCGCAATCCCTTCTCCTCCATTCTCCTCTCGGGATCCTGGGCACGCACACACACGAGCCTGGTGTGAGTTTAAGCCACTGGGTCCGGGACTTGAACCGCGGTCGACTACGTGGGAGTCCAGCGACATAGCCATTATGCTAACTGCTGGTCCCGAAAATATTCAATCTTTAAAATTGGAACCACAAAAGCATAAAATTTCTCCCCAAAAAGCAATCTTCATATGCTGATAACCCAATTCTAAGACATCCAGTTACCTTTTCATTCTCTACAAAAAGGAGTAGTATGATATAGGGAAAGAGCAACAGCCATTCAGTTAAAAGATTGAAAAGAAATCCACACACATGCCTAGGGCAATCTCTTGTGCCACTATTTGAGAGCTGCAAATGTTACCCAATTTTTATTATCAACCACTTGCTCTTAGAACTGTCCTCTAAAGCCACAGAAAGTACCAAGAGCCTTTCAAATATTGTAGGTTATTTCAAATATTTTTAAAAATCCCCATTTTCCTTGGTCTAGTAACTTGCTGCCTTTACTTCAGGCTAAATATACAGCTCCTCCAAACAGTCCTTATAGGGTGCCATTCTTTGCCCATTCGTTGGTCTGGCCACTCTCCACTCCCTGAATTAAATCATTTCGGTCCTGTTTTAATGCAACTTTTCTCTGTTTAAAAAGATATTTTTCTGGGGGCCAGCAGGTTGTCTGGTGGTTAAGGTGCTGGACTCCCACATGTCTTACTTACTGCAGTTCAAGTCCCAGACCTGGCAGCTTTAATACCACTCCGGGTGGGACCACCAGATGGTGTAATGGTTATGCTGCTGGCCTCCCATAGAGTTGACCATGGTTCGAGTCCCGGACTCGGCAGCTTAAAACTCATGCTGGGTGCACATGCATGTGTGCCCGTAGTCCCAACAGGAGAATGGAGAAGGGACTGTGGCATGGGCATCTCCCCGGGGAATGATTTCTTGTTTCCTGTCTCTCTGTCTCTCCAGCAGGTGAACATGCCCAACAGCAAATATTTCTTTCAAAAAAAAAAAAAAAAGAAAAAAAAAAATCATGCCAGGCAAATGTATGTGCATGCCCAAAATCCTGAGAGGAGAATGGAGGAGAAGGTACTATGGCATAGCCATCCCCCCTGGGAGGTATTTCTCACTTTGCCTCTCTCTGTCTCTCTCTCTCTTCGACAAGTGCACATGCCCTACGGCTAAAAAAGTAAAAATTAAAAAACAAATAATAAAAAAAAAGACTATTCATTGTAGAAAATATAAAAAAGCATTTAAAAATTTTGAGTTTTCATATTAACACTTTATCTAAAGATATCTATGGCTAATACATGGTCATATTGTTTTCAGTGTTTTTCTTATGAAAACCTTTTATGAAGACTTGAGATCCAAGTATTTATATCATCTTTGCTTAAGTTACTATCTCTGTAACTCTCTTAAACAAAGGTAGCCATAACAAAACACAATATTTGACATTAACTCTGTTAATATAATCCCTCAGCCACAATGTTCAGTGACACATATGATTAAGTATATGTTATAAATTCTCTTACCAACTCCAGGACAGCTTTTCAAGACGTTCTGAAGGGAGTAGTATACCAGGAAAACTAAAAAGTCAGATGGACAGATTTAAGAGAACAGAAAAAATAAAAAAGAAAATGGCTCACTTAGTGATAGGAACATGTCCAGGAATACTGATAATAACATTTAATGTTAATAAATTAAATTCTCCAATCAAGAGACACAAACTGGCTGAATGGATAAAAAGTCAGAAACCTATCCATTGCCTACAAGAAACACACCTTATGGATAAAGACATGCATAGACTAAAAGTGTAGGGCTGAAAAAAGATATTCCACGCAAATGGAAATCAAAAAAGGGCTGGATTTGCGATACCAATTTCAGACAAAATAGGCTTTATGACAAAGACTGTAAGAAGAGACAAAGGAGGGCATTATATAGTGGTAAATGGACTAATTCATCAGAAGATATAATACTTATAAATATCTATGAACCCAACTCAGGAGCATCTAAATATGTGAAGGAAAGACTGCAAGAACTAAAAGGAGAGACAGGGTGCAGCACTACAATTGCTGAAGACCTCAACACCCTATTATCTCCTTTAGACAGATCTTCTAGGGAAAAAAATAATAATAAGCAGAGAGATAGAGGACCAAAATGATACTATAAATCAAATGGGCTTGACAGACATCTATAGACCTTTCCACACTAAGACCACAAAATACACATTTTTCTTACCCTGGCATGGAACCTTTTCAAAGATCGACCATATGATAGGACAAAAATCAAGCCTTTACAGATTCAAAGGCATAGAAACTATAGCCAGCATCTTCTCAGACCATGATGGAATTAAACTTGATATTAATTTCAAGGAACATTCTTGAAAATACACAAGCACCTTGAAACTAAACAATCTACTTCTGAATGACTTCTTAACTACCAAAGAAATTAAGTCTGAAATTAAAAAATTTATGGAAATAAATGATAATGTTTACATGAGTTTCCATAATCTACAAGATACCACAAAAGCAGTCATAAGAGGGAAATTCATAGCAATTAGTGCACATCATAAAAAGATAGCAAGGTGGCAAATAGACAACCTAGCATCATGCCTCAAAGAACTAAAAAAAAATAACAACAACAACAAAAAAATGGAACACGAAAAGAAAGAAATAATGAAGAGTCGAGCAGAAATAAATGAAATAGGAATAAATAAACTACAGAAAATAAATGAAAGCAAAAGCTATTTATCTGAAAAGATTAACAAGATCAACACAGCATTAGCTAGACTGAAAAAGAAAAAGAAAGTAACTAGATAAATAAAATATGCAATCAAATGGGCAACATTACAACAGACACAGTAGAAATACAAGACAACATTAGAGTATACTGTAAGCAACTATATGCCAACAAACAGGAGAACATGGAGAAGATGGACAAATTCTTAGATACATATAATATGCCACGATTGAATCAGGGAGAACATAGAAAAGCTGAATAGACCCATAACAAGCCATGAGACTGAACCATTAATAATTAATCTCCTGACAAAGAAAAGTCCAGGTCCTGATGGCTTCACCCCTGAATTCTATGAACTTTTAAGGAAGAGTTAGCCCTTATTGTACTCAAATTCTAAAGATCCAAAAGGAAGGAAACCTTCCAAATTCATTTTATGAAGCCTCTATCATCCTCATTCCCAAAACAGATAAAGACATGACAGAAAAGGAAAACTACAGACCAATATCTCTGATGAATATAGATGGAAAAATACTCAACAAGATACTTGCAAATCCTATCTAACAACATATAAAAAAGATTATTCATCACGACCGGGTAGGCTTTATTCCAGGAATACAAGTGTGGTTCAATATATGTAAGACCATAAATATAATACACCATATATCAACAGAAAGAAAGATAAAAACGATTTTGATCCTTTCAATCAATGCAGAGAAAGCATTTGACAAAATACAATATCCCTTCATGAGTAAGACTCAGCAAGATTGGAACCAACCCAAATGTCCACCCACAGATGAATGGACTGAAAAAGTATGGCACATATACTCGATGGGATACTATTCAGCCATAAAAAACAAAAAGACCCTGCCATTTGATAGAAAGTGGTTAAATATGGAATATTTATTGAGGAGTGAAGCAAGCCAGGCTATGAAAGATGTTGTATGCATCCACTTAATATATACTGACCATCTACAATATATGGTAGAGATTGAAATATTGGAGGGCATAAAAGCAGTGAAAATAGTTATGGATGCTGAAGACAGTGTGAAACGGGAGGGAGAGGACAGAAGGGAAGAGTATAGAGAAGGATATCATGAGAACAAACTGAGAGGCATGACATTTGTGGGACACAGAAATAGTTTATTACCTGTTGATGATAACATGTATAGTATTCTCTCCCGGACTGGTCTGAGCAGTATTTCATGTAGGTATATTCTCTTTACAAGCAAAATGATGTATAGGAATCAAATGTTTTTAAAAAAATGAGAATAAAAATAATAATAATCTAAAATATGAAAAGCTATTTGATGACGATGATGTGGATAGTAATGTCTGTCTATACTGATATGTATGGTATCATTCTGTAAAGAGGAATGTTATACACTGTTAAGATATATGTGATTAAATGTAATATAAAAAAATTAAGAAATTATAAACTAAAATAAAATAGTCACTATAAAAAATAAATCTCTAAGACTTTTCTCTGAAGTGCTAATGCTCAGCAATATCTATGCCACCCAATATGATGGAGCTGGTTTTGGAGACTGACATTCGGAACTCTATATTTAATCCTGTTACACTGGTCAGATTTAGTGTCTAGTTCCAGCAAGTCAACATAGAGTAGTATTTTGATTCTATTATTTAAAGTACTAGTGATTCCCAACACACCTGCTATGATTTGCAATTAAAAAAAATTTTTAGAGAGATTTTGGCTATAAGTAGTGTGCAACTACTGGAGAGACACAGAGAAACAGAGAGACAGAAAGCAAAAAAATCACTTCCTAGGGGGATGGCCACATTGCAATTCCTTCTCCTCCGTTCTCCTTTTGGCACATGCACACATGCCCTGATTTTTTTCTTTTTTTTAAAAAAAAAATTATTATTATCATAATTGTGTTTATATTACATTGAATCACATATAACTTTGCAATGTATTACATTTCTTTTTCCAGAAGGAACCCTGCCTGATTTTTAAGCCACCGGGTCCGGGACTCAAACTGCTATCACCTCTGTCCAGTGATATAACCACTATGCCATCTGCTGGTCTTGTGATTTGCAAGTTTAATCAGCACGCTATTTAAGTCTCAGCAATTATTTAAAAGAGAGAAAAAGGTTATAGAAAGAACGATGTAATATGTCAATAGGGACCCTCCTATACTGATACAGACTTTACCAGCTATACATTAGGTTTATCTGTTAATTAATTTACTAAGTTATTTGTTTTATGGTATTTCTTAATATATACATTTTTTCCTTTTCTTTTATTGTCAGAGGGTGCATGTGCTCACCAGAGAGGGAGAGAGAGAGAGACAGAGAGAGGGAGAGGGAGAGGAAGAAGGCGACCCCCAATGGGGTGTAGTCACATTACAATCTTTTCTCCATCTCTCCATCCCATTTGCATTTGGGGCACACATGCACCCACGCCTATCATGTTTTTTTTTTTTTTTTTTTTTTTTTCCTTTTTTTTTCTTTTTTTTGGAGAATAGGGCACGTGCCAGAAAGTCAGGATTTCCCTTCTCCTCCATTCTCCTCTCGGGATCTTGGGCACGCACGCACACGCGCCCGGCGTGAGTTTAAGCCGCCGGGTCACTCGTCGGGGATCCAGCACCCATCGCTAACTGCTGGTCCCGCCTATCATGTTTTTAAAGCTGCCAGAGTCACATCGGGGGGATCCAGCACCCTCCCTAGACATGGGGCTCCCCACACATTATTACAACACATACAATCTCATGTCTTTACAGAAGAGATTTATCTCTGAAAAACTACTGTGGGGGCCAGCAGGTGGCATAGTAGTTGAGGCGCTGGACTCCCACATGGCCAACTGTGATTTGAGTACTGGACCTAGCAGCTTGCTTTCTCACTTTCCCTCTCTCCCTCTGTCTCTCTCTGGTCAAATTAAAGAGTAATAATAATAAATAAGATTAAATAAATAATTTTATTAAAAAAATCACTGTGGACAGGAGAGCTATACTTAATCTGTGGTTAAAAAAAGAGTAAAAGATTAATTTGTTAATATGGATGTGGGTCTTGGAGCAAATTAACATTATTAATCTATAACGATTGAATTAAAAAAATAAGTTACCAAAAAACAACATTACCTCTTCACATATATATTGTCTAAGTGAACTTTGAACTATTCCAATGAAAGTAAACTGAGTGAAGGAGAAAAAGGACTAAAATAGATTGAAATCATGTTAATGCTGATAAATGAGGGACACTGGTCTAATAATTGCATAGCATCAGCAGCAGCCTCCTGACTAGAGTCTGTTGTTTGCTAATGAATCTACTGCTATTTAGTTTGTAAAGCAGCTATGGTTATTTACCTGAAAGATAAATAGATAACTTGTACTTTAACTTTTTTTGTGACTTCATATGTTAAACAACCTTCATACTTAAAAAAATGCAATTATTGAAGCAGAGCTGAATGGCCCCAGAGCACACAGGCTCCATTAAATTTGCTCACATCTAATTACTTCTGCCCATAACAGGTGAGAAATTTGTTCTGATAAGATCTTTTCTTTATCTAGTAGGCAAATGAAAAAAAAAAAAAAGAGAGAGAAAGAAAAGAAATAAAATCAGTGAATCTTAATCTTGTTACTACCTAAAACTATTTGTGGTATTTGCTCTTTAAGACCCTATAAAGCTGGGCTTTGTGTAATAACCATTATAATTATGTTCTTAACTGCTTAATACAAACATTTATTTCTAAAAAATTAGTGTAAGTCATTATCAAAGTCAACTATGATTGCATTTCCTATATCTTTCAAATTAAACATTTTAAGGTCAGTTAAAAACATTATTACTTAGAAATTGTGATACTGCTGCAGTTTTACAAAACATGTAGCTATATCCAATCTGAAATGTTTCTAATAAAGCAAATAAAATATGAGATTAACAAGTGTTGTATAAAAAGCAAAAAAAAAACCCCTACAGTTTAGATACTAACATTAATGAATTTATCAGGAAAAGAGACAAAGAAATCTCCTAGTTCCAATTCCACTGAAAAACTACAGGCTTTACTTTTTTTTTTTTTTTTTTTTTTTTTTTTTTGGCCTATATTCCATCTATTGTGTGAGAAATTCTAAATGAGTTTTTTTTTTAATAATTATTTAATTTAATTTTATTTATCATTACTAATGGGTTGTTGGAAAAGTCATGATTTTTTTTTATGGAAAAAGTCTCATGATTTTTCCAAGGACCCAATAATATTATCATTTTTAATTTGCTATAGGGCACATATGCACACCAGACAGAGAGGGGGGAAATGAGAAAGCAAGCTGCCAGGTCTGGGACTCGAACGATGGTGGGGCATGTGGGAGTCTAGTGCCTTAACCACCACACCACCTGCTAGCCCACTCTCAATGAATTTTAAAGGTGTAGAAAAAATAAGTATAACAGATTTATGCTGCAGTACAGTTCTACCACCCTGCAAAATAAAACAGCAAATGAAAGAAGGATATGAGAAAAGCTTATCAAAGTAAATTTACTTGTTCACATATACTATAGCATATCAAAAGTCACTTATAATTACCCTTATATGTACTCAGAAATAATTATGTGTATAATATGTCAAACTGTCAAAAAAAATGTTCAGACTGTCCCATTTTAGTAACAAAAGTTTAAGATAAATATGAAAACATTGAATTTAACCAGTGAGAAAATGAAGGCCATGAAAATGGAGGCTCTAGGATTAAGTGAATTTTCTAGGTTGCAAGGCTAAGAAGTGACAAATCAGGCATTAAAATTATAGATTTTTAATATGCATTTAGTAATCTTTCCTAAAGATCAAGTTAAACCATAAAAATAAGTGCTCCTAAAGCTAAGGCACATAAATAGCAATGTGACACAGGCTACAAATTCCAGAAAGACACAAATACCTTCCTGGAACAATACTTTTGTTACAAGAATTAGAGGGAAAAAATTCCAAAACAAAGGAATATACTGGGGATATACATTTTAATGTTGGCATGCACTATAAAGTCTAACACAGTAAATTATCATGAAGTGCAGAGAATGGTCCTCAATCTTAGCTTCCACTTAGAGCCAATTACTTGGCAAACATTTAACAAATACCAATACCTCTGCCTCATATAAGAACAGCCAAATCAGACCATTTGAGAATAAGGCCTACCTATAAGAAGTACTTTTTTAGAGACTCCCCAGGGGATTCTAACGTGAAGCCACAGTTACAAATCAGGGGTGCTATGTTTTTTTTTTTTCTCTTTAAATTTATTTTTTTATATTAATTCACTATACATCATTACAGCATACAAATAAATTTTCCATCCAAAATACACTGTGTATTGGCTCAATCAAGCACATCAACATACATGTTTTCAGCAAATAATTTTCCAATTCTTATGTCTTGTATACTTTGCTTTTTATTTTGTCATCCTTGATTCCCTATCTCTCACCCTCTGCTATGTCCCACCCTCCTCCCACATTGTCTCTGGTATCCATGGTTGCTTTCTATGCCTCCCCCCCCATTTAATTGATTTGCTAATGAACTTAATTAGTCTAAATATATCCAATAGTTAGCTAGCACAGCTGATATATACCTATACATGAACCCAAGTCTGACTTTAGACATAAACCTCAGTGAGTAGAATGAACATATTATAAAGTAGTACCCAGCTGGGGCTATATAGCTTACTGCAGTCAACAAATATGCATTTTTTAAAAATTTCAATACGAACAGTTTTACCGTTTATTTTTTTTTCTCCTGCAACCTTTTTTTTTTTTAAATTACTTAACATTCATTGCCTGAGCATCATCACAACATACTAAATGTGGTTTCCCATCCAGAATAAACTGCATAGTAGCTTAATCATGCATGTCATCATCAATAATATTCCATTTCTACTTTCATACATATGTATACGTATACATATGTTTTTTACCCCATGTTTGACCCTCTGCCCTTTCCCACTCTTTTATTACACTATCTCTGCTATATACAGTTGTCTTCCATTCCTTTTTCCCCAACATTTTGTTGATCACACAATATCATAAGTAATCTAACTACTTTCAATAGCAAGTTCAGCAGGTAATTTCAAGAAGAGCAGTTCTGAACTGGTAATGATATTTCCTTGAAACTTAAGGCCTAGAAACATGTTAGTATTCTGTTCAAATAGTAGGTACATGCACCTATCAACAGCTCAAGACAGGACAAAAATCATTTAAAACAGGAAAACAAAGCTTAGGAGAAAAGCAGCAATATTTTAGTCAAGTCACAGAATGTTGTTTCATCGGTTCAGTCTCATGTACTTAATCTTTCTTCTGTTAAGGTTCGATCTTCCAGATTGAATTCTGGGATATAATATTCATCTTCAAACATTGTCCCTACAATTAAGTTGCCCATTTTCTTAGTTTTTGAACTCTTATTTCTGTGTATCTGCATTTAATTTTACTGACATAGCACTCCCTTAAGAACTTCTTGGAGATTTGGTCTGGTGCTGGTAAATTCTTTCAGGTTTTGTTTATCTGGGAATGTTCGTGTCTTTTCTTCCCAAATGAACGATAATCTTGCTGGGTACAGTATTCTCGGTTGAAATTGCTTTTCCCTTAACACGTTGAATATATTTTCCCATTCTTTCCTTGCTTGCATTGTTTCTGATGAGAGATCTGCTGTTAGTCTGATGGGATACCCCTTGTAGGTAACTTGCCGTTTTTCTCTTGACAATTTTAGTATCTTGTCTTGTCTGTTGTTTTGGTCAGTCTAGCTATAATGTGTCTTGGAGAAGATCTTCTTGGGTTGATTCTATTTGGGGTCCTCTGTATTTTTTGGGACTGAATCTTTGAGTGCCTCTCTAGGTTTGGAAAGTTTTCTTGCAGGATCTCATGGAATAGATTATCAATGCCCTTATGAGTCTCTTTGCCTTCTGGGATGCCTATTATCTGGATGTTTGGACGTTTGATGGTATCTAGTATTTCTCGTATATTAGTCTCAAATTTTTGTGCCATTTTCTCGGTCTTCGTGGTGGATTTTTCCAGGCTAGCAATTTTCTCTTCTATGTCTGAGATTCTATTTTCTGTACAATCTAGTCTGCTTTTAATACTTTCAAGGGAGATTTTGACTTCCTGTATTATAGCTTTCATCTCTAACAGTTCCATCTGATTCTTTTGTAAAGTGTGAAATTCCTCTTTTATATCTTGCATGAATTTCCTCACCTCCTGGAACTCGACAACTTCTTTCTCCTTCCTCTTCAGCAGTTCATTGTCTCTCTTCTCTTCCATCTCTGTTAGTTTTGCCATTATGAATGTTCTGAATTTTTTATCAGACATTTCCATGAATTCCCTTGAACTGTGTGTGGATGAAGACGAGTTATCCTTTTTCCTTGGAGGAGAAGTATTTTCCTGCTTCTCCATATTTCTTGTGGTCCTGCAGCTATTTCTAGTCATCTGGTTGATGGTCAGTTTCTTCCCAAACTTGGAAGTTCAATCTGAGTGTTGAGGAGCATGCAGAAACGGAAACAGAAAGAGAGAAACAACAGAAACAACAGCAAAAAAAAAAAACAAGAAACAGAAAAAGAGAAGAAAAAAAACGAAGATAAAACTTCTCAATGCAATTTAAAAAATTAATATTTTAAAAAAATTTTCAGTAAAAAACCAAAAATTGGAAAACCGTGCGGCGCACAAGCGCACCGTGTGAAATTCTTAAAAACAAAAATTAGGGACCAGCAGTTAGCGTAATGGCTATGTCGCTGGACTCCCACGTAGTCGACCGCGGTTCGAGTCCCGGACCCGGCGGCTTAAACTCACGCCGGGCGCGTGTGCGTGCGTGCCCAAGATCCCGAGAGGAGAATGGAGGAGAAGGGATTGCGGCGTGGCCATCCCCCCTGGGGGGTGATTTCCTGCTTTCTATCTCTCTGTCTCTCTCTGTCTGTCTGGCGAGCGCACGCGCCCTATAGCAAAAACCTCTCCAAAAAAAGAAAAAAAATAAAAAAAAAACAAAAATTAAATAAAAAAAGAGAGGAGACAGAGACCGAGACAGAGGTAGAGACAGACAGGTACAGAGACAGGAGGCCTAGAAGGGGTCTTCCTACCACGCGAGTTTTGTGTGCTGGAGGCCAAATTATCAGTGGGAAGTCTTGATTTCTGTTCCCCCAAAATGGCTTGTTTACAGAATCCACAAGGCTTGTGTCTTCAAGAAGCCAGGGGTGCTATGTTAAAAGGAGGATGAACAAAATATGGATAAGGGTCCTGTAGTAACCTTTAGTTAAACACAAAGGTAGAAGTATATGAAAGCTAGAGGAATACAAGAGAAAAAGAAAAATGATGATGTTTAAAATGTCTAAAAATGGAAAATATTTCATGGATGAGGGGTTGCTGAAAGAGGTGTTAGTCTTCCAGATACCGTGATTGCTACATTGGGTTTTACTGTCATCACTCACTTTCCTATGGAATGAATTTTCCAGACTTACATCCATAATAGACTGCTTGAACACAACCAGAGAATGAAAAAAAAGTCTTATTAGGATGGTACGGATGATATGAATTGTTGATTAAACACTAAAAGCACTGGGACCAGCAGTTAGTGTAATGGCTATGTCGCTGGACTCCCATGTAGTCGACCGCAGTTCATGTCCTGGACCTGGTGGCTTAAAACTCACGCCAGGCGCGTGTGCGTGTGTGCCCAAGATCCCAAGAGGAGAATGGAGAAGGGATTGCCGCATGACCATCCCCTCCGGGAGGTGATTTCTCGCTTTCTGTTTCTCTGTCTCTCTCTGTCTGTCTGGCGAGCGCATGCGCCCTATAGCAAAAACCTCTAAAAAAGAACAACAACAACAACAAAAACTAAACGCATTTTCTGCATTCCAGGAGGAAAAGAGGAATATGGTACATACATAGAAAGGTTGACTCATTAGCAAAAAAAAAAAAAAAAACACACATAAAGCTAACAGGCAAGTTACTCATAAAAGGATAAAACTCAAATTATCTATAAATATTTTAACTGTCATATGCTAATATAATGAAAGACAATCTGAAGTCAGAACAAAATAATTTGAAATATACCACTTCCTGACATAGATTTTGAAGATATATTCCACATGAATGAATTAAGAAGAATACAAAGGGACAAAGAATAGGGAAGGTGTGGCATAAAATAAAATTAAGAGCAAGCCAGTCAGATACATAATTGTGTCAAAAATTTTTGTAAATCAGACTATTAAATGCAAATGTCAAATTCATGTTTGAAAGAGAAGCTATATATATATAACTAAAAATAATTGACAAGAATATCATCAATAATATAGATTCAAATATCATAGAACAGAAAAGGTGAATAAAACAGACTGGAAAAAGTAAAGTATGATGGCAACTGACATACTGGGTTAATGGGAAAGTAGTGATGCATTTTTGCATAGAAAAATATGTCATGACTTTCCCAACAACCTAGTATATACCAACAGGCATTGAGAAAGACCAAATTTCTTTAGTTAAATTAGAAGAAATAAGAACTTTTCTGTATGAATATAAGTATTTTTTAAAAGAATTATTTTTATTTAATTAACTTATTTAAGTATTTATTTATTTATTTAAATTTGACCAGAGAATGACAGAGAGTGAGAGAGAGAGAGAGAAAGTGAGAAACCAAGCCGCCAGGTCTGGGACTCGAACCACAGTTGGCCATGTGGAAGTCCAGTGCCTTTAACCGCCATGCCACCTGCCGGCCCCTGAACATAAGTTTTTAAAGCAGGAGAATCAGTAGTATATTCCCAACAGGAAAGCAAGAGTCCAATCCTTAAAGCCCCACTGAAGACTTCACTTAACAATAAAACTACTGGACTATACTGAAAATTCCACTGGTTCCTGTAGACTGCCATCAGCAAACATTGTCTCTTCTTCTTTTATTTTTATTTATTTATTTTTTTCTATAGGGTGTGTGTGCTTGCTGGAGAGACAGAGAGTGAGAGAGACAGACAGAGAAAGAGAAAAAGTGAGAAAGCACCCCGCACCCCCCCCCCCCATGGGGGTTGGCTATACAATTCCTTCTCCATTCTTCTTTTGGGATTTTGGGCACATATGCACCCAGCTTGTATTTCAAGCCACCAGTTCCAGGACTTTAAGTTTTGTAGGTCAGATAGTTCTTTCACAAACACTTAATTCTTCCACTGTAGCCTGAAAGCAGCCACAGACAGTATGTACACTAAATAAGCATGGCTATATTTCAATAAACTTATTTACATATTCAGGTAGTGGGTCAAATTTGATCTGTAAGTAGTAGTTTGACAATCGCTATCATAAGACAGTAGTTCTCTACATTAACTTCATATTATAATCAATTTACATTAGAAACTAAAATAAATATACATGCCTGGATTCCTCCTCAGATATCTGGAGTATAGCTTGGTTACAGAGATTTTTTTAAAGCTCTACAGGTGACCAACCCTAATATGCTACAAGTGTTGAAAACTACTGTTCTAGGAACTGGCAGATGACACGGTGGTTAGGGGCGCTAGACTCCCACATGGCCAACTGCAGTTAGAGTCCTGGAACAGGCAGCTTGCTTTCTCACTCCCCAGCCCCACTCTGTCCCTCTCTGGTCAAATTAAAATGAATAAATAAATAAAATAAAGTTAAATAAAAATAATTCTTAAAAAAAAAAAAAAAAAAAAAAAAGAAAACTACTATTCTAGGAACTTGACCTGCAACCTTGATATATATGCCTAAGGAAAAAAAAAAGGTGGTAAAGATGTCTTTTTGGTTGTAACATTCCTAAATGTTATACCAGGCTTTCCAGTACAATATATAAATCAATTATCAGTGTAATGGACTCTCTTCCCCTGAGAATCTTTATAGCTCTCACTATTATCAGCTTATAAAGTAGTAGAAATCAGACCTAAAACAGTAGACATACTTCTGAAAAAAAAAAATTATAGCAGATCAATTTGAATTTAAAGCTCAATTCTATTTAGTCTTAAGGTCCAAGAATCTCAAATAGAACTAGGTTGTTGGCCCATCCAGAGGCCTAGCACTTAATGTATTTTATATTAGTTGGGCAGACATTATTGCACTTTTTTCTAAAGGATTATTTTACTTAACTATTTTTTAATGTGTGTATGTATTTATTTATTTATTTTAATTCGACCAGAGAAGGACATAATGGGAAAGAAAGAGAGAGAGGAAGTGAGAGAGCAAGCCACCAGGTCCAGGACTCAAACGATGGTTGCCCATGTGGGAGTCCAGCATCCTTAACCACCACACTACCTGCCAGCCACCAGTAGTGCACTTTTAATGTTGATATTTGAAAAATTTAAGTTAAAGAAATGCTTTTGAAAAGATTAAAGCGAACTACTAATAGGATGCATTCCTCCCCCAAACAATATAGGAGATTAAGATATTCCATACAGTTGGACCAGAAGATGGCATGGAGATTTAAGGTGATTGGATCCCACATGGCTGACTATATGGCTTGGGTCCCAGACACGGCAGATTGAAAAACACACTGAATGTGTGTGCACACACCCAAAATCCTGAGAGAATGGAGAAGGAGGGACTGCAGTGTGACCATCCCCCTGCAATGGTGATTTCTCACTTTCTCTCTCTCTCTCTTTCTCTCTCTCTGGCAAGTGCATGCACTCTAGAGCAAATGAAAACAAAACAAAACAAAACAAAAAACAAATCCATACAGAAAAAGGTAGAAAATAAAGGAAAAGGCAATAAAACAAGAAAAATTGATTATATTAAATGTATAAAATTAGAAAAAATTAAAAATAACTTACTGATTATACCAGTAAAAACACAGGTTAAATATCCGTAATCTGAAATTTTGAAATACTCCAAAATATGAAACTTTTTGAGTCATAAGTAGAAAATTCCACATCTAACTTCATGGGACATGGTCAAAATGGTATGAAAATACTATGTAAAATTACCTTCAGATGATGTGTATAATGTGTACATGAAATGTAAATGAATTTTGTGTTCAGACTTGGTTATCATCATGTATAGGCACATATTTCCAAATCAGAAAAATCCCCAAATGTAAAACACTTCTGGTCTCCAGTATTTCAGATAAGGGATACTTATTTAACAATAGAAGGGATATTTAACCTATTTGTTTTTTTAACCTGGTTTTTTTTTTAATTTATGTTTAAATTCTATGTGCTGATTTCTTTAATGAGAGAGAGAGAGGAAGAGAGAGAGACAAAGAGAAAAAGAAAGAGGTACCCTCAATAAGGTCTCCATGTCACAGTCCACCACAAGCTTCAGTCAGCCAGGATCAGGGGCACATGGGAGTGCCTGAAGTTTAGTGCGAAAACTTGGGACATGAATTCAGGACCCTCCCATGTGGCTTCAGTGTTTATGAACACCGAGCCAATGCAGCTGCCAATAATAGCTTAAGTTTAAGACGAAGATTTTTTTCTATAATAAAATACAATGCTATGCTAATTATAAAACACCCAGTTAAAACCATACAGACACACACACACATACACATGGAAAGGTTAAAATAGAAGAATAGGCAACAATAAAAAAAACAAATACCACAAAAGGTTGTGGTGACCTTGTTATTAATACTAGGACAAAATTTAAAGCAACAAGGACAAAAAAAGGATATACTTCAAATTTTTCAACTAATATAAATTAAATACAGAGAAAAATATGTATTTCTGATGACTTTTGATGAATTAAATAATGTTGCCTTTTACAAATAAAATGAAAATCTTCCTTTACCAGCAGAATAGTCAACTACATAGCTATGTGGCCCCTCCAACAAAAAAATATCTGGATGCACAGATTACAACAAACATTATTGTTTTAAATATTGCTGAACTCACAAAATTAAAAAAAGGTAATTTTAAAGAATTAAAGAAAAAATAAACAGTCAAAATCTTAACATGAACAATAAAGTAAAATGAAAGCTAGAATTGACCTGGGGGGGGGAAAAAAAAAAAAAAAAAAAACTAATACCAATACTAGCATCAAGAGATTGACACAGGATCTACCTAAGGTGACAGAACTATACAGACTTCTTAATAGGCCAGAACTCTAAAAGCTAATGTGGTCGGTGGCATCTTCTCTTAATTAAAGAAAGGAAAAGAAAAGCCCTTCATACACACAAAACGTCCCCAGAGGACTGAGACAACTTAAGCTTTATCACATGACAATAAAAATCCATAAACCTAGGAAATATGCAGTGGAAACAAGAATCCGTACACAAGTGCACCCATACACAAAGACATTTAGAACACTGAGGATTTCACATATTTCGCATATGGTGAGATAAATAACAGACTATGTATAAAATGTTTAAAGAATTTTTAAAAATGAACAAGAGACAGGAAGAAAACAGGCAGTTTCTACTTATTCCCTTAAAAGAGTAACACTTAGAGGACTAGTCCTCCTATAGACAATCAGAAAATTAGACAAATATCAAAAATGGGTTTCAGACAAGAAACCTATGTAGTAGAATAGAACTATAATCCTTTCGGAGGAGAAGAAATGAGATGAGTCCTAGGATCACACCTGGCTTCTGCCTGGAGGCAATTTTCAGACATCAGTGCACAGAAAGGGAATTCAAACTGAGTTCCAGTGGTTTTTTTGAGTCAAGGAGCTAAAGAACAGAGTTTGAGAAAGTTGAGGTGTCTAGAATTTTAGTACAGGATAGCAGAGAAGGTATGAGAGAGAAGGTATGAGGTATAAAAAGTTCCAAAAGTCTGATTAAGGCCCATAAACTTGCTGGTTAAAGACAAATTTGCCCATGATAGAGTGAAACTATATCAGGTTGGACAAAGAACACCTGATCAGGAAAGGACAATTACCAAGGAACTAAATAACATCTAAAGCTTACGTAACACTGGGCATCCTCTGGGTTCTTAACAGATTGTTTAGATACACATGACATTCAGTAAAACTCCAGAAAGGTCATGTCTCAGTAGTGCAGGTAAACTAGCCCAAAAATACAGGCTATGCTAGATGTACACCATGAAACCAAAGAAACAAACATCAAAGAAATAAGAACAATGGACAAGAACATTCTAGAAGTGTTCTAAAATTCTATAGACCCAGGATGCTAAAGTATACCAATCAGTTTTAAAAAAATAAAAGTGACATACTCTCAACTGCAAGAGACAAGAAATAGAGGAAAGACTTTAAAAGCATCTAGAAGAAAGAAAAAAAAGACACATCTACAAAATAATGAGACAATTATAAAAAAAAACAAAAACTTGTCAGCATCAGCAATGAAAACTAGATGACAATGGATTAATATATTCAGAGTGCCAAGACAAAATAATTATCAATGCAGAATACACTATTCTGAGAACAATAAAACAATTGTAATTTCTGACAACAGAAACTCAGAGCTTGTCTTTCAGTTGGAGAATCTCTAATGGGTGGACTTCAGGAAAATGAGCCAAGAAGGGAGGTCTGAAATGCAATAAGGAAAGAAAACCAAAATGACTAGTAGACATTTAGGAAACCTGGACATTTTCTGTATAAAATAAGTAATGAAATTCAAATAATTTTGTCATTTGTGCCATTAAAAATAAAATTAAAATCTAAATCATTTTAAAATACAGCATATACATCATGAAGACAAGATGAGTCGAAGTATTATAAGGCTTCTTATTATATAAGAATATAGTTACAATGCTGATTAACATTACATTTTATATAGAATCTACTGAAAATGGTAATCAAAATAAAATTCAGGCATGTTGAAAAAAATAAAAAAGAATTTATCACCAGCAAACCCACACTAAGAGAAATATTAAAGTGAGTCATTGAGCAAGGGTACAGTAAAACTTTTTGTTTACCATTAATAGATATATAGGGTAATCTCTAAAGTAACTACTAGAGAACAATAAAAAGAAAATATAAGGTGTTATTGGACAGCTGTAAAGTATAATAATAGAAACTAATTGATTAACCTAAAAGAAGGCAAAAAAGGAGAGAAAAAACAACATCAAATACCTTTCTTAAATGAAAATAGAAGTTAGCTGATATAAATCCAAATTAAAAATCTCATAATCATTGTACAAGGCTTTCACAAAAAATATTTTTTTAATCTTTCATGAGAGACAGTATATGTGGGAGGGAGAGAAAGAGGAAAAGAGAAAAGTATTTTACAGAATCTCATGTCATCATCCTTCTTCCCCAGTTTCCAACAGTCACATGCCACTGTGCCCAGTCTTTTTTGGGTCAGCCAGGAACCCAACTTAGGCCCCCCATCATGGCCTCAAGCCATCATGCAGACACATCCTTCCACTTATGTCACTGTGGCAAGGCCTGTACATGGTTGTAATATAACTCTCTCATTAGCTAATGTGACATGGATATAAAAGACATGAACAACATGAGTAATTTATACATATCTTGTACTTTACCTCAAAGTGACAGAAAAAGTATTATTTGCAAGTTCATATGAAACATTTATCAGACATGACCTTAGAGCCATAAAGCAATCCCTCAAAATGTCAAAGAATTGAAATAATTCTGTGTATATTACATGATCAAAATGATTGACCTAGAAATCAGTTACATAAAGATAAATAAAACACTCTCCTCTTTGGAAATAAGGTGTAAATTTCTAAATAATCCATGAATTTTGGAGAAGAAATTTAAAGAAAATTCAAAGCATTTTGCAGTAAATGGTAATGAAAATACAACTATAGCTGTACTTAGAGGAAAATTTATAGCTTTATACATATATTAGAAAACAAAAAAATTAATGTATAATATGTATCAAGAAATTAGAAAACAGTAAATTAAACTCAAGAAACTATAAGGGATAAAATATAGTAGCAGAAATTAAAGAAATAGAAAACCAACAGATAATATAGAAAAATAAACACAAAGGACTAATAAAATTGCAAAAAACCTGTAAGACTGACCAGAGAAAAAGAACAGATACCCAACTGCAAAGAAAAAGATAACCATGGTATAGTGGTTATGTTGCTGGATTTCCACAGTTCGAGTCCTGGACTTGGTGGTTTCAAAATGACACTGGGGGCAAGTTCATGTATGCCCAAGATCTAAGAAGGAAAATGGAGGAGAAGGGATTGCGGTGTGGCCATCCCCTCCTCCCTCCTAGGGAGTTTATTTCTCACTTTCCTTCTCTACTTTATACCCACTTGGATAGCTATACTAAGAAAAAAAAAAGTAAATATAGTAAGAAAAATAACAGACACTGACGTGAATAACTGGAACCTTTACTCATTGCTGGTGGCAAACCAAATGTTGCAACCACTTTGAATATCAGTTTGGGAGTACTTCAAAAGGTTAAACATAGAATTAACACATGACCCGGTAATTCTATTCCTAAGTATATACCTAAGAGAAATGAAAACAAATGTCCACAGAAAACTTTTACATGAATGTGGATAGAGTATTATCAACAATAACCAAAAACCAGAAATAATCTAAAAGTCTAAAACTGAGAAATGGATAAATAAAATGTGGTATATGTTTTTAGTGAAGATTATATACCAACAAAAATAAACCAAGTACTGATACATGCCTAATATAAATGAACCTCAAGAAACTTTTTTGAGAGATTTTTGTTAGAGTGCATGTGCTCACCAGACAGAAAGAGAGAGAGAGAGAGAGAGAGAGAGAGAGAGACAGACAAAAGGAGAGAAATCACCCTCCTCCCCCAGGAGGAATGGTCGCAATCCCTTCTCCTCCATTCTCCTCTTGGGAACTTGGGCACACATGCACATGCACATGCACACGCACACGTACCTGGTGTGAGTTTTAAGCTGCCAGGTCCAGGACTCGAACCAAAGTCGACTACATTGGGGTCCAGTGATATAACCAGTATGCCATCTGCTGGTCCCCTCAAAAATATTATTTCTAGTGAAAGAAGACATTAGTAGAATTCTATTCATATGAAATATCCAGAATAGGCAAATCCATAAAGATATGAAGACAAAAAGTCTTCGGTGTTTAGAACTGAGAGGGAGGCACAGGAAGGCAAGAAAAAGTGGAGGATTAACTGTTAATTAGTATACAGTTGTTTTCTGTGGGAACAAAAACATTCTAAAATTATACTATGACGATGATTACACAGCCTCTGAATATACTAAAAACTTGAATCATGTACTTTAAATAGGTGAATTATACAGTATGTCAATTAAATCTCCATACAACTGCAAAAAATTTCAGTATATAATAGCTATATGCTCAAATGATACAAATACTAAAAAAAAAAACTTCCGGCAAAAAATGAGAGGGTGAAATTTAGGAAAAAAATATACAAAATTATTTTTAACTGTTCTCAGCAATCCCATTGGTAGCGGTAGTATTAGCACTTTTACTCTGAGACATTTCCATAGAGTGTTAAAGTTTTAGTAAGTATATCTACTAGCCCACTGTATATCAATATGAGTTGTCTATAGTAGAATAGATTATTATTACTTACATACTTTAAGTAAATAATACAGTTTAACTCTTCTCTGTTCCACCTCTTGTCCAACACCAAGGTGATTTGAAAGATGTATAATCTTTCAAATAATTTTATCTCCTACAAGTAAAAGAGTCCTGAAAAAGTACATCTACGTGTTGACTTTATTAAAACAAAAAGAGACAGCTGTTGCTCTCCATTTTCTGAGAGTTTTGAAAATGTAAAGAAAATGTAAAGAAAAGGACTTGTTCCATCACACTTTGAAACATAAATAAATTCTCCTTAGGGAAGGGGGAATAAAAAACAAAAACAAAAACAAAAAAAAAAAACAAAAAACAAACACAAAACAAGCATCTCCAGCTTTATGACCCAGAAGATATCTCCTAGGTCCTGGTTCATTCCAAGACTTCCTCTGAAATGTAAACACATATCTCTAGAGAGAGAAATCTCTCTGGAGTTTTTACTATTCAGTCATAAGCCAAGTTCCAAGGCTTGCCTTTCAAATTATGAATCAAGTTTCTGTAAAATTTGCCCAGAAACTGCTAACTATATACAAATGTAAAATTAACTTTCTACAACCCCACATATATAACATGGTACAAAATAAATGAGAAACTGAGGTGAGCCGATATTTGGATTGTCAGGGCCAGCAGGTGATGTGGAGGTTAAGGTGCTGGACTCCCACATGCCAGAGTGTGATTCAAGTCCCAGACTTGGTGGCTTGAAGCTCACTCCAGGTGCACGTGAATGTGTGCCCAAAATCCCAAGAGGAGAATGGAGTAGAAGGGATTGCAGGAGGGGAATGGAGGAGAAGGGATTGCATTCCCGCAGTTTCCCTCCCACTTTTCCTTTTCACTTTGTCTGTCTCTCTTCAGTGAGCACACATGTCCTATGGAAAGCACATGTCCTATAGAAAAAAACAAACAAACAAAAATGGATTGTCAAATCAGACTCCAACTAATCAGAGAACTTACCCAATATCAACTTCTACTGATAATTTCAAGAACAGAGATAAACAACACAGCAAAGGAGGAAGAGAAACACATGTAAGGGTTAGAATTACAGTACATTCTCCATTTGTCCCAAGTAAAGCAACTTTTCCCATCCACATTCACATTCAATGACTAGGCTACTGACCACATACTACTGTTTAATAAGCTAGATTCTCGGTTAGCAGTGTCATGGTGGTTAAGGCAGCCAGATCTCACGTGGCTGACTGTGGGGTGAAGGTCTGGAATCTTTTTTTTTTTGGAGAGGTTTTTGCTATAGGGCGCATGCACTTTCCTGAAAGACAGAGAGAGATAGAGAGACAGAAAGCGAGAAATCACCCCCCAGGGGGTATGGCCACGCCGCAATCCCTTCTCCCCATTCTTCTCTCGGGATCTTGGGCATGCACGCACACGCGCCCGGCGTGAGTTTAAGCCACCGGGTCTGGGACTCGAACCACGGCCGACTACGTGGGAGTCCAGTGACATAGCCATTACGCTAACTGCTGGTCCCAAGGTCTGGAATCTTGAGGCTTGAAAAACACACTGGGTGTATGTGCCTGTCTGCCCAAAATACTAAGAAAAGAATGGAAAAGAGATTGTGGTGTGGCCATCTCCTGAAGGGGTGCTTTCTCTCTTCTTTTCTTTTTCCTTTATGTTTTTCTCTTTTTCATTACTTTTTAATCTTTTTTTTATCTCTCTAAGAAGCACATGCACCCTATAGCAAATTTAAAAAAGAAAAACTGGATTCTATTTGGTTTGAAAATATAACTATATCCCAAATATCGTGGTATATGTTTTAATGCTCATTGGCTTCTAGATATACCTTCAGGACAATATAATGCTACTTTGTCCACTCAACCCTAATCAGTATAACATGGAAGACAAATCCCCTTTTTATCTGTGATACCCAAGCCATCAGAGAACAAATATACTAAAGGCCACACTGTCTAGTAATTTCCTACCATAATTTATGCTGTGTTCCCTAAGTGGGGATCTTTAGTTTGGCTTCTGCCACTCCTAGCTATTGGTCATTAAAAACAGCAACGTCTGGGCCAGGAGGTGATGTGGAGGTTAAGGTGCTGGATCCCACGTAGCTGATCTCATGTTTTGAATCCCAGACCAGTGGTTTGAAAATCATGCCGGGTGAATGTACATGTGTGTCCATGATCTTGAGAGGACAGAGGAGAAGGGATTGTGGTGTAGCCATCCATTCTAGTAGGTGATTTCTCACTTTCTCTGTGTCTGTCTTTGGCGAGCACACATGTCCTATAGCAAAACTGAAAAACAAAAGAAAACAATACCAAAAAACCCCCCAACAACTTCTATAGTAATTAGAACATGTAACATGTAACAAGCCCTCTTCTTGCATTGTTGGTGGGTATGATGCTCTAACACAGTAAATGCTCTATTAGTTCAGTCATAAAATTAACTTAAAGTTTTGTTGTCCCTCTAGGGCCAATTGCAGATGCAGCCAGTCTTCTGGAAAGGAGCTCCCTCTAGTGTCTCTATTTGGATTAGCAAGGCCTTTTTATCACCATGAGCTCTTACAGACTTTTTCAGCCTGATGGAGCTCTCCAAGACAGTACCAAAGTCTCTAAAGAACATCAAGACAGCAGAGATAACACTGATCAAGCTACAGTATTGGTTATAATCATGGTGTTAAAGTTGGACAATTTAGGAAAATGGTTTGCACAAACACAAAAAGTATATCCCATGAGACTGTCATTTGGTATATTAGACCAAATATATGCTTTCTTAAGAGTGTCATAGGTTTTCATAAACACACTCTACATAACTCCAGAAAAAAGTTATTAATGATATCTATTCATTACATTACATCCAAATCTATCTTCCTCAAGGGCTGTCTAATTTCCAATTCTATTTACATTCACCTATTCTAATATTCAAATTAGATCAAACTATGGCAAACAGTAGAAATATCCTTTTCATTGTACCTAGGTAGATCTCACTACCATGTTGTTTTTACTTTAATGCCCAGAAAGAAATCTCTACTGCTCAGAATCTTCTACTTATGTAATTCATTACTTATGGATGAGTCATCAGAAAAAGTATCAGAATGGTAAATATAACCTAAACCAAGAACTCTGTGATATCTTTAATAAACTATGCTTATATCGATTCATCAACTGACACCTTGTCACTGTTGCTCCAAATCTTCCAGGTGAAATTTTTAGGCAGAGTTTATACATCATCAATTACCTTTCTCTGCAGAAAATAGACCCAAAGTTTTCTCTCAATACCTGTTAAAGTTAGTTAAAGTTACCATCAGATCTGAGAGAGATATCGAAGAGTATTCTCTTGCTATAAGGCTCTGGCAAAGAAATCACATGATGATACCCCTACATAGAGCTGCACTGAACTGTCCATTGCTTACTTCCACATCCCTTTATTACCTGTTTTGACCCATGCCCTTTTCCCTATGATTAGGCCTTCTGTTTCAGTAGATGTATTACAAACCCATAAGACCAATAAAACAGCAGCCTTGTTAACACTTTCCTTGGCAGATACTACAGGTTTTGATAAAGGATCACAGGAAACTTAACTCAGTGCTCACAGATAGACCTTAATTTGCCCATCTGAGGCAAAGTTATGTGTACCTCTAAGAACCTGTAAGAATATGAACTGTCAAATTAATGGTACCAATATTATATTTTGTACATTATAATACCTTCTTTTAGTACATTCAATTTAAAACTCAGGCCTGGGACTACCAGATGGAACAACACAAAGGAAAAATTTTGTGGGGGAAAAAAAAAGATATAAGGTCACCTCATTTCTACCTCCCAATCCTAGATACCTTACAAATAATAGTCCTAGTATTACTTCTATACATAATCAATGCTAGAACAAAGTAATCTGAATGATGAAGTTAACTCAAACTTGTATGGTTTTTCTAATGATCATTTTTATTATTTTGCAAAAAATAAAAAATTATATATGTATATATTTCAAGAAGCAGAAGGCTTTCCAAGGATCATTAAAAGTAGGCTTATGCCTTTTCTTCAACTATTGTCTCCCCTTCCTTCCTTCCTTCCTTCCTCCCTCCCTCCCTTCTATCTCTTCTCCTACTCCTTTGTCTCCTTCTCCTCCCTGTCTTACTCTCCCCACCTCTCCCCTCTACCCTTTTCTTCACTCGATTTTAGCAACTAGATACACCCTGCTAAAAGCAATCCAAGGATAAGGACTCTTCTCCTCTAGCAAATACTGTTAGTGAATTTTTGTTTGTTTTGCCATGAGATACATCATTAATGTTTATGAGAAGAGCAAGAGTTCCTCCCTTCTTTTTTTCCAGAGAGCTACTGTTGTTACTGGAAAGAATGGACTGCAGACAAGCTACTTGGTCTCTTTGTTCCCAGGAACTGTGGAATTTTCTAATAAATTACATCGCCTGTGTATCTGAGAACCAAGATTATTTTCACTGTGGAAGGAGGTACAGATGGAATACAGAATTATTACAGTTTTGATATACACTGAATATGACTGCAAAATATCATAATCTCATGAGGTATTAGATGTACATGAATAGGTATCATTTCACAGTAAAACCAAAGTGCTGTGGTTTGGATAATAGCCTGTCTCTCATAAATTCATGGCTTAGAATTTGTCCTTAATGTAACAACTTTGGGGAATGGTGAGCAGTTTAAGAGGCAGAGCCTAGTGGAAGGTATAATTCAACTGGCTAGGAACACAGGAGTGACAAACAGAAGTACAAAAGTTTGTTTCCTCTTCACCCCACCTCCCCTTTTTTGCATATGCTTTCCTTTCTACTTCTGTCAGCTATATTGTGATGCCAATACCATGTCTTTGGACATTTTAGTCACAAGAATTGTGAGTCAAATAAATCTCTACTCTTTTTTTTTTTTTTTGAGAGGTTTTTCGCTATAGGGTGCGTGCGCTTGCCAGACAGATAGAGAGAGACATAGAGACAGAAAGCGAGAAATCACCCCCCAGGGGGGATGGTCACGCTGCAATCCCTTCTCCTCCATTCTCCTCTCGGGATCTTGGGCACGCACGCACACGCGCCCGGCGTGAGTTTTAAGCCACAGGGTCCGGGACGTGAACCGCGGTCGACTACATGGGAGTCCAGCGACATAGCCATTACGCTAACTGCTGGTTCCCAATAAATCTCTACTCTTTATAAATTATCCAGTGTCAGGCATTTCTGGTAACAACATAACAATGGACTACAACACAGGGTTTCTTGAAGAAAAAGATGTCCTAGGTCTGGGCAGAAAATGTACAAGATGATCTTATATGTTCATAGTAAGACTATTTATAACAAGGCCAAACTGGACACCATCTATATGTCATCAGTGACAGAAGGAACAATTCAATTGTGGAGTATTTCTATAATGGAACACTATACTGCGATGAGACTGAACACACTGTTAATTCATTCGACGATATGGAAGAATCTTAAAAACATAACACTGAGCCAAAGAAGCAACACACAATAGGGAATATACATTTATATATATATTATCCCATTTATATAAAACTAAAAAACAGAAAAAAACTATTTTATGATTTTAGGTTCTAGGAGAACTGTTATCTTTGGGAGGGTAAGTATTGATTAGAAGGATGTTAGCAATGCTCCATATCTACATTTGGGTGTTGATTATACAGATTATGTTCATTTTATGAAAAATTCATGAAGTTGTACACTTAGAATTTATGTATTTTTTTGTATTTGTTATACTTTAATGTTTCTTAAAAAAAAAAAAAAAAAAAAAAAAAAAAAAAAACGGGCAAGCAGGTGGTGTAGTGTGGTCACTGCAGTTCGAGTCCTAGACCCAGAGGCTTGATAATCACACCAGGCACATGTGCATGCACGTCCAAGATCTCAGGAGGAGAATGGAGAAGGGGTTGCAGTGTGGCCATCTTCCCTGGGGAGGTGATTTCTCACTTCCCGCTTCACAGTCTCTGTATCTCTCTCTCTAGCAAGTACATGTACCCTAAAGCAAAAACCTCAAAAAAGAAAATAAAGAGACAGATCTGTATTTATTGATAAAAAAAATCTCTAAGCTTGTGTGAAAAAAGACAAGATAGGAATCACAAGCAGAGTAGATCATTTATGTAATAATAAAAACCCAGGGGCTGGCAGGTGGCATGTTGGTTAAGGGCGCTGGACTCCCACATAGCCAACTGTGGTTGGAGTCCCAGACCTGGCAGTTTACTTTCTTACTTCCTCTCTCTCTGTCTCTCTCTCTGTCCCTCTCTGGTCAAATTAAAAAAATACATAAATAAAATAAAGTTCAATAAAATAATTATTGGGAACCAGCAGTTAGCGTAATGGCTATGTCGCTGGACTCCCACATAGTCGACCGTGGTTCGCGTCTTGGACCCGGTGGCTTACAACTCACGCCAGGCGCGTGTGCATGCGTGCCCAAGATCCCGAGAGGAGAATGGAGGAGAAGGGATTGCGGCGTGACCATCCCCCCTGGGGGGTGATTTCTCGCTTTCTGTCTCTATGTCTCTCTCTGTCTGTCTGGCGAGCGCACGCGCCCTATAGCGAAAAACCTCTCCAAAAAAATAAATAAATAAAATAAAATAAAATAAAATAAAATAAAATAAAATAATATTTAAAAAAAAACCATAAAGCAATAATAGGCTTCCTATATATACATATACACAAACAAAAAAGTGACCTTGAAAGATGATCAATTACCAGTTTATGTGTGTATGTCTTGGAAATGCAGTGGTTGATGGGAAGGGAAGATAGAAAACACATGAAATCTTTTATCTATGAAAGTTTAACATTATGTAACAAGAATATTTTCATATACTACACATACAATCAAACCAAGTATTTCCAAAAGGCTGGACTGTTCTTAAGTTAACTGAGAAAATGGTTCTTTAAATAGCCTAAAAACTTCAGAAAGTCCTTTAAATATTAATATGTCTTTTGAAAATTTCAAAAGTTCATTGAAACCTACAAGATACCAAAGTTATATAATGTAATGACCAGAAATGTATTTTTATACACCCAAATAGAACTGACCATTAATAAGACTATTCTACAGAGAAATGGACCAGAAAACTTTGCTGACTGACCCCTGCTGCATCCCAATCCTTTGGAAAGGCCCTACTGCCTCATTTTTTTTGCTTAAATCTTTTTTTTTTTTTTTTGGACAATTTAAAATGGAAGAGAAAAAAGTTTAGAAACACACTACATCATTTATATGTTTCTATGTCTTCAGAAGGACTGTGCCACTCTATAACCTTTCTTTTATACTGTTCTTTCATCTTTGCACATTTGTAAGTAATCAATAGAGGGGCCAGTAGGTGGTGTGGTGGTTTGGGCGCTGGACATTCCCAAATGGCTGATGACATTTCGAGTCCTGGACTTGGTGGCTTGCTTTCTCACTTTCCCTCTCTCTCTATGTCTCTCCCCCTGTCAAATTAAAATAAATGAGGGATCAGCAGTTTGTGTAATGGCTATGTCGCTGGATTCCCACGTAGTCAACCAGAGTTTGAGTCCTGGACCTGGTGGCTTAAACTCACGCCAGGCGTGTGTGTGTGCGTGCCCAAAATCCCAAGAGGAGAATGGAGGAGAAGAGACTGCAGCACGGCCATACCCCCTGGGGGGTGATTTCTCGCTTTCTGTCTCTCTGTCTCTCTCTGTCTTTATGGCAAGCGCACACGTCCTATAGCAAAAACCACTCCAAAAAAAAAAAAATTTAAATAAATGAGTGAATAAAATTAAAATAAATAATTCTTAAAAAATAAGTAATCAATAGAATCCATGTGCTGTAAATGTTAAATTCAGATCTTACGCTTTTGTTGAAACACTGAAGACAAATTAGCTCAGTTTTGTATTTTGCTCAGTTTAATACAACTAATTCCCCTGCCTAACCCTTACAAAGAGGCATTCACGGAAATAAAAAGACACAATATTAGTATTATATACTATTATAAATGTAGTAATAAAGTCAAAATTCTATTGTCTTTCCAATGAGGCAAGTCTCTCTGGGTCCTTATCCAGTCATTACTCTATAGTGAAAGGGATGGTATGTGTAAACTCTAGTGAGGTGTCACGTGACATTCATCATAGAACTATGCATCTTAAAGAGTCCAAAAGACTGAACAAGACCCAGACAGAAAGCAAGAGAATATACCCTATAGATTCACATAGAACTCATATGACATATTTTTCTGTAGTGAGAACTTTAACATGAGGGACCAGCAGTTGGCGTAATGGCTATGTTGCTGGACTCCCACGTAGTCGACCGCAGTTTGAATCCCGGACCCAGTGGCTCAAACTCATGCCGGACGCACATGCGTGCATGCCCAAGATCCCAAGAGAAGAATGGAGGAGAAGGGATTGCTGCGTGGCCATCCCCCCTGGGGGGTGATTTCTTGCTTTCTGTCTCTCAGTCTCTCTCTGTCTGTCTGGCAAGCGCATGCGCCCTATAGCAAAAACCTCTCCAAAAAAAAAAAAAAAGAACTTTAGCATGATAGCAGCTCACCAATCTTTTCTCAAAAATAATACAACACTATGTTGATCTTTCTTGTTTTAAAAGCTAAGGAGATCAACTGTAGGTTCTCTGAATAGGGCCTTCCACTAAAGCCAACAACTCAACTTTAACAAAAAGAAAGTAGCATGGCGTTTACCAAAGAGAAATATTATGGGCTTTGTACTTTTTCCCTTTCTTTCAATGCTATTTAAAATGTGAATTTATCTGTAAAACCTTCCACAGCTTGAGACCTCGTTATTTCAGGGATCTGCAAGGTAAACACTCTCAAATGAGGTACATGATTTAGGCTTTGAGAACCCTGAAGCTTCAGGGCATTTTCTGTAATAGGTTCATGAAATAAATATACTGGGCTCAAACCCTATGGTTTCTTGAAAATGAATATAATTATAAAATTCAAAACAACAAATTAAATGTGTTCATAGGTAATATCCAGATTTAAATCAGATTACCACCTGCCTGCTGTTGTCTACGCTAACTTATCATCTAATGTTCTCCCAAACATGATTTTCTCTCCATCCTCACAGAAAACCCACTATCCTGTTTATTTTTAATAGTGGAAACAAAGCCAGTCATTCTATTTAAGCATTATTCAAAATATGTTTAAAAATAAAAAGAAAAGATCACATTTTATACCATATATATATATATGTGTATATATATATATATATATATATATATATATATATATATATATAGTAAGTTTTAAAACAAAACAAACTTATAATTATGATTTCTTACAAACCTGAATTCCAAATCCTATGAAAAGAACTTAAATTGAAGAAGCATAACATAAGATCTGTTTTAAAGCCAGTTACATATTCAAAAAATGAAGTACACTATTAGCTCTTTGGCAAATGGTCAAAAGCTCATTCTAAAACATCCCATATTTTACATAAGGTAT
This sequence comes from Tupaia tana, assembly GCA_026018925.1. Taxonomy (NCBI): domain Eukaryota; kingdom Metazoa; phylum Chordata; class Mammalia; order Scandentia; family Tupaiidae; genus Tupaia; species Tupaia tana. The sequence continues at coordinate 36,987,398 of JAKSZU010000023.1, read as the reverse complement.
TTTATTACTCAATTTATTCAGTTTGTGATTCCACATTTTTATATTCTAAATCAAATTCTCTCTTTTTCATTACTGCTGTTTGTTACTGTACTATGATTATCTATGTGTTAACAGGCAGCTCCCTTTAAAGTCTGGCTACATACCAAAAGCTGCTACTTTGATAATTATTGCTTGAATGTTAGATGATATCATCTCTCGAAGCAAATCTTCCTGGTTTCTCTGCCAGAGGTAAGCTAAAGGTTGGAGACTAAGCCTTTTACACCTATAAAATACAAAAAAAGAAAAAAAAAAGAAAGAAAGAAAGAAAAAAAATCAGATGGTATCTTAATATTCCACTCTTGAATCTACAGCAATTACTTTGATTTTAAACATAATGCTTCTTTCAAGGATTTTAGCATTTAGACTGATTTTAGAAACATGTTTTGTATAATGAAGTTTATATATATAACATAAATATATTTAATTTTTACAGGCTATGCATAAACAGATAAAAATGAAATTTCCAGGCAGGCTAGAATTATTTTAGAACAATTCTATGTTTAGAAACTTCTGTAAAAATTTACAAATGCCAATGAATGATTATTCTGTTTTTTATAACTTCTATGTGTATTAAAGTTGTAAATCATGAAAAATGGGCAAATAAATTTATCCTTATAAATAAATATATATGATTAAACTTACAATACCTATTAAATTTACAATACCTATATGAACTACAGTCATGTGTCACTTACCTACAGGAATATGTTCTGAGAAATGTGTCGTTAGGTGATTACATCACTGTACGAACAGCGTACAGAGTATTTGATAGACTTAGATGGTATAGCTTACTACAGCTCTAGACTGTGATATAGCTTATAGTAATTTTATGGGATCACAGTTATATCAGCGGTCCGTCATTGATCAAAACATCATTGAGTGGTCCAGGACTGTATTCTGATTTACTAAATTTGAAGTATTTATAAAAATTCCACTCTGAGGGAAAAGAAAATATTTTGAACAGAAAGAGCTCCCAATATGCTGCAGGCACTGCACTAGATACTTCACATTATTGGTGTGGTGAAAGAAAACAGGTTTTTGTGCCAAGACAAATCTAGGTTTGAAATCTCATGGTGCACTCTAACTGTACTGCTTTGGCAAGTCAAGTAAACTAAGTCTTGTCCCTTGTTTCTTATTTCATAAATAGGGGCTAGTAAGTAGGGGCAAGCTTTCAAAGTTCAAGAGAAGATTAAAAGATTAGGAAGCAAAGTTATCCTTTACTCTTGACATCCCACATCCAATCTACCACAAAACAAATGTGATCATTCTTCATCAGTATCACTGCTAACACCATGGTTTGGGACACTACTATCTCTCAAGTCAATATACTCATTCCTTTTCTTGCTTCCACAGTTGTCCTTTTAAAATCAATGTCACTACAGCAGCTAGCATGATCCTTGTAAAACAAAATGGATTGCGGGATTCCTCTATTCAAAATCCTCCAGTGGCTCTCCAACATTTTGGGTAAATATCCTTTAAGAATTTCACCCTAGGTAGTAAATATCTTATTGCCTGCTACTCTCCTCTCACTCAACCCTACCACCTCTTGCCTGCTCTCTTGCCTACAATACTAGTTGTTAATGTTAACTTCCTCCCTTGATTCACTTAAGTCTCACTTTGTCAGGGAAGACTATAATTGGTTAACTAATTAAAGATAATGTAAATAAAGGGCCCCCAGGTGGCATGGAGGTTAAGGCACTGTATCCTACATGGCCAGCTGCAAGGTCTGAGTCCCAGACCCAGGGGCTTAAAAATCACACTGAGGGGACCAGCAGTTAGGGTAATGGCCATGTTGCTGGATTTTGATGTAGTTGACAGTGGTTCGAGTCCCAGACCCAGTGGTTTAAACTCATGCCAGGTGCATGTGTGTGTGTCCCCACGATCCCGGGAGGAGAATGGAGAAGGGATTACGGCATGGCCATCCCTCCTGGGAGGTGATTTCTCGCTTTCTGTCTCTCTGTCTCTCTCTTTCTGGCAAGCACATGCATCCTATAGCAAAAAGCTCTCCAGAAAAAAAAAGAAAGAAAGAAAATCACACTGAGTACATGTGCATGCCCAAGATCCCAAGAGGAGACTGGAGGACAAGGGATTACACTGTGGCCATACCCCTTGGGGGAGATTTCTCACTTTCTCACTCTCTTTCTCTCTCTTGCACCTATTTAGCAAAAACTAAAACGAAAGATAATGTAGGTTAAAAAATGTAACAAATACAATATCCAGGTATAGTGGGTATTCAATAAGTTGTCAGAGTCAAGTCACTAGTTCAAGTCACATAGTTAAGTGGCTGAGATCAGATTTCAAATGAAGACTGTAGCTCTATAACCCATTTTTCCTAGTATCTTTAAGGTTTTAACTCTAAAACCTGTCATTCCTAGTATCTCTAAAGTTGCCTGGCTGACTACTCTGGCCTGTCCTGATTTCTCACTTAATCCCAATACTAATATACCACATGACTGGTCATTTACTCATATATGGCCTTGAAAATATCATGAGGAAGGGACCAGAACGTGGCATAGCGGTTGTCGCTGGACTCCCAAACAGCTAACCACAATTCGAGTCCTGAACCTGCCCTAAGGCAAACACCTCTACCAGGAAAAAAAAAAAAAAAAAAATCCTGTGGAAAGTTAAGGTTGATGGATTCCACATGGATAGCTGAGTGGCTTGAGTCCTGGACCTGACAGTTTGAAAAACACACCGGGTGCATGTGTGCCCCAAATCCCTCGAGAATGAGAGAGAAGGGACTGAGGCATGGCTATCCCCCATGGAAATGTTTTCTCATTTTCTCCCTCTATCTCTGGCAAGTGCACATTCCAGGGAGGGGGGGGGGCGGGAGCAGCCACTTTAAAAAAAAATAGAATTACTTATTTAATTGTATTTATTATTGTTATTTTTAAATTTCCTATAGGGAACATGCACTCACCAGATTGAGAGAGAGAACAAGAGAGAGAGAAAGCCTTCAGGACTGGGACTTGAACCTGAGTTGGCCCTGTGGGAGTCTAACGCCTTAACCACTATGCAATTTGCTGGCCCCAAAGTCACTATTTTAAATGTACATATACCATGACTTTCAAGAGATCAAAATTTTCCTCACTGCAGAGACTGTTTTAAGTAGTTTTCCTTTTAACATATCTCAGAGCACTTTAAGCAATGTTGAGGCAGTTAATAAATGCAAAATAATAAAAATCTAAATTAGCCAGATAATGGAAGAGTTACCGTTCTTGCTGTCCTTTCACTAAGAATCAAACTAGCCTCTCCATTGCTTTTAGCTAAGATTTTACTTTCTCACTAAAAAAAAAAAAAAATTCTTCCTGTTCTTATGGCAAAATTCTTGTTTTGAAATTCATAATCTTTTGACTATTTTTAGACTTAAGCTAAACTTCTTAACCTAGTTAAATTCTTTCATAATTCAAAATATCATGGCTCAGATAAACTTCTATATGGATAAGTCACTGTTGAGCTTGTGAATCTACTGAACACTTTATATCTTAAAAATATAATGATACAAAACAAACTATAAATTAGGGACAGATTAATTCAAAGCTAAGCTTATAGATGAATGAATTCCTGGTAACACTGCTTTGAAAATTTAAGGTATGAAATTATTACAGATATGCTTTATGATCTACAACCTGGTCTTTTTTTTTTTTTTTTTTTTGCTATAGGGCACATGTGCTTGCCAGAGAGAGACAGACAGGGAGGAAAAGAGAGAGAGAAAGTGAGAAATCACCCCCGTCCCCAACCCTGTGAGGGCTGGAGGGAACACACTACAATCCCTTCTCCTCTATTTTGCCCTTGGGATTTTGGATACACACATAAATGTGACTAGCATGATTTTCAAGCTTCTGGGTCCAGAACTTGAACCACAGAGCTGGCTCAGTGGCATCCAGCTGCTTTAACCTCCATGACACCTGCTGGCCCCCAATCTGGTCCTCATCAACCACATATTAAAGTGAAATTGTTTTGAGGAAGTCTTGCCTCTATTCATGGGTAGACCACAGACCTTTCACTCACATATACGGCAGCCTCATAATTAGGAACATATTTTCATTTTGCTTTTCATATTGCCTTTTAAGTGTATTTATTTGTTCCACCAGAAAGATAGAGGCAGAAACAGAGACAGAAAGAGAGAAACCAGGATCCCTAATAGGGTCTCCATTCGTTGATCTATGCCCTGCTGTAACCAGCTAGCACCATGGGTGTGCATGGCATGCAAAGGGAGGTCTCTGGATGCACACCTGGAATCTTCCCACATGGGTCCAGCATCACAGAGTAGTTCAGTGCATCATCACCATGATACCAGGTGGCTCCTTACTTGGCTTTTTAAGTTTTCATAAATGGATTAGTCAGCTCTATCTGCAGCTTGGCTACCTATTAAAAAAAAGTGAGTTTGATGCTTAAAAAAAATGTTAACATGGGCCTATAATGCAGCAGTAGTTAAATATTACAAATGGAAAGTCAATCTCACATGGATAACCATCACCTGGTGCTAGTGGTTTGAAAACCATGTCAGGTCATATGTGTGTGTGTGTGTGTGTGTGCGTGTCCCAAATCTTGACAGGATGGAGAAATGGAGAAAATAAGATTGGAGCGTGATCATGCTCTATTGTGGTGTGCTTTCTATATCTGTCTTTCTGACTCTCTCAGATAAGCACATGGACCCTCTGGCAATAAAGACACAAGAAAGCCACTAGTGTGTAAACTAAATAACTTTCAGATATGACCTAAAACTTGATGAGAGTAACATTTTTTTCCCTAATGTACACATAAGAGATATACAAGCCATCTCCCTCTGTAAATCAACTGTTCTCAAATGTAGATAGGCAGAATGGAAGTAAAACTTTTTCAAAATACAAATGTTTGACCACCTCACCTACTTCTACTTCCAATGCTCACTGTCCACATCTCCTAAACTGTGAGATCATTGCATTTACTTCCACTTAACTATACTTGCCCTTCATTTATTTAAAAAATTCTGTATTTTAACTTCCTCAAATCCACCATGAAATTAGAGAGAAAATAAAATTAAAATAAAACATAGGTTTTCAAGTTCATTAATATTCAGATGTTTTAATGAGGTAGTCAATATGAACTATTTTTGCTAAGAATATAAAACTATTACATAAATAGAGCTCTTACCTTACTTCCATTTAACCTTTAGCTAGCAAAATTATTTATGCCAGGTCCAATTGTGCTCAAGATAAACACTGGTGTCTACATTATTTTTTTTTGCTAATATAATTATGCACAAAGTCTCTATATAGTATTGATCCAAATAAATTAAAATTAAAAAATGAATTCATTCAGGTGATGTTTTGCCAGGTCAATATTAAATCATCAATATTATCATTTAACCTTATGTTTGTTTTTCTTTTTTTGGAGACATATTTTTGCTATAGGGTGTGTGTGCTCACTGGAGAGACAGAGACAGAAAGCAAGAAATCACCCCCAGGTAGATGGCCAAACAGCAATCCCTTCTCCTCCATTCTCCTCTCGAGATTTTGGGCATGCACGTACACACATCTGGTGTGTTTCAAGCTACTGGGTACAGGACTCCAACCACGATCGACTACTTGGGAATCTAGTTATGTAACCATTATGCCATCTGTTGGTCCCAATCTTACAATTTTTTAATAAATCAGTGGAATTGACTGTTTGGATATTTGTAGATACAGACTAAACATTTTACTAGTGCTACATCCCTTGAGGTAGTAGGGGTAGAGGAATGGAGGACAGGTGAATGGATGTATATATATAAGTATTTTAATCACAAGAATATTTTTGACCAAGAACTAAAATTTTAACCCAAAACAAGGAGATTCCTCAATAAGCACTTTTTTCTTTAAAATATTATTGCATTCTTTTTATTAACTTCTGACTTTTTATCACAAATGACAATGAGTTAACAGGATATATTAAATCAGCAAGAAAAGTTGAAGATGCTACTTTTTACTTTAAAAATCTGTTTCAGGCCAGCCCCAGTGGCACAGCAGTAACACATACTTTGTAATGCTGAAGTCCCAAATTGCTAGCCCAGGATCTCCCTGTGCATACTGAGTACATGTGCTTATGCCTCTGTCTGGGCTGGCTGAGGCTGGGGGCTGACTATGACATAAAGACCCCATTGTAGTGCTGTTTCTCTCTCTCTCTCTTGCTTTGTCTCTTGCAGAAGAAACAAATAAATTTAAAAATATAAATCTTGCCTCTTTTTCAGTAGGTTATTTATTTTTTACAGTAAGTTAAAACCTTTCTCATGTTTGACACAAGGACAACAAAAAGTGAAAGTGTGACTTTTGTTACCTAGGTAAATAAATATATATATATATATATATATATATATATATATACACATACATACATATATATATATATATATATATATATATATATATAATGCCATGGCACATGTACATCATATCTATTTATGATTTGAACATAATTATTTATTTTCACTTATTTACATTCTTAAAATATATATACTTTTAAAATACAGGACAAATGAATGATTTCTTACACATTTTCTACTCGAACACGCTGATAGTCAGAAAGTATAGCACCTACTGATATCCCCTCTACTTCTTCTTTTTCCTAAAAATGTAAAAAAAAAATTTTTTTTAAATAAACACATGACTCTGCATTGTGCTCTGAAAATTATAAATGACCTCATCTAATAAACCACCTTGATGCAGAGCAATTTACTAAAATACAATCCACATTCCAGAAAAAAATATATATATTTAAATCATTCTCTCACCTGTGAGGAAAAAAACTATAATTTCACTTAAAATTTAAATTAAAGACCCCTTCCCATGAAGAAAACACTTCACAAATGTTTTCAGACTGAACATATTTTTAAAAGCTCAGAAATGTCTAATGGAAACTTTAGAGAAATTTCTGTTTAAGGATGATCCTAGATCAAATAACTTCTTTTTAATTAAGCAATGACATAAACAGATAATACAATGATTTTTATCTATATTTTAGAAAATGATGCATGACATATGAGCACTAAGAAAGCAGAAATGATAGATGCACTGCCTAGATAACAGTATAGTGCAGGCAATAGAAAATTCTATGATAGGAAGGAAGCAATGAATTATTAAGATAATTAAAACTAAGAACATCCAGCAGTACATCCAGCACAGTCCCATAAGGACAAGGACTAGTCTGTCCACCATCCACATAATGAGCTGGAGGAGAATGTAAATTCGAGGATGATCAAGTGTGTAGATAATACAAAGTTAAGATGAATTAAAAAGAAAAGGGGGTCAATCAAGTACATGGATGGATATGGACAACTTGGGGATTCTGAAGGACAGTCTACAATGAAAATTTTAAAAAATATTTATTTAATTTTTATTTATTCGGTCATTTATTTTAATTTGGCCAGAGAGAGACAGAGAGAAAGAAAATGAGAAAGCAAGTCACCAGGTATAGGACTTGAACCATGACCAGCCAGGTGGAAGTGTCCAGAGCCTTAACCACCACGCCACCTGCTGGTCCCCCTACAATAAGATTTAATGTAGGGAACCAGCAGTTAGCGTAATGGCTATGTTGCTGGACTCCCACGTAGTTGACTGCGGTTCGCGTCCTGGACCCGGTGGCTTAAAACTCACACCGGGCGCGTGTGCGTGCGTGCCCAAGATCCCGAGAGGAGAATGGAGGAGAAGGGATTGCGGCGTGACCATAACCTCTGGGGGGTGATTTCTCGCTTTCTGTCTCTATGTCTCTCTCTGTCTGTCTGGCGAGCGCACGCGCCCTATAGTGAAAAACCTCTCAAAAAAAAAAAAAAAAAGATTTAATGTAAAGAAGTATAAGATAATATACTTAGAGAAGAATTATATCCAACATGGGTATAAACTAGGTCACTGTCATCTAAAAAATAAATATAATGACTAGGGAGTAATTACTAATAAAAAACTGAACAGAAATTCTCTGAATAGATATAAAAGAAAATTCATCCTAGCATGTGAAAACAAAATAAGCTATTTTTTTGCACTGGTTTAATTACTAGTACTCTGGACTTACCAAATTTGGAAACCCAAAGAGAAAAACAAGGAGCCTGCAGACAGCCTAGCAGTTATGTCATTGGACTCCTACATGACCTACTGCGGTTCAAATTCTTTGGGGTAGCAGGTGATGCAGAGGCTAAGGTCCTGGATCTTACATGGCTAACTATCTTGTTTAAGTTAAAACCCAGTGGCTTGAAAATAACATGGAACATGTGTATGCATGCCCAAAATCCCAAGAGGAGATTGGAGGAGAAAGGACAGTACTGTGGCCATCCTCCATGGGGGGCGATTTCTCACTTCCCTCTCCCTCTCTTTATGTCTCTCTCTCTTTGATGAACGTACATGCCCTATAGCAAAACTGAAAAGCAAAAAAAAAGCCTATCTTTGTTTTCAGTATTATTTCCACATCTACCTACAGGAGAAAGGCCAGTTATAACAAGCATTCATTCATTCAGAGCCAAAATACCAACACAATGTTTAAGAATCCAAGGGCTGCATACAGATGATCAACAAGGATTCTCAAAATACATTTTTGGTTAGAGTGAAGAAAAGCCACAGAGATCTCTAAGTAGCTCCTTGGGGCTGGGAAGTACTATTAACAAACAGCTGACTTTTGCAGAACTGGGAGTGCACATGCACATATATGCTGTACATGTAAAAATAAAGTCCAGCATTTTGTCTTTTAGAAAAAATGAAATAAATTATTAGTTGTGATGAGTTCTCTTGTTTAAATGTCCGTCTTCAGTTTTATAATAGTAGATGATTTTCCCTATTCCCACTGTATCTTTGACTCTAGAAAAGTAGCTAGATGATATTCAATAATTACTTATAATTGAATAAAGTAGAATATACAAAATTATAGTGTGACTATATACTTCAACAACCACTTAAAACAAAACTAAGGCAATAAAGAAAAATAAAAATACCATTTGAAACATTCATGACAAAGGGTTTCTATTTTTGTCTTTCAAATGAGTAAGGTACAGGTTAACACACCAATAGTAAACATGAAAAAAGATATTAATAGCCAATTATTTTTTACAGTCCACAGATATTTTATTTATAAAAAATTATTTAATTATTATTTTTATTTATTTATTTTTATTTGATCAGAGAGAGAAAGAGGGAGAGAAAGGATAAGTGAGAAAGCAAGTCTCTTTGTTCAGGACTTGATCTGCGGTTGGCCATGTGGGAATCCAGCACCTTAACTGCCACGCCCATCTGCCAGCCCCTATTTATTTGTTTTTAGCACTTAGCATGCCATGAATTGATAGGGAAGAGATTCCAATAGCTCAGGGTCCTTTCCGTTGGCTCTCATAAAGTATGCTGCTTTGGATAGAGCAGGCTGTAATTTATTGAACCTAGGAACCTCTCTCTTCGGCTTCCTTTTTTTTGATCATTTTCCTTCACACATACTAGGAAGCTGTCTCTGCTCTTAAAGTGCTTAATATGCTTAATATGAACATTAATCCTCTTGGTAAGCAGATGCTGTAATGGTTACATTGTTGGACTCCCACATAGTTGACCACAGTTAGAATCCCAGACCCAGAGGCTTAAAACTCATTCTGGGCGTGGGTGCATGCAAGCCCAAAATCCCAAGAGGAGAATGGATAAGGTATTGCAGCGTGGTCAATCCCCCACCAGGGTGTGACGTCTCGCTTTCTATCTTTCTGTCTCTCTGTCGAGCACACATGCCCTATGGCAAAATCTCTCTCAAAAAAAAAAAAAAAAAAAAAAAAATTGGCAATAATCTTATCCTCAACTTGTTTGTTTACAACAAGGTCAACAGCATGCTGAGTAGTACTGTAGATTCTTCCAGTTTTGTGATGGTAAGATTTGTGGGGCATTCCTTTTTTAATATAACCCATTCCCTTGATGTCTACAATATATCTTTCTTGTAGATGTACATGTATGCTCCCAAAATAATGACATGTTTTCTAAAAGGTCTAGAAAACACATACAGGATACCTCTCCTCTTTCCTTTGTAGTCATAATTTTGTTGAATTACTGGAAGAGCTTAATATGCAATTTTTAAGAGAATACATACAAATGACTAATTTCAACCTCCTTAGAAAGGAAATAAAAGCTAAAGTATAATTTTTGTCTAAAAATAGTTTGTATGTGTTTATGTCTGTGTGTGTGTAATAGATGAGGGGACTACAAAAAGTGTGTGAAAATGTAGAACTAGAGTAGAAGTATATTTTGGTGCAAAAAGTTTTGAAATCCATGAATATTATATAGTTTGATAATATATTTTTTTCTACTAACATTTCAAATACCTCTTGTATGTTTTAAAATTTGACTAATGCTTAAAGTTAATGAAGATATGAGGAATTGCAAGATCTCACACAGCACTGATGGGGCTAATACTAGTGTATCCTTTCTGAAAAAATAATTTTTCAGTATGTAAAATGACTTTTATTATATTTATTCTCACAGACCCAGCAATTTCAAATTTACATCTATAATTTAGTCTATAAATATAATGTAAATGTGCAGAACAGTCTATATCAATCATATTTATATTTTGCATGTCATTGGAACAAGAATTGAAAAATCATAAAATTCAGGATAATCGAAGAATGGTTGAAAGAAACATGATATGTTTAAAAATCATTAAATGAAATTTTCAGAGCCAGCAGTTGGTGTAGGGTTAAGGTACTGAACTTCCATGTAGTCAACCATGGTTTGAGTCCTGGCCCCGATGGCTTGAAACTCACGTTGGGCACACATGTGTGTGCATGCCCAAAATCCCAGGAGGAGAATGGAGAAGGATTGCATTGTGAACCCCCCAACTCCTGGGGGGCAGATTTATTTCTTTCTGTCTCTCTGGTGAGCTCACACAACCTATAGCAAAAAAATCTCTTAAAAGGGGGGGGGGGTCCCCAGAGGATAAGCAATATAAAGAGGTACTTATGATACCTGAATAGGTGAAGAAAATATCCACAGGGGCCAGGAGGTGGTGTGGTGGTTAAAGTGCTGGACTTCTACATGGCCAACTGTGGCTTGAGTCCTGGACCAGGCGGTTTGTACACACTTTCTCTCTTTCCGGTGAGTGCACACATCCTACAGCAAAAACTGAAAAAAAAAAAAAAAAAAAAAAAAAAAAAGAAGAATAAAAAGAAAAAGAACTACTCTAATGACAAGAAATGCTGAAAAATGTATCAATACATGTAAAGAAATACATAAAATATGTGAGGTAAGTCTATATAGAATATAATGGATCACAAACGAGGGAATTCTTCCTTAGGATTACATTAGAAAATATATTATAGGATTTTTTGTTTCTTTTTTTTTCTTACTAATTATTTATTTTATTTTATTTATTCATTCATTTATTTCTTAATTTGACTAGAGAGAGACAGAGAGTGAGAGTGAGAGAGAGAGGAAGTGAGAAAGCAAGCCACCAGATTCAGGACTTGAACCCTGGTCAGCCATATGGGAGTGTCCAGCACCTTAACCACCACACCACCTGCTGGTCCCCGAATTTTTTGTTCCTTTTTTTTCATTTCCAGTAGGCATGTGCATAGTGGGGTGTGGTCATGCTGTAATCCTTTTTGCCTCCACTAATCCATTCTGTCAAAATGTGAGGCAAAAATGGACACATGCCTTTGGGGCACACATGGACACACACCCTGCATGTTTATCAAGCCTCCAAGCTTGGAATTCAAATTATGGTCAGCAGTGTGGGATACAGTTTTCCATGCATGACATGCTATGGGACCGGCCCAATACTTATTTTTTAAAAAATTATACTCCATATACTAACAAATGTCAATCTTTGGTCCTTCTAGACTACAAAAAAATATATGTACATTAGTTAAGAACCCCTACTACTGTCTTCCTACATTCACCTCAATATAGCATGTTTATGGGGCCAACAGGTGGCATGGTAAAGGGTTTTGGACTCCCACATGAATGACTGTGGTTTGAGTCCTGTCCTGGCACTTTGCTTTCTCACTTTCCCTCTCTCTTTTTTACTCTGTCCTTCTTGGGTCAACTTAAAATAAATAAATGAATAAATAAAATATATTTTAAAAAATATATAGCATGCGTATACAAAAATCCAACAAATTTTTTTTTTCATAGATACAACAACCAATCAAAAAGGGTCTAATATGCCATCAGTCTTATTCTAATGATCAAAGTATAATATGGACATGTCCATAAGAGTTTATAACATATTTCTACAGACTTATTAATAACTACTTTCAAAAAGAGAACACTGAAGTATCAGGAACATACACACATGGCTAGAAATGGACTTCTATTATGAAATGTAAGCAATGCTGTGTTCTCATCCATACACAAAGCTCCACTATATCACAACTAAAAGGCATCCAATACAGAGACTAGACTGAGGAAGGCATTTGACCATATGGAAACAAAGATAATTATATGTTTAGAAGAAAAGTTTAAAGGTAGATATCGAGATCCAAATTAGACTGTTCACTCAATAGTCACTTGTCTCAATACTGAAAAGTTGGCTCACAAAGCCAACATGATAAATTGAAAACAAGCTGTCCATTTTATAAATGAAAACTAAGCGTACTTATTCTAAAGATGAGGAGATATGCAGCCTGCATTTATTGGGGATATTATTTTCTTTGAAAAATGCATCAGTTACCAGTATTATGCTGTTAATGAGTTCCTGCCTGTTGAGAAAAAAATGATCTGCTGCATTTAAAGTGTTTTTCATCCGAAAAGCATTCTAACATTTTAAATATGAACCATTCATTAAAGAAGCGCCCTTTCATTATAGCTCTGAGTGGCAATATTTGGACTTCTGGCAACATGACATTATTAAATAAGATACATTTGTGAATGCCAATGATGTTCTAGGGCCTAGATAACTAAATAAGAAATGTATGTGGCAGTAAAGCAATAGATGCTTTTTCTTTAAATCCTCAATTCTTGACTATTGTAAAATTACATCAGTCCAAACTAATAAAAACCACCACAAAAATGAATATACATTATATAAAATAATTCTGAAAACGACACTTAGAATTTCCTAGTAATATACAGGCATTTAACTAAAATTTCTGCTTGGCATATTAAAAAGCTTTTGTTTTTCTTAGCATCATCAATATAAAAAAATTTCTAAAATGTGAAAAGATCACCATCTGGAGTTCTCCCACTAACCAGTGAGCTCATGACAGGGTACTAGGTCACTAATTTGTAGCATTATTATCTGATTTTGTTAAGATTTCTCGATTAAATGGAAGAAAACATTGTTAAGGCTCAAAATTAAATGATACAGAATCGTAGAAGATCATAACAATTTGTCAGCTATTTCCATTTAAAATTGAGAAGATATTATTGGATCATCATGACGTATTTTTCTATTAAAAATGTGTCATAACTTTTCCAATAACCCATTATTTTACTTTTAAGTCTCTATCTTAGTCATAACAGTAAGAAGTCATCCCAGACTAAAGTCAACCTACATATGAAACTGAAAAGAAGCCTAGAACTACAGTTGCTTTCCTTGAGTTTCCCAATACTTTCTTGTTAAAAAGATGGTATTTTCAGGACTTGTTGCTATAACAACACCAACAAAAATAAACAAAAGGTTAAATTATTGAATCTCTGTTAGAAGAATAAAGTAATAGTAAGTATTCTTTTCTAAGCAGTTTGTTCATAACCAGTATCTGATCTGTTTAGAAGCTGCTTTCTGAACTCATTTTCTTTCTTTCCTTTTTTTTTTTTTTTTTTTGAGAGGTGTATTTTTTGCTATAGGGCATGTGCGCTCGCCATACAGACAGAGACAGAGAGATAGAAAGCGAGAAATCACCCCCAGGGGGGATGGCCACACCGCAATCCCCTCTCCTCCATTCTCCTTTCGGGATCTTGGGCATGCACGCACATGAGCCCGGCGTGAGTATAAGCCACCGGGTCCGGGACGCGAACCGCGGTTGACTATGTGGGAGTCCAGCGACATAGCCATTACACTAACTGCTGGTCCCCTGAACTCATTTTTTTTTTTTTTTTTTTTTTTTTGGAGAGGTTTTTGCTATAGGGCGTGTGCGCTCGCCAGACAGACAGACAGAGACAGAGAGATAGAAAGTGAGAAATCACCCCCCAGCGGGGACGGCCACGCTGCAATCCCTTCTCCTCCATTCTCCTCTTGGGATCTTGGGCACGCACGCACACGCGCCCGGCGTGAGTTTAAGCCACCGGGTCCGGGACTCGAACCGCGGTCGACTACATGGGAGTCCAGCGACATAGCCATTACGCTAACTGCTGGTCCCCTGAACTCATTTTCTAAGCTGCTAAGGAAATGTCCTTTGATTAGTTTGAGATAACCTGTATAATACAACTTATATAGACAGGATTATAATGTTCTAAAACCTACATTTAAGCTAGTACTACCCACAAAAATTATATAAAATACCATTTGCAAATGATCAGACCACATTGAAGAGTGTGTGTTTGTGTGTGTGTGATGCATAGTGCATAAAACTCAATTCCTTGAAGAATTTTGTCACTAGATATGAGTCAGGTTATTACTCAAACTCTACCCTGCTTAATCATTCACTCCTTAACCTGAATTTATCAGGAAACCATCTGCAAAGCATTATGTTTCCAACTTTATGCTATGAATTATCCCATTTAGTCATCCTAATAATACTTCAAGGGAGATTCCATTACCTTCAAATTACAGATAAGGAAACCGAGGTCAAGAAGAAATGGCAGACGGTAAGAGATAGGGAATCAAACATGGGAAAAAAAGCAAAACATACAGGAAACAAGAAATGGAAAATTATTTGTTGACAATAACATGTATGTTGATGTGCCTGATAGAGACAATAAACAGTGTACTCTAGATGGAAAATCTCATTTTGTATGCTGGAATGATGTGCAGTGAGTGAATGTAAATAAAAAAAATAAATAAAAATTAAAAAAAAATGAAAGGTTATATAATCTGCTCAAGGTCATTCAGTAATAAATAAAAAGAGAAGAATGAAATACCTAGTGAAAGGCTATGCTTAGAACTACCATTGAGTTGATTATCCATCTATGGTAAGCCACAGACTGTCCTAGCTCCTGCTTCATAGTGCTTCCTCAATGCTCTTAAGTGAAATGTCTTATCTGTATAAAACTCTTCAATGGTCATGTCTCACTCAAAATAAGAGAGATCCTCCCTTTTCACCTCTCTATCCTCACCTATTACTTTCTATCCCTGTTACTCACTTATTGGAGAAGCAATGAAGGCCTCTATGGTGGAGTCAAGACTGAGGCACTGAAGCTTAACACTGTCACAAAGAACCAGACTTGTCTTGAGGACCAAATCTATTACCCCAATGGACAAGATTATCAGACATTGTGGAGCAATTAACCAAAAAAGCAAAACAAAACAAAACGACACTGTTAAGAATGAAGGGAAGGCTGGTAGAAAGGGGGTAGTTAGCAGAAGACAAGACTAAAAGACTAAAGAGAAGACAGAAGCATGAGTGGCATTATATACTATACAGGCTAAAATAGAGAAGTTAGATCATAATCTGATAAGGAAGGAAGGGAAGGGAGAAAGATTGAGAGATTTTTAAGTAAAACAGTATCATTAAAGTTACTTATCTTGGTGTGTAAGACACACACAGCATAAAATCTACATTTTAAACTTTTTTTTTAAGAGAGATTTTTGCTATAGGGCTCATGTACTCACTGGAGAGACAGAAAGATAGAAAGCAAGAAATCACTCCCCAAGGGGGACAATCATGCCACAATCCCTTCTCCTCCATTCTCCTCTCAGGACTTTGGGCAAGCATACACAGGCACCTAGAGTGAGTTTTAAGTTGTCGGGTCCAGGACTCAAACCACCGTCGACTACATGGGAGTCCAGCAACATAATGATTATGCCATTCACTGATCCCAACCATATTTACGTGTATAGTCCAGTGGCATTAAATACAGTAACACTGTTGTACAACTAAAAGTACATTTTTTCAAAGATTGTGTAGGAGTAGTGATCAGAAAAGTTTAAAATTAAAAGCAGAATAACTACTTAGGGGAGCCCTAAACAAATCTAAATAAAAAATGGTTTAAATTAAGGGAACCAGCAGTTAGCGTAATGGCTATGTCGCTGGACTCCCACGTAGTCGACCGCGGTTCGCGTCTCAGACCCGGTGGCTTACAACTCACGCCGGGCGCGTGTGCGTGTGTGCCCAAGATCCCGAGAGGAGAATGGAGGAGAAGGGATTGCGGCGTGACCATCCCCCCTGGGGGGTGATTTCTCGCTTTCTGTCTCTATATCTCTCTCTGTCTGTCTGGCGAGCGCACGCGCCCTATAGCGAAAAACCTCTCCAAAAAAAAAAAAAAAATGGTTTAAATTAAAGCAGTGGTTATAGTAGTAAGAAGGCAGATTCATGATATGTTTATAAGAAATGGTCAAAGAATTTCAGTGGTATACGGCTGAGACAGGAACCTAGAGATCAAGTATTTGGCTCAGTCTCTTGATGGAAAGGAGTAGCGCGCATTTGGGAAGATGATGAGTACCACTTTGGACACTAAGTCTTAAGTGACTTTAAATCATACAGTGAGAGGTGTCCGGTATGATTGTGGAGCTCATCATAACAGATACGAAAAGGAGGAAATAAATGTATGTACCAATGATAGCTAAAGTTATGAAAAGAGATGAGACAACATAGTGGGGAAGTATAGACTGAAAGGAGAGGGTGAAGAATAAAGCCCTGAAAAACTATAACACTTACAAAATAGGAAGAGAAAGAAGACTCTTAAAAGAAAATACAGGACAGAGCAGCAGATGGAAAACTAGGAGACAGGGAAATCACGGAAGTTAAGATCAAAGAGGGAAAGGAAGGAGAGTCCACGGTGCCAAGTATCACAACCAGGTCAACGAAGTAGAATATTAAGGATTAAAAAAAAAAGAATAAAATATTCACTGGATTTTGTTGTTACTGGCCTTGACAAGAAGGTTGCAATAGACTGATGTTGATGGGAACTAAACAGGATAAAATGGGAGATGAGAAAAAAAAAAAAAAAACATAAATAAACATTTCAAAAAAAATTGTTATAGAGAAATGGTAAAATTGCTAGAAGAAAACAGAATCAAGACAGAATGTTTTATATTCAATACTATTGGGTCATTGGAAAAGTCATGACCCATTTTTGCATAGAAAAAAAATATGTGATGGCAGGACCGGAAGATAGCATAGTGGTTAAGGTGCTGGACTTCCACATGGCTGCCATGGTTCAAGTCCTGGACCTGGTGGCTTGCTTTCTTGCTTTCCCTTTCTCTCTCTCTGGTCAAATTAAAATACTACTAATGATGATGATGATGGGACCAGCAGTTAGTGTAATGGCTATGTCGCTGAACTCCCATGTAGCCAACCACAGTTCAAGTCCCGGACCCGGTGGCTTAAACTCACGCCGGGCGTGTGTGCGTGCGTGCCCAAGATCCCGAGAGGGGAATGGAGGAGAAGGGATTGTGGCATGGCCATCCCTCCTGGGAGGGGGGGGTGATTTCTCGCTTTCTGTCTCTCTGTCTTTCTGGTGAATGCACGCGCCCTATAGCAAAAACCTCTCCAAAAAATAAAAAAAATTTTAAAAAATGATGATAACAAATAAAATGAAATAAATAAATCTTTAAAAAATATGCCATGATTTTTCAAAAACTAGTGATATGACTCATATGAACTTAAAAAAATAAGCTGGTGGCATGACCACAGAATTTGAAATATGCCATTTCCCAGTTTAACCTTACTCTACTAACATAGAGAAACATTATTATCCACTTCAAGAGTAATGAAGTAGGGGCCAGCAGGTGGTGTAGTGGTTAAGGCACTGGACTCCCAGGAAGTCAGCTGTGGATTGATTCCCAGACCAGGTGGCTTGGGTACGTGTGTGTGCATGTCCCGAATCCCAAAAGAATGGAGAAGGAAATGGAACGTAGCCATTGCATCTAGGGGGTGATTTTTCGCATTCTGTCTCTGCCTCTCCAAAGAGCACAAGCACCCTATAAGCAAAAATGTCTCAAAAAATAAATTAAAAAAAAGAGTAATAAAGTCACAGGAAACTGTATCTAGCTTCATACTCTTTAAAACATATGGGTGACCACCAAAAACAAAACAAAACACCAAAACTTTTAATTTTACTTTATTTATAAATACTAACTGCATCCTCTTATCAGGGGAAAAAAATTTTTTTAGAAAGATTTTTGCTATAGGACACATGTGCTCACAGACAGACAGAATGTGAGAACTCATGGGGGTGTGGGGAGAGGTACGCTGCAATCCCTTCTTCTCCATTCTCCTCTTGGGATTTTGGAAACCCACACACATGTGCCCAGTGTGAGTTTTAAGCTGCTGTGTCTAGGACTTGAACCACAGTCAACTATGTGGGAGTCCAGAGACATAATCATTACACCATGTGCTCATCTCAGAAAAATAAAAAATAAAACTTTTTTAAAAAGTTTATAAACTCGGGACTACCAGATAGCAAAATGGTCATCCACATGACCATTGGAGGGTGATTTCTCAATTTTCCCCTCACTGTCTCTCTTTGGCAAGTGTATGTACTTTATGGCAAAAACCTAGAAAAATTAAAAAAAAAAAAGAAGTGCTCAAATAATCACAAAGAGTAATATACATACTTCTTATTTCCCCTTTAGCTTTTATTTTCTCATTTGTCTATTTTTGTCACTTATATCACCCAGATTCAAAACATATAATTAACAATAATAGACTCCATTCTCTGTAGGAGTATTTATCTAATGCCAGATAGACGCTGGGACTGTAAAACTTCCCATATCCAGTCACCAAGTATTGCAAATTAAGCAATTTCTTAATATTCTTAACTCAAATCCTTAGTTTTCCCTAGATTATCAATGAAGCCATCAGTATTCACCTCACTTCTAATTTCTTTTTCCTCCAACTGATCCAACTAACAGATTTAGTTAGTTCTTAAAATCTATCCTCCCCACTTCTTTACCTGCCACATAAAGTTTTCTCTCTACCTTTATTCTAATAAATTATTTTCATAACTGTCTACTATTTGACTGAACACCCTAATTTTCCATTTCTATGCTTTCGTTCTTTTTTTTTTTTTTTTTTCATTTGGAATTTTTTACCCATCCACTGCTCCCAATTCCCACCTGGTAAAATCCTATTTATTCTTCACAACCCATGCCTGATCCCACTGGTCAGAGGTGATCTCTCCTTCCTTTAAACTCATAAACTTTAACTCTGTATATTTTTTGAGATGCTTTACATATATTATTTTATAGATGTGTTTTAAGTTCTATTAGATTCTTTTAGCATCCACACAGCACTCAGCATAGATCTTACACATCAAAACAGAGTATAAGTCTCAGCTTGGTGGTACACATGTAGCACCACTGTTTGGGAGGATGGAAGCTGCATGGGAGACCTGGGTTCAGTTTCTGGGTCAACCTGGATACAACTACTACATTTCTGTACGTCTGTAATTCTAGATAATTTTGAGGCTGGGACAGAAGAATCACAACACAGTAAGACCCTGTCAAAAATGCCTATCTCTTTCTGTCTCCCTTTTCCTCTTTCTCATCATCCCTCTTTCATACAGGCTTAAAATATATATATATATCTACACACACACACACACACACACACACATATATACACACATGTATATAATTATATATATGTGTGTGTGTGTCTGTGTGTGTGTGTATATATATACATATATCTATATATCTATATGTCTATATATATCTATATATCTATATCTATATATAATTCAGTCATTTGTATGGCTCCTACAATAATAAAATTAAAGGGATGGCAATTTATTTTATTATTTAGCAATATTAAAATTATACTTTATAAATATTAAGACTTTGATGACTATCAGTAAGGGTCTAACCAGAAAACAAAGAATGTAAAAGAAAGTAAAACGAATTGATTACATAGGTAATAGAGCTGAGAAGCCAAACAGCACAGTGAGGTCACTGAAGCATCAGCAATAGCATAAGGAAGTCACTATCCCCAGGCAGAAGTGACAAAGAGAGGCGTTTACCAGAGCCCAGAAACCTGATGGAAGGAAGCTAGAATCTCATGGAGTTGTCCAATAGCAACTGGAGCAAGCAACAATGACTACTCTGGAAGAGAAAGAGAGAAGAACCAGGAGTTTCCCCCAGCCTCTTGCCCGGCTATCTCCCAGTGTCTCTCACTAACCAAATCCAACAAAAAGCTAATTAATGATCTTGTGGACATCTAAGTCCACTAAGCTCCCTTGGCATGCCAAGCAGTGCCTGGAAGAGACAAAAAGTGGAAATGAAGGCAAAAAGGCCCAGGACCAGAACAAGGACCTTAACAGTATGTAATCATTTAAGAAAACTGAAAAATTTAAAAAAAAATTTAATTAAAAATTTTAATAAAGGAATAAAAAACTACTGGCTAAGGAGCCAGCAAGTGGCATAGTGGTTAAGGTGCTGGTCTCTCCCACATGGCAACTGTGGTTTGAGTTTAGGACCTGGTGGCTTGCTTTTTTGCTTTCCCTTTCTCTTTCTCTGTTTTTCTCTGGTCAAATTAAAAATAAATAATAATAACAAATGGAATTAAAAAGTAAATAATTCTTTAAAAAAAATTACTCACCAAAGTAAAACATCTAAAGATCAGTAATAGACAAATCCCAACAGACTACTGGGATGTTGGAAAAGTCATGACATATTTTTCTACGTTTTTCTATGGAAAAATGCGTCATGACTTTTCCAATGACCAAAGAGATGATATAGATAGATAGATCTTTTTTTCCACTCAGTAGTAAATAATTCAACAAATATTTACATTTCAGGAAGAACATTATATAGGCATATATCCTTCCTACCTTTGTAGAGCTTACTATCTAGTAAAAGTTTTCTAAAATACATCAGCCTTAACAAATAAGATGTAGGAGTACATCATAAAATATGGCGGTTTCCAATACTACCACATAAAAGATTAACAACCGAGGGCTACAGCTTTTTCTTTTGATTCATTTAGGCATAAATCTGGAAACTTATAGAAGCAACTTCACAGGTTATAATGTTATGGTTTGGGTTTCTGTCTCCTCCAAAGTTAATGTTAAACTTAATTGCAATTTAAGAGTATTAAAAGGTGGAGACTTTAAGAGGTGATTAGGGCTTGATGGCCTCATGATTGGAATAATCTTAAAGTGGGAATAGGTTTCTTACTGAAGGATATGTTTGAGCCCCTTCTTCCCTCTATTACGCACTTGCTAGTGATTCCATTTGCCATGGAATGGGGCAGCAAGAAGGCATGCTGGCACCATGCCTTTGGAATTCCCAGCCTCTAGAACTACAAGCACAATAAACTTCTGTTCGTTTAAAATTACCCAGTATGTGGCACTCAATTATAGCAGCAGGAAATGGACTAAGATATATATTAAAAGTGGAAACTAAGGAGGAACAACCTTTAAGATACTTGAAACTGGGACTAGCAGATGGTGTAATGGTTACTGGACTCACACGTAATCAACTGCAGTTCAAGTCCTGGATACTGGATCCTGGATCCAGCGGCTTAAACTCATGCCAGGCACGTGTAAGAGCATGAGTGCCCCAAATCCAAGGACTGCAGCGTGACTATCCCTGGGGGCTGGGGGGATGATTTCTCGCTTTTTGCCCTATAACAAAAATCTCTCTCTCAAAAAAAAAAAAAAAAAAAAAAGATACTTGAAACTATAGTATACTTTGCTTGTAGCAGGAAAATTCATGTTTATATATACTGCTTAATAAATGCCATGCAGATTACTCAACATATAGAATTTTTTTTTTTTTTTTTTTTTTTTTTTTTTGCTACAAGGTGAGTGCTCTCACCAGAGAGACATAGAGAGAGAGAGAAAGGAAGTGAGAAAGTTTCCCCTGGGGAGAGGGGATAGCTATGCCTCATCCTTTCTACTTCCAGGATTTTGGATATGCATGCACATGCCCATGATCCCAGCATATTTTTCAGGCCACAAGATCCAGGATGTGAAATAGGCAGTGGGCCATGTGGGATCTATCTGCCTTGATCACCAATGGCTGGCCCTATCTCATTTTTATATGAAGCCTGGTAACAATCCCGGGTATAAGGAAAAAAAAAAAACAAAAACCATGATGTTACATTGAAAGATGAAGAGCTATGATTTGCAAAAGTTCACCAAATAATCAGACACTATTATCAGGAAAAGGACTCGGGTATCACATTAACTAGTTACATCTGTCTTTCACTTAAGGGTTGAAAATTAAAGAAGAGATGAGAAATAACATACTCATAAAAACTTCTTCAGTTTCATCCTTTTTTTTTTTTTTGGAGAGGTTTTTGCTATAGGGCACATGTGCTCACTAGAAAGACAGAGAGAGACAGTGAAATGGAAAATGAGAAATCACTCCCCGGGGGGATGGCTACACCACAATCCCTTCTCCTCCATTCTCCTCTAGGGATCTTAGGCACACATGCACACGCACCCAGCGTGAGTTTAAGCCACCGGGTCCGTGACTCGAACCGCGGTAGACTATATGGGAGTCCAGTGACATACCCATTATGCCAAGTGCTGGTCCCTAGTTTCATCCTTATACAGATAAGTTTATCTTCTTAAAAATTGCTCAATTACATCAATACAGGTTGTGTAACCCTAACTCCAAAATTTGAAATCCAGAACACTCCCAAACTTTTTAAGAGTCTACATGATGTCCCAAGCAGAAATTTCCACAACTGACTTCATGTGACAGGCTGTTGAAACACTAAAATACAAAAAATTGTTAGAGTTGTCTTCAGGCTATGTGTATAAGGGGTATATGAAACATTTATATGTTTAGACTTGGGTCCCATGTCTAAGATATCTCATTATGTATATACAAATATTTCAAAATCTAAAAAAATCTGAAATACAAATGCTCTGGTCCCCAACATAAGAGATATTTAACCTGTAATAATAATAATAATAATAATAATAATAATAATAATAATTTAAAAACATTAATTTCATCCAAACTCAGATTATCTTTTTCAAAAAACTTTACAGAGTAGAAAAATAGGAGTGTATATCACTACACCTACTTGAAAGGCCTGAATGAGGACTATGGTGATGCTTGTTAATCTTATAAAAACACATTCTCTTGGACCTAGAAATTCCACATGGATAAAATATTCACACACATAAAACAAAATATCTAACAGGTTATTTATAGTAATAGCAAAAAGTTGGAAACGACCTGAATGCTCATCAAGTGTTCAATGGAAGTGTTTAAATAGATAGTAACAGTTGCTGCCCTCCCCAGTATCCACAAGGTCCACATCAATGGATTTAAACCAACCGTTGATTGAATTTGGTCAAATCTGAGTTTTGCCTCTACAGATAAGGGATTGCCAACTGAATACATAAAATGAAATATTACTCAACGATTAAAAATGAGAAATCTATTGAAATGATCTTCTAGATATAGAATTAAATGAAAAAAGCAAGGAATAGAACACTACTGTGTGTGTGTAAGAGAGAGAGAGAAATGTGTCCATTTATAGATAAGAAATATCTAGAAAGCTGTACATGAAACTGAAAACCTTGTTTGGACTGAAGGGGGAAGAAACTGAGTAAGTAAGGGAGAGGAGATACTTTTGAACACAGTGCATTTTGAACTATTTGAATGTACTGCCTATTCAATGAATAAATCAACAGCAACATCAACATTAGTAAAATCCTCTATAAATCTTTGCCCTTAGCAAAGTTGGCAGGAAACTGATTTCTAAATCCAGTTAATTTTTTTCTTTCTCCTTAAGAGAAAGAAAAATTTAAGGGAAAGATTCCAATTAGCCCTGCTCTACATATTATTGCCTGAAGTGTTGTTGTAACTATAAAGTCATTAGGTTTCAAACTCTAGCAGACTGCTGGCAAATAAACATATGGAACTGTACTAAGGAGAAGCAAATACTGGGGACCACTCAACATCCCTCACTCTTTTTATGTCCTTGATAAAAAAAAAAAAAATCAAAAACATCAATAGCCCCATAATAGCGAAGTTTCAAGGCAGAAATGATACTTTCCAGAATTCTTTTTTTTTTTTTTTTTTTGAGAGGGTTTTCTCGAGAGTTTTTTTTTGTTTTTTGTTTGTTTGTTTGTTTTGTCGCTATAGGGCGTGTGCGCTTGCCAGACAGACAGACAGAGACATAGAGACAGAAAGTGAAAAATCACCCCCCAGGGGGGATGGTCACGCCACAATCCCTTCTCCTCCATTCTCCTCTTGAGATCTTGGGCACGCACGCACACACGCCCGGCGTGAGTTTTAAGCCACTGGGTCCGGGACGCGAACCGTGGTCGACTACTTGGGAGTCCAGCGACATAGCCATTATGCTAACTGCTGGTTCCCTTGAGAGGGTTTTCTATAGGGCACATGCACTTGCCAGAAAGACAGAGAGGGACAGAGAGGCAGAAAGCGAGAAACCACCCCCCAGTGGGGATGGCCCCACAGCAGTTCCTTCTCCTCCATTCTCCTCTCGAAATCCTGAGCATGCATGTACATGCACCTGGCCTGAATTTAAGCCACTGAGTCCAGGATTCGAACCGCGGTTGACTACATGGGAGTCCCATGGTTAGGTTATTTTAAATAAAATCACAGATAGATTTACCACTTTTTTCTTGGTAGATCATCTTTTAGTTATTCATTTAGGGTCCACAAGGAAAAAAAGAAAGCCAAACACCACCAGCCAAACAATATTTCTCTGAAAACAAAATAGAACTACCATATGATCCAGCAATTCCATTCCTGGGTATCTACCCAAAGGACAGGAGAACACTCAATCAGAAAAACACTTGCACAACTATTTTCATTGCAGCATTATTCACAATTGCTAAGACATGGAACTATCCCAAATGTCCACAAACAGATGAATGGACTGAAAAATTGTGGCACATATGCTCTGTGGAATACTATTCAGCCATAAAAAACAACAAGGCCCTGGAATTTGATAGAAAGTGGACGAATATGGAAGATCTGTTGCTAAGTCAAGCAAGTCAGGCTATGAAAGAGATATTCTATGTCTCCACTTAACATATACTGACTGTCTGCACTCTATGGTAGAGACTGAAAGACTGGAGAACATAAAAGTATTAAAAACTGTAATGGACACTAGAGACAAAGTGGAAAGAGAGTGTGGGAGGGGAATAGCACAGGAAATTTGGGGGGGGGGGGGAAATGGAAAGGTAAGACACTTGTGGAACACAGATAAGGTTTATTATCTGTTGATGAGGATGTGTATGGTGGTCCCAAGTGGGCTGGACTGAGGTGTGTATCATGTTGGGTAAGGTCTCTTCACAATCTAAATGATGTATAGCAATTTAATGTATGAATAATAAAAAAATTTAAAAATTGAATACTGTGCAAATATAGAGAATTAAAATAATTAAAGAATGTTTAAAACATGTTTTACTAGCCATTAGTAAGCCAGAATTACCTAATTAATAAATATCAGCCTTATGACTGTACTGAAATGCAGATAATACAGAAAATATCTTCATTCATAAAATCTTTGATATTGGGACAAGCAGTTAGCATAATGGCTGTATCGCTGGACTCCCATGTAGTTGACCGTGGTTTGAGTCCTGGACCTGGTGGCTTAAACTCCCACTGGGTGCGTGTGTGTGCATGCCAAAGATCCCGAGAGGAGAATGGAGGAGAAGGGATTGTGCCATGGCCATCCCCCCTGGGGGGTGATTTCTCGCTTTCTAACTCTCTGTCTCTCTCTCTCTCTCTCTCTCTGTCTTTCTGGTGGACGCATGTGCCCTATAGCAAAAACTTCTAAAAAAAAAAATCTTTGATATCATGAGTTGCGACTTAAAGGCCCAGTCCTATGAAGGGAACAGTTAGAATGCTGCCCCTACTGCTATCTACAAACTATCACACTTGAGAGATTAAAAAAAAATCATTAATTAAAACTTAATAAGAGCTCTTTCTGCTCTGGGATCCTATGTAGGCTTGCTGGGAACAGGACATCTAAAAGGCAACTATGTCTGGAAGGCTGTGGTCCAAGGCCATTTTTGTTCGCTGTAAATGAATTTTTAGGAATCAAAGGGAACACTCAGATCCTTGTTAAAATTGAAGGTGTTTATGCATGAGATGAAATGGAATTCTATTTAAGCAAGAGGCGTGCATATGTGTAAAAAGCAAGAAAACATCACAGTGACTCCCAGTGGCAAACCAAATAAAACCAGAGTAATCTGGGGAATGGAAACAGTGGCATGGCTCAGGCCAAATTCATTTTTTTATAATTAATTTGTTATTATTGATACTATTTATGCAATCAATCACTATACATCATTTAGATTGCAAAGAGACTTTACCCAGCATGATATACATCTCAGTCCAGTTGAGAATAACATACATATCCTCATCAACAGATAATAACCATATCTGTGTCCCACAAATATCTTAAGCAACCTCCCTGCTAAGGCCATTGGACACAGAATCCGTGTGATGCAATACTCCTCAGCAGTTAGAGTAATGGCTATGTCGCTGGACTCCCACGTAGTCGACCGTGGTTCACATCCCGGACCCGGTGGCTTAAAACTCACGCCGGGCGGGTGTGCGTGCGTGCCCCCAAGATCCCGAGAGGAGAATGGAGGAGAAGGGATTGCAGCGTGACCATCCCCCCTGGGGGGTGATTTCTCGCTTTCTCTCTCTATGTCTCTCTCTGTCTGGCGAGTGCACGTGCCCTATAGCGAAAACCTCTCAAAAAAAAAGAAAGAAAGAAAGAAAGAAAGAAAGAAAGAAAGAAAGAAAGAAAGAAAGAAAGAGAAAAGAGAAAAAAAAAAAAGAAATTGAGAGTCAGAAACTCAGATCTTCTGAGATGTTTACTAAACTTGAGCTGTGAAAAGTTATATTCAGGGGAACCAGCAGTTAGCGTAATGGCTATGTCGCTGGACTCCCACGTAGCCGACCGCGGTTCGCGTCTCGGACCCGGTGGCTTAAAACTCACACCGGGCGCGTGTGCGTGCGTGCCCAAGATCCCGAGAGGAGAATGGAGGAGAAGGGATTGCGGCGTGACCATCCCCCCTGGGGGTGATTTCTCGCTTTCTGTCTCTCTGTCTCTCTCTGTCTGTCTGGCGAGCGCACGCGCCCTATAGCGAAAAACCTCTCAAAAAAAAAAAAAAAAAAGTTATATTCAGGAATAAGACCGACTACTGAAGATTTTCTGCTGAGACTTCACCCTCCAGATCCCAAGCTAGGAAGTGGTAGGGCCTCTGTATCCTTCTTTCTGTTTCTCTCTCTCTTTAAAATTTTAAAAAAAAAAATCTTACTATTTATTTCTTAATTTATTTTTATTTTTTAAGGTAAAGTATTTTCTTGGCTCTCAGACCCTCCTTTATTTTGTTAACTTTTGCCTTCCTCCCCTCCCATTTAGAAGAGGCAAAAACTCAGGCCTTCTTTGGAGAGGTTTTCCTATAGGGCGTGTGCGCTTGCCAGACAGACAGAGAGAGACATAGAGACAGAAATCGAGAAATCACCCCCCAGAGGGGATGGTCATGCCGCAATCCCTTCTCCTCCATTCTCCTCTCGGGATCTTGGGCACGCACGCACACGCGCCCGGCGTGAGTTTTAAGCCACCGGGTCCGGGACACGAACCGCGGTCGACTACGTGGGAGTCCAGCAACATAGCCATTACGCTAACTGCTGGTTCCCAAAACTCAGGCCTTCTGAGAGTGCTTATTGAACTTGAGCTGAAAAAGATTACTTCTGTGCAGCATGCTCATGTGCTGTGCCTTTTTCATTTTTTGCCTTTTGCTTTTTTAAAAAGAAAAAGCAAACTTTTTTTTATTGTCTTTTCTTCTTTTTTTTTTCTCTTCCTCTGTTTCCTTTTCCTTTTTCAGTCATCACTTTGTTGCTCAACTTCCACGCACTGAGTTCTAGACAAGTCTAAGTGATCCATAGCCAAACATCTGAATACTATTAGGGTCAGAATATTCCTCAATTTCCACTGAATCTGACACACAAATGGAGAAAAATGAAATGGCAGAGAGATTGCAGATTATTCAGGGGGCTGAATGTCTCTGAATGTTCAAGAAATTAGGAAGAATGGTATAACCCATCAGATGACCAGAAATAACTGCAGGCGCATAAGAAATATGAAAAACCAAGAGAATATCTCTCCTCCAATATCTCTCCTCCAAGGTTAAAGAATAACTCCTCTTCATCCACAGACAGTACAATGATACTCATGGAAATGCCTGATAAAGAATTTAGAATATTTGTAGTGACAAAGTTAATAGAGATGCAAGACAAGAGAGACAATGAACTCGAGAAGAGGAGAAAAGAGCCAACAAATTCCAGGAGGTGAGGAAGTTCTTGTGAGATCTGAAAGAGGAAATACACATCATACAAAAGAATCAAACAGAACTGTTAGAGATGAAGGCTGTAATACAGAAAATCAAAACCTACCCTGAAAGCATTAAAAGCAGACTAGATCATACAGAAGATTGAATCAGGGATATAGAAGATAGAACCACTGGCCTAGAAAAATCCACCATGAAGACTGAGAAAACAGCCCCGAAAAATGAGAATAATATACAAGAAATACTAGATCCCATTAAAGCTCCAAATATCTGGATAATTGGTATTCCAGAAGGTGAAGATACTAATAAGGGCCTTGATAATTTATTCCATGAAATACTGGAAGAAAACTTTCCAAACCTAGAGAGGCATTCAAAGATCCATACCCAAGAAATACAAAGGACCCCAAACAGAATCAACCCAAGAAGATCTTCTCCAAGACACATTATAGCCAGATTGCCCAAAACCACAGACAAAGACAAGATACTAAATCTGGCAAGAGAGAGAAGCATCAGTTACTTACAAAACATAGCCTATCAGGGTAATAGTAGACCTCTCATCAGAAACAATACAAGCAAGGAAAGAATGGGAAAATATATTCAAAGTGTTAAGTGAAAAACAATTTCAACCAAGAATACTATATCTGGCAAAATTATCCTTCATATGGGAAGAAAAGACAAGAACATTCTCCGGTAAACAAAACCTGAAAGAATCTACTGGCACCAGGCCAGCTCTCCAAGAAGTTCTGAATGGAAAACCAGGAAAACTATACTAGGAAAACTAAATGCAGATACACAAAAATAAGAGTTCAAAAACAACCAAGAAAATGGCCAACTTAATAGTAGGGACAAGTCCAGAGTTGAATGTTATCTTCCAGAATTTAAATGGAAATATTGGACCACAACCAAAGAGAGATTAATTACATGAGGCTGAACTAGTGAAATAGAATTTTATGACTTGTGACTAAACATTACTGATTTTCTTCTATGCAATTTTTTCCAGATTTATGGATTTGTGTCTTCTCTTGAGATGTCGATAGGTTCATGTACCTACTAGTTAAACAGAATCCTAACCTGTTTCCTGGTTTTAAGTCTTAAGCAAATTACCCTTAACATTTTTTTGACTTTGGTTTATTAAAGCTATAACTGCTTTTCTTGAAATTAAAAATAATAATATCTATTTAAGGACTGCAATAAGCTATATAGCCTCAGCTAGGCCCTACTTTATAGTATGTTCATTGTACTCATGGTGTGTACACATACATTCTCTCTTATGAATACAATAAACTTAAAAAAATTATCAGATGATTTATAAAAATAAGAAGAAATATTCCTAACTCATTGAGGTCTCATAATAGAAATACCATTTTACTGAGTATATATTTCAGATAATGACTGGCTGTGGGACTTCAGCCAAGACTCCTAATTCTTCTGAATCTCACTTTCCTCGATGGCAAAGATGAGGTTTAGATTTCTTTGCATGTATACTATTCACATACAGAGGTCTTGAGCTATTGAAATCAATAAAAAATAGTGGTACCTAAAGTTAGGATAATGAAATAGCAGATGAGCTGAGAAAGTACATTCGATCCTGCCCTGCTATATTAAATCAAATAAATAAAACATGGTCTCACTTTTTGTAAAGTAGGTTATCAAAGAAATCTGTACAAGTAAAATCTAGAAATGACCTTTAATTCTAAAATACCACAAAAATAGAAAAATTAACACAATCTAAAAATCTTAATTTTTCAAAAGTTCACATGAAAGCACAAAAATCCTGCTTTTTCTTCTGGAAAATGTTAGTTTTTGCCTCTGCACTATATTCAATGTACAGAATAAAAATAAATCCCAAAACCCAAAGTCATCTATCCTATGAAATTATTTAGATAGGAAATTTCCTTAAAATAAGGTCCTATGTTAATCAGGTTTAAGACAAACTGGTTTTAGAATGAATTTGACTTGCGTATAACAATGTGTATTATAAATTCCAATACATTTATTTAATCCTCAAAATATTCACCAAATATATAGCTAAATAACACTAAATGTCCAAGAAAATAATTTATGGGGGACCAATGACACAGAGGTCAAATGCAAGCACTGTGAGGCACTCCTACATGGAAGGTTCCTGATTCAAATCCAGAACTCATTGAATACACACTTGCCCATAATTCAGGGATGGCTGAAGGCTGGGGGACAGACTCGTGGCATCAAGATCCTGTGGGGCACTGTCTGTCTCACTCTTCCTGCCAGTGGTAAATAGAAAAAAATAAATAAACTTTAAAAAAAGAACCATGATAAATAAAAAATTGGTAGGAAAAAAATATAGTTTCCAATTAATAAGGCTTTTCATATTTATAACATTCACTTTCCATAGAAACTACTGAACTTTTCATCTCCAAAAATGAACACAACATGAAATTAAAAAAAAAATTGTAAACTGTGGCTAAACACATTTAGCAATAACATGCTACTTTATTATGTCTACAAAAATAAGATTTAATAATGTGTTTAATTTTTATACAAGCTGAAATAACTATATTATTTTAGTTTTTAATTATATTCTATGCATATCACTAATGAGAGCAGTAAAGAAAAAAAAGCTAGAGGTTTACTGGTAGATTAAAATGTACAATTACATGATACAATAACTACATATCAAAGTATGATATTTATTGCCTGAATTATATAAAGCTTCAAATATATCATTTAGATTTTTGTTATTTCTGGTTTTTTTTTTAATTTTTTTTGCTATTGGGCATGTGCATTTACTGGAGAGACAGAGAGAAAGAGACAGAAAAAGAGAAAGTGAGAAATCACCCCCTAGTAGGAATGGTTTTGCTGCAATCTTTTCTGCATTCTCTTCTTGGGATTTTGGGCACACATGCACTGGTCCAATGTGGTTCACGTCCCACAATCAGTCATGTGGAAGTTCAGCACCTTAGCCATTATGCCACCTGCTGACCCCTTTTGCTATTTTCTTAAAGAATCTTAGAGGGGTTAAGTTTTCTCTTACATATTAATTTGGAGTTACTGTGGTTTCTCATGCAGAATGAAAATTATTCAAAGTAAAAAATAAATTATATTACAAAGTTTGAAGAGCATTGTAACAAGCCTAGGTACTACAGAGGTTCATAGCATCAGTATGCTTCGTCAAACCAGCATATTCATTCATTAAAGTGATGCAACCATACACATGAACAGTAGTGATACACTGATTCTTGGTAGATAATATTACTTTTACAGGTCAGACCAGGGTAGTATTTTATAAACACAAAATATATAGTGATTTCATTCATTTAGAAATTTTATTTTCCTGTCCCAGACTAAAAAAGAGTTCTTCTAAATATTTATTGTGATTTTATTTTATATCTCTAAAATATTCAACTGGCCAACAAACCAAATGCATAAATTGGTGTGACTACATGGGTTTTCTTCAATTTTACATTCTCACATCCTATCCAGCCATCTTAGAGTAAAGCAAAAAGAAAATTAGTGATAATGCTTTCAATTTAATTAGTATATTACATGCACTGTAATTATTAGCGGGAAATGTTATATTAATGAATGTAAAAGTTAGCAGTAAATTACCTTGTAGCTATTATCAATTTCCCAAGCTACTGCTCCTTAAGATAACCCTCTCCCTATAGTCCTTCCGGTAATTTTTCTTTGCCTGATAAACATGATGATTAAATAGCACACAGAGCAAACCTTTGATACTTTTTAAATTAAATCCATGCCCAGCCTAAGGGCTGTGTCTGATTTCAACTAAATGTGTCAGTTAATCAGATAAAAAATTATCAGTAACTCAAAGAAACAGCAGCCTTAGGCTTCATCAGTGCCAGAGAAAGCTGAACAAAATAAGACATTCAGACAATATCACATTATGTGTAAAGGTTACTGATAAGCCTATAACTAAATAGACCGCTTACCACTGTAACAATGTCTGTCTGGAAAGAAATGTTATATTCAACATTCAAATTATCTTTAAAATTTTAAAGAATAAAAATGTAATTTAGATAAAAGGTCAGGGATATTTTATCCATATAGACATACAAATGCATTCATATAAAAACAAACAAATCCATGTAAAAAAGTAAAAATATGCAGTTGATAAGGCATGTGGAATTCTTCAAACTACATTCTCAGTGAGAT
The DNA here is from genome assembly GCA_026018925.1 of Tupaia tana. Classification (NCBI taxonomy): domain Eukaryota; kingdom Metazoa; phylum Chordata; class Mammalia; order Scandentia; family Tupaiidae; genus Tupaia; species Tupaia tana. The sequence continues at coordinate 36,954,900 of JAKSZU010000023.1, read as the reverse complement.
TTTATTGAAAGAGAAATTATTACTACCAATGTTACAGCTACTTGGATACTTCAACAATTATACAAAGCCAACCAAATATGGTTTGTTAAACAAAGGTATATTTGAATTTAAGATCATTTATCTACACAATTCCACCTAGTGCCTCAAATGCACTCCATACAATTTAATCAGTATTTTGAAAAATTTGAGTTATTCTAAATTATAGCAAGATCCTAAATTAATTAAGAAGGTAGTTCATTGTTAACCTGTAACAATAAGTATCAACAGTCATTTGCAACATTAGCAATTAGAATAATACATATTATCAGAGGCCTATTATTTTAATAAGAGGATTTAAAAGCTCCAACAATTATTAAATAGACTGGCAAACCCTTAAACTTTCAGAGAATATTATCATTTTCAAAGCATTCTCAGATTCCTAATGAAGATTGCTTTAACTATAATAGAAGGCTATCTTATAAACTGATAAATCAGTAGCATCTACAAAAAAGAAACTCATCTGAAAAAAGTAGAATATTATTTTGAAAGACATAATGGGCAATAGCTATGAAAAATCCATTTATAAAGCAAAACAGGAGTCCCTAATCCTCTGACAAAGAAAATTTCAAATTAATACCCCATCATCTTTATTCTTCTCTTGTACTGTGATCAGATAATATATTCAACTGTAACAAGATTCTCATTCCTTTTCACAAATTGTTACTTTTCAGTAAGTATATTTATGATAAGAGAAGTGGGCCAATTCTATATCAATATAACCTACTAAATACATTGAAGTAACACAACAATTTCAACTTTACTGCCCATGTTTGGATGTAGGATCACTGTATCTTAAAGTTTTAACTACTAACACATTGAAAATCCACTGAAATCATTGCTTCAGTCAAGAATTATCTGAAGTACAGAAGTGGTTTTACCTTCTTAAGTGCTACGTGCAGCAACGTATACTTTTTGGGAATGCTTCAGACAATGGGAATCCACAAAGGACTAACCCTGGTTAAAACTAGGTTAACACTTTTCCAAGTCTTCTACACATTTCAGAGTTCACCAAAGAGCAACTGAAAGACTATCTTAGGGTTATGGGATGAAATTTAAATCCAGTCACCAGAGGTGACTTAATATAGCTGCCTCTAGTTATCCCCAGGGCTTTTCTGGTCTCCTCTCTCACTATAGGGTTGAA